>CM028130.1:555665000-556292500 GCA_016271365.2 Neoceratodus forsteri
TCAAAGGACATCTGTGAAGGCATAAACTTAGCGCTGGTACTTGTGAGGGACTGCCAACAAGTGACAGCATAGGGTACACTAGCTCAGGCATACACAGCTAGTCCAAGGTTTTGGATCCTCTCAAGATTCAATAGTGACATATTAAATTTTATAACACTGCATTTATAAACTCATAGCAGCCCTAATCCAGCAGCCACCAGTGAGAGACACTATTTATGCAAAGAAAGTGATAGTAATGGCAACCAAAGAAAATGATATGTATTCTTGCAGGGGTAATAGGTTGGCATTATGTCGCCACAAAAATGTGAAATGCACCTTTGGACTGCTCTGCTTATTTTTACTTATTTTTATGTGACAGCTTGCAATTGTGTGGATTTTTCTAAAGAAAAGAGTGTATTTTCTGGCACAAGAAAGTGCAAAGGATATGATAATGTGATTGTTGTGAACGCATAAGCTTTGACCTGCCACTATCAAGTGACTAACAACAAGTAACAACAGCATCAGGTACAGGATTTCAGTCAAAAGCCCATCTCCAGAGTGAAAGGCCAGTTTGACGACACTTTTTGGTGGTGATTCCTGTGAGTAAGCGGTCTGGAGAGGACCGCATGCACCGAAACAAGGAAGTCAAGTGAACAAAAGGAACAAAATAGAAAAATAAATTCAAAACAGCAGAGTGGACAAAACTGGATGAAAATTCACAAGTAGGCTAATTGGGGGGTACACTAACTGACATGTTTGCTGAAAATTTGAAAAACTTGCTATTTTACAAGTGGTCCTGTAGAATCAAAACGAACAACCACAAAGAGAATACATAGCATTGGGGACTTATGCATGACAGGTGTGCACCGTGCAAAGGACATGCAGGGACAGAGCATGGATGGGCATGTGGCATTTGCACACCAGACACCCCTTTGCAGCATGCACAATGTGCTTGCAGGACACTGCATGGGGCAGTAATTTGCAGCCATGCAGACCCACCACACGCCATGTACATGGAGGCATGCCATGTAGTGGCATTCATATACCACCACAGCATGCATGCATAAAGCCATGTACAATGGCTATGCATGGTGCACAAGGCACAGCCACCTATGTGAGCTAGAGGGCTGCCGTAAGTATACACATCCGGCAGCTGAACCACATGCAACAAGGCACAGTGGAGGCTTGTGGCTGTAGAGTGACCACCACATGCCTGTGATCACACCACAGCACAGCACAGCCAAAGGCACAGCAGAGCACATGGCAGTTTCTGAGCTCCATCTGCCATATTGAACCAAGGGGCAATGCCAATGTGCATCGGTGACCACCATGGTGATGGGTGCCCACAGCACAGACCGTGACATTGAGTCTACTTGGACCACAGAGCACCATTATGGAGGCATGCAGTGCAAGACATGAGCCCCGGCCATGTGCCAGCATGCCGTGGATGCACCATCGCACAGCATGCAGGCCACTATGCACACACCCAGTGCCCCCCCAAGCCAGCAGGTAGGGACTGCCAAATGGGCTGCAAAGATCCCTGCCATTGTGCCATATGTGGCCTTGGAAAGGCACACAGAGGCCATGCTCCCCCCATGATGGAACCCCCATGCCATCCCCCTTGATGGCACACCTGTGCCTGACCCCATGACAGCACACTTGTGCCTACCCCCCATGATGGCATACTCATGCCTGCCCCACCAATGATGGCACACCTGTGCCTGCTGCCCCCCATGACAGCACACCCATGCCTGCCCCCCACCCAGCAGACAAGAAACACCCACATGGATAGCATGGGAAAGTTTTATTGGATACAGCCAGTGAAGCCAAATGGAAACAGCAGAATGAAACATAAAATGCAACACCCCCACAGATATCCATGCAGTGTTGTGGTGCATCACTACCGGTGGCAAGGGGCCATTACTAAGGGTGTATGATCATCACAGAGGTCATGAGAACTGTGATTTTCCGATGCCTTCGTAACTTTTGACATTTTGCCATTTTTTCCTTTCACGCATGCACAGTAGCGCTCTGTCCTTTTAAATCCACCATTTTGTGAAGGGCAGGGTGCTGAAATGTGTATGCGCAAATGACTTGACACTCTGGATCCTCAAAGAAAGGCCCTTCACGCAGGTGCTCACATATTGTGGTGCCATCTTCATCTAGGCTCGTGGCTACTCGCGTTGGTGGCACAGCGGACATTGGGGGTTTCTCTGGAGGCAAAAATTAAAGAATGTGATTTGCCGATTGCTCTGATCCCAAGACTGCCTGCATTTCAGGGCTCACTGTTGGAGGCTTGCAGGGGAAGGTAAAAGAGCCACAGGCAGATGCAGTGTAAATGTTGGACTGAGGAGGGAACATGAGTGAACTTGGGGGCCTGTGGGGGTTCTGACTGACTGAAAAAAAGATTGATCCCAAGAAGGAAGTTTTTAAGTGGTGGCAAAGCTGAAGGGATACAATAAAAAAAAACTATGTGGATCCCTCAATTAAGTGACTGGATCTGAGGGGAAAGTTTGTTGCAGACCTCATGGGGGTTGAAGGAAAAATGTATCAGTGGACCAGGGAGGGGAAGAGAGTTCACTTGTGAGCTGGCAACTGATGTGCTGCTTCTACCATGAAACTGGTGGCAAACTAAGGGAGTTGGAAAAAAAAAAGATTTGCTCCCCAGAAGGAACTGGCTGCATGGAGGACTGACTTGTTGGAGGATTTTTTTTTTTGGGGGGGTAGCAACACAGTCACAAGCAGCATGCTGCTACATTGATAGTGTACTGCTGGATTGTTTGATCTGGAGAGGGGAAGCCCTTCAAAGAATAAAGCACTGGAAAACAAGCCAGTGTACAAAATTGTATGCAGGCCTGGGAACATCATTTGAAAGCAACTACAGTGCTTGGAGAGAGATCTCAGAGGCAGTAGATTATTAATTTATTTGGGGCAGTCCCTTTTGAAAATATTCTCTGCAAATTAACTGACATGCAGAAAAATGAGCATATGGATGAATAAATATAGAAATGAATAAAAAATAATTTTATTGAAGCAGTCTTTGTTAAGGTGGTGCTGTGCAACTTATTTTTTTCTGTGTCTGTCAGAAATGAATTATGGAGCCATTATGTATGGGGAAGAAGGAGGAATTGGTAATGAACAGTGTAGCAATCAGAGGTACTCAAGACCAGTCTCCTATCACAAATCCCGTGTATGTGCAAGCAGCAAGAAAAGGCTTGTTGTCAAGGCACAGGTTAGGAAGCATAGGAAAAACCAGGAGCAGTTGTAGAATTTGCAAAAAGTGTTTATTAGTACTAGCAGTAACATAAAAAAAACTTGTTCAATATAACTATTTACAAAGGCAGGATAAACAGAGAAGATCCATCTGAGTTTTCCTTCAGTCTTGGTGTCCCCCAAAACATTGCAGCTCTTGCTGTCTTATAAGTCCTTGCAACCCCCCTCCTTAACAAGCATCCTGTTTTTTTTTCTAAAAGGTTCTAGTAAATATCAGGCAGGTGCAGCAAGAACACAATGTCCCAGAACGGAGGCCCCTTCTCCACAGCTTCTGCAAATGGGCTTAAAATTGCTCTCAGGTTAACCCCTTGAGTTCCCAATAGCTTTTTGCAATCATCTCAAACTATAATGATATACATTTCAATAGTAACACTATATAACTTCTAAACAAAGGGATCCCAATATCAGTTACATTTTCACATAATGATCTGCATATATTTTTATACCAGCAGATATGCAAGGGAGGAAAAGACAGAACAGCAAGTGAAGGCTGAGAGACAGTGAGAGGCGTCGGGATGATCAATTCCTAGGTCTCACAAGAAAATTTGGTTGTGTAACCAGACAGACAAGAGACAGGAAAGGAAAGAACAGAACAGATCCCTGCATTCAAACTCTCCATAACAACTGGGACAGGGTCCTATTCAACCCAGTCACGTACATCCCCCTCCTTAACAGGAATGTTTTATAAAAACAGGTTTCCAAAATTTTCTAGTAATTCTCTACTAACATTAGCTTCTAACTTTCAGAAATTAAGCACATGTGCAGTATCCTTGTTTTCTATAACAGTACAGCAAACAGTAAAGTTTAAACTCATTCATTTGTTTCTCAACCTTCAGAACCTTCAATTCCTGATCCATATCTTGACAGAAAATCAGCATTGCTATTCTCTTTACCAGATTTGTGTATCACATTGAATTTAAATGGCTGTAGTGCCAGGTACTACCTTGTGATTCTGGAATTTGTATCCTTCATTTGGTTAAGCCAACAGGGAGGATTGTGATATGTTATAAGTACAAAGTCAGTTCCTAGTAAATAAAACTTAAGGGACTCCATGGCCCACTTTGTTGCTAGACCTTTCTTTTCAATGGTGGAGTACCTTTTTTCTCTGTCGTGCAATTTCCTACCTATGCGTAGAATAGGATATTCTTTTCCATCTATATTTTGATACAGGACTGCACCTAGGCTTACCTCTGATGCATCTGTTTGTAACAAAAATGGTTTCTCAAAATCTGGACTTCTTAAAACGGGCTGAACATAATGCAGCCTTAATGGCTTGAAATGTTTCATCACACTCTGGGGTCCATTTCACATTATTTGGGTACCGTTTTTTCATGAGTTCAGTGAGGGGAGTAGCTAACTCAGCAAAGTTGGGAACAAATCTCCAATAATAACCAGCCATCCCTAAAAATGACCTGACATGTTTCTTTGTTTTAGGGACTGGGCTGTTAGCTACAGCTTCTATTTTAGAAATGTCTGGCTTAATTTCTCCATTTCCCAACACATAGCCCAAATATCTGGTTTTCTGCATGCCCGATGCACATTTGGTAAGATTAATAGTCATATCTGCCTTTCTGATAGCTTGGATAACTGCTCGTAGGTGTTCCAGGTGGCTTTTCCAGTCGGGACTGTACACCACGACATCATCCAGGTACACAGCACAATAACCAGTATGGGGTGATAAAATTATATCCATGTACCGCTAGAATGTAGCTGGCACACCATGTAAACCAAATGGCATGGTGGTGAACTGATAGACTCCAACAGGAGTGACAAATGCAGTTTTGTCTCTAGATTCTTTAGCTAAAGGGATTTTCCAGTAACCCTTGGTGAGATCAAGTGTACTGATATACTTTGTACTCCCCAGTCTGTCCACCAAATCATCTATTTTGGGCATAGGATAACTGTCAAATTCTGACACTTGATTAAGTTTCATAAAATCAAGGCAGATTCTAACACCCCCTTGTTTATTGTTTACAGTTACCATTGGAGATGACCAAGCACTCCTTGAATCTTCTATGATACCCAATTCTTTCATTTTTTTGTATTTTCTTAACCATGTCAGCTCTTAACCACTCTGGTAACCTGTATGTCTTCTGCCTAATAGGGCTAGCATTCCTTGGCACTATTACATGCTCGACACCTTTTGCTCAGCCTGGTACTATGGTAAAAGTACTGTTAAATGTCTTTAGCAAGTTAGAGATTTCTGTGGTTTGTTCATGGGTTAAGGAAACATTCACCTTTACAGCATCAGCAGTTACAGTTTGTTGGGTTATATATGCCATCGCGACAAAACAGATCGCTACTAGCATTTCAGTGATGGGCTCCATGTTGACCGCAAGTTGCAGTCAGAATGGAGCCGCACAGTTTGGTTGTATTTTTTACATCCAGGAGCTTGGTCCTCCAAACACCCCATGCAGGGGGCTTCACCACCCACACCCCCTGAAGTAAAGGATTCTAACTCCAGGTCTGAGTTAGTTTGGGCAGGGGCTGCAAGTTGGGGGAAGTGGTCATCCTCTTTCAGCAGCATTTCTATGGCGTCATGGCGCTGTAGTCGATATCAACGCATGTCGCCATAGAAATGTCGCTGTTAGGGTGGCATACCCAGTTTGTTCCAGTCTATCATAAGCTACATCTTTATCTTCTTTATCAGTTTGTGGTAAAACTAGCAAAGCAGCTTTTGGCAATTTTTCAACCGATTTCTTGAGGAGGATAGCAAGGTATATCTTAGTAGGATTTTTCCTGTCAGAGGTCTCAATCTCATAGTTAACGGTGCCAGTACAGCTAAGCACTCTATAAGGCTCTTGTCACTTCATTAACAATTTATTTTCTGTAGTGGGTAATAGTAGCAAACCCTTTTCACCTGGCTCAAAAACTTTTTCTTTTACCCCATGGTCATAATATACAGTACCTTCTGCTGGTTTTGGGCCTCTTCCCAATTACTATGGGCAATTTCAACATATTTTGCCAGCTTCCTTTTTAGGACACACATATAAGATATAATAGATTGCTTCTGAGTGGGGTTATCTTCCCACATTTCTTTTATCACATCCAGTGTCCCTCTTGGCTGCCTACCAATTTGTTTGAAATTTGCTGCAGCCACATCCAAGAGCAGGGCCATTCTCGATGCCCTACAGGTGGCAGGCCTCAGACAGCTAGTTTCGGAACCCACTCATGAGGGAGCAATCTTAGACCTCATACTCTCAATTGGGGGCCGTGAGAGGATCTCAGATCTAGAAGTGGGTTGCCATTTGGGAACAAGTGACCATCAAACAGTGTGGTTCATGTTAAACTCAGTTACAGAGTCAAGCCATACAAAAGTGAGGGTTCTGAACTTCAGGAGGGCTGACTTTGGCGCAAGATGGGAGAGTGCCTCAGAAAAGCACTAACAAACAGGCTAGAAGGAGGGGTGAAGCAACAATGGGGACTCATCAAAACTGTCATCACAGAGGCAACAAGCCTTTGTGTGAAGCAAATAAACAAATCAAAACAAAAGAAAAAGCCACTATGGTTCTCAAAAGAGGTGTCTGGGAAAGTCAGGGAGAAAAATATAGCATTCAGGAAGTATAAGGAAACACAGAAGGAGCAGGACAGAGAGCTGTACCAGTTAAGGCAGAAGGAAGCAGGGAGGGAAGTCAGAATAGCAAAGGCCCAAACTGAGGAAAAGATAGCCAACTCGGTTAAGAAGGGGGATAAAACCTTTTTATAGGTACATCAGAGAGCGTAGAAAGACAAAGGGAGGGATAGTGAGGCTGAATAGAATGAATGGTGTGTGGGCAGAGGGGGACAGTGAAAAAGCAGGGATACTGAACAAATATTTCTGCTCAGTATTCACAAAAGGAGGGGGAAGTGCCTAATCGAATTAACAGAAGCACTCTTGATAGGGGGGTTGATCCCAGCCCTTTCACAGAAGAAAGAGTTCTGCAAGAACTCCTAAAACTGAAGGTGGACAAAGCAATAGGACCTGATGGAATTCACCCCAGAATTCTAAAAGAATTAAGGGGGGAACTAGTGAAACCACTGACTACTCTTTTTAATAAATCATGGGAGGATGGTGTGGTACCCGAGGACTGGAGGAAGGCAGATGTGATTCCCCTTCACAAAAGTGGGACCAAGACAGAGGCAGAAAACTACAGAACTGTCAGTTTGACCTCTGTGGTAGGGAAAGTGATGGATTCACTTCTGAAGGAAAGAATTGTTGAGTACCTTGAGGCCAGTGGGGCACAGGACCCAAGGCAGCATAGGTTCACAGTGGGAAGGTCATGTCAGAAGAATCTAATAGATTTCTTTGACTGGGTGACCAAAGTAGTAGACCAGAGAGGGGCTGTGGACATGGCCTACCTAGACTTTAGCAAGGCATTTGACACAGTCACACACAAAAGATTAATAGTCAAATTAACCAGCCTGGGGAGTGGGTCCCAGGGTGGTAGCCTGGGTAAAACATTGGCTGGACAACAGGACACAGAAGGTAATTGTAAATGGAGTCCACTCTGAAGAAAGAGGGGTTACTAGTGGGGTACCGCAGGGTTCAGTACTGGGTCCAGTCCTTTTTTAATGCCTTTATAAGTGACATTGCAGAGGGACTGGAAGGAAAAGTATGCCTCTTTGCAGATGACACAAAGATCTGCAACAAGGTTGATACACAAGGAGGCGTGGAAAGGATAAGAAGGGACTTGGCAAGGTTGGAGGAATGGTCAGAAGTATGGCAGCTAGGATTCAATGCAAAGAAGTGCAAAATAATGCACCTGGGAAACAAGAACCCAGGGGAAGATTGGGTGATGGGGTAGTAACAACAACAAAAAAGGAAAGGGACCTGGGGGTAATCATATCAGATGACCTTAAGGTTAGCAAGCAATGTGAGAAGGCAGTAGGGAGGTCTGGGGGTATACTGGGATGCATAGGGAGAGGCATCACCAGCAGAAAACAGGAAGTTGTTATTCCTCTGTACAGACAGTTGGTGAGACCCCATCTGGAGTACTGCATCCAGTTCTTGAGACCCCATCTCCACAAGGACATAGACAGGATAGAGGCAGTCCAGAGGAGGGCAACTAAAATGGTGCAGGGTCTGCAAGAGAAGCCGTATGAGGAGAAACTAAAGGAGCTTAATATGTATACCCTTGAGGAAAGAAGGGAGAGAGGGGACATGATAGAAACTTTTAAGTACCTCAGTGGAATCAACAAAGTCCAAGAAGGTAGCATCTTTCAGAAAAAGAGATGTGCAAGAAAAAGGGGACACAATTTAAAGATGGGGGAGGGGCAGTTCCGGGTCAATGTGAGGAAGTATTTTTTCACAGAGAGGATAGTGGATGCATGGAACAGCCTTCCTGAGGAGGTTGTAGGGTCTAAAACTGTGGGAGAATTCAAAAATTCATGGGACAGACATAAGGCAATTCTTGTGGAGGAGTAGGAAGAAATAGGCTGTTGGTTAACTAGGATCTTTGGCCTATCCTGTAGGTAGGGAAATGGGCAGACTAGGTGGGCCAAGCGGTCCTTATCTGCTGTCAAAGTTTATGTTTCTATGTTACCATACAGCATTTCAAATGTTGAAAACCCTGTTGATGCCTGTGGCACTTCTCTGTAAGCAAAAAGTAGATAAGGCAAGTATTTGTCCCAGTCTTTCCCTTCCCCTTTTACAAACCTTTTTAACATGCATTTTAGGGTTTGGTTAAAACGCTCAACAAGACCATCTATCTGAGGGTGCTAGGGGGAGGTTCCTATGGCAGTGATACCTGGTAGCCTGTACAGTTCCTTAAGTAATGCAGCACCAAAATTATTACCCTGATCAGTAATATTTTCTTTAGGTATGCCCACTCTGCTGAAAATATTTGCAAGCTCTGCTGCCACTTTTGAAGCTTTGACAGTATGCATTGGAACTGCTTCTGGGTATTAAGTAGCATAATCGCATACTACCAGGATAAATCTATTACCCTTTTTACTTTTGTCTAAAAGACCAACCACATCCATTGCAATTCTCTCAAAAGGCACATCTATCAAGGGTAGGGGCACCAGGGGCACATTGTCTTTTCTATTGACTGGGGTTACTTTCTGACACTCAGCACAGGAATTACAATAGGTAGCAACATCTTCATGAATTTCAGGCTAGTAAAACCTATACAGCAATCTGGTAAGGGTGCAATCCCTCCCTGAGTGACCAGCCGTAGGACTATCATGTGCTGTCTGTAATAACTCTGTTCTATACTTCTGTAGTATAACCAATTGTTCTGTCTGTTTCTGTGTCTGAGATGTAACCCAAATGCTGTACAGTAACCCATTACATTTTTTAAACATTGGTTCACCTTGTTTTGGTTTCACCCCCAGCTGCTTAAAATAACCCTGAAGAGAAACATTGTTAGCTTGCTCTAAAACAAAATCACAATCAGTTATCAGTTTAGCTTCAGCATTTTCATATTTTTAATCGATATGTCCATCAATCTTTTGTTGCCACTGTTGTTTTAGACATCTTTCTTTCCTGGACTTCCAGATCTTGGAGCTGTTCTCCAACAAGTCCAAATCAAAGTCACTGAAAGGAAAAGTGTCCCAATCATTTGAGATTTTCTTTGCCTGGGCTCTTGTTACCACTGCTGCTGAAACTGCAGGGTTCAGTCCCTCTGAAATAAACTCAGTAAATCCTAGACAGTCATTTCCAATAATCATGGGTACAGGTAACTTAGATACTACTGCCACTTTCATTTGGTGTGACACACCCTTAATGGTCAGAGTCACTTGGGTGGTGGATAGTACTGAGTGTACCCATGGATGTAGATGACACCAGTACCTGGTCCTTTTGCACAGTATTTTCTCAGCACCTCAACATGCACTAGGGTCTGTCTGCTTCCCATATCAATGAGTCCCTTTACAGTCTTATCCCCCACTTTCACATCTGTTAAATACTTGCCCCAATTTGCCAAGGACAAGTCTGCTCCAGTGTCACTCTTCTTATGGCAATTTCTTGCAATATATCCTGGCTTATTACAGTTATAGCAAATAACGTCTTTGGGCAAAGATTTGTTACCCCCACCAGAGTTCTTATCAGGCTTGGAGCTTAAATGGGAAAAAAGAGTATCTTACCGGTGCTTGACTGTTACCTCACTGCTGTGGTGTCTGGCCATTTGGTAGTCTTCGGCCAAAGAAACAGCCTTTTCCCCACTTTCTGGTTGGTGTTCCTTTACCCAAAGCTGCACATCTGTAGGCAGGATGTTGATGAATTGCTCCATGGCAAATGTGTCGATGATCTGTGGGACTGTTTTGCCCTCTGGTTGGAGCCATTTTATCAGGTGTTCTCTGAGTGAGGTGAAGGCTTCTCAAGGATTGTTGACTGAGTTGTACTTCAGAGATCGAAATCTCTGCCTGTAGGTCTCTCCTGAGATGTCATACCTTTTCAGGATTTTGCTTTTCACCAGGTCATAGTTTTCTGACTGTGCAGTGTCCATATTGTGGTAGGCAAGTTGGACTTTCCCTGTCAGGTAGGATATCAGTCTGATTGTCCATTGCTGCTTTGGTCACTGGCAGGCTGTGCCAACTCTTTCAAAAGTTGTCAGGTATGCCTCAATATCATCCGAAGGACACAACTTTGAAAGTTTAATGGCTTTTAAGTTGCTTGTGTTTTGTTGCTCATCTGGATCTGTGCCTGATCCTCTGCCTTTGATAGCCTGCAAGGCATCCAGCCATCCCTGCTCCTGTCACTGCGTCTCTTCTCTCATCTGCTGCTCTTGTCACTGCATCTCTTCTCTCCTCTGCTGCGCCTGTCACTGCATCTCTTCTTTTCTCTGCTGTACGTGTTGTTGCATTTCTTTTCTCTGTGCTTCTAAATGTTGAAGCTCTTTTTCTCTCTGCTTCTCTGTCTCTTTTTGTTGTATAGCCCACCATTTGAAAAAGGCAGTCAGGCTTTCAGATTCTGTCACTGCTTGTTCTTTTTACATAACTTGTGCTGGCTGTACAATCTCAGCTTGGACTTCTGTCTCTGCTAGTTTGGCTGCCATTCTCCTGCTAACCACTCCTGGAATTGCTGCTGCAGAATCCATACCTTTCTGTATGCTTCCCTGAAGCTAGATCCAGTACCCTTGGACAAACTCCTGGCTTAGAGTATGCACAGCATAAATCCCATTTAGGCTGACACCATCTGTCATCGAGGCACAAGTCAGGAAGCAGAGGAAAAAACCAGGAGCAGTTGTAGAATTCACAAAAAGTGTTTATTAGTACTAGCAGTAACATAAAAAAATAAACTTGTTCAGTATAACTATTTACAAAGGTAGAATAAACAGAGAAGATCCATTGGCATTTTCCTTCAATCTCTTTGTCCCCCCCCCCAAAAAAAAAAACACTGCAGCTCTCACTCTCTTATAAGTCCTTGCAACCTCCTTCCTTAACAAGCATCCTGTTTTTTTCAAAAATGTTCTTGTAAATATCAGGCAGGTGCAGCAAGAACACAGTGTCCCAGAACTGAGATCCCTTTTCCACAGCTTCTGCAAAAGGGCTTAAAAACTGCTCTCAGGTTAACCCCTTGAGTTCCCAATAGCTTTTTGCAATCATCTCAAACTATATACATTTCAACAGTAACACTATATAATTTCTAAACAAAGGGATCCCAATATCAGTTACATTTCTACAAAATGATTTGCATATATTTTTATATCAGCAGATATGCAAGGGGAGGAAAAGACAGAGCAGCAAGTGAAGACTGAGAGATAGTGAGAAGCAGAGAATTGCGAGACTGTTAGGGTGATCAAATCCTAGGTCTCAGAGGAAAATTTGGATATGCAACCAGACAGACAAGAGACAGGAAAGGAAAGAACAGAACAGATCCCTGCATTCAAACTCTCTTTAACAACTGGGACAGGGTCCTATTCAACCCTATCACACTGCTGCAACTGAATACGTCAAGTAACTGTACTTTGTTGTGTTCTTTTTTCCACCTGCCAACTCATGGAACATACCCTCAGTTTCATAGCAGGTATAACTGGATTTCACAGTATCTTTTTTTGTGAGTGATGAAGCTGGAGGTTACCTGTTGTCCCATGTCATAACATCGAATTTTGGTCACTGCAGACAGCTTGAGCTACCATTCATATGATCTGAAAATATAGCTATACCGATATGGATGGAATTGGTAACGCACACCTGGCAAATGTTAGTGTACCTGATACTGAAATTTAGTATCCTGAATAAAAAAAGTATATAAAAAAATGTGAGTAAATAAATAAATGAAACTTTCAGTGTGTACAGTACATTCACAACTTTTTGTACAAATGGAGTCATAAGTATAAAAAGTAAGAATGACTGTTGCAACTGATTAAGTAATGGGAAGTGTTTTGGGACAGGGTGTGTATGAAAAGGGGTATATAAAACCAAATGAATTTGCTGTCCTATAGTGAACATCACCTTCCCTAAAACATGAAGTAAAGGAAGTTGATTTGATTACCAAAGTTCCTTTCTTTATGTCTACATTTATGTACCCAGGAGAACTCAACTGAGCAGCAGCATCTCATCCAATCGTAGGAAAACCTCTCACCATCTCCCAGCCAGGGTGTTAGTCATGCTACTACTCCTGTCAGGGGAACATTCATCCAAACCCTGGCCCGGTTCCCAGGAGCTCCCCGACTAATACCACAGGCCTATGCATGGTCTCCATGAATATCTGTAGCCTCTTAAAAAAGTTTGACTCACTACAATGCCTGGTCACATCAATTAACCCTGATGTCATCGCTCTGGTTGAGACTTGGCTGTCGAAATCTTCCCCTGACTCCCTAGTCTCCCTTCCTGGTTTTACCCTCTTCCGGTCCGACCGTGTTGGGAGACGGGGGCGGCAGCTGCGCTATTTATGTCAAGGAATCTCTCCCCATACTAGTCCTGCCTGCTCCCATCCTTGACTCCAGGGCCCAGGTGCTTACGCTGAAACTAACCCCTGACCCTTTAAAGGGACCCCTTTATCTGACTACTGCATACGTGCCCCCCAGGGACCAAACACAGGCCATTGCCTCTCTTACAGAATACCTTTCCTCGCTACCTCCTTCCGCTGATCAAATTCTGATGGGTGAGTTAAATGTCAACTGGCTCAGCCCCTCCTCCTCCTCCTCTACCCGTGACTCCTTTTCTGCAATAGACCTAACGCAACTAGTTACCCACCCTACCAGGACTAACCCCAAGAGAGGCTCCAGTACCCTGCTTGATGTGGTACTCACCAACCACCCTAATCAGATCCCCAATGTACAAGTCCTCCCATACTCTCTCAGTGATCACTCCCCCATTCTATTCCACTGGTCATCCTCAGTCCCCAAACCCATAGCACAGTCCACATGCCGGCGGCGTCTAATACCTGGTGGACTGATAAAACTTAAGGAACTTCTGTCCCTAATTGACTGGTCTCCTATACAGGCAACTCCTGACATCAACACAGCTCTCTCCTTCTTTACCCGAACTTTTAATAATGCCTGTGATATCTTTGCCCCAATGTCGACCCGCCGTTCTAAAAGGCAGAATGCCCCCGGGTAACCCCAGCTTTGATCCACCAACTCAAACATAGGGACAACCTATGGCACCGTGCCATAGAGACTGGCTGGCCCAGTGACAGGCAGTTATATGCTGCCGCCCGAAACAAGTGCACTCGGGCCATCAGAAAGGCCTAGTCTGAGCACTATCGGGTCCTCACTCACTGCCTCATGGGGAACCCCAGAACCTTCTGGGAAAAACATTAAACAGTTAAATGGGATTGCACACTCCCCACCCACCAGATCAACATTAATGGTGTGATCTCCTCAGACCCAGCCTCATAGCCAACCACCTCAACACCCTCATTCACTGACCTTAGCCCTATCCTCCCTATAAATTTTTTTGACCCTCCTCCCCAACACCTGCCGTAAATCTTTCTCACCCTTATTTTCTCCTCCGCCGTGTTTCTGCCCAAGAACTTAGGCCGCACCTTGTCACTGCCCTCAAGAGTAATAGTATGGCCAGTGACACCCTGGATCCGTGTATCCTACGGCTGGTCTTAGACACAGTCCTTACCCCAATCACGTGCCTCATCAACCACTCTCTTTGCCTGGGGAAGGTTCCAACTGACTGGAAAGTCACCACTGTCACCCCTATCTTTAAAGGTGGTGATAGGACTGTGGCTGGAAACTATCGGCCAATCTCCATTCTTTCTCCTCTCTCCAAGGCCTTGGAAAAAGTGGTGGCCTCTCAAATCTCTGACTACCTCTCCACCTATTATGTCCTGTGTCCTGAGCAGCATGGCTTCCGAGCGGGCCACAGTACCAACACAGCCCTCCTAGAGTTCTCCAACTTTCTCCACTCCTCCTTAGACACTGGTTCTCTGGCTGGTGCGGTCTTCATTGACCTCTCTAAAGCTTTTGACACTGTCTCCCACCCCCTCCTTCTTAATGCCCTTAGTCTCTCTGGTTTTGCTGCTGGGCCTATCTCCTGGTGCACCAGTTATCTGTCTGACCGCTCACAGCGTAAAAATTAATGGGACCTACTCAGACATCTGTCCCATCTTTCTGGGGTTCCCAGGGCTCCATTCTGGCCCCTACTGTTCTCCCTTTACCTTAACACCTTCCACGCTCTTGCACGGGGGAACATTCTATTATCTGCCGATGATGCAGTCATCACTTTGCCTCAAATCGAACCCTATTGCCCTCCAGGACTCGCTGCAGAAGTCCTCGTCAAGCCGAGGGCTGGTTCATGAACATAGATTGGGATAAATCAAAAAACAAAAACCATGTTCTTCACTCATCCTCAAAACAAGTCCTGCAACTTCAAACTCCTCATTCACTCTGGGTCCTCTTTCCCACTCGAACAAGTTTGCTCCTATAAATACCTAGGGATCTATTTTGACCCCTCCCTCTCCTTCCATGGACACATCACTGCCCTAGCCACTGCCACTAATATCCAATTGGGCATCTTACATCGGTAAACACTGCCTCCCCCCGGAGGCTTTGTGACTGCAGTCACCTCCTCTATCCTGTCCCTAGTGGACTATGGACTGCCGGTGTATGGTGCTGCTGATCAGACTGCATTCCATAAAATTTGCACTACTCTGAATAAGGCCTGCAGGTTAATTACTGGGGCACCTAGGCTAACACACACCTGTCTACTGTATGCTAAAGCGCTGGTACTTGATCTTGACGAGTGCCTCAAATATCTGACCTGTACCCTTACAAAAAAGACCCTCCTTGGGCTATCCCTGCCAGGATTGACCACCACCATCCGCCGCCTGTCACACTAGTTCATACTGACCTCTGGGAAAACCTCTTGTTACCCCTAGAGCTAGGACCTCTCACGGCCAAAGAGCATTCAGCTTTAGGGCCCCCTCCTGGTTCAACACACTGCCCCTCCATCTCCAAGCTCCAACTATATCATGCTTCAAAACTTCCTTACAGAACCACCTTGTTAACACCGGCTGTAATTGCCACTAGTCAAAGCCGACTCAATACTTATGACAAAGCTTACTACTAAGCTGCTAAGGACAACATAACTCTGGTATTGTTTGCATCAATCCTATCTGTACCAGCTTGTTTGTGTCTATGTCTTAAGTTACTGTTATACTGTGTTATACTGTTATACTGTGTATTTGCGTTTGTCTTACTGTGACAAGGTACCTTTGTAAATGAGCCTATGGCTCAAAGGTTTTCCAAACTGCTGTCTAAATAAATAAAGAAATATTCAGTGAAGTCATGCAGCTGGGAGGTTTGAAGCATGGGGAGGTCGATGTAGTTTCTCACGGTTACTGTATGAGCAAGTGACTTATGGAATTTGATCCTGGGTCTTTACCGGTCCTCAAGACTGTGCTGTTCCCACTTTGCCATACTGTCTACCCTTCTTTCTACATATTGAGGGCCTCTGATTTCAGGGTCAAGGGCAGATTCACCTTGTTGTCTCAGTGAGTGCAGCTCACGTAAGAGGATGTGGTTTAAAATGTTATTGTAAGCTAAGGTCAGTTTTTACATTATTTTATTTTTGATGTTACAATGCCCTATAAGATTAACATGGTATGTAACTGTTATTGTTTGTGTTCCTGCTGACACTTGACAACTCATGGAATTTCCTGGAATGGAGACACAAGTGTGACCTGAGTCCTACCAATGCCATTTTAAAGTGACACTGTCAACCCCATTTGGCCTCAAAGTGTCACTAGTTTAAAAAACATATTTTATGATTGTTCTCATTTTATAGAGACTGCTGATGTAGCTGGTTGTTTGATTCAGACTCATTTTTCCTTTTAAAAAGTAAAAAACTGAGTGTCAACCAGACTGGTGTTACCACACCAAAACATGTTTGTTTACATTTCTTGACTAACTACAACTGCATCTTTCCTGGATTCAGGAACACCCCAACACTATCTAGCTACCCATTGTGCAGTAGAGAGTAGATGAGACTATTGTATCACAAGTGACTATGCAGCTTGAGGGTGTTTCTAATGTTCAGGAAGTATGCAGTAAGCTTAGGTAAACAATTTGGAGCAAAACAAAGCTGTGTATAACTATACATTTCCATGTATTTCAGTTCTAATACGCAAGGAGGCAGATTAAAGAACCAGCAACATTAATGAATTTTTGAGAAGGTAAGCAGTCATAAAATGTGGGTTTTTACCTTGAAATAATATGATGCAAAAAAGGTTGCCTCCGTGAAAGTTTGGGAATGATTTTCCAGACTTCCGTGGAAATTCCACCATAAACTGCGTTTTTTTTTTTTGGTTGATGAGTAATTTCACATTGAGTTGCGGTAAAAACATTCCACAGACCTGATTTCCCATTTTTTCTGGAAATGCGGAATAATTTATTATGCATGCAAGAGAATGTTACACATTTACTGTACGAAATCTGGACTCACACTGATTTTTCTTTTTCCCGCAAGTTTCCAATTTCCGATTACGCATTTCCAGTGGTCCGCGGAAAAACAGTTCCGCATGTAGTAAACAGTATCCCTATGTAAAACTCAGAACCTTATTATCAGGCAGAACAAAAAATCCACATTTCGGAAGGTGAAAATCGCATTACTGTTGTCTTCCTGTTTAACAGTTCATAATGTAAATGGTCAGTAGGAGAGTGGAGTCTTGAGATTGAGAGTAGGGATTTTGAGAGACAAACAAGAAGAAGAGATAAAATATTAGTGAAAGCAATCTGCTTATTTAATTCTTAGTTTGTTTACTTTACTTTGAAGGCTTGTTTGAGAATGAAGAAATTATTTATTTATTTATTTTTTTCCTGGTGGTGGTTATAATTTCATTTTGAAAAATGGCAGAAAGTAGCACAATGCCAGACTTGGGCAGCAATAGTCATGTGGAGGCTGGTGATCATGGACAGCAGTGGGGGGATGGTGGGAATATGGAGCAGGAAGGGCAGCAGGAGCAGACAGTGGTTCAACTAGAGGAGGCTACGGCCACCACATCCTCTGGCACTAGTGCTGAGGCCACCACCAATGATGATATCTCTGGCTCCACCAGCATGAAGAGACAGATGGCACCCCCCCTTCAGCCACAGTGAGGTGGTGGTTCTTGTCAAGGAGGTCACCAGGAATTCTGACAAAATGTTTGGCCCCAATAAAGTGCCATTTTAGGAGAGGGAGACACCGTGGGCTGCTGTCAAGGCCACCTTAGAGAAGGAAGGAGGGGGAGTTGTACCCCACAGCATAAAACAAAGTATGCACAATTGGGGCGCGATCTGCAAAGGAGGGACCCTGAAGTCCTGGAGGCTCTGGGAGCAGCCATCACCACCACCAGAGATGGGACACCAAAGAAGAAGAAGAAGGAGAAGAGGGTTCAGCAAGTGGATGAGCCAGCGGGATCTTCTGCACCACCACCAAAAAGACCCTGTGTGGAAGGCAGCATTGGGAGTGAGTATACTGACTTGATTTCTGAACCTTTTTTACAGCAGTCAATTTTGCAGATTACCTTTTTTCCTCACTGTGAGCCATGCCCTGTGATGCCCATAAATGCATGCAGAAGTCGTACTGAGACAAGACAAGTAGTCTGGGTGTGGCATGGGGTACATGGTGGTAAAATGGGTTAGGAACTGGCTTGCAGACAGGAAGCAGAGGGTGGTGGTAAATGGGATCCAGTCAGTGGAGAAGGAGGTGACCAGTGGGGTACCTCAGGGATCAGTCCTTGGTCCAGTCCTGTTTAATGTCTTCATTAGTGACATTGCGGTAGGAGGACAGGAGGGAAATGTCTGCCTGTTTGCAGATGATACCAAGATCTGCAACAGGGTGATGGATACTCCAGCCAGAGTCAAGAGAATGAGAAGGGACCTGGAGAAGCTTAAAAAATGGTCTGAGGTGTGGCAACTAAGATTCATTTTCAAGAAGTGCAAAATAATACACTTGGGAAGAGGGAACTGTGGGGAGTGCTACAAGATGGGTGGAGAATAGTTGACTATTACAAAGGAAGAAAGTCACCAGGGGTTTATCAATGCTGATGATCTAAAGGTGTCTAAGCAGAGTACAAAGGCTGAAGGGAGAGCCAGTGGCACACTAGGGTGCATAGGTAGAGGTATCACAAGGTGGGAGGTGGTTATGCAGTAGTACAAGATGCTTGTGAGGCCTCACCTAGAGTACTGTGTGCTGTTCTAGAGCCACACCTTCAAAAAGACATTGACAGACTGAGTGGAGGGGGTCGGAAGGGCAACTAAAATGGTGCAAAGATTGCACCAAACAACATATGAGAGAGACTAAAGGACCTCAATATGTACTCACTGGAGGCAAGGAGGGATAGGGAGGACATGATAGAAACATTCAAGTATCTTAAGGGCATAAACAAGATGCAGGGGGAGACATCTTCCAATGTAAGAGATGTACAAGAACAAGGGGGCATGACATGAAATTGGAAGGTGGCAGGCTGAGGGGAACTGTGAGGAAGTTTTTCTTCACAGAGAGGGTTGTGGATGCATAGAATAAGATGTCACCAGAGGCATTGGGGGAAAACACAGTGGATGGTTTTAAACACGCATGGGATAGGCATAAGGGTACATTGGTGGTGGAAGGAGTGGGAAAAGCCATTGACTAGGTAAGATCAGTGGAAACAAACTAGTGTAGGGCTTTGGGCAGACTGGATGGGCCTGCTGTTCCTTACGTGCTGACAATTTCTATGTTTCTATGTAAGTCTGTTTCCCAATTACGCTGTGGCTTGGTGAATAGTGAATGGCTGTGTGAATCTGATGCAGGTGCTTGTGCAACTCAGGCTTGCTGTACAGTTCTATGGTACCAAGCACTGTCAACCCCCCCACCCCCCTCCTCATGATTCCAGCAGCAATTGCCATTAATCATTTAAAGAAATTAACTTTTACCTCAAACACGTCATGTTAGTGCAGGTCTGTGTTTTGTTACCGACCTTAGCTGCCTGTGATGGCATGCACAATGGATGGAACCTCCTGACTTGATGAGAATTGTCCCCTGTCCCCAGCCCCATGTGGATGTGATGTGGATTCACATCATGTACGTATTTTGTCTGTAAGTAATAGTGTTATCCAATTGCTATTAGTGACTATGGTGAAACTGTCCTTTGTGTTATGCCTGGTGCCATCTGCATGAGTAATCCACCCTAAAACAGATGTTACAGTGGGGAGTGGTCAGTGCTCATCAGAACTGACTACTGTGCCATACATCCACTTTCATGGTAGGTCCTGTAGCAGGGTAAAGGGAGCAATGCTGTCAGCCAGTGAATATGTGCATCCTCCAAATCATCAACCAACCTGATCAGTCACTATTGTTAGTCCATGGCCGACTCCAAAAGCACCCTTTATCTGAATATTATATGTGCACTTTTATGTTGTGGAATCATGGAAGTGGGCTCCTTGTTGTGTATCGTCCTGACCTTCATTTGAGAATATCTGCGGTGTCCTACATTTAAGTATAATTTATAGCTCCTGGCCCACCCCACCGGACTGACTAAATGTGTAGTATTACTGTAGTTCTGCTTTGGTCTTAGGTTTTCCAACTTGTAACACTGATTTTCAATATTTCGCTTCATTTTGGACAGGTGTTGCTGGAAGAAGCGGGACCGATGGAGATTCCACAAGCACCATTGATGATGGACCGAGCAGCAGTACCACTGTTGATGATGAGCCTGTGTCCAGTTCCAGTAAGCTACTTAAAGTTTTTAACCATTTTGAATTTTCAGTGCACCCTCTATTGTCCGCCAACATTGGTGCACCAACTAGGGCAACAAAAATGGTGCAGGGTCTGCACCAGAAGCCATATGAAGAGTGACTAAAGGAGCTTTAAATGTATAATATACCCTCAAGGAAAGGAGGGACATGATATTAACTTTCAAGTACCTCAACAGAATCAACAAAGCCCAAGAGGGTAGCATCTTTCAGAAAAAGAGATTTGCAAGAACAAGGGGGTACTATCAAGATAGAGAGGGATGACTCAGGGGTGACGTGTGTAAGTATTTTTTGATGAAGAGGGTGGTGGATGCATGGAACATCCTTCCTGAGGCTGTTGTGGGGTAAAAAACACTGGGGAAATTCCACAATGCATGGGACAGACATAAGCAATCCTAGTGGGGGGTAGAAGGAAGTAGGCTGTTGGTTTGCTTAACTATGATCTGCAGTTTATCCAATAGGAAGGGAAATGGGCAGACTCAGACTGGGTGGCGGTGGGCCAAATGGTTCTTATCTGCCATCAAAGCCTATGTTTCTATGTTTTTTGTGTACAGCCGAGGGTGGTGGTCTGGATAGTAGAGGTGTGTGTTATATTGCATTAGTAAAATACCTGCAAATTATCACAGGAGTGGACTGGACTAAAGTTTGGTAATAAATATTCATTTCCTTTACTGTACAGTGTGTTAAATGAAATTACTTGGCATGGTACAGAAGAGAGTGACTCAGATGTTACATGTATTGCAGCCTTAAACATATGAGAAGAATCAGGTACCTCAATATGTCCTCACTGCCATCACTGGAGGACAGGAGGAATCGGGGCCGGGGGAACAGGATAGAAACATTCAAAGACCCTAAGTGAATAAACAAGGTGCAGGAGGGAGACATCTTCCAATACAGGAGGAGTGCAAGAACGAGGTGGCATGACATGAAATTGGAGCATGGCAGGTTAAGAAGGAATGTGTGGAAGGTTTCCTTTACAGAGAGGGTGGCGGATGTATGGAATGATCCGCCACATGAGGTGGTGGGACTGGAGTGAGGACTGTGCTTGGATTTAAACATGCATTGAACAGGCATAGGGGGACCATAGAGGTTACGCAGAGGGAGGGTCAGAAGCCATAATGAAGTACAAGGCTCACGGGTAGACTGTGTGGGCGGGGCTGTTCTTATGTGCCACATCTGTAGACAATATCTATGTTTCCATGGTTATATGCAAGGAAGGAAGGAATGCCCTGCCCAGGACCCACAGTTTGTCAATTTACAACACAAGCTTGTCAATTTACAACACAGAGCAATGGTAGGAAGACTTGATCAGGTGCTAACTCACTTGGGTGGTGGGGCACACAGACAGCATGCAATAAGTAAGTTGTACTGTTGTCTGTCAGACTTTATCTTTCACACACACACACACACACACACACACACACACACACACACACACACACACACACAGAGAGCAGTTCAGCTCACACACACTGCACTCACTATATAAGGGCAGATAGTTGTAGACCACATTATGTTGAAGCTGCATATTTCTTTCTGTACTGCAGACAACACTGAAATTTTGGCAGCAGTCCAGCCATCAGAGGGACAGATGGGGGCCAAGTCAGCCACAAAAAAACAGGCAAAGCTAATGAGAAAGTGCACAGAAAACCATGTGTGAAGAATTATGAAGGCTCTTTCCAAATTGGCAGACAAGGACAATCTGCCCCTCAGAGTCAGCAGGGAGCAGCAATGTGCCACAGAACAAGCCAGCTCAACAGCAGCAGCAAACTGGGCCATGGACAACCTCCATGGCATTAATACCCACCCAGCCACAGATGGTACCAAAGGGAAGAACGGAGAGGAGGACCACCCTGAGTGGTAAATGCCAAGCTGCTCTTCGTAATGGCCTGAAAAGAGTTGAAGCCAGATTGGAAAGGTTGGAGAAGATGGACAAAAAAATCTTGTGCCAGCTTAAGTCAATCAGGGGGAGGGAGATACAGCCAAGTCAGGAGTCATGAGGAATCTGCCCTGAGAAGACGGCAGTGCTAGCTGAGGGGCAGCATGGTGTACAGCCACTGCCAGTCAGCCACTATTTTTGCCATCCATGCTGGATTGAACTTTTTGTAAATAGTTTTTGTTAAAATAAGTCAATTTGTTACATTCTTCTAACATTTAGAATGACTGACAGATTTGTTCTTTTTTTTGGGGGGTTCTGCTTGTTTGACTGGTTTGTATAGTTTGGATGTTCATATTTCTACCCCGTGGTACACATCACTGTCATCTATACCAGGTTTCAGGATGGACCTCACTCTCAACTAGGAGAAAAAGGAATGCTCTCCTCTGGTTTTTTAGAGCATTATCTGATAACCTCCCTGCATACATCTCGAACCTCTTCAAATGGGTTAAAGGTTCCAATGGCCTGAGACGCTTCTCCATTATTTGCTTCCAGATTCCTAGAGTGAAAACTACCTTTGGCTCGGCAGCATTCAACTTCTCACTTCAGTCACTTTGGAACACTATGCAAGACTCATTAAAATTATCCTCACTTCCAAGCATTTTCACATTCAAAGCTGTATTAACAGATTATCTGAAGGAATCATGCAACTGTTTCAGACTCCTATGACACCTAAGCCCCAGTTGCCACTCTCAAATCCTACGCCTAAGTATCTCATCCACCCCACATTCCTAACAACAGAAACCTAGGACCTACAAGCCTAGTTCCCTTAGTCCGAGATGGCCCTGCCTATTCTCTAACTTTTGCCTATTCTGGCCTCCTTCTTGGCTGCCTACTCTTTCACTCCAGTTTCTACCCGATTCCTTAATACCTCCTTATTTTTTATCATTTAGGTATGAGCTTTTACTTAGTGGAGACTATATGGGATTGTTGTCTCTTCTCATTCCAGTAAAGCTTATCATTATGTACCTTTGCATGTTAATTATGTTGACTGGTATGTATAGGCCTACATTGACCGGCACCTTCACAATGTTTTTTTTTTGCACCACTGTCCACCGTAATTGTAATCTTATGAAGTGTACTGTATTGTATTAATGCCCAGGACCACCTTGAAAATGAGCTTACTCAATGGTGTTTATGCCTGGTTAAATAAAGTGATTGATTGATTGATATTTCTTCTACAAGTTCTGTGTTTGAAGGTTTGTTTTCAAATTATTCATTTGCTATGTAAACAGTTTGTTGTTGAAACCACACTTCCTTGTCACCTGTGTTTTAAGGTTCAATTACTTCTTTTGGGGTGTGTGGGTGTGGGCCGGCAGGGCTGACAAACTGGTAAACACTTAACATTTGAGGACAAGAACAATGTCCACTTCAATTTTTTTTTTTTTTTATTTTATGTGTGGGGGAGGCAGAACAGGCAGACTGGGAAACACTTAACAACATTTGAGGACAAGAACAATGTCCACTTAAATTTTTTTGGTTTTCCTTATTTTATGGGGTGGGGGGTCCAGAACAATGGTGAACTAGGAAACTTGAAAGTAATGCAGTTTCATAAGTAGAGAACTGCTGATGTCACTGTGAATTATCAGCATAAATGTGGATATAGTAATCCTTTGCTTCAACATCACCAACATTTTTGGCAACACAGCAGGTTCAGATTCTGGCATTGCTCACTGAATCCGGGTGCAAGGCTGTTTACTATTCAGGTAATGTAATTGAAGACACAAGGGGCCGGATTCACTAAGGTCCGCTGCAAGCTGTGACAATGGCAGCTTGCGCCGACCGTCGCTGCGACCCGGACCTTGCACCCGATTCAGTATTGGAGAGAATCCAGGGGTCCACGTCCTACGACTTGTGGTAGCTGTGCAAGGTAGGGCACAGCTCCCAGGTATGCCGCAGGTTGCAGGACAGGGTAGGCGGCAGATGCGCCAGCTGAGGGGAGCCATGGTACTCCCATGCTCACCTCCAATCCCTGTAAGGTGTGGGCCCCAGCCCCAAGCTCCCTTAACATGGATACCCCCACATATAACAACACTCTTAACTGCCCTGGTGGCCCAGTGGTCCCCCACCTCCCTCCCAGTGGTGCCAGCCCCACAACACACACATACACACACCTGGTGGATGAGTCAGTGGCTGGCCATGGTGATGACCAGAGGGCTGTGCCAGTTGCCAGCAGGGTATTGGGGGTGCATGGGGGAGCTACCACTGTCGGGTGGGTGGCCACTAGACTTCCAGGGAGTTTTGAGAGTGAAGGGGGGATCTTGCCCCAGGGCATGGGGGCTCTCAACATGTGTGTGTGTGTGGGGGTTTGGGCATTGGGGGTCTTCCACACACCCATCCTGGCACAGTGCGTGCCATGCCTGGGACCTGGAGCCTATGGGGGTCTGTAACCCACAGGGGATGTGGAGCTGGGGCACAGTGGCAACCTCCAGTGAATGGCAAAGACCACTTAGACCAGCTTTTTTGTTGGTGTAAATGGTCTTTGACAGATGTTCACTGGTGGTTGTCTCTGAATCCTGATTTGTGGACATAGCAGCCACCCTACCTGAATAGGGTGCAAATGCTGCCATAAACCCCCTTACACCATGTTGCAAGGGGGTTTATGGTGCATTGATGCAGCTGGGTGCAAGCAGCCTGCAGCATGTTGCAGGCTGCCTTTGTGAATCCCACCAGGATGCGACTCAGGACGCAAGTGCTACTTGCACCATTTTTCCTGATGCAAGTTGCCTTGCATCCTGAGTTGCCTTTTGTGAATATGGCCTAAGGTGATAGGATACCTCGCACCATAATTTATGCACACAGCACACGTTATGAGACTCTGTGTCCTACTCAGAACATAAACCCCTCCACTGTGTCTTCATCAGATGGCACTGCCACACTCTCCTCATCCTTTGATGAGTCCTGCTGCTCAGAGCCTTCTTCAGCAGGATCCTGTAATGTCACTGTTGTTGACACAATGTACTGCTTGGGGAAAAAATGGGAGTTCATTTTGGCAAGTGTTAGATACTCAACATTTTGATCAGACAGGTGGCTTCGGCAGTCAGTTGCAATGGCACCTGCAGCACTGAAAACCCTTTCCGAGCTTATGCTGGCACAGGGGCAGGTGAGGTACTCCATGGCAATAGCTGCCAGGGCAGGCCAGATTTCCAGTTTTTTACTCCAATGATCCAGCAGCTCATCATCAATTGTTAGCTGTTGTGGGTCATCCATATATGACTGCACCATATAGCATGCAGACAGCTGGAATTCTGTGTCTCCCTCCTGAGGGTGGCAGGTAGACACACCAATGTCCTTCAGCATGGACCATAGGGGGTTTGTGCCACCAGTGCTACCACGTGATGATGAAGGTGATGGTGCAGACACTATACTGGTGGTGGATAAAGATACAAGGCAAGGGGCCATTTTTGCTTGCGCTTTCTGTACTGCAGCAGATTTTTCCACCCTTACCTCTGAGTGTGTCATCCAGTTTTGGACCTTACCCTGCAGGATGGACACATAGTGATCAAGATCAGCCTTCCCACCTGGAAGAAGTGCCACCATGCAATGCTTGTACCTGGGGTCAAGCAGGGTTGCCAAGATGTATGCCTCTGAGTTATTAATGTGAACGACCCTGGGATCATCATCACACAGCTGTATGATGTGGTCAGCCAGATCCACTCCAACAGAGTCTGCAGCCACTTTAAATTGCCCTTTTACATTGATCAGTGCCTGGTGGAGTACACACAGCAATGGTATCACCTGACTCAAACCTGCATTTTCAGCACTCACAACCTGTGTCGCCTGTTCAAGAGGATGGAGTACTTGGATAACACTATCCATCAAAAACCACTGGGATGGACTCAGTGACATGGCTTCCTGTGCTTCACGATCACGCATGTGCATTATGTACTCATTCAGTGGTGTATACTGTTCATATAGCCTCTCAAGCATATAGAGTGTTGAATTCCATTGGGTTGGAACATCAAGCCTCAAGCGGTGCTGTGGTACATTATTGGCCTTCTGTAGAGCCCTGAGCTCTGCTCTATCCAGTGCAGAGTGACTGAAATGGCTGCAGATTTTGAGGCTGGTGGCCAACAAGGCACTCACTGCTTCGTGATCCAGAAAGGACTTCACAATGAGATTCAACACATGAGCAAAGCAGGGGACATGATAAAAGCAGCCATCAGAGATTCTTTTGATGGCATTCCGGGCATTATCACTGGCAAAACGCAGCTTTGAAACCATGTGATTTTATCCAGTGTGCAATGGCCTCATTAATGCGTGCAAGAATTCTGTCAGATGTGTGTGACCCATGCATACTCTGCATGCTCAATGTGGCATGCTGTCGACCAACAGTAAGACTGCTGCTGCCAGTAGACATGGGACAGGTAGATGAGGGACATGGATGCAAGGCATATACCCGAGGGAAATAGGCCCAGTGTGCAGTTATGCACATATAACTAACACCCGATGATGGGGCACTCATCCAGATATTGGTGGTGAGGTGAATGCTTGCTACAGCAGAGTGGGACAGAGCATGAGACACCATGCAGGCTAGGTCATTATACATTGCTGGAAGAGCCTTAGTGCTGAAATAGGTTTGACTGGGAACTTTATATTTTGGTGCAGCCTTCTCCATAAGTTCAGTGAAACCCAGATTCTCGACAAATGAGAACGGCAGAAGGTCTTTTGCCAGCATTTTGGCAACAGCCGTGTTCAGCTCTTTAGCCACTGGATGTTTGTGATGATACTTGGTGTGCTTCATTAATGCTGATTTAATGTCTGGCTGCTTAAACCTAATAGTGCGCTGAACTTTGGGGTGTGTTTTGGCCTTGCCAAGTATGCTCTTGTGTCTTTGGCTGTCTTGCCCACCAACAGGGACATTCTTGAATAAGCTCTCTATCTGTGCGCCGGTGGATGGATCACCTTGACTACAACCACTTGTATCTTGTACATGTGTGGGGGTGGTACACAGCAAGGGGTCAAATGTTTCGGTAGTACGTGATAACAGCGAAGTTAAAATAGTGACTCAATAAGAGTGCATCAACAATAGCGAGTGGTAATATAGTGAGTGTGTTTAAACAGCGACTTGCACAGTATAGCTAAAAAGTAAATATAGCAACTGCACATTTGAGTGATGGGTGATGGCCGATACCTCCATCAGCAATGTGCGGAGTGGAGTAAGAATCTTAGAGATAGGGGTGTCGGGGGCACAGTCCCCCACGGGAGTTGTGGGAGCGGAGCCACCCACGTTAAAATCAATTACAAGCAGCTGGCTGGAGTGTTATAATAGATGCTCTGCAAGTATGAGATGTTGTAGCTGTTTTGTGCCTTGCTTTTGTGTGCGTGTGCTATTTTTGTCATCGCTGTAATAATTTAGCTGTTTTGACGTTCACTGATGTTTATGCGCTGTTATTACATACATCCAAATGTTTCCACATCCTCATCACCAGGCTGCAGACCCACTTTTTCAGACTGTGTGGAACTGTTAGAATTGGGCCCGGAAGCCAACCGCTGATGCTGTGTCCATTTAATAAGGTGCTTACTTTTCATATGACTGTGCATATTAGTCATACCATAGTGTGACTGTGACTGTGGCTTACCCCTGCTAATTTTGGAATGACAGATGTTGCACACTGCCACACTGTCATTAGACTCATCGATGACAAAGAAATCCCACGCAAGTGAATGTCCACCGACACAATGGATTTTCATGGGTGGGTCAGATGGGGACAGGGGTGCAGGGGTGAGTGATATTCTTTTCTTAGTGTGCTCCTGCATCTGCTGTTGATCCACATTACCTGTTTTCAGCAGTTGCTGACCCTTTCCCCTGACAGGTTGCTGCTTGTGGACTGACAACGTTAAAGGGGTGCTGGCACGTTACCACTGACAGTTGCGGTTGCTGATTGTGGAAAGGGTGGCTGCCAAGTAGGGTCTAATACTGGGTCGTCATCACCCTCACTCTCACCCTCAACACCCTCATCAGAAGTACCGTCACTGCTTACTGAAATGTCAAGCTGTGACAGTAAGGGCTGACTGTACCCTAACTCCTTTTCCTCACTGGCCTTCTCTGCCACATGAACAGTAGCACTAACAAGATGTTCACTGCGATGAGGTTCTTGCTTCTCTGAGAACTTTTGAAGCTCTCTGTGCTGTTTCTCCTTCTCAATCTCTAGTCCACCCACAGTAAGTAATCCAGCATCACCTTTACTGTCATCATCACTGATAATACGTGCCACTGGAATCAAACTTTCTTCACTCTCAGTCCCTAGCAGCTCCTGACTTAACTCCTGGGTGTCCTGTGACTGGGACTGTTCAATATGTTCCTGCTCCTCCTGAAACCCTAGGGTCCTTCACAGTAGTAGTGCAGCAACATCCATGGCAGTCTTTTTACCCTCTTTTGTATGCTGTGCAACAGCTGCGCCTGAAGTAGCAGTACTGCACTGCATACCAAAGAAGCTGGAAGCTTTGATTCCAACTGTTGCTAATACAGGTGCAGTATGCGGCATGGCGCCTGGCATTGCACTACCACCAGAACTTGTAGTTCCAGAAAAAGTGCTGCTCCTACTGACACTTTCCCCAGCACCCTATACACCCCCTCGTGACCCTCTTGAGAGTGATCTAGTACTACCACTAGCATTTTCCCACATCCTCCACATTTCCCCTTGCCTTTGCCTGACATGTTGTACTTTTCTGTGCTTCACTAAAGACTTAAACAGTACCAAATGTTAAAAAACAATGAAGCTAAGCTAAAGAATGGGAATGCAGAACAAAACACACAGAGTGCAACAAGTTACATACAATAAAATCACAAAGATCAAGAAACGTGCTGAAATATCTTTGCCCCAGCACTCCAAGTACAGATACCAGCAGTAAATTTCTTCTCCTGAGCGAAAATAACTGCCAGATTGCCAATCACAAAGCCTGTTCTGTGGAGCTGAACAAACATAGCTCTTTCCTCTTCAGTAATCTCTTCAGAAGTAAGGAGCTACGCAGTGAGGAATGTGTGCTACCACCTGATGCCTCTCTCTGCACCACATGTGACTGAAGAGCTGTAAAGCATGCTATCAGAGCTACATGCGGTATAATTTGACCTTTCTGAGGAATTTCTGTGGTGAAACATGGAATTTTTGGTATATCGCAGAATTTAAAAGTATGCAGTTCATGGTTCTGCAGAATTAAAAAGAAAGAAATGCAGAATACCAAAAGGGAAAGGGAAAAAAAGAAGCAATTAAAAAACAAAAGAACAAGGTTCATTACTGACCCCACACTTAAGGTGCTCAACAGCTTGGATGGTTACATTCACTATGTGTACTTCAAATTGACAATAGCACCTCTAGAAAAACAAATATAATCTTACATTGCTGGTGGGAAAAAAAATGCAGAATCACATAGAAAACTGTGGAAAACTGACTGAAACGGTGAAATACATCACAAGACACTTTTTTCCACACTTTATAACAAAAGGTCCGCAGTTTGTAATGAAATACCTCATTACTAGGTGGAAATCGTGACAATTTGGTGAAAGTTTGGAACTTCTGCAACAGCGGAAATCTGCACTTTCGCCCACTCCTAGTACACAGTGTCCCTTTAACCCTGTGTAAACTTGAACAAGTCAGCTGACCTCCTTCTGTCCAATCTCCCCCATCCATCCCCAGCATTGTTTGATCTCACCTGTAGCTCTCACTAATTGCTCTGTGTGTGCAGTATGACTGCTGCAAATGATTCCCGGAAGATGATTTGGGACAGGATGTGTATGGAAAACACACATCAAATTGGTTCTGAAAGGTTTTTAAAAAACTGTGTAAAAGGTATACAAGGAAGTTTACACAGCAGCCTTTTTAAGGGGGTGCCATGCACATTTTTTCATTTTGTCCTGTGTCTGCCAGAAATGAATTATGGATCCATTATTCCTGGAGAAGAAGGAGGAAATTGTTAATTTACAATGTAACATATGGAGGTCCTCAACATCAGTCTCCTAGCTCAAATCCTGTGTATGTGCAAGTTCCAAGACAAGGTTTTGTGGAATGGATACAGTACTGTGATCTTGGGAACACAGGTTTAAATCCCACCACTACAATGTTTTGTGCTGTTTAACCTTGAGCAAGTGAGTTGACATTATTGTGCCTAAACCCCTCCCCAACCCCTAATCATTGTTTGGTGTTATGTTTAGCGTTCAACAGGGTATTATGAATACAGCTATATTCAAATTAATTTTTTTTTCTGAAGTAAACCTCAACTGTTGGTAAACATGAATGAAGGGAAGTCGAGTCGATTTCCAAGTGCCCTTTGTTTTTTTTTCTGCAAAATTTATTTACCCATGAGAATTCAACTGAGCTGCAGCATCTCATTTTCAGTGATGTCATACACTTGGGAGGTCTGAAGCATGGGGAGATCGATTTACTTGCTCACGGTCACCCTATGAGAAAGTGGATCTTATGGAATTCGAACCTTTGTCTCCCAGTCCTCAAGACTGTGCTGTGCTGTGTCCACTGTGCCATTCTGCCTTACCTTTCTGTCCTCATAGGATTCATAGGGAAATACTGAGCTGATTTAGACTTGAGTCCATTATGCTCACCACATTTTATCAGAACATCATTCCCTTAAGTCTATAATATTCATCTAACCTGTTCTTAAATATCATCATTGCAGTACTAGTTATAACCCCATGGGGTAAGGAGTTCGAAATCGGTACTACCCTTTGTGTATACCAGTTTTGTCTTTTTACTGAATTATGTCTACTGGTTTTTAACTGAAGCCCATGCAATCTCGTATTATGATGATGAATTTTTAATTCTAAACCAAAGCTTTCCCACAATGAATCGTCTGTGAATGCTCTATAAAGCAGACACAAATTCCCTCTGCACGTTCTATATTCCAGGGAAAACCAGTTCAGCTCCAACAATCTATCCTCATAAGAAATGCCTGACAGTCCATCTATTGATCTAGTTACTCTTCTCTTAACACTCTCCAATCTGTCTATTTCACCTTTCTTATATGGGGCCCATGCTTGAGAACAATACTCCATCAAAGGTCTCACCAGTGAGCCATACAGGGACAACAAAACCTCCCCTGTTCTACTATCTACTATGTGTCTTGAAATGCAGTTCAACGTTCTGTTTGCTTTTTGTGTAACTACTATTACAATGTGATTTAAACTGAAGGTTGTGTGATATTACAATGCCCAAATCCTTCTCTTCTGTGACACATCTAAGGGGTTGCTTGTTTATGGTATGAATATATTCATGGTTTTTATATCCCATGTGTATGACTACACATTTATTAGCGTTAAGAGAGAGCTTATGGCTCTTAGTCCACTTTTCTATATGATTCAATGCATGTTGGATGTTAAGTCTGTCCACTTGAGTCCTAATTATACCCCCCACCTACAATTGTCTGCAAATTTTGTAATCCAAATACCATCCTGCTTATACTGAAGGGAGGATACATAAACATTAAACAAACAGGGATCCAACACTGACCCTTGAGGCACTCTGCTGGTCGCCACTGCCCAATCTGACACAACACCATTTATTGAGTCCCTCTGTTTTCTCCCGGTGAGCCATGCCCCAATCCAATTCACTATGTTTGTATCTATGCCTTTGTCCCTTAGCTCTATTATCAATTCCAGGTGTGGTAATTTGTCGAACACTTTTGCAAAATCTAAAAATATATCATCCACTGCTTTGCCTTAATCTAACGTTCAACTGCTTTTCTCATAAAATTCCAACATGTTGGTCTGAAAAGATTTTGTCTTCGTAAACCTGTGGTGCATTTGGTCCAACAAGTCGTTAGACTCAAGGTGATCCAAAATAAGCTCCTTAAGAATCCCTTCTATTAATTTGCATGCAATTGAGGTTAAGCTCACTGGTCTAAAATTTTCTGGTTCTGTCTTTAGTCCTTTCTTATGCAGAGGTGTAACTATCACTTCTTTCCAGTAATCCACAACCTCCCCTCTATCCAAAGACAACTAAAAAATAGCAGTAAGTGGTGATGCCAGTTGAACTGTTAATTCGAATAATATCCTAGGATGCAATCCATCAGATACTGGTGATTTATTAATATTTAATTTACTTTGTCTGTCTTTAACATCCACATTTGATATTAGGATTTTCCTTTGATAGAACTAGAAATGGGTTTAGAGAACTGTCCAGCAGAACTACCATTAAAAACTGATTAACAATATGAGTTTTGAATATTGACTATTTGCTTTAGATCAGCCACTGTCTGATTATGTGCTTTGAATGGCCCAATAATTTTGGGATTTTTTTTTTTGTACTATTTATATAAGAATAAAAATATTTATAGTTATCCTTTGTTTTTTTGGTTAAGTTTAGCTCAACCACTGCTTTTGATTTTTTTATTTCTAGCTTCAGCCTCTTAACTAACTTCCTATATTTGACAGTGGATTCTGTAGTTTTTGCCCTTTTGATTTTTTTTATAAAGTTTTTTCATCTTATTAATTAATGTTTTGATATTTGGATTGAACCAATTAGGAATTCTACATTTTCTATTATATTTTGTTTGGTGGTAATATTTGTTTCTATTTCACTTTGGAATTTGGATATGAACAGTCTCCAAATTTCATTGAGAGTTTTAGGGTTACAATCTGTAGCGCAATTCCATTTTTCTAAATTATCCCTCATTTTTTGAAAGTCTGCTTTGCCTAGATTTAGGACTGTTGTAACTCCCTTGTGTTCAGTATATTCTTTTATTATATTAAACAATACTGCTCCGTGATCACATCTCAAGGCCCTATGCTTTCAGTGTCAAGGGCAGAAGCACTTTGCTGTCTCAGTGAGGCTAATTCACTGAAGGGTACTTTTTTAAAACTTTTATTGTAAACTAAGGTCATTGATTTTATATTATTTTTTTTATTTTTGCTGTAACAATGTCCAATAAGAATACAATGGTATGTAACTGTAGGTGTTCGTGTTCCTGTTGACATCTGCCAACTCATAGCATTTCCTAGAGTGGATACAAAATTGTGACCTGTGGAGCACAGGTTTGAGTCCCACCAATGCCATTTTTACTCTGTGTAAACTTGAATAAGCCAATTGACTTCCTTTTGTCCAACCCTTCCTACCCCCCTCCTTTCAATGTTTGGTCTTACCTGTAGCTGTCAGTAATTGCTTTGTGCATGTAGTATGACTGATGCAAATGATTGATGGAAAATGTGTTGGGACATGGTGTGTATGAAAAAACATGCATCAAATGTATTTGCCCAGGAGAATTCAACTGAGCTGCAGCATCTCATTTTCAGTGATGTCATGCAGTTGGGAGGTTTGAAACCCAGGGAGATTGATTTACTTGCCCACAGTCACAATATGAGCAAGTGGATCTTATGGAATTTTAACCTGTGTCTCCCAGTCCTCAAGACTGTGCTGTGTCCACTGTGCCATTCTGCCCTACTTTCTGTCCACATCTCAAGGCCCTATACTTTCAGTGTCAAGGGCAGAAGCACTCTTTTGGCTCAGTGGGTTCAACTCACTGAAGAGTACTTTTTAAAAACTTTTATTGTAAACTAAGGTCATTGGTTTTATTTTATTTTTTTTTATGTTTGCTGTAACAATGTCCACTAAGAATAAAATGGTATGCAACTGTAGATGGTTGTGTTCATATTTACACCTGACAACTCATAGCATTTCCTAGACTGGATACAAAATTGTGATCTGTGGAGCACAGGTTTGAGTCCCACCAATGACAGTTTTACCCTGTGTAAACTTCAATAAGCCCATTGACCTCCTTTTGTCCAACCCTTCCTACCCACCCCCCTTTCATTGTTTAGTCTTACCTGTAGCTGTCAGTAATTGCTCTTTATGTAGTATGACTGATGCAAATGACTATCAGAAAATGTGTTAGAACAGGGTGTGTACGGAAAACACACATCAAATTGTTTCAGACAGGTTTTAAAAAACCTGTATAAAAGGTATACAAGGAAGTAGACCCAGCAGTCTTTGTTACGGTGGTGCTGTGCAACTTATTGTTTTTTTTCTGTGTCTGTCAGAAATGAATTACGGAGCCATTATGTATGGGGAAGAAGGAGGAATTGGAAATGTACAGTGTAGCAATCAGAGGTACTGAAGACCAGTCTCTTATCACAAATCCTGTGTATGTGCAAGCAGCAAGAAAAGGCTTGCTAGAATAGATACACTAGTGTGATCTTGGGAGCACAAGTTTGAATCCCTCCACTACAATTTTTGTGCTGTGAAGCAGTGAGCAAGTCAATTGACTGTGTTGTGCCCAAATTCCTCCCACCCCAAACTGCAGTCATTGTTTGGTCTAATGTTAAGCTTCCAACAGGGTATGTATGAAAAGGGCTAAATGAAAAAAAATTATTTTCTTTTCTAAAACGAACCACAACTTGCAGTAAACATGAATGAAAGGAAGGCATGTTGATTTCCAAGTAGCCATTTTTTTTGTGTGTGTGTTTTTTTGTGGTTTTATTTTTGCTAAATGTCTGCACCCAGAGACCTCAACTGAGCTGCAGCATTTCCTTTTCAATGACGTCATGTGTTTGGGAGGTTTGAAGCAGTCTGGAAGATCGATTTACTTGCTTGGGGTAACACTGTGAGCAAGTGGATCTTATGGACTGTGAACCTGTCCTCTGGTCCTCAAGACTGTGCTGTTCCCACTTTGCCATAATGCCTCTACTTTTTTCCTCATCATCAGGCCTTCTGGTTTCAGGGTCATGGGCAGATGCACTTAACTGTTTTAGTGAGGCTAACTCACTTAAGGATAAATTTTTAAATTTATATTGTATAATACGGTCATTTGTTTACTTCTACTTTTACAATGTCCAACATGAATAAAATGTATTGTAACTGTAGTTGTTTGTGTTCCTGTTGACACCTGCCAACTCATGGAATTCAGCACCATTTTTATAACAGTTACAAATGTAGTCTTAATTACAGTACCTTACATTGTGAGTGATGAAGATGACAGTTACATATGGCTCAGTAAAGTAACATCACAAATCCACCCCAACCAGTATTGCAGAGCAACACTGTTTCAAATGAATAAGAGTGAAAGAAAGTGGTTATGATCTAAGCTGGTCTGAAAGTGCCTAAAGAGGGTGCCACATAGTATGACCCCTTTTGTCTCTTACAGTTAATAAGCAGTGTTCCCTTCCCTTCCCTCCCCCCCACACACAAGTAATAACTGTATGTATGCCAACCAAAGCAGCACCACATATTTGGCTACCTAAAAAAGTATTGAGTTGAATTTTAAAAATATATGATAGTGAAGCAATCTGGTTTGAAACAATTCCCATTTCTGTTGGGCTTGTGTTTTCAGGTCTGCACACCAGGCAGCAGCCATGTAAGCTGGTCAAAATGCGTAAGCCTGTAACGCAGATGTGCCTGGCCTAACCTGAATGTTACTGCACCCTTGAAATATCACTGTCATAGGCATATGCATATGCAGTCATTTCCATCCTAATTTGGCAAGGTCTCTGAAACACACCTATGATCTTGTTAAACACATTGACAGTACTGATAGTTGACTATAAAAAAGTAAGAGATACACACCTAAAAATGTTTTACAAAGAAAAAAACAGTATAAAAGGTATAAAATGAAGTATACACAGAAGTCTTCTGTAACGTGGTGCCATGCATCTTATATTTTTTTCCTGCATTTTTGACAAATAATGAATCCAATATGTCAGGCGAAGAAAGAATTGTTCATTTACTGTGTAGCAATGGAAGGGCATCAACCACAATTGCTGAAATGAACCTCTGAACTTGCTACTGAATATAAATTTAATGCACTGCATGTGTACTAATAAAAGGGAGAGAGACATATATGACATTGTTTTTGAAAGATTAAAAATAAACTGCATAAAAGGTAATAAATGGATGTATACAGAGCAGTTTTCTTTAAGGTGAGGCAGTGCAAATGATTTTTTTTCTTCCAGCTACCACAAATGATATATGGAGCCATTATTTATGTGAAAGGAGTAGAAATTGTTCATTTGTATTGCAGCATATGGAGGTTGTCGGCAGTAGTATCCCAGTACAGTTACTGTATATGTGCATGCACCAAGAAAAATCAGGCAGCAATGGATACAGTAATGTCATCATGGGAGCATATGTTGAACTCCTTGTGCTCAAGCCATTCCCCCCTCCCCATTCATTGTTTGGTGTTCTTTTTATAATTTCTTAATCGGTCTGTGTATGCATTATGGCTAATACAATTGAGGATGTCTTGGACAGGGTTTTGGAAAAGGGAGTGTTTGAAAAGGGCTATATGAAAGAAAAGTAATTTTCTTTCTTAAAGTGAATCTCACATTCTGGTAAACATGAAGGAAAGGAAGTGGAGTCCATTTCCAGGGCCCCCTTTTTTCCCCTAGATTTATTTACCCAGGAGAACTCAACTGAGCTGCAGCATCCCTCCTCCAATTCAAATGGTGCTTTAGATAACTTTTCTTTCCCCCACCCATATGCACTTACTTCTAACTCCACCCTATCACTCATGTCCTTCTCTACCTATTTATGTACTTCCTCTTATCCCTCCATACCTGATTCTGTATTCCTCCTCCACCAATTCCAACATCACCATGCTACTTATCAGTTTTCACATATCCCTTTTGTAACACTTCTTTTATTTAAAGTAGGTTATGATATTCCATGTATATATGTATGTATACAATAGTTTTTGCTTACTGTTTAAAATACCTATCCTAGTTACTCATGAATTTATTTGCTGTGGTTCTGTAGAACATCAGTCTGCAATCGTTAGTTAGATTTTTAATTTGTTCTCTGTAACTCTTATCCTGTCTTACAATTAATCCTCTGTTACTGGAATTGTATTCATTGGGTTGCCCCGAAATAGGGATATGAGTATCTCAGTGGGCCTATCTGGTCATCAAAATTCAAATAAATAAATAAATCTCAGTTTTATTGAAGCCATGCAGTTGGGAGGTTTGAAGTGCTGGGAGGTTGATTTACTTGCTCAGGGTCACACTGTGAGAAAGTGGCTCTTACAAAAGTTGAACATGGGTCTCCCAGTCCTCAGGAATGTGCTGTTCCCACTTTGACATACTGCCTCTTCCTATTTCCAAGTAACAACTTTTTTTTTAATTTTCTAAGTGTATTTACCCAGGAAAACTCAACTGAGCAGCAGCATCTCATTTTCAGTGAAGTCATGCAGCTGAGAAGTGTGAAGCAGTTGGAGGTCGATTGACTTGCTCAGAGTCACACTCTGAGACACTGGCTGTTAAGGAATTTGAACCTGGCTCTCTGGATCTTTAAGAATGTGCTGTTGCCACTTGATTTTTTTCCCTAAAGTGAACCTCACCTTCTGTTAAACTTGAAGGAAAGGAAGTAGATTTGAATCCAAGGCTCAACTTTTTCCAACATTTATTTACACAAGACAACTAAATTGAGCAGCAGCATCTGATTTTCAGTGAAGTCATGCAGCTTGGAGGTTTGAAGCACTTGGAGGTCACTTTGCTTGCTCAGGGTCACCATGTGAGCAAGTGGCTTTTATGGAATTTGGCATTCTGTATCCCAGTCATCAAGACTGTGCTGTTCCCACTTTGCCATAATGCCTCCCCAGATTTCCAATTCTAAAGCGCCATTATTTTAACTAAATTTATGTACCCAAGAAAATTCAACTGAACTGCAGCATCTCATTTACATTGAAGTCATGCAATGGGAGGTTTGAAGCATGGGGAGGTTGATTTAGTTTCTCAGGGTCACAGTGTGAGCAAGTGACTGTTATGGAATTTTAATCTGGACTTTCCAGTCCTCAAGACTGTGTTGTTCCCACTTCGTCATACTGCTTTCCCCTTTTTACACTTCTCCATGCCCTCTGCTGTCAGGGTCATGGGCAGATGCACTTAGCTGTCTCAGTGATGACAGCTCAGTTTAGGGTACATGTTGCAACTGTATATTGTAAATCATGCATCACTGACTACAAAATAAACTCCATGACAATTAACAAAGACCTACTTCAGAACTTCCTACTTCCAACAAGAAATTTAGAAAAATTCATTTCTGACAGCCTCCCAATAACATGCAGTGACTGTTCAATGTTCTTACATTATTACAATCAGCCATATTGCGTATGAGGACATACTGTAAACAAAATTAACAGTGATTACTTCTCTGAGCCTGAGCAAAATACACCACAACCACCAACTACTAAAACACCTACCCAAAAAAGCAAGAGGAGAAAACTACAATGATGTCCAACTAAACATACTATCAGCAACTTTGAAACTAACTGCGCTACTATTAACACATTTTGTATTACTGCATAACCCAGGCAGCACCTCACAGACAAACCAAAAAGTTGGACTATTCAACTTTTTACAAGATCACTGGGTATAAGATGATCATTCACTGTGCTTCCACACAAACCAAATCTGCCTCTACTATGTGTATTGATTACCTTAATATCATTTGCATTGCACAGTTTGTAACATGCTTTTTCTAACACTTTTTCCCCTATATTCACTAATAAACATAGATTACTACTTGCAATTCATTGCATTGCTTCTCCACAACTACTTAATACTTCCACACACCATCAGACCTGTAAGCCTGACCTCAGTGGTGGGGAGGCTGATGGAGTCCCTGCTTAAGGAGAGGGTGGTGAAGTTCCTGGAGTCAAGTGGTGCAAAAGTCCAAAGGCAGCATGGATTCACTGAGGGTAGATCCTGTCCAACTAATCTTCTCAATTTCTTTGACTGGGTGATCAGGAAGGGGTGGTGGATGTGGCCTTCCTGGATTTCAATAAGACCTTCGACACTGTCCCTCATAGAAGGTTGCTTAACAAATTGGGGAATTTGGGTGTGGGCTCTAAAGTGGTAAAATGGGTTGGAAACTGGCTAACAGGCAGGACCCAGAGGGTGGTAGTGAATGGCATAAAATCAAAAGAGAGGGAGGTGACCAGTGGGGTTCCACAGAGATCAGTGCTGGGTCTAGTTCTATTCAATGTCTTTATAAGCGACATTACAGATGTAACCCCCTTGTTACCCAGGGTTACTAGAATCCCAGTAAGACCTAGTGGTAGGCAGGGAAGGCAGCTTGTGAAACTCCAGTTAAATGGGTTTCACAGTGTCTCACTCTGTTTTCAGTCTCAGCTGAGACTGAGGGATGACATCACCAATAGAACCTTTGCAGCTGCATAAGCCACATTGGAATCTGCAGCAAAGGGAGTTAGATAGAACGTGGGAGTTTTCAAAGGGTGGTAGTCAGTGTCCAGTTTGTCTTCAGTAAGTGAAGGTGTGCTCAAATGGTGGAGACCGCTGTTCGGGTCTCAGTGCCCCCTCCCTCCGGGGGGGGATGTAAAGATCCCTAGCAGATTCCTGGGGCAATCCCCTTAATTCTGCCAAGTGGAAGAAAAGCTGCCTGTTTAGTTCAGCATTTATTTTGAAAGATGGAAGATTTGTGAGTCGCATGTGGGGCACCTGCAACTAAAGAGTGAGTGTCTGCTCTGACTAAGAGGGCAAAAAATTTTTTCTTCACCCTGGGACATGTGTGAAAATCTAGGGATTGCGCTACATTTTGGGAAGCCTAGAGAAATGGGCCAAACAAGTAAAGTAGTGTCAAATGCTAGAGTGTTGTGTAATTCAAGTAATATGTAGAGGAGATGCACCAGATCATATACCCTTTAATCTACATTTAGAAGTTCAGCAAAGGAATGGTTCAGTTTTCCCAGGGAAATGGCCGGGTATGGGCTGTGGGAGCTGGAGGTGGGTGAACCCCCCATCTTTAGTGACCAGGTCCACCTCTACAGATTTCTGCTGTGGTTGCTACTTTGCTTCATGCACTTGGCCAGTGATGGGGGAAGTACCCAGATGTGGGGTTGCAAAAGGGAAAATCTCTCTAGGAGTCACAGACTCTGAGTGGTGTGGGGAGCCACAACAAGTAAGGCAAAATTCTCTCTAGGAGTTGGGGAGTCACAACAAGTAAGGAAAAATTCTCTCTAGGAGTCGCCGACTCTAAGTGGTGTGGGGAGCCACAACAAGTAAGGAAAATTCTCTCAGGGAGTCGCCGACTCTAAGTGGTGTGGGAGCCACGACAGGATAATTGGTTCATTCTTCCAATGGACCGTGGGAAAACCCAAGTGTGTACAAGTCGGGTTGTGTACCCAAAGCTGTGCAAGTCCGAGCTGTGTGCCCAGGGTCCAGAGCCTGAGGGCTGAAATGGTGAATAAAGTGTTCTGTAGTCTCTAATCTGCATTACCAGGAAATGTAGCCCCATGTGAGTCCGTCTATGTTTTGTTTTGTTCAGCTAGTATGTGAATAAAAGCCACACTGAAGAATCCCATTCCTGGTTCTGGACATTACAGTTATTGCTTCCTGTGTTCGGATTTACTTGGGTGCCCCTGTTCAGAGTAGTCAAACCTAGGCTCCCTGTGCCAAGTAACCTCATCCTCCTAGAACCCAGTCCCCACCAGGTACAGCTGTCAGCTTCAGCAGCATGCCATCTGTCATTTTGGCAAAAAGGCAGGGGTGAGGGGTTACAAAAATGGAGGCACCACTTTGGATTTTGTTCAGGGAGGAAGGTGCTTGGGCAAGGGGGCTAGCGTTTTGGCTATCTGGCAGTAGGTAGCCCAAAAAAGCTGAAGCAATTTCCCTAGTGTGTTGCTGTGTGCTGTGAATCTTGTGCTGCTGTTTATAAAATGCCAACTGTTTACCAAGGAGCAATAAAGACAAAGAGTGTGCCCTTGTCCTGCATAAAAATTGTTTACAGCATTTTTGCCTGCTTTAAAAATGAACTGTGGTAAATAAAAGTGTGGAAGACTAGGGGTAGCAACAGGAAAATTGTGCCCTGGACGTTTGAAATGCTTTTAAAATGAATTGTTGTGAAGCAAAGTGTGGAAGACTAGGGGTAGCAAAAGGAAAATTATGCCCTGGATGTTGGAAATGCTTTCTGAGTGAATTGAGAGACTGCAGTGTAAATGGCTATGTTATATGGCTGAAATGGGCTCCCGCCGTGGAGTCAGTTGGAAAAGAAAACAAGTTGCATTCTGCAGTTTAAATTTGCCGGCTCGACAATCGCCGTGAGGAGAAGAGCCCTTGTGAGGAAGAAGAGCCTCATTTGCATGGCGTCGTGTGGTTGGTCAGGCTGCAATCAGTCCCACTCCTCAGCCAGCTCTACAGAGACTACCCCAGGATTCGAGAGGGAGTGAGAGTGGAGTGCGTGTACTGGCAGTGGAGGAGCGTCGCGGAGTGTTTAAAGCGTTGTAAACAATTTAAAAATAGACTATTTAGTTTAAAATCGGGCTCAACCCACTAATTGATCGTCCAAATTGCAAGTTTGGTGTTTAAAAAGACGATCACTAGGACTACCAGCCCGTTTGTGTACCGAGGCCTTCAAGAATTGGCTGCAGGCCGTTTTTCCCATCGCAGCAAATTGCTACTGATAACAGTAAGTAACCAACCCAACAAAAAAAACTGCTCAAACAGTGATTTTCAGCCTATGCCATATAAAATGTGTGTGCAGCAGTGTAGTCGCTTTGCAAGTAATGACTGTGTAATGTCCTGCCAGCAAGTGCAAGTCTGTTAAGCCATTGACTGTGTGCATAGAAGTGAAATTAGCCTCAGTTTAAAGTTTGCAGCCAGAGAGAGACTGTGGGGTTGTAGCAAAGTGCAGCACTAGAAATACAGGCAATCCTGTGCTAAAAACTTGAAGCTTTAAGGGACTGTGAATAAAATAAATGTTACCAGCTTGTGAAAAGTCCATGGAAAATCCTGTGAATGTGTTTAAAGCAAGATCAGAGCAAGTTGTGCAGTTTGAGCAAAAGTTATCAGTAGCTTGTGTAAATCGGGTGCGCAGTGGCTTGACCCAGATTCTGAATGTTGATGCACAGGAGTGCTGCCACCGCCATTACAGGGTGGGGTAGTAAAGTAAACACAGCAGCAGAGGAGCCATTTTACAGCTAAAGAGTATGTTCAATAAAGTGGGACTTTCAGTTACAGTGAACTTTTGTTTATTTTTCTGCAGTTATGGCCTCAGAACCAGCTCGTTACCCAGATCATGCCCGGGTTGCAGTAAACAGCAGCAGTAAATAGACTGAGGGATATTGAAAAGTGGTGCTATGGAGGGCAACTGCCTCCTCAGGTGGCAATTCCTAATTATCCAGTGCATGTATGTCAAATATGCTTGGGAGCTGGAAGGGACGTCTTCATGATTCCTCACTGTGCTGGATACCTAGAAAAATATGGCTTGTATAAAGCACCTCCAATTCATTTGGCCCCCACATGGACGAAAATTCAGGAATCTGCAGTTGGCAGCACACAGCACCAGGCGGAGCCTGTGAAGGAAGGTCCCTCGGGGGGAGTGTGGCACAAAGCTAGAGGGTGCAGAGTTAGAGACAGAACCAGAAGTTGAAGTTTCGGATGCTGGATCCCAGAAGGAAAGTTCAGATAAAGCATCAATAGACCCCTGGAAGGGGGGCCTAGCCCAAGTCTCTTAGGTGAAGATGAGATGAGGGAGGCCTTTGAGTGGGAGGTGTCGACCTCCGCGCCTAGTGATGAGTGGATAGTCTCGGGAGTGAGAATGACTGCTCACTCCTGGGCTCAGTTCCTCAGTGAAGAGGAAGATGAGGGGGAACCTATGTGGCCTTGTGAAAAAGGAACGGGTACACAGCCTCAAGATCTTGCCTCAGAGGAATGTATGGAAGAAAGTGGTGATGCCACTGCCCTGGCTTTACAGGAGGAAGAAGTCAGAGATCCGTTTCTAATTTCCTTAAGGATGCGAAGCTGACAGAACCAGGACTGGCCACCCCCAAGCCAGGCCAGTGGTCTCAGATTGACCAAAGCAAGTAAAGAGGAGAGACTGGTTCGTAGAAAGGCAAATGAGATCTATGGTGTGACCTTTCCTACCTTTCCTCGAAAAGTCTGGGAGGAGATTGAGAACTGCAGGAAATCCTGGATCTGGGATGAAGCAATGAAAAGTGTGCATCCTGGGGCCAACAAGCATGTAAAGAATAGACTGTTCCATGAAAAGTAGCTCCTGACCACCGGTACTATTTGCCTCAGTGCAAGGACCTCTCAGCAAATAAGCCCGTGCCTACAAAATGGAGAGCCGAGCAGTGGTAGTCAATACTGCCACACTAGACTGTGAAGTGCCTTACTGATTCACCAATATAAATATCCAGGACTCAGGTGCCCCACATTCATCAGTCTACAGTGTACTGTCCTTTCCAGAAACCATCGACTGGCCCACCAGATGACTTCAGATCCAGAGAGGACACCAGCCCAGCTGTATCCTGTTCATCGCTTGGTAATCGGATGACGTCGGACCAGCTGTTTTCTTTTTGTTCCTGTTCTAAGGTTCCGTCTCCAGAGATGACATCAACCCAGCTGTTCCCAGATGTGCCCTCCTGTGGTTCCCGGAAGATGTCCGCCCAGCTGTATTGGAAGAAATGCTGTCAGGGAGAGTCTTCATCAGAAGTGCAGGTTGGTGCCGAATCTCGTACTACAAGTGGCTGGTAAGTCCGAACTTTTCTATCTTTATGACATTGCAGTACACACCCTACACTAACAGACTTCAAAATGTGTGAACTGTCTGCAAAGACTCTCCCCTTCGGGACTTTGGCCTGTTAGAACTGTGCTTCACCGGGCTCCGGCCCAGGAAAGACCCTTTATTGGACTAGCCTTCGGGCCTTGTGGTCATTAGTTGGGACTTTTAGGGCACTCCATCCCCCCAAAATGTGTATTGTAAATAATGTCGTTATTTTCTAACATAAATACTGTTTTTCTACCTTTTTTTTTTTCTAAAAAAAAAAAAATCTTTTTGGGATTCTGCAGTGTTTTGATGGTAGGGGTTTAGGTAGACTGTGTATGCAGATTAGGAATGTGTTTTGTCTTTCTTTTTCTTACAGATGTTCCTGGGAAGACAGAAGAGAAGACAAGAAGAGGAGGAGGAACGCATCGGAATTCCTCGTCAGTGCTTTAGTGTGTAGAAATTTAAAGTACTGTATTGCTATGGTTACTGTATTAACCCTTTCCTTCCACAGGTGTGGTTGTGGGGGTAGGGAGGAGGCAGTAATGTGGTATTTTAATGGTGTGTGGTTGCAGGTTGCCCAAGGTCGGGGAGGTCCCCGGGTTGTTTTTGTTTTGGGGATATTCAGTTAAAGGCAGATAGGTTTTCCCTAGAGGGTTGGGGGGATAGACAGGCTGTGGCCCTGACCTGCAGTAGGGACCACAGTGCTGATCTATCAGGGCTATGCTCTGGATGGTTCTACCAGAGCCACTAGGTGTCCATAGTAAGTGGATAGTGTAGAGGCTATGTCAGCTACAGGCCTCTAGGCCCTTAGTGTTGCCTGCATGTGCTTGCACATGGTAGGAGGGGGCCTGATCATCCCCCTCCACAGGTAGCACATAGGGTAAGATGGCCTAAGGCCGGGTAAATAATGACTGCGGACAGTCATTTTCCTGGTCAAGGGCGAGTGTAACCCCTTGTTACCCAGGGTTACTAGAATCCCAGTAAGACCTAGTGGTAGGCAGGGAAAGCAGCTTGTGAAACTCCAGTTAAATGGGTTTCACTCTGTTCTCAGTCTCAGCTGAGACTGAGGGATGACATCACCAATAGAACTTTTGCAGCTGCATAAGCCACATTGGAATCTGCAGCAAAGGGAGTTAGATAGAATATTGGGAGTTTTCAAAGGGTAGTAGTCAGTGTCCAGTTTGTCTTCAGTAAGTGAAGGTGTGCTCAAATGGTGGAGACCGCTGTTCGGGTCTCAGTGCCCCCTCCCTCCGGGGGGGGGATGTAAAGATCCCTAGCAGATTCCTGGGGCAATCCCCTTAATTCTGCCAAGTGGAAGAAAAGCTGCCTGTTTAGCTCAGCATTTATTTTGAAAGATGGAAGATTTGTGAGTTGCTTGTGGGGCACATGCAACTAAAGGGTGAGTGTCTGCTCTGACTAAGAGGGCAAAAAATGTTTTCTTCACCCTGGAACTTGTGTGAAAATCTAGGGATTGCGCTACATTTTGGGAAGCCTAGAGAAATGGGCCAAACAAGTAAAGTAGTGTCAAATGCAAGAGTGTTGTGTGATTCAAGTAATATGTAGAGGAGATGCACCAGATCATCTACCCTTTAATCTACATTTAGAAGTTCAGCAAAGGAATGGTTCAGTTTTCCCAGGGAAATGGCTGGGTATGGGTTGTGGGAGCTGGAGGTGGGTGAACCCCCCATCTTTAGTGACCAGGTCCACCTCTACGGATTTCTAATGTGGTTGCTACTTTGCCTCATGCACTTGGCCAGTGATGGGGGAAGTACCCAGACGTGGGGTTGCAAAAGGGAAAATCTCTCTAGGAGTCGCAGACTCTGAGTGGTGTGAGGAGCCACAACAAGTAAGCAAAATTCTCTCTAGGAGTTGGGGAGTCACAACAAGTAAGGAAAAATTCTCTCTAGGAGTCGCCGACTCTAAGTGGTGTGGGAGCCACAACAGGATAATTGGTTCATTCTTCCAATGGACTGGGGAAAACCCAAGTGTGTGAGTTAGGCTGTGTCCCAAAGCTGCATGCAAGTCCAGGCTGTGTACCTGGTGGGTCCAGAGCCTGAGGGCTGAAAATGGTGATAAAGTGTTCTGTAGTCTCTAATCTGCATTACCAGGAAATGTAGCCCCATGGGGGTCCATCTATGCTTTGTTTTGTTCAGCTAGTATGTGAATAAAAGCCACACTGAAGAATCCCATTCCTGGTTCTGGACATTACAGTTATTGCTTCCTGTGTTCGGATTTACTTGGGTGCCCTTGTTCAGAGTAGTCAAACCTAGGCTCCCCTGTGCTGAGTAACCTCATCCTCCCAGAACCCAGTTCCTACCAGGTACTGCTGTCAGCTTCAACAGCATGCCACCTGTCGTTTTGGCAAAAAGGCAGGGGTGAGGGGTTACACAGAGGGACTGGAGGGGAAGGTATACCTGTTCACAGATGACACTAAGATCTGTAACAGAGCCGACACACAGGAGGAGCTAGATAAAATGAGAAATGACCTAAGACTACTTGAGGAATGGTCAAGGGTTTGGCAGTTGGGTTTCAACACTAAGAAGTACAAGATAATGCACATGGGGCACAGAAACTGAAGAGAGGAGCCCAGGATGGGGGGAGAGGCAGGTTCTAGCCACCACAAATCAGGACAGAGACCTGGAGGTTATCATATCTAATGAAGTGAAGTCAGTCAAATAATGTGAAAAAGCAGTGGGGAAGGCAAACAGAAAGCTGGGGTGCATAGGAAGGGGCAGAACTAGTAGGATAAGTGAAGTGGTGATGCCACTGTATAGATCACTGGTGAGGCTTCATCTGGAATACTGTGTCCAGTTCTGGAGACCTCATCTCAGGAAGGATTTAGACAGAATGGAAGCAGTCCAGAAAAGAGCAACAAAAATAATACATGGACTGTACCACAAGCCTTATACGGAAAGACTCAAGGAACTAAACATTTATTCACTGGAAGGGAGAAGGGAGAGAGGAGATATGATGGAGGCTTTCAAATACCTTAGGGGAATAAACAGGGTACAGGAGGTGAGCATATTTTAGAGACAAAAGTGCGCAAGGACACATGAACATAACATGAGGCTGGAGAAAGGGAGGGAGGCTTAGGGGGAATGCTAGGAAGTAATTTTTCACAGAGAGGGTGATGGATCTGTGGAACAGCCTACCAGTGGAGGTGGTGGAAGCGAAAACAGTACAGGGATTCAAAAGTGCATGGGATAAGCATAAAGGTACCCTGCTGTACAGCAGAGTGGGGGAAAGGCAGTCCAGATAAGAGTAGGGATTGTCAAACTAAGTAGGGAAATGAGCAGACTAGGTGGGCTGTATGGTCCTTATCTGCTGACAGATTCTATGCTTCTGTGTTTCTATCATTACTATCATTATGCAGTCATATTGGCTCGGACCAGAACTTGTTTTCTTTGCAGGAAGAGTTGCATGGACTTGTCTTTTCTTTTTGTTTTTACTTGGCAGGCACTTGTTCCAGTACCTGCTCTGAGGCTTTATTACTTGTATTTTTGCCATCACTGGAATCAGCGTTCCCCCTTTTGGACACCCTAGTATCTTTACCATCTTTACCATGTTTACCTGATGGCTGAGCAGCTTTATTTCATTATCTGTCACCTTTGACAGGGACTGCTGCTTATGAGAAGAAACCTCTGATGGGTACTTTCCACCATTATTATGAGCCCCCTCTGAGCCTTTATTATGCTTCAGTGACATGGTGCAGACTGAGAAGCCGCTTATTATTCTCTTTTTAAGCCCTTTGCTTTAGGCTTTTAGAGCAAAATGTTTTACAGAGTTCACACAGTTGATGAAATCATGATCTGGACCCAGGCACCTTAGACAGGGCTTGTGGCAGTCTGCCTTTACCAGGAGCTGAAAACAATTTGTACACTTTTTAAAGCCTGCGGCCCCTGTTCTCTTTTTACGACTATCAGCCATGCCAAACACTAAAAGACCTGCTAAGCCAGTCATTCAGTTCCTAGTCAGAAATTTGTTGAACAACATTTCTTTTTCTCTTAGTAAAAGTGAAAACTGCCTCTGCTGGCCCAGTGGCGTGGAGGGCTGAGATGTTGGCACCTCAACCGATGCCACACTGATGACCTGGGTTCAGGAATGGGCTTGGATCACTGGGGGCAGCTGGTGGGGAGAGGATCAAGCACCCTGGGACTGCTCTTCTCTCCAGGATAGGGTGGCAAGCCATCCCAACCTCTGACTGCCACCAGGTAGAGGCCTGCTGATAGTACAGGTTGTGAGTCACTTAGTGGGAGGGGTCATGATTCCATAGTGTGTGCATGCCTCCTCACACATGCACTTATGCCTCTGCAACCAGGGGACTGGGGACAGAAAACAGAATGGGGACCCATGGGCTACACGATGCCCTGTGTATCTTCCCTGACACACACCATCACCCAGACCTCTGGGGAGGATGATCCTTCCCTTTCCAACCTTATCACAGAGGGCAAGCCATGAGGAACTTGCTCCAGGTAGGACCTGGGGAGGTGGGTGCTGGCAAGGGGGTGGGCACAGGGCTGATGAGCTGCCATAGAGGTAAAAAGCTATAGGATAAGTTATAAAAATGATGTATTGTAATGAATTTAAACAGGCCTCTTCACTGTAACTAGCAAACAGATGGTGTAATATGGATTGGATATCTTGGTCTAGCAAACTCGTGATTTGATTAAAAGCTGTGTGTTTTCTTACCCCCCCCCTTCTGATCTCCTCAGTATGTGATTAGGCTATCCATTTTTGTTTTGCATTTCATTTTGTACTAATTGCATTGTATTTTTCCTTCTTCATGATTTCGTATATTTTTGGTTTGTTATTTATATTTCATAATAAAAATTGTACCTACTCTTTTTTGAGAAGTGCCATGGAGTCTTTAATGTCCACCTGCACAACCACCAGAACAGGCAGATGGGACCTACGTTGAACATTTCATCCAAAGAATGGCATACCCCAACGATACATCACCCCCCCCCCCCGAGTACTGCACTCGTGTGCCAGTGTTTATGACATGAGCCCAATCCTAGGGTGGGATTAGAATCCAAGACCTTCTGGCCCAGAGGGGGATGTGCTACTAACTGAGGCATGCTGACATCCAGATTCAAATTTGGGAGAAAGGTGTAACCGAGTTCTACAGCTTGATGCCAACTGTAAGTTTTTTTGATGTTGACCATCCAGGTAGCTGATCATGACAGACTAGCCCTGTAAAACAGCAACTCTCTAAATAGCGCAAAACCACTAGATTTACACCAATTATGTTTTAGCTTTATTGTTTTCTAGTTTTTTTTTACTTTTCACTGGTGTAAGTCTACTAATTATTGCAGATAATGTGGTGCTTATTTCACCAAGTCTTTCAAAATGTATCTGACTATCTCTTGCTGACTTCACAACTGCAGTTTGTGACATTACAGTCTGAAGTCATGGTGAGCTCTATGATGTCATAAACAAATGCACTGTGAGGTCATCTGGGGAGAGACAAATGCTTTTCATACAGACATTGTGGATGAACTGACAAGATGTGCTGTAAACCTTGGAATGGAACACTGAAAATGTAAAGAAAAAGTATTCTCTAGTAAATTGCTATAACTGAAAAATCATATTTATGAAAATACATGCTGAAGCGCTAAGCTGCTGATTAAAGAAGTATGTTGCCTGTGGACCAAGGCTCTGCATTTAAGAGTTCCATGGCACATACTGTAAGAATACTAGTGAGGCAGGTAAGCTGCATGCTAGAAGAAAGGGCAGCAGGTTGCCGGACTCCGGAGATCGGTCAGAATTCTCATAAAAACTGGCTGAAACGGAGGGGGCATGGCCTAGCTAGGGAGCAAGATGGAGTTCTAATTGAAGAGCTCCAGAAAAATCCACTATATTTTTAAGCCATCCCGTGGTCTTATACTCCAAAAACTGTAACAAACCTCAACTTTGGGTGCACTGATGCCTTCTACAGTGAAATCTTCAAAAAAAACAAGCAGCGCTACATTTTAATATGCCTCGAAAAACTTCCACGAACCTGGGCCCTGGTGGGCCTTCCTCCCAATCTGCAGAGCACTCGGAGGCACAGGAAACAGGCACTGAGAAATCTCCAGCTATGGCCGAAGCAAAGTCAGGATATCAATCGCTGGAATGGCTCATCTGCAATTTAAAATATGATCAAGGCACGCAGATGAAGGCAGGCTTTGAAAACACGACCGCCAGCTTCAGCATTTCCAACAAACCACCAACACAGTTTCGGAGATGATAGACGCCCAAGGAAACAGAATTTACTAGCTAGAGTCCAGAAAAGACGGTAATAGTAGAATGTCTTCCAACCTACAATCCTCTGTAAAAGAAATTGAATTTCTCAAGCAAGCCATTGACGACTACGAAAATAGAGAACAGAGGTGTTACAGAGGGTCTAGAGGGGAAATATTGTCTTAACTTCATGCAAAAATGGCAACAGCAAACTCTGCAAATCTCTCCTGAGATCACACTGGAAATTCAAAGAGCCCACCCATCTCTGGGCGTGAGGCCTTCACCCGAACAATGACTGAGACATCTGTTGGTGAAATTCCTCCGATATCAAGACAGACAGACCATTTTGCAAACTGCTCAGAAGCAAGGCCCTATCTATGCACAGCTGTCTAGGGACAGTATATTTCCGGATTACTCCAGACAATTGCAGATTTGCAAGCAAGCCATCAACGATGTGAAGAAAAAGCTGCACAACCTAGACTGCCCTTTTTCCCCTAGTACATCCAGCCAGATTAATTGTTTGGCAACAGGGAGGAAAGCAGCGCACCTTCACAAATCCAGAAGCAGCAATGGAATTCGTCACCGGCCTGGAGATGGGAAAAAATGACAACCCGAACGTTCCTCAGGAGGCCTGAAGATCCTTGAAGCCTGGCTTTAGGTACTGTTTCTTCATTTTCAAACCCTAAAGGGGGGGGGGGGGTTTGGAGATGGGGCCTTACTGTGACCCACAACACCGGGGATAGGTGGCCTATAAGGCTGGGTCATGGGAGCCTCAATCTTTCCAACTTGCTCCCAATGGGGGTTATCCAGGCCTGGGCCATGCGAGACCTCTCCGCAGTTTCCACCATGGAGATGGACACTTTGAACATTTTAATGCGTAGGGCGTGCAGCATGCCTTGCATTACTTGGGCCTCTTTGACTGCAGTTGATTTCCTTTGGGCCTGAAGAGACTACATATGGACTTAAAACAACAATAGACAAATGGTTTCTGCTCTCAACAAGTTAATAATAGCTCCCTGATGGATTCTGTTAATGGCTATGAAACCTTTTGCATGACTGTATAGCCCTGAGGGTATAGCCGGAAAACATTATTTTTTTTGAAAAATGTTGTGGCTGTTGAGAGTTTGGTTAAATCTGCAGTTATTAATGTTTCTGAATATATTTAATGGGATGGTGTTCGGGGTGGGGAGGAGGGACACTGGCCTCGCTTTTTGAAACTTTTTTTTTTCTACTCTAAAGGGTCATTGAGACGATTCTTGGGAGCTGAAGTAACAAAACTGGTAGAGCACTGGGGGCAAATCTGAAACCTGCATTCTAGTCGAGGGAAGACTGCCCCTTGTCACTCTGGACTGGGAGATTGGGCTCCTCACAAGCGCTCCTAAAGAATAAATGGTGGCCAACACCTTTTATAGCAGCATGAGACCCCGGGTGGTAGCTATCGACCCCAAGGCTGGGGGCCTCTACCTGGTGACCCTACCTCTCCTCCCCACTCCCCCAAGGGGGGGGAATGTATCACCCCCTCATCCCCCTTCACGTGGGATGCAAAGCATCTAGTTTACCTCATATACTAGATAAATAGTGGATACCTAGCTCAATCCATGAAAAGCGGAGGGTGAGAGGATTAAGTAACTACTTGTTTGGAGGCTGTTTAAGTTTCTTAGTTTTTACTGTAATGTTGGTTAGATTGCTAAAGGGGGACTTAGAGAAAATAGTAAAGGATAAGGGAGACCGGTTTAAAAAAGGGAGGGAGGGGAGTGGGGGAAGTTACCTGATTCACTGTTTTGTTTGAAAAACTATTAGATGGGGTGGGGAGTAACACTAAAATGAAGAGCAAAGGGGGGAGGGGGGCTGTTTAAGGATGTTTACAGTTAAAAACCCAAGAAAGTTCAGATCTTTTTGTTACTTTGGACATATCCAGTATCAAGAATTTTAATAAGTGGGTCCACATACTATATTTTAACATGCTTAAATGGAGAGTTTAACGTTTGTTACATGGAATGTCAATGGACTGAAAACAGTGGTCAAAAGGAAAAGGGTATGGTCACAAATTTAAACTAGCATTTGTCAATGCCGAATGTTGATTACGTTGGTCCGTTGGCTCGCTCACTGCCCCTGTGTCACTCACTCGTTCTGTTTTTCCTGGTGTTGCAGGCTGCTGTTTTGTACTGGGTTCCGGCCTGTGTTGGCACGTTTTTCTGCCCACAAAGTAATCTGCAGGTGTCCTGACAGAGCTCTGTTGAGGTGGATCACTCCCCCCTCTCTCACTCGCTCATTCTGTTTCTGCTGGCACTGCAGGCTGCCCTTTTGTACTGGGTTCCCACCTCTGTTGGCGGCTTTTTCTGCTCACAAAGAAATCTGCAGCAGTCCTGACACAGGTCTGCTGAGCTAGCTCACTCCACCTCTCTCACTTACTCATTCCTTTTCTGCCGGAGCTCCAGGCTGGCCTTTTGTACTGGGCTCCTGCCTGCGTGGTCACCTTTTTCTGCTCACAAAGAAATCCACAGCAGTGACGATAGAGCTCCGTTGAGCTTGCTCACTCCCCCTCTCTCACTCACTTGTTGTGTTTCTCGCAGCACTGCAAGCTGCCCTTTTGTACTGGGCTTCTGCCTGTGTAGGCACCTTTTTCTACCCACAAAGAAATCCGCAGGTGTCCCAACAGAGCTTTGTTGAGGTTGCTCACTCCGCCTGTCTCACTCACTAATTCTGTTTCTCCTGGTGCTGCAAGCTGCCATTTTGTAGTGGTCTCCTGCCTCTGTTGGCACCTTTTTCTGCCCACAAACAAATCTGCAGTAGTCCTGACAGAGCTCCATTGAGCTTGCTCACTGCCCTTCCCTCACTCGCTCATTCCGTTTCTGTCAGTGCTGCAGGTTGCCCTTTTGTACTTGGCTCCTGCCTGCATTGCCGCCTTCTTCTAGCCACAAAGAAATCTGCATCAGTCATGAAAGAGCTCCGTTGAGCTTGCTCACTCACTCTCCCCTCTCACTCATTCGTTCTGTTTCTCCGGCCGCTGCAGTCTGCCCTTTTGTACTGGGCCCCTGTGTTCATTGCTGCCTTTTTCTGCCCACAAAGAAATCCGCAGCAGTCCCAACAGAGCTCTGTTGAGCTCACTCACTCCCCCTCCCTCACTCGCTCATTCTGTATCTCTCACTGTTGCAGGCTACCCTTTTGTACAGGGCTCCTGCTTGCATTGGTACCTTTTCCACCCCACAAAGAAATCCGCAGCTGTCCCGACAGAGCTCCGTTGAGGTTGCTCACTCCCCCTGTTTCACTCACTCATTCTGTTTCTCCTGGTGCTGTAGGCTGCCCTTTTGTACTGGGTTTCTGCCTCTGTTGGTATGTTTTTCTGCCCACAAAAAAATCTGCAGCAGTCCCGACAGAGTTCCATTGGCCTCACTCATTCCCCCTCTCTCATTCGCTCATTTTGTTTCTGTCGGAACTGCAGGCTGCCTTTTTGTACTGGGCTCCTGCCTGCTTTGCCACCCTTTTCTGCCCACAAAGAAATCTGCAGCAGTCACAGTAGAGCTCCATTGAGCTCGCTCACTCACTCCCCCTCTCTCACTCGTTCATTCTGTTTCTTCCGCCACTGCAGGCTGCCCTTTTGTACTGGCCCCTGCATGCACTGCTGCCTTTTTCTGCCCACAAAGAAATCTGCAGCAGTCCCAACAGAGCTCCGTTGAGCTCACTCAATCCCCCTCCCTCACTCGTTCATTCTGTATCTCCTGCTGCTGCAGACTGCCCTTTTGTACTGGGTTTCTGCCTGCATTGGCAGCGTTTTCTGCCCATGAAGACATGTGCAGCAGTCCTGACACAGCTCCGTTGAGCTCGCTCACTCCCCCTCTCTCACTTGCTCATTCCGTTTCTGCTGGCGCTGCAGGCTGCTGTTTTCTACTGGGCTTCTGCCTGTATTGGCATGTTTTGCTGCCCACAAAGAAATCTGCAACTGTCCTGACAGAGCTCTGTTGAGGTGGGTGACTCCCCCTCTCTCACTCGCTCATTCTGTTTCTGCTGGCGCTGCAGGCTGCCCTTTTGTACTGGGCTCCTGCCGCTGTTGGTGGCTTTTTCTGCATACAAAGAAATCTGCAGCAGTCCTGACACAGGTCCGTTGAGGTAGCTCACTCTCCCTCTCTCACTCGCTTGTTCTGTTTCTGCCAGCGCTGCAAGCTAGCATTTTGTATTGGGCTCCTGCTTGCGTTGCCACCTTTTTCTGCTCACAAAGAAATCCACAGCAGTCACGATAGAGCTCCGTTGAGCTCGCTCACTCCCCCTTTCTCACTCTCTCGTTGTGTTTCTCCTGGCGCTGCAGGCTGCCCTTTTGTACTGGGCTTCTGCCTCCATTGGCACCTTTTTCTGCCCACAAAGAAATCCGCAGCTATCCTGACAGAGCTCTGTTGAGGTTGCACACTCCACCTGTCTCGCTCGCTCATTTGGTTTCTCCTGGCGCTGCAGGCTGCTATTTTGAAGTGGTCTCCTGCCTCTGTTGGCACCTTTTTCTGCCCACAAACAAATCTGCAGCAGTCCCAACAAAGCTCCATTGAGCTCGCTCACTCCCGCTCTCTCACTCGCTCATTCTGTTTCTGTTGGCACTGCAGGCTGCCCTTTTGTACTGGGCTCCTGCCTGCATTGCCACCTTCTTCTAGCCACAAAGAAATCTGCATCAGTCACGAAAGAGCTCTGTTGAGCTCGCTCACTCAATCTCCCCTCTCACTCATTCGTTCTGTTTCTCCTGCCGCTGCAGTCTGCCCTTTTGTACTGGGCCCCTGTGTTCATTGCTGCCTTTTTCTGCCCACAGAGAAATCCGCAGCAGTCCCAACAGAGCTCCGTTGAGCTCACTCACTCCCCCTCCCTCACTCGCTCATTCTGTGTCTCCCACTGCTGCAGGCTACCCTTTTGTACTGGGCTCCTGCTTGCATTGGCACCTTTTCCACCCCACAAAGAAATCCGCAGCTGTCCCGACAGAGCTCCTTTGAGGTTGCTCACTCCCCCTGTTTCACTCACTCATTCTGTTTCTCCTGGTGCTGTAGGCTGCCCTTCTGTACTGGGTTTCTGCCTGCATTGCTGGCTTTGTCTGCCCACAAAGACATGTGCAGCAGTCATGATACACCTCCGTTGAGCTCGCTCACTTCCCCTCTCTCACTTGCTCGTTCTGTTTCTCCCGGCGCTGCAGGCTGCCCTTCTGTACTGGGCTCCTGCCTGGGTTGGCACCTTTTCCTGCCCACAAAGAAATCTGCAGCTGTCCTGACAGAGCTCCGTTGAGGTCGTTCACTCCCCCTGTCTCTCTCACTTATTCTGTTTGCCCTGGCACTGCAGGCTGCCCTTTTGTACTGGGCTCCTGCCTCTGTCGGCATCTTTTTCTGCCCACAAAAAATTTGCAGCAGTCCCGACAAAGTTCCGTTGGCCTCACTCACTCCCCCTGTCTCACTTGCTTGTTCTATTTCTGCTGGTGCTGCAGGCTGCCCTTCTGTACTTTGCTCCTGCCTGTGTTGCCACCCTTTTCTGCCCACAAAGAAATCTGTAGCAATCACGATAGAGCTCCATTGAGCTTGCTCACTCCCCCTCTCTCACTTGCTCATTCTGTTTCTCCTACCACTGTAGGCTGCCCTTTTGTACTCAGCCCCCGTATGCATTGCTGCCTTTTCCTGCCCACAAAGAAATCTGCAGCAGTCCCAACAAAGCTCCGTTGAGCTCACTCACTCCGCCTCCCTCACTCGCTCGTTCTGTATCTCCCGGCACTGCAGGCTGCCCTATTGTACTGGGCTCCTGACTGCGTTGTCACCTTTTCCTGCCCACAAAGAAATCTGCAACAGTCCCGACAGAGCTCAATTGAGCTCTGTCACTCCCCCCCCAGTCGCTCGATCCTATTATGTCCCAAACACTGAGTTCCGACATCTACTGTGGTATTACGCGCCAGAAGCGCGGAAACACATTTTGGCTAGGATGCGAAAAATGACAGCTGTGCTGTTCATAAGGAGGTGTGAACAAATGCCAGTGTTGAAAATCTGGCATGAAAATATTTCTAATTTGCAAACTTACAAGGGTGCATGGAACCTGCACAACACACACCCGTAACACAGACATTTTATGGAGTTTCATCACAAAATTTTCAACACAGGCATTTTAAGACCTCTGCTCATGAACAGTGTCTGTGTGATTTTCTTAATATGTCCCAAACACCGATTTCCCACAGCGACCGCCCTGTTGTGCGTCGGAAGAGCGAAAACACATTTCAAACAGGATGTGAAAAATGACAGCTGTACTGTTCATAAGGAGGTGTGAACAAACGCCAGTGTTGAAAATCTGGCATGAAAATATTACTAATTTGCAAACTTACAAGGGTGCATGGAACCTGCACAACACACGCTCATAACACAGTCATTTTATAGAGTTTCATCACAAAATTTTCAACATAGGCATTTTAAGACAGCTGCTCATGAACAGTGTCTGTGTGATTTTCTTAATATGTCCCGAACACTGATTTCCCACAGCGACTGCCCTATTGTGTGCTGGAAGAGTGAAAACACATTTCGGCCAGGATGTGAAAAATGACAGCTGCATTGTTCATAAGGAGGTGTGGCAAAATGGCAATGTTGAAAATCTGGAGTGAAAATATTGCAAAGTTGCGAATATACGAGCGTGTGTAGAAACTGTGCAATGCACATTCGTAACACACTCATGTTATGGACTTTTGTCACCAAAGTGTCAACATAGGCATTTTAGGACCTCTGCTAATGAACAGTGTCACTGTCATTTTCATAATATGTCCCGAACACTGATTTCCCACAGCAACCACGCGATTCTGCGCCAGGACTGCGAAAACAGATTTCAGCCAGGATGTGAAAAATGACAGCTGTACTTTTCATAAGGAGGTGTAGAACAATGGCAATGTTGAAAATCTGGAGTGAAAATATTATTAATTTGTGAAGTTGCGAGCGTGCGTGCAAACTGCGCAACGTACGCTCATAACACAATCATTTTATGAAGTATCATCACCAAATTTTCAACATAGGGATTTTAGGACCCCTGCTCATGAACAGTGCCACTGTCATTTTCTTAATCTGTCCTGAACACTGATTTCCTACAGCAACCGTGCTATTCTGCGCCGGACGTGCGAAAACATAGTTTGGCCAGGATGTGGAAAATGACAGCTGTACTGCTCACAAGAAGGTCTGAAAAAATGCCAATGTTGAAAATCTGGTGTGAAAATATTACAAATTCGCAAAGTTACGAGAGTGCGAAGCGACTGTGCAATGCACACTCGTAAAACAGTCATTTTTTTGGAGTTTTCCCACCAAATTTGCAGTATAGGCTTTTTGAGAGCCCACCTCATGAACACTGGCACTGTCATTTCATTAATCAGTCCTGAAAGGGGATTCTGCACAGTGACCACACAATCACCTTTAGGGGCCGAATAACGACATGACAGTTACAGAATCAATGAGGAGGGATCCCAAAAACCCCGTGTTGAAAATGTGGTGCCAAAATTCCAAAAAATGCCTGAGATATGTATCAAAGTAAAAAAAAACTATTTCTTCCATTATACAGCTTACGGCATTGCCTCAATTCGGTCAGCCGAAAGAGTCTGGGCGTGTTTCAGTCACCGAAGATCGTCGTGCGGACTCAGATGAGTATGGGGTGGGGGTGTAGAGGCAGGGTGTGCAGTGGGTGGGCACGGGTTGTAGGAGCGGGGCAAGGGAGACCACCGAGGGACCGTTTCCTGTTTTACAGGTTTAAAAAAAAAAAAGACATCACAGAATCGTTTTTTATTTTACAGGGGCATGTGGCATGCTGGGGTGGGCTCCCAGTGTGCCAACGGAGACTTTCTTTAGGGAGGGAAGCTGTAGCTGGCGGGGGACTGGGCACCCCTGGCGGTACACAACAAAAGCGGGAGGGGGTTACATAATGCCGACGGGGAGTGGGATCCCCCATTGGCAACATAAATCTTGTGGCACTGAAGCTTATGGGGATTGGGGCCCCAGTTGGCAAATAAACATGGTCGGGGGGGCACATGCTGCTGAGGGGGATTGGGCACCCCCTCGGTGGGGGGGTGTTAATATTGTTTGTGAACATGGTAGCAAGCCACCGCCATGTTCACAAACAATATCAGTGTCTCAAGATCCCACTCTGCAATGACGGGTCGCTCCCTCATTGCAGCGAATGGCTAACGCTGTAATGATGAGGCGGCCCCTGATTGCAGCGGCTAAATTTTTACAAGTTGGTGGCATGCTGGCTGAACTAGTGTAAGCAGCAGCATGCCGCGGCATTGGGGGGAAGTGGGTCAAGCCTTTAAAGGCTGCGGGGGCATTGGCCACAACAGTGCCGCGCCTCCACAACCTGCTTCTGGAGAAATCTGCCACAATATGTTTCTTGCGCATGCGCACAATCAACATAAAAATGAAGGGAGATATTATATTTTTACAGGAGCTGCACCTTATGAAGGAGGAAGCTACTCAACTTACAAACTCCTGGGGGATCCCTACTAGTGGCACCCTTCACTTCCAAAGCCATAGGAGTCACCATATGGGTGCATCTCAACTTGCCACATAAAATAAAAAAAAAGTAACTGCAGACCCCCAAGGGAGATATATTATAGCTGAAGTAGACCTCGGAGAGTAAAATTATACTCTGGTGTTGATATATGGTCCAAATTTTAATTCCCTGGATTTTTTCACACCTCTAGAGGTCACATTTGCTCCATACACAGACAACATAATGATGGGAGGTGACTTCAATACTTATTATGACCCCCAAAAAGACCATTCCAGGCACAAGCTTAGACCCCCTCCACGTAGTGTGTCAGCTTTACAAAACTTGGCAGAGGGAAGAGCTTTAGTGGAGGCTTGGAGGCATTGTCATCCCAATGATAGAGAATACTCGTTTTTCTCCCATGCCCACCAAATCTATACTAGGCTGGACTACATGTTTGTCTCTTCACCTTTGGAAGCAGCATATAGGCTAATGATAATTTCTGACCATGCCCCTTTGAAGATCTCCCTGACCCCACAAATGAGGACCCCATCTGCCCCCCAGTGGAGACTTGATACCACATTACTGCTAGATAAACAATTTATTAACCAAATTACTAAGAAAATTAAATACTTCACAGAGATAAACAGTGGAAATGAGACACACATTAACTATGTATGGGATGCTATGAAGGCTTTTGTCAGGGGAGAGACCATTTAATATATACTTTTTAAGAAAAAACTTCAAAGCCAGGAGGAAGAGAACATGACTAAACAGATACAAAAACTAGAGGAGGAATCCATGTCCCCTATTCACCCTCCTCACGTTAAGGAACTTAAAAAACTTAATGGGCAGGCCAACCAGTTAGCTTCTAGGAAAACAGAAAGAGACCTGCTAATTATTAAATCCCACATTTACTTTGAGGGAGAGAAGGCATATAAATGGCTGGCTAGGTTAGTTGGGGAAAAAAGGGCTGAGAGGTCCATTCTAAAAATGGAAAACCCAAATGGTGAAATTATATACAACCAAAAGGAAATCAAGGACATATTTAGAGAGTTTTATTCCACTGTATACTCCTCCCAAGTACCCTCAGACTTGACCCCAGATGTCTTTCTACAAGACATTGATCTCCCCAGGCTGAGGGAAAACCAGAAAGAGGAGCTTGATCACCCTATCAACCTAGAGGAGATTAAGACTGTGATTTGGCAGTCTAAAATGGGGAAAGCCCCCTGGCTAGATGGCATCCCACCCACATTTTATAAAGCAACCTGGTACTCCGTGGGCTACTTAATGTGTGACATAATTCGGAAGGTGTTAGAGGGGGGAGCCCTTCCCGCCTCCCAGCTACTAGCCACAATAACAGTGTTGCCCAAGCCCGGGAAAGACCCATCGAAGTGCAGTTTCTACTGCCCTATTTCTCTCCTCAACACAGACTACAAAGTACAAGACTACAAGGTCCTAGCCTCCAGAATAGAAATGATCCTCCTGGAACTGATCCACCCTGATCAAGGGGGGTTTGTTAATGGATGACATGCCAAACATAATTTGAGATGTACCATTAATATTATACACACATTTTCCCAGTCTGGGGTGGGGAGTGGTCGGGGTCTTCTGGCACTTGATGCTGAGAAGGCCTTCAACCATGTAGAATGGCTCTTCATGTTTGGCGTACTCCATAAATTTGGAATGGGGAGACTTTCTTGGGCTGGCTGAAAGCCCTTTATACTTCACCTCAAGCCCAGATTCTAACAAATAATAATATCTCAAACCCATTTAGTCTCACCCGGGGTATGAGGCAGCGCTGCCCATTGTCCCCTCTGTTGTATGTACTCCCTATTGAAGCCCTCATGGCCACCATTAGGGGACACATAGGCATCAAGGGATACCAAAGTGGAGAGGAAAATCATGTCATCTCGCTATTCGCAGATGATATTTTGCTGTTTCTTGACCAACCAAGGGAGGCTCTCCCAACACTGACCAAAATCTTTTAAACATATGGACCCCTGTCAGGCCATAAAATTAACCGGGGAAAATGTGAGTGACTCCCCCTGGGAGACAGGAAGAACCCAATTACAATTGCAGGTACTGACATCCCTTCATCAAAACAAATTAAGTACCTTGAGGTGCTCCTCCTCTGTAAATTCTCCCTCATAACTAAGCTTAACTACACCCCTATTATCAAAAAAGTCAAGGAGGACTGTCTCAAATGGATGGCATTACCACTTACACTATTAGGCCGAGTAAACCTTATCAAAATGAACATCTTGCCACAGGTCCTTTACCTGTTTCAGACCCTCCCGATAGCAACCCCCCAGAAGTACCTGAGATCCCTAGAGGATGCGATTATGCAGCTGCTGTGGCAGGGGAAAAACCTAGAATAAAAAAAGGAGATTCTATAGCACCCGGTGAAACAAGGAGGACTAGGTCTTCCAAATTTACATCTGTATTACCTAGCCTCCCAATTGGCCCATATCCAAGACTTGCTTAAGGAAGAGGAGGGGGCATCCATGTGGGTTGCTTTGGAACGCTTTAAGGAGATCTCAATCTACCACCACCTCCTGGTAAACTCCCTCAAGGAAATGCAGACCCAAAAATTGCGAACCCCTGTACTAGATCCACTTGGAGATCCTGGATAATGGCCCATACCCTGATAGGTGAGGGACTATACTTGTCACCGGATGCCACCTTGGGCTCATTACTAAACAGTGAGAAGGGTCTCCCCAAAACTGAAAGCCGAAGTCTAAGACAGTGGCAAAAAAGTGGACTGTTCTGCCTAGAACAAATGTTGAAAATGGAGGAAAGGTAATAAACTATAGAGATTTGATTGACAGTTTAGGCTTAAGTGCCTCGCAATACTTTCTACACATCAGGGTAAAATCCAGAATAGAAGCATTATTGGGGGACCAGGATGGAAGAGAATCTTTAAAACATACTGCCCTGGAGGAGATATTTGTAGGTCAATCCAACAACAGCTCCTTTAAGCCCCTGAAGAGTTGTTACAAGCTTCTTCTGGGGGGAATGCCAGACCCCTTTGAAAAAATCAAAAGTAAATGGGAGACAGACATCTACCCAAATGGGCTAATGGGGGGCTAGACTTTTATTCTAAAAAATGCAGTACAATGTTCAGTGAATAACAGACTAAGAGCCGTACAGTATAATATTTTATTGCAAACATATTTCACTCCTATCTTGGCCCATAGGACAGACCCCTCCAACTCTTAATACTGTCCCAAATGCTCAGTCCAAGATAGCACGTTCTTTCATATGGTCTGGGACTGTCCTAAGATTCAGCAATTCTGGAAAGGTATCATTACCTTACTCTCTAAAACTTTTCAAACTCCCTTCAGACTGGTCCCCATAGATGTTCTACTGGGGCTACCAGAAGGTAGAGGGGATAAAAACCCTGAAATGGCACAAACTATGGTGATTGGGGACAGTGGTGGGGATGCAAGAACCAGCACTATATTGGAGATTGAGGGAGACCCCCATGGTTGCCTTATGGCTCAACTCGCTATTAGCCACAATGAAATTAGAAAGAACTCAATACTATGTTAGACAGCAGATGGAGAAGTATGAGGAGGTTTGGCTCCCCCTCGAGAACGTATTATCTCAAGACTGGTTCCCCTACTTTTAGGTGGCCTAGATTGCACTCCATTGACACTCCCAAAAAAACTCTTTTTTTTCCCCATTTTCTTTTTTTATCATATAAAGACCCACATAGAAACCAGAAACCAGCCACTCTCGCAGTGGAAGGTTTCATATTTATAAAATAAGTTTGACTAATCCAATAGATTTCTTTCATTTTTATCAACTATGTTTCTCTGTCCTTGATAGGTTGTAGAAGATATGTATGTATCCATAGCTGTTTTCAAGGATTAATCGTCAAACTGTAAAGAACAATACTGGGAACAATATTGACTGGAATGTAATGCTTCTCTCCCAATATAGGGAGGGAGAAATGTATCTGAGGTTTTCTGAAGTTAAAAAAAGTTTACAGAAAAAAAAAAGACTGGCTGAAACAACATACAGATAGGCAAAACTTGGCCTGTTCTGGGCCCTTACTGTGCTACCTTTCCAGTGACTGCAGACTGGGAATAAGCTTGGGGCATTGGCAGTCATGGCAGAGCACTCTTGACTGAGATGGGAGGAGCCTTATTTCTGTGGCACTGGTGACCACTATGGTGGGGCCTTGAAGGATTCATCCTCCAGCAAGAGGTGAGATGGCTGTCTCGCAAGGCTGACACAGGCTGTGGTAGGGTAGCACACCAGGGATGCAGGCAGCCATAGGAAAAATGGCATAAAACCCACACTGCTGTCTAGGTGACACCTTTCAGTACTCTCGGGGCTCACATCACACTGACCCAGAAGGGACACAGCCTGATGGGTAATGGTGGACAGACCTGGGAGATTGCCAATTGACAAGGACAGGCCTAAGGACCGGGAGGATTGTCAGTGGAGGAGTAAAAGTCAATCAAAAAAATCTTTATTTATTCAGGTGAACATCATTGAGCATAGCTCATTTACAAGATGGACCTGAGTGGTCATAACAAAAAAGGTTACAGAGTGTATACAAAAACATGATATTGAAATAGCACAAATACAAACATTTATGAGTGAGATAGATGTACAATTATTGTCAATGAAAACAAAAAATGTCACCTGTTCTTTCAAACCCTGTGAAAGATTCAGTTTGAAACTATTAATTTGCATGTTTCCTTGTTTATTTTATGCAAATTTATCATTTGCATGTTGAATTAGGCAGAACTAACATAAATATTAGAACTCATGACTTCACACAAAGGGTGGTTAATATATGGAATAGCCTACCAAGTAAGATTGCATAGTAACATAGACAGTGATGGCAGAAAAAGACTAACGGTCCAACCAGTCTGTCCGAGTCCCCTATTTAGTCCTGGGACCTATTGTTCCTCCCGAGACCCAGCCCTCCCAACCACTTCCCCATTCTCTTTACTGATTCTGACACCTCGAACAGCCCCTGTGCCCTTCATTCTGTCCAGCCATTCTTAAAACCACTAATGGTTTTCACAGCCACCACTTGGCTGGCAGTTTGTTCCATGGTCCCACCATCCTTTCTGTAAAATAATATGTCCTCATGTCTCTCCTAAACATCTCTCCTGTTAGCTTCCACTCATGACTACGAGATGGAAACTTAGTTATTTATTTATTTCAAGGGTTTTACCAGGAGAGACGTACTGAGCTGGTAATAGCTCATTTCCAGATGATCCTGGGGTGTTGGGGCTTGAGGAGCAAACAATACAGGATGTCCAACTGAAAATAACAAACTATAAGGTGCAGTGGTACTAAAAATAAAAACACATTATAAAAATGAAAAATAAAAAAATGCATTACAAGTGTGGAGACACAATATACAGACAAATAATCAGGGCAACACAAAGTAAAGACACATAACAGTGCAAATTAAGGCACAAGTGCAATACAGAGCAGACACCAGACCAGATGTAAGTTACTACCAACCAGACTGTGGAGGTGCAACAGTTATCAAAGGTAAGGTAGGTACAAGTGGAAAAACATATCAAGAAAATAGCACTGTTCAGGCTTTCAAAGAAGGACTATACAGATTCTTCAGGGGAATGGCATTGAGAGTACACAGGATGAGTGGGGCTGACACAGGAAAAGACAGATTCCTAAGGGAGAAGGGCACTTAGGGATACACAGTATGAGTAGAGGTAACACAGGAATAGACAGATTCTTGAGGGAGAATGTCATTGAGGGTTACACAGCATGAGCAGGAGTAACACAGGACTAGACAGATTCCTGAAAGAATGGCATTGAGGGGTTGTGCACAGCATGAGTAGGAGTAATACAGGACTAGACATATTCCTGAGGAAGAATGTCATTGAGGGTTACACAGCATGAGCTGGGGTAACACAGGACTAGACAGATTCCTGAGTGAGAATGGCACTGAGGGTTACACAGCATGAGCAGAGGTAACAGGACTAGACAGATTCCTGAGGAGAATGACACTGAGGGTTACACAGCATGAGTTGGGGTAACACAGGACTAGACATATTCTTGAGGGAGAATGGCATTAAGGATTACAAAGCATGAGCAGAGGAAACACGGGACTAGATAGATTCCAGAAGGAGAATGGCATTGAGTGTTACACAGCATGAGTAGATGTAACAAAGGACTAGACATATTCTTGATGGAGAATGGCATTGAGGGCTATACAGCATGAGTAGGGGTAACACAGGACTAGACAGATTCCTGACGGAGAATGGCATGGGGTTACACAGAATGAGCTGGGGTAACCCAGGTTTAGGCAGATTTCTGAGGGGAAAATGGCATTGAGGGTTACACAGCTTGAGCATGGGTAAACCAAGGCTAGACAGATTCCTGAGGAGAATGACATTGAGGTTTATACAGCATGAGTAGTGGTAACACAGGACTAGACATATTCTTGAGGGAGAATGGCATTGAGGGTTACATAGTATGAGTAGATGTAACACAGGAATAGACAGATTATTGAGGGAGAATGTCATTGAGGTTTACACAGCATAAGCAGGGGTAACACAGGACTGGACAGATTCCTGAGGGAAAATGGCATTGAGGGGTTATTCACAGCATGAGTGGTGGTAACTCAGGACTAGACAGATTCCTGAGGAGAATGACACTGAGGGTTACACAGCATGAGCAGGAGTAACACAGGACTAGACAGATTCCTGAGAGAATGGCATTGAGGGTTACACAGCATGAGCAGGGGTAACAGGACTAGACAGATTCCCGAGGGATAATGGCATTAAGGATTACAAAGCATGCGCAGAGGAAACACGGGACTAGATAGATTCCAGAAGGAGAATGGCATTGAGTGTTACACAGCATGAGTAGACGTAACAAAGGACTAGACATATTCTTGATGGAGAATGGCATTGAGGGCTACACAGCATGAGTAGGGGTAACACAGGACTAGACAGATTCCTGACAGAGAATGGCACGGGGTTACACAGAATGAGCAGGGGTAACCCAGGTTTAGGCAGATTTCTGAGGGGAAAATGGCATTGAGGGTTACACAGCTTGAGCATGGGTAAACCAGGGCTAGACAGATTCCTGAGGAGAATGACATTGAGGTTTATACAGCATGAGTAGTGGTAACACAGGACTAGACATATTCTTGAGGGAGAATGGCATTGAGGGTTACACAGAATGAGTTGAGGTAATGCAGGAATAGACAGATTCCTGAGGGAGAATGGCTTTGATGGTTACGAAGCATGAGTATGGTAACACAGGACTAGACAGATCCCTGAGTGAGAATGGCATTGAGAGCTACACAACATGCGTAGGGATAACACAGGACTAGACAGATTCCTGAGGGAGAATGATACTGAGGGTTACACAGAATCAGCAGGGGTAACCCAGGGTTTGACAAATGCTGCAGGGAGAATGGCACTGAGGGTAACACAGCATGAGTAGTGGTGACACAGGATTAGACAAATTCATAAGGGAGAATGACATTGAGGGTTACACAGCATGAGTGGGGGTAACACAGGGCTAGACATATTCCTCAGGGAGAATGGCTTTGGGGTTTACACAGCATGAGTCGGGGTGACACAGAACTAGACAGATTCCTGAGGATGGATAGCACTGATTGTTACACATCCTGAGTAGGGATAACATAGGACTAGACAAATTCCTGAGGGAGAATGGCATTGGAGGTTACATAGCATGAGCAGGGATAAAACAGGACTAGACAGATTCCTGAGGGAGTATGGCATTGAGGATTACACAGCATGAGTAGGACTGACACAGTACTAGACAGATTCCTGAGGGAAGATGGCATTGGGGGTTGCACAGCATGAGTAGGTGTGACATAGGACTATACATATTCCTGAGAGAGAATGGCATTGAGGGTTACACAGCATGAGTAGGGGTAACACAAGACTAGACAGATTCCTGAAGGAGAATGGCATGGGGTTACACATATCACCACCAACACATTAGTGCAACATCACAAACTGCAGCCCTTAACAGAGACACAACACAGAGACAACACATACAGAACGTAGGAGAAGATTAGTTCTAGCTATTAAAAACAATGGGAAACTTAAGGATGTAAGGAAGATTTCTAAACCAAAATAGGCACATCCTGCAGGCGTGTTATGCAGGAGATAGTACATATGCACAGTAGCCATAGAGGCTGCCATGAAGGGTACCTCTTTAAAGATGCTCCAGCATACACAGAACATGCTAACCCAGAGAAGCAACAATGAGGGAAAAAACTACTATTAGGCCCATTTCAGCCTGGGATGGTGCCACGTGGAAGGTTTAGTGTATGTGGACACACCCCTAAGAAGAAAGAATATGAACATCTGTGGTGCCCTGATGGTAGTGTGTGCTGGGATCCACTAAGATAAAAGGGTGACTAGAGCAACAGTGTCGTGATAACTCAAATAAATTGTACACAGTTTACCAACACCAGTGCTGCTCCCTGCAGGTGGAATGGGGGGAGGACACTTCAGGTTCCCTAGGATGTGGATGTTATCACATGACAAAGAGAGGTGGGAGCTGGAAATAAGTTTCAAATACTTGACAGGCTTTATTTTTCAAACAAGGGAAGGAAGACAAGGTCACAGGAAAGAGAGGGGAACTATTATTTCTAAGCTCCTGTACGAAGAGAACTGTAAGGTAAAACTGGCTGTAACAGCTACACTATAAGAGCGTCTCTAACTCTAAGGTCTCTGTAAGAGCGCAACTCTTTGGCAAAAACTAGCAAAATTGGCAAACTGGCTGCAATAGCTAAGCTATAAGAGTGTCTTATGCAAATCCTTCTAATTCACCCCTGAGGTGTACCTCTTATGCCTACTACCTGGAGTACTCCACACTATGAAACTGTACAGCATACTATAACAAGATTCTAGATATGATATTAATGGCAGTTCATGCATGGTCGTACTGCCTCTGTCATCGGGAAGAGAACAGGACCAAAGAAACTGGTGTAACAGGAAACAAGTTGATTGGTTAGCCAGTGTGACTCTGGGGACTTTTTGAGAAATTAGAGAGATGCAGAGAGGGTTTCTAAACAGACCATGAGTTCCTCAGCTACCACCCACCTCTCCTGGGTTGCCCGGAGTTTATGAATGAGCACTAAGATTTCTTCGGCTAAAACCCACTGAGGGCCACTGGAACTGAAGCACAAAGGATTCAGCCACAGTTCGTTGCTAGACAGCCGGGTTGAGAAGACTGGAGAAGGGCTTATGTGATCCCGCTACATAAGAGTGGTAGCAGGGAGGAGGCGGGAAACTACAGACCAGTCAGTCTTACCTCAGTAGTGGGCAAGATTATGGAGGCACTCCTTAAGGAAAAGGATAGTGCAAGGATAGTGCAACACCTGGAATCCATAGGGGCACAGGATCCAAGACAGCATGGGTTTACAAAAGGAAGGTCCTGTCAAACTAATCTCATAGATTTCTTTGACTGGGTAACCAGAGTGGTGGACCAAGGGGGAGCAGTTGACTTCAGCAAAGCTTTTGACACTGTTCCACATAGAAGATTGATAAATAAGCTGGGTAGGCTCGGGGGTGGGTCAGAAGTTGGTCAACTGGGTGGCAAACTGGTTGACGGGCAGAAAACAGAGAGTGGTGGTAAATGGTATACAGTCAGAAGAGATGCAAGTCACAAGTGAGGTACCTCAGGGATCAGTCCTGGGGCCAGTCCTCTTCAACATCTTCATTAGTGACCTTGCAGATGGACTAGAGGGTAAGGCTTGTCTGTTTGCAGATGACACCAAGATCTGCAACAGAGTAGATGATCCAGATGGGGTGGGCAGAATGAGAAGAGATCTGGATAAACTGACAAAATGGTCAGAAGAGTGGCAACTGGGATTTAATGCAAAAAAGTGCAAAATCATGCACCTAGGGAAGAGAAACCCTGAAGCCACCTATAGGCTGGGAGGGGAGTTGCTAGCAGTCACAAAGGAAGAAAGAGACTTGGGTATCATCATCACTGATGACCTGAAATCATCCAAGCAGACCTCTAAAGCAGTAGGTAAGGCTAGGGGGTGTTAGTGTATTAGTAGGGGTATACATGTCGTAAGAGGGAGGTAATAATCCCTCTTTACAAGACACTGTTGTGGCACCATCTGGAGTACTGTGTGCAGTATTGGAGGCCACACCTTCACAAGGACATTAACCAAATTGAGGCAGTCCAGAGAAGGCAACCAAAAATGTTGCAGGGACTGCATCAGAAGACATCGAGGACAGATTAACAGAGCTCAATATGTATACCCTTGAGTAAAGGAGGGAGAGGTGATATGATCGAGGCATTCAAGCACCTTAAGGGCATTAACAAGATGAAAGAGTCTAACATGTTTAAATATAAGAAAAATAGCAGGACAAGAGGACACAGCATGAGACTAGAGGGGAGCCGATTAAGGGGGAATGTGAGGAAATTCATTTTCACAGAAAGGGTGGTGGATGCATGGAATGGCTTACCACAAGAAGTGGTGGCTATGAATACAGTGCAGGGCTTCAAACAGGCATGGGATAGGCATAAGAGAGCAATACAAATAACTATGAATAGATAGGCCACTGACAGAGCAAAGGCCAATGGCACATTTATAAGGTAGAAAAACAAATGGGCAGACTGGATGGTCCTTGCGGTCCTTATCTGCCGTCAACTTCTATGTTTCTATGTTTCTATGAGATGAAAGGTACAGTTGCTACCCCGCCATAGCCCACTTCTGGACTGCCAGGTACAGACGATGTAGAACACCCCTGCCACAGCCCGCTGGTGGAATGCCGGGTAAAGAAGAAGCAGAACACCTTGCCACAGACTGCTGGTGGACTGCCAGGTAAAGAAGATAGTGGGAGGACCTCACGAAAATCAGGAATCAGGATGAAGATGTCTTCGAATGTTGGAGAATGACAGAGTTCTAGGCATCAAGGCCGGATGAGCCAAGGAGGGACGTAAAATAACAAACAGGTCATTGGCGTGGGAAATTGGAACAGAAGATCTGGACTGCACTCTGGTGTGGATGGCAAAACAAGAAAATGGACAGCAGGATCTGCACTGGGCCAGGCCATACACTGGGGACTATTACAGAAAAATAATAAGCATGATGTTGCAAAGGTACGGCTATGAACACGGCTCTTCAGAAATACAGTACTGCTTCAGTCTGATTCTGGAGTGCACTTGTGGAATACCTCTTCAAGGGGTCCTGAAGACTGATTCAGAAACACACTGGTGAAATGTCTCTGAAGGATTGCTGAAGACTGATTCAGAAACACACTAGCACAAGATGCTGGCACAATGTAATAGAACTGCAGTTCTGGGGCAATTACTCTATTCAGGGAATTCATAGCAATGCAATTAAATGTCACAGTTCCAACAGTGTTGCTCCATATCACAGTTCCAACAGTAGTGGGCAAATGTACAGTCTCTGAATGTCCAGACTACAGCAATGAGGAAACATCCAGTAATTCCTCCTGATGGCTACTTAACTGAATTGGGCTTCCCTATGCTGGGTGACCCCTTTAAACAGAAATGGGCCTGGTTGCCCTTTTAAGCACTGGGCCTACTGTGGCTGAGCCCCTTCAACACCTGTGGGGCTATGTGGCTGGGCCACTTCAACAAATGTGGGCCTATGTGGCTGTGCCCCTTTAACACCTGTGGGCCTATATGGCTGGGCTCCTTTAAATATCGGGCCTACTTTGGTTGGGTCCCTATAACACCTGTGGGCCAATGTGGCTGGGATGCCCTCTCCAATCACTCAGGCCTGGTTGCCCTTTTAAAACTCTTTTGGGCCTTGTTTTCCCTTTAAATAGCTGCTAGGCCTGCCCAAAGCTTTACTGTCAGTCTCCTTCGGCCACCCTGCCTCCGCTCCGTCCCTGTCTTAAGTATATCAACACTTCCCCTTCTGGGCCTGCAGGCTGGGACCCTCCCCTGGGCGTCGCCACATCATGAATATTCATTTATGAAAATCTGGCCCTAGGCCAGCCCATGACTCCGAGCTGGTCATTTTCTCTTCGTGCCTAGTGCTTTTTTTTTTTATAAATGATAAACTTTTATTTAGTTCTGGCAGTCAGCAAATTACTGGCGTGTTGCCGCGGCCCGGGTTGAAGAAGAAGAAGGAATCAGGAGGTGGGAGGTGCTGCTAGCAGAGGGAGGGCTTGCAGACAGGAACCAGTCAACAGGAGACCTTGTGGGGCTTCCGGCGCTGCTCGACTGCTCTTCTCAGGACCGGAGGATGCGGCAAAGCTGCAGACGCCGACGAGGGACACGTACTGCACTTTTAAGTATTAAAATAACAAAATGGGGCACCAAGCCCTTTTCGGTGGGTAGCAGGATGTTTCTTTCACTTTTCTGTGCATCAGATGGCACTCTGGACCACACGGTTTAGCAGGCAGGCAGTCTTCAGTGACTGGAGGCAGCAGAGGCAACAGGAAAGCCCTCAGGGACAGCTGCAGCCCTCCTGGCAAGCTCTTCTCGTCCCTCCACACTTTCTGAGTCCTCTCTCCTCTACAGTCACCACAATTCTCCCCAACAGCTTAATTTTTTTCAAACCCTAACATTCTGGGTTCTCATTCTGGAAGGCAGGCCATGTGCAGCTCAGCATAGCATTCCATCTTCCCAGCCTGGCATTCCATCCTGAGTCACTTTACATACATATGCCACGTGCTGGCATAGGATGCTAAACTTTTTCATTTGTGACTGTTTATATTATTTTTAAAATGCGTTTGTGATGGCGCTATCTGAAGTTTGAGACAACTGGGCATTTCTGGGGCACCTTACAAGTTACTGGGGCATTTTTTACTTTTTCTCTGTTGTTCCCCCAACTTTGGAGCACTACACATCTACACACTGGACAGAAAATTCCCATAAGGCAACACATTTCATGTGACATGGCACGGGCAATTTGTACTATATAATGCCCCTGCAATAAAATCTATATTGGAAAACCTGTAGACCACTAAAATTAACGTAACCCCTAGGCGGCGCTATTCTAAGGGCTACTACCCCTGCCTGTATGACTATACACAGATTGAGGGGCCTTAGTTCTCTAATAAGGTGCATCCACCCAGATAAATGGTATTGGGGTTGCTTGTCTGCTCTGGTATAGTCCTCTGGGAAGCTATAACCACCCACCAACCCTCCTAGTGGCCTAAGATATAACACAGTGGTAAATTCACAATCAATAGGCAACAGTAATAATGTGCTCACAACCTTCTCACTTACCACCAGGGCTGGACCTTCAGCAACTGCTCTGGAGACCCCCTGGAAAATAAGGTTTGCAATGCAGCAATACAATCTTAATACTGTAACCCAGTTAATAATATGCACACTAACCAGGTTGAACGTGAAAAAAGACAATCAGGTTTATTTAGGGTCAGTGAACAGGGGAGGGGCATGGATCTAGCCAAATGATTTGTAATCTGATTTAAAAAAGGGTCTTCTGGCATGTACTTCAAGTCCCAATTATACAGTTCAGCAACCCTGGGTACCCAGAATGTCATGCAGGCTAGCCTGAAGCACTGCCCAGGGTGGCCGGCGTTGCAGCTGATGTCGGGGCCCTTGGTGGAAGAAAAACAGTTAAACATGCAAACAACCCAATTATTTGTAATCCAAGCCAGTTGGCTCAGTCCGTTGCAAAAACCCAGTAAATGAAGACAATTAGATGGTACCACAATGATTTAAGCTTTCGTTGCAGGGATCTACCCTGAGTTGTACTCACACTACCAGGATCTGGCTGCACTGCAGGTGATATGTAGACCTCGTAGTGATGATCAAGGGGCAGGAGGTAGACGGGCCAACACAACACACCTCCAGATGGTTGCAACCTGCTTGGTGGTGTTGGGCAGGGGCCGAATCCCCAAGCCGGCCTCTCGGCGGTGCAGAAGTAGTGACCTAGGCCGAGATGGCAGGGCCCGGTCAGGGTGAACAGTTCTGGCAAGTTCGTGATCTTCTGCTGGTGAAGCCTCCAGCTGGTGTAACAGATTCAATCGTGGGGAACCAAATCGTAACCCACGAAACACATTCAGCACATTTAAATCAACCAATTCATCTGTCAGCAGTTCAGATTCAGCCCAGTTGCAAATTAACAGCTTTACTGTGCAAATCTTCCAATCAGAGTATGATTCTCACACAAGCTGGGCCAATCGCTTCGGGAGCAAGTCTGCAGTCCAAATCGCAAGTGGCACTGGCAAACTTCTCTTCTGCCGCAGTTCCAAGGTGGAAATCGGACAGGTCCAACTTCTGCAATAGGCAGGTCAATGCAAGAAAGTGTGACAGGAAGGCACATCTAGCCTCTTCCCGCCAGTTCCCCAGTGCTCCCATTGGGAGCAGCTGCTCGAAAGTTCGAGCTGTTCTCACTTCAATCTCCTACTCTAACTGAACCACTCTCCCTTGGTACACAGGGCATTTCCCTTGTAAATCCAAAGGTTCGGTTCAGTAAAGGAGCTGTCAGTCACAGTAAGGGCTCCCCCTTCAGGTCCATTTGGGCACCAACTGGATAAAACTACAAGACTACAGAATTTCTTTCCCACGAGACCCCTGGGGACAAGATCCATTTTAGGTCCCCAGTGGTTCGATTGGCCCAATTACTGGAAGTCCAGGACCTAACATGGTGGCTTCCATCCAAATGTTCGAGCTGCAATCAAAGCAGGTTAGACAGACTTCGCTATCTTCAATATAACAGCAGATAAAAAGTAAATAATCACAGTTCTTATATAGGCTCCCTCTACGCAAGTAGCAACTGTAGAATGCGGCAAATTAGATCATTGTCTGGCTGGTTGCAAGCCCTAAATCACTTGAACCCAGCGCAGACCAACTTCTGAACACAGATTAGCTATTCTCCTAAAGGGACAGGTGCTGAGACTCAATATGGCACTCTCACGCAAAGACACAGAATTACTTAAGACAAGACACCAGCCTGACAGTGGGCATTAAGGAGCCCAGGAAGACATTATAGTAAACCTCAAATTGGTTGGGGGTTACATTAAGAATACAGGGGCAGAAAAGTACTATTAGAAATAATGATAAGGAGTCACTGGTAGCTGAACATTTCAAGGAACATGGACATACAGGAGCAGCTCTAAGAATCTGGGGGTGGGAGAGGGTAGAAAACCTCAGTAGAAGAGAGGATTATAATGGACTTCTTGAAGAAAATAGAGATGAGATGGGTTTTCAAAGTGGAGACCTTGAACCCAGCAATTGGGATGAATAGGGATACTAACTGGGAGCATGTTAGTGATTCACTGTACCTAAAACATAAGGCTGTGAGTGGAACGTATCCGCTGAACAAATGTGCAGATTCAAAAACAGGCCTGGAAGGTAGTTTCAGTTGTGATTGCTGAACCTGTTGTAACCAAATGGCACTGTTGTGTAACAGAGAATATTAGTTTCTATTCTATAGCTACATAGTACATACATAGAGCATGAGAAATTGAAATGATATAAGGTTTGGAGAGTGATATAACACTAGAGTTCCTAGGGAGCATGAGGAGAGATGGTGTGGTTACAAATATTAAGGATACTGTAAATATATAAGCACACAGAGGAACCATGTATTAAAATGCCTAAGAGTATAATAATGTTACTGAGAAGTTGTGAATGAGTGACACTATTGGGAATGTATTTAAGATTTCAGTATGAAGCATTTAGCCAGCAGAAAAATGATCAATATGCATTTAAAAGATCACATTGTGTATATGTTAAAGCATGCTGCTGTAAGATGTTTGGATAAACTCCTTAGGATTAAGCATTTCATGACCCACTGTTCAAAGTTCCATGAGGAACACTGGCTGTGGCTAACAGTGGGACTAACAGAGGGGAGGTGGAGTTGCTCCTGTGTAAATTACTGGAAAGACCCCATGTTGAGTACTGTGTCCAGTTCTGGAGACCACGGGCCCCATATTCAGAGCTGGCTGGATATGTGCGCATAACTGTGCGCTGCATAAATTAGTTGGGCCGGCTGGTTCTGGCACGTTATTCAAACATAATGTGTGATCAGAACAGACCATGCAATCTGTTTGAATATCAAACCCTGGATGTGCAGCACACAGCAGGCGGCCGCCATGTATGGCGTGATGTATCCAGGGTGCGGGGACTGAAGACTGCCCATTGAGGAATGCATGGCACATACTTGTATGGGTTGCAGTCCCCATGGGTGATATTCAGCTCAAACATGCAGATGTGCCCATTGTGCATGTATGGTGCAATGGGGCCATTTACATGCCCATTGTGGGCTCATCTACATGGCTGTGCCACCATGTTGTGCGCCAGGACAGCCCACTCCAGCCCTGATCACTGTTCAGTAAAAAGAAAACCCGAGCCCCATTTCTATAGTGTAGTGCCTCCCTAAGCCCTGATCACTGTTCAGTAAAAAGAAAACTTGTGTCCTGTTTTCAAAGTGTAGTGTCCTCCCCAGCCCCAATCACTGTTATAATAATGAACCCCCCCACTCCCTGAGCCACGGTCACTGTTAACATAATGACTGTCCCCAATCCCAATTCCCTGGTAATCTAGTGACTCCCCCAGCCCTGATCACAGTTACAATAATGAATCCCCCCCGAGCCCAAACTGTATAACAATACAACCGTCCCTTCCCTGGTAGTCCAAATGCTCCCCTCACCCCCACATATTAGGTATTGACCCACCACCCCACCCACCCCCTATCGCAACCCATGCCAGCGACTGGCACAGCCCTCCTCTCCCTGCCATGGCAAGCAGTTGACTGATCAGTACTGGACTGCGTACATTAAATAGTACACGCTCATTGGTTGTCAGGACAATGAGTTTGTACTATTTACTGTATGTGCTCCAGCAAAGAAACTCCTGAGTCAGAGATTACCTTGCAGTCAATGTGCACTGTCAGGTACATGAGTGGTAAATGCAGAGTTTAGGAGGTAGATACAGGCCAGCTTTGGCTGAGTAACACAAAGGGCGTAGGGTGTTAGTGGTGGCACTTGAAATGACATGGAGTGTGATTAAAAGCACAGTAAATGTGTGCATTAATGAAAACTTATGCAAGTACTTAGTTACTTACAAAGTGCAAGAGGCCAGTTAAAGGTAATGAGTCAGTGTGTGTCCCATACATCTATACATCTATATATATATATATATATATGTATACATACACACACACACACACATATATATATATATATATATTGCAAAACGCTTTGGTAATGCATCAGATAGGGTTGAAACAACAAAAGTAGGGAAATGAGATGTTAGGGTTGAGCTCCTAAAACCCCCCATCCAACCCTCACCAGCCCACCCCACATGCACCCTCCACAGACTAATAGGCATCAGGGTGTGCCTCAGGGTCATCGGATCTAACTCTCACCCCATTCCATATGTAAGAAATTTGACATGGTACAGTATAGGAGAATGAGGTGAGTGTTAGGCGTGACGACCCCAAGGCACACTACGATGCCTGTTGGTCTATGGAGGGTGGGTGTGTGGTGGGCTGGTGGGGTTGGATGGGGGGTGTTAGGGGCTCAACCCTAAAGTCTCATTTCCCTACTTTTGTCACTTCAACCCTAACTAATGCATTAACAAAGTTTTTGCAATTTATTTCCTCACATTTGAGTTAGTATAATAGGGTCTTTATTTCATTGTGGGAGCGCAGGGTCCTTTGGACCCAGCACTCCCATCCCTCCACAGATGCACATCTGTATCTGGCTGTGGAAACACAGGGGTCTCTGGCCCCTCCGCTTCCACACATTAAGTTACAAGCAGGCATAGTGGAATTGCAACAAATAGTCATAACTGTGCCATCTTAAATAATTTTCACCCCTCATGTTCAACATAATCTTCTTATCACCTCACTGCATGTACCCAGTACAGAAAACTTTCAAATCCCTGTCGAAATGTAATTCTGCACAACTGTAATGCCGTTTTGCGCTACAGGTGTGGAAAAACATTTTTGGCAGGATTTGAAAAACTACAGCTGTACTGTTCATGAGGTGGTGTTGAAAAATGATAACGTTGAAAATCTAGAGTGAAAATATGAAGAACTGGCAAAGTTACAAGTGTGCGTAGAAGCTGCGCAATGCACGCTCATAACGTGGTCATTTATTGGAATTTTTGCACCAAATTTTCAACACGGGCTTTTGGAACCTGCTGTCATGAACAGTGGCACCGTAATTTTGTTACTCTGTCCTAAACATTGATTTTGTACAGCGACCGCACCAGTCTGCACCACAGGTGTGAAAACACATTTTGGGCAGGATGTGAAAAATGACAGCAGTATTGTTCATAAGAAGGTATAAAAAAATGACACTGTTGAAAATCTGGAGTGAAAATATTAAAACTTGGCGAAGTTACGAGTGTGCATAGAAACTGCGCAATGCATACTCGTAACAGTCATTTTTGGGAATTTGTTCACCAAATTTGCAACATGGGCTTTTTGAGACCCCACCTCATGAACAGTGGCACTGTTGTTTTGTTAATTGGTCCCAAAAGGTGATTCTATGCAACAACTGTGAAATCATTTTGAAGGACCCAGTAATGAAATGACAGTGCCAGTGTTCATGAGGTGGGGTCTCAAAAACCACATGTTGAAAATATGGGGCCAAAATTCCTAAAAATTACTGAGATATCAATATAAGTTGAAACCCCCATTGACTGCCATTATACAGCACTTACCTTGATTCTTCAGTTTGTGGTTCTGCTTTGAAGAGTGCAGACATGTCCTGGCCCTCAGAAGATGACAGTGCCTGACCTCCGAAGGTAAGTACAGGGTAAGAGGGAGGTGCGGGAAGGTGGGTCCACAAAGGGAGGGTAGGGATGGGGGAGGGTAGCAGCAGGGATGACAAGGGACTGATTTCTTTTTTCAGGTAAAAAAAAAAAAAAAAACACCAGGGACACTTTTCCTTATTTAACAGTTTTTTTCCAAAAACCATATTTGAGCACACTGGGGTGGGCTCCCAGTGTGCCAAATTAGTGTGGGGGGGGATACATGCCAACACGGGTATTGAACACCCTGATGTTGGCAATGAAAGTATATTTGTTTCTGACACCGGGAGTGAGCATCCCAGTGTCAGAAACAAATGAAATATTTCAGCACACTGAAGAAGAAGAAGAGGAATCAGCATTTAAATAGCGCTTTTCACACACAGTGTATCCCACTTACACTTTACAAGCAATGCTAGACTGGTAGTGAAATGACTGATTGTGCAGTGGTAGCCATATCGCACAACAACACTCACACAGTCTGGACAACTGCATGATCCAGTTTATGAGAAGGGAAATGATGGCCAGGACACCGGGAATGTCCCTTACTCTTTGAGAAGAGTGCCCTGGGTTCTTTACTTCCACCTGGACACCCACCAGGACAGCACCAGAATGGGTAGAAGGGACCTCGGTTTAATGTCTCATCTGAAGAACGGCACACCCCAGCAATACAGCACCCCCCTAATACTGCACTCAGATCCCAGCAGTTTAGGTATGAGTACAATCCCAGTGTGGGATGAGAACCCATGACCTTCTGGTCCAGAGGCAGATGTGCTACCAACTGAGCCACACTGACACTCCCAGTGTGCAACAGAAGTGGGGGGGGTACATGCTGACACGTGGATTGGGCACCCCGATATCAGCAATGGAAGTATAGGGGCTTGGGGGGGCATCTGACACCGGGAGTGGGCATCCTGGTGTCATAAACATAAATTAAACAATAAACAATTATTTTGGCACATTGGGGTGGGCTCTCAGTGTGCCACAGTAGTGGAGGGGGAGATACATGTTGACATGGGGATTGGGCACCCCAGTGTCGGCAGACCACAGAGGGCCAGATCGATGCAGGTTTCTGCATCAAAAAAAAAAAAGATGTCGGGGAACTGTTTTCTTTTTTTCAGCTACACAAAAATTAAAAATAAAACAGGAGAGGCAACACAACATTTTATTTTCTCCCCTCGCTAAGCAAGAAAATAAAATGGTGGCTGATGAAGATGGATTTTTCTCACAAAGAGGAATTTTGTGAGATTTCTGAATCCCTCTATGCAATCCTTCTTTGCCAGCCGTTCACGACCAGGGATACTTGATTGAAACTGTGCAGCTATCCCAACGACTGAACTGAGCATGTTCAGAACCAAAAATGTCAAAATTTAATAACTTTAGAACAGATTCATATTTGTTCACCAAATCAATGTCGGATAGTTCCGTTGGATAACCTCTTTATACCCTGAAAATTTCAGGCCAAAATTCCAAATGGTGTGTATGCAGCACAATGTCGAAAAATTACCCTGACATTTGCCAAAAAAGCAAAAAACATATTTTTCTGACACTTTGCTGCGTAAAACCTGCAAATCCAATTGAAACACAACTTGCAGATAAAGAGATCTACTGCCTGAGACCATTATTAATTCCAAGAGTGAAATAAATAAATAAATAAAAACTAAAAATGTATTCCAAGGGAGGCCTTGGACTCCCTCTGGCTACAAGGCTATCATTGGTCCTTTCTGTCAGCTCAGGCAACCAGATGGTTTGTTCCCTGCACATCCACACCTGCACTATGGACCCAGATGGAAGCCCAAGTCCTAGATGGGATGCCGCTCAGCCTATTGCTTATCAATGTTCCCCTATCTCGCCATAAACTTACACCTAGTATGGCTGCAATGAAGAAAGCATGGTCTCGGCTCATGACTGCAGCTAAAACTACTAAGAGGGAATACTCCCTACTTTTCAGGTACCTTCCTTTGTGGCAAAACCAGCTTTTAACAATGGACTCTCACCCCTTTAACTGCAGACCTGTGATAAGAAGGGCATCAAAACAGTACAGGACCTTTTTAATCCCAACTCTAATACCTTAATGTTCTTTGGCCTGCTTCAAGTGAGATATCATCTACCCTCTAATGATTTTTGGAAGTACCTACAGCTACGTAGAGCAGTGCACTCTTGTTGCTGATCCCACCCGTCAGACTCAAAATGGCAGTGGCTAGCTACCCTGCACTCCCAAGTTACATATCGGGGTCTGGCTGGTAGGTTCTATACCACATGGCGGGAAGCACAGCCTGACCATACAGAAGCTTCCAGGGTGGCCTGGAGCCTAGAGCTGCAGCAACCTATTGCCCCAGGAATCTGGTCCCGCTGTCTACAGCAAGCGCACTCCTGCTATATAGATGCTAGGAGTCAGCTAATTCAGCTCAAAATACTTCTCTGATGGTACCGCTCCCCAGTGGCCCTGTATAAGTGGGGAATCCTCCCCCATGCGGAATGTTGGAGATGCCGACATAATCCTGCTGATATACTACACTTACTATGGCAGTGTCCCACCTTAGCTCAGTTCTGGGCCGCTGTAGGAATGGACTGCTCCGGAGTGCTAGGTTACCCCATTGAACTGTCAGATCTCATGCTTCTTTTGGGCGATGCAACTCCACTTGGCCATATTGATGTACAACATAAAAAATGGATCCTTGTTGTACTTATGGAAGCCAAGCAGCTAGTACTCTGGGCTTGGAGGCAACCCGCTCCACTGGACATCTCTGCATGGCACTCTGCTCTTGCCAGACTGCCTGCCTTTGAATGCCTCACCTATGCCAACAGAGGACAACTCCCATCATACTACCGTAAGTGGGATGCATATCTTAATTCTGCCCTCTGCCGAATCCTTCTTCCTCTTCCTTGTGACCCTCCTTCTTAAAGATGCATATGGCCTATTATACTCCTCCCACCCATTGATAGGTGACCTGGAATTAGAGTCAACCCTGTAATGGTGGAGCTCACCAAACCCTTTGTCTGTATCTATCCTTTTCCCTTTACTTTATATTCTATAGCCAGTGATCTGGGGTCAGCTGTAGGATTATGATGTCTGCTCATTGCTGAGCCTTTACTCAATCTGCTTTTCCCCCTTGTTCTTTATGGGGTTCTCTGGCAGTCTTGTATGGGAAGCCGTTCAATTCAAAATTACAGTTTTCAGAATATAATTAACAGTGAAATGTCTATGACTAAAAACAAAATGTTTACAGCATAATATTATGAGAATGACAAACATGAAAATGAGTATATCACACACCGAAATAGTTATGAGACATTCTGAAATGGTTATGACCTATACCAACATGTGTATGACACATGCCAAACTGGATATGACATACACCAAGATGTATACGACATACACCAAGATAGAAATAACACTTATTAAAATAAGTATGACATATACCAAAATGGCTAGGACACATACTGAAACAGGCAATAATGCATATCAAAATAAATATGACACATACCGAAATGGGTATGACATACACTAAAATGGGTATGATACATAGATACATAAATACATAGACAGTGTCGGCAGATAAGGGCCTGTAGCCCACCCAGTCTGCCCATTTGAGCTTGTTAGTTCAGTTTATGTTTTCCTAGAAGTCTGTTGCCCCTTACCCCTGACCTTCAGAATTCCTTTATGTCTATCCCATGCATTCTTAAATCCCGTGATTGTTTCAGCCCCCACCATTTCCTCTGGCAGGGTGTTCCACTTGTCCACCACCCGTTCTATGAAGAAATTCTTCCTCACGTTTCCTAAGAATCATCCTCCCTCCAACTTCATCCCATGCCCTCGAGTCCTGGAACATCTTTTTCACTTAAAAATAGTGTATTCCTGCACCCTGTTCTTCCGTGTAAGATACTTGTATGTCTCTATCATATCCCCTCTCTCCCTCCTCTCCTCCAGGTAGTACATATTCAGTTCCTTCAACCTGTCCTCATAGGACTTGTGATGCATTCCATGTACCATCTTTGTTGCCCTCCTCTGAACCTTCTCTACCCTGTCTATGTCCTTATGTAGGTAAGGTCTCCAGAACTGTACACTGTACTCCAGGTGGGGCCTCACTAGTGTCTTGCATAGTGGAATTATGACCTCCCTTTTCCTGCTGGTGATGCCCGTCTATGCATCGCAACATCCTATTTGCTTTACCTGCTGCCTTGTCACACTGTTTCCCTACCTTGAGGTCATCAGAGATGATAACCCCAAGATCCCTTTCCTGCTTGGTGCATGCTATATTCTCACTCCCCAACTGATATATTGTGCCAGGGTTTTTGTGCCCCATATGCATTATCTTGCACTTCTTTGCACTGAATTTCAACTGCCAAACCCCCGACCATTCTTCAAGTTTCTGCAGGTCCCTTCTCATTCTGTCTACACCCTCTGGTGTGTCTACTCTGTTACAGAGCTTTGTGTCATCAGCGAACAGTGAAATTCTGCCTTCTAGGTCCTGTGCAATGTCACTGATGAAGATGTTGAATAGGACCGGTGCCAGCACTGATCCCTGTGGTACCCCACTGGTCACTCTTCCCTCTGTGGAGTGACAGCCATTTACCACCATCCTCTGTGTCCTGCCGCCCAGCCAGTTACCTATCCACCACACTACTGTCCTGCCCACACCCATATTCCTCAGTTTATGTAATAGTCTTCTATGTGGCACAGTGTCAAAGGCTTTGCTGAAGTCCAGATAGGCCATGTCCACTGCCCTCACCTGATCCACCTCCCCAATCACCCAGTCAAAAAATTCAATGAGGTTGGTCTGACATGACCGCCCCCTGGTCAAACCATGCTGCCTAGGGTCCTGTAGTCCACTGACAACCAGATGTTCCACCAGTCTTTCCTTCAGTAGTGCTTCCATGATCTTCCCCACTACCAAGGTGAGGCTGACTGGTCTGTACAAACCAAAATCAATATGTTATACCAGAATCGGTATGATGCATAAAGAAATAATTATGACACATATTGAAATGGATATGGCCCATACTGAAATGATTATGACACATAGCAAAATGGGTATGACACACACCAAAATGGGTTTAGCACTAACTGTAATGGATATGACACACATGGAAAATGGTATGACACATGCTGAAATAATTGTGGCACATACCTAAATGGATATGACCTATACTGAAATGGCTATAGCACATAGCAAAATGGGTATCATATACCGAAATGGGTATGACACAAACTGAACTGGATATGGCACACATGGAAACTGGTATGACACACACTGAAATAATTATAACACATACCCAAACGGATATGACCCATACTGAAATGGATATGACACATAGCAAAATGGGTATGACATACCAAAATGGGTATGACAGACACCAAAATGGGATTGACACTAACTGAAATTGGCATGATACACACTGAAAATGGAATGACACACGCTGAAATAATAATGACACATATCGAAATGGATATGACCCATAATGGAATGGCTAGGACACATTACAACATGGGTATTGTATACAAAAATGGGTATGAGACAAACTGAACTGGATACGGCACACTTTGAAACTGGTGTGACTCACACTGAAATAGCTTTGACACACAGCTAAATGGATATGACCCACACTGAAATGGATATGACACATAGTAAAATGGGTATGACATACCAAAATGGTTACAGCATACACCAATATGGTTATAGTACAAACTGACATGGATATGACACACAACATGGGTATGTCAAATACTGAAATAATTATGACAAATACCAAAATGGATATGTCACATGTTGAAATGAGTATGACACATACCAGAATGGGTAAGACACACCAAAATGGGTATGACAAAAACCAAAAATGTGTGTGATATGCACCAATATGGATATGACACATACTGAAATAATTATGACACATGCTGAAATGGATATGACCTATACTGAAATGAATATGACACATTCTGAAATAATGATGACACTTGCGGAAATGGATATGACCGATAAAAAAGTATATATAACACATACTGAAATAATTATGACACATGCCAAAATATATATGACCTATACTAAAATGGATATAATAGATAATAAATAGGGTATAATGTATACCAAAATGAATATGACACATACTGAATTGTAGATTATATTTATTTAATATATTGATACACTTGATAAATGTGTACTGTAGTAAGTAAAATGGTTATGAAGTACTGAAAACAAAATCATATATTAAAATGTGTATGCTGCATACTGAAATGAGCATATAGCAAACTGAATTGTTGCCAAACTTGCAGGGCATAGACTGAATAGAGTGTAACGTGCCAAGGTGTGAATACAGCAAACTGAAATGAGTATAACACATACTGAACTCAATATAACACAGTGAAAAGCACATGACTTGTGTAACCAATCAGAGTGCAGCATCACACCCTGAGATTTTGTAGGACTCCACCAGTTCTTGTTCAGCTCCGCTGCAGGTAACAGCGCCTTACATTCTGTTAATCAGGAATATGCACAATGTATATGATTACATTGTTATTTTGCTACTGTACCAGTTTTATTTTTATTTTTTTAGTTTCTGTTAAGACGACCTTTGTTTTCAAAAGTTTTATCTGATTTTTATTAAAAATTACTGTTATATGTGTTCTTTGAGTAAAGTTATATTTAATACCAGATAAATCCATCCTGCACTTGTCTTCTTCCAATGTTTTGCAAAATTATACAGTATGTTGTGTTGTATAATATTTTTGTTTGCCCAGTAAAAAAAGGGGGCATTACCAAAAGATCTGTAGCTCCAGGATTATCTCATTCCTGTGTGTTTTAACTGAATTTTACCGACTTACTGAAGGTTAGAGTTTTTCTTTACTGCATTCTGAAAACTAATGTCAGTATTTTACCACTTTTATGAACAGTAAATTAAATACATTAGCCATTTTTACTTTGCAAGAATAAGTGCTAGGAACACATATTTTACACTACTGGAAAGCTGAGAATCTCTAATACTATAACCCAGTTGTTTGTAGTTTATGACATTATGGAGGATACAGCCCCATTATTAATGTCCTATTTTCTTCTAAAAAAATGGCAGTTTGTGAATCTAGTTATTCATCAAATTATTCATTTCACTGCCCTTTCTCCCCAGATTTCCTGACTTTTTATGTTTGCTTGCACGCATGTGCAAGAAACATAGTGCCATCATCTGAGTTTTCGGAGGTGTGGCAGCCCTCTTCCAAATCAGGCAGTGTGTTTGCAGGCGCGGCCGCAGTTCTCCAATGCCTGCTCGAGCTGTCTGTGACAGCTCCAAAATGCAGTGGAGTATTGTTGAAAGGGGAGCTATGCTTCTATGAGCAGTGATAAGATATCGCCTGTCCTGCGCGCGGCTCCCCTATACACACACACACACACATGCATACTGTGTGCTGCCCCACGCACACACCGTGATAGCCGACGGGGTGCCCAATCTCGCTGTAGCTGTGCTACATCGCCCAAAAGCCTTCCACATGCCATGCTGGTGCCCACCCCAGCATGGCTACACTGTATAGCCTGATGGGGTGCCCAATCTCCCATCGGCTCCACTGTCCCCCCACCCCAGAATACAGGGTGCCATGCTGGGAGCCCACCCCAGCGTGGCAACAGATGCTGTCGCCGACGGGGGTGCCCAATCCCTCATTGGCTCCACTGTCTCTCCCCCCCAAGCATCCAGGTACCACGCTGGGAGCCCACCCTAGCATGGCAAACGTCCCTTGTCGTCTCAGTAAAAAAATAAACCTGCAAATAAAAAACTGTCCCTCGGAGCTTCTCCCTGCCCCCTCCAACAACCCGCACCCACCCACTGTGCACCCTGCCTCCCCACACTCCCCCTCACCCCATACTTACCTCCGGACCTTGGCGGGACGATCTTCGGTCGACCGGGAACACGTCTGCACTCTTCAAAGCCGACCGCGAACTGAGGAAATGCCAGTAAGCTATATAATGGGATAGATAGGATTTTTTCAACTTTGCTGCATATCTCGGGCATTTTTTGGAATTTTTACACCAAATTTTCAACATGGAGTTTTTGGGACCCCTTCTCATGAATGCTGTCACTGTCATGGCGTTAATCGGGCCCGAAGGGTGAATTCGCATTCACTGCGCAAAATCACCTTTCAGGATGAAGTAACAAAATGACACTGCCACTGTTCATAAGGTGGGCTCTCAAAAAGCCTATGTGGAAAATTTGGTGGAAAAATTCCTAAAAATGACTGTTTTACGGGCGTGCATTGCGCAGTTCCTACGCACGCTTGTAAGTTCGTGAATTTTCAATATTTTCACTCCAGATTTTCAATATTGCCATTTTACCACACCTCCTTATGAGCAGTATAGCTGTCATTTTTCACATCTTGCCCAAAACGTGTTTCTGCTCAGGTAGCGCAAAATAGCGCAGTCGGTGTGAGAAATCAATGTATGGGACACATTAAGAAAATCACAGTGACACTGTTCATGAGCAGAGGTCTTAAAATGGCTATGTTGAAATTTGGTGAAAAATTCCTAAAATGACTGTTTTACGGTGTGTTGCTCAGTTCCTACGCATCGTAAGTTTGCAATTTTAATATTTTCAATCCAGATTTTCAACATTGCCATTTTATTACACTTCCTTATGAGCAGTACAGCTGCCATTTTGTCACAACTTGCCCAAACATGTTTTCACCATGTAGCTTATAATGTATAAGTCGGTGTGAAATCAATGTATGGGACACATTAAGAAAATCACAGTGACACTGTTCATGAGCAGAGATCTTAAAATGGCTATGTTGAAATTTGGTGAAAAATTCCTAAAAATGACTGTTTTACGAGCGTGCGTTGCGCAGTTTCCATGCACCCTCATAAGTTCATGACTTTGTAATATTTTCAGTCCAGATTTTCATCAGTGGCATTTTTCCACACTTCCTTATGAACAGCACAGCTGTCATTTTTCACAACATGGTCAAGATGTGTTTTCACACTTTCAGTGCAGAGATGCGTGGTCACTGTGGGAAATCATTGTTCGGGACAGATAAAGAAAATCACAGTGACACTGTTCATGATCGGAGGTCCCAAAATGCCTGTGTTGACAATCTGCTGTAAAAAATCCCCAAACTAGTTACATTACAGGTGTGCGTTGCACAGTTTCTATGCACGCTCATGACTTCACCAGTTTTTTAAATATTTTTACTGCAGATTTGCAACATTGCCATTTTTACACCTCCCCATGAACAGTACAGCTGTCATTTTTACATCCTGTTCAGAATATTTTTGCACCTGTGGTGCTAAATGCCGTAGTCATTGTGCATAAGCAGCTTCCGGCTACCAAACTGATATTGTCACTGTTCATGAGGTGGGGCCACCAAAAAAACATGCTGAAAATTTGGAGTGAAAATACCAACAAATGCCTGAGGTATTAGGGTTTCCAACCATAACGCACAACCCTGTGGAGAATGACAGGCATCGGGGTGTGACTTGGGATTCTTGCCTGTAATGCTCATACCATTCCACACCCTGCAGCCAGTGAGAGGCATCGAGGTATGCCTTGGACTCTTCGGCCCCAAAGTTCACCCCATTCTCCTATACCGCACCCATCTCACCATATTTTCTGATGGAATGGGGTGCGCATAAGGGCCAAAGACCCCAAGGCACACCGTGACATTTGTCAGTGTCTGCAGGGTGGGGTGTGGTGAAATGGCATGGCCATTATGCCTGACGACCCAAAGGCACACCCCAATGCCCGTCACTCTCTGCAGGGTGGTGGTGGGGTTGGCTTCAGTTCAATACTTCACTGCTATTCCTATTACGCAGCTCTGTAACTTCTACACTACCACTGCCAATGCCAGCAAGCAAACATTCGGCATTGACAAATGCTTGTTATAAGAGGAGTGTTACATTTTTACAGGCTTCAGTACATGTGCTGAACTACTGAATCCACACCCAGGTTAGTGAGCTACTGTTTTTTTTCTTCAGGCTGCATTGGTGAGGATAACTATTTATAATGCTGGGACAGCATATTTAGTAGATTATTAATTTGCTTACATTGCCTGGTTTATTTATTTATTTAGCTTTTGTTAACTGGGTAAGTACACTAGACAAGACATTTGCCTATTTTCAGGAATGACCCAGGAGAGTACAGGAAAGTACGATTCAGATTACATAGGACAACATGGTGCAGGTACAATCAGATTAACAGAGTCAGGGAAAACATTATACGCCCAGATAGGGTACATACAGTGGTACAACATGCAAAGAGAATATGAACAGTGCAATATATACAGTTTGAAGTGCAAATATAAACAGTTATGCACACTACAGGACCTCATAGAAGTGAAGCCCCAGTCAGAGCATACCCAGAACATCAGGTGGAGGCAATTACAAGCTGGGCCGGACCCCAGGTGGTCTGGCAAGTCAAGAAGAGAGGAGGGGAAATGGTGCCAGGGGGCAGGTGAGTATTATGGGGGCTTGGTACAGCCACATTCTGAGGTGAGCTTAAGGTGATTCCAAATAGAGGATCTAAGGCAGGCCTCTGAGAGGGAGGAGCGAACCTGGATGGGAAAAGAGTTCCACAGCCTGGGTGAACACAAGGCAAAATCTCTGTTTCCTATCTGGGTGCGAGTAGCAGGTATCTTGAGGATAGCAGGACCCAGGGACCTAAGGGAATAGTGTGGGGAGGCGGTTGGTACGAGGAGCTCTACCAGCCCGGTGGGGTGCCAGTATGAAGTACCTTGCCTGTGAAGCACCCCAGGCCAAAGTCTAAGTAATTAGATGAGGAGAGCCAGTTCAGCTTGCTGTACAGGTCACAGTGATGGGTGAGTCAAGGGGCCACAAGCGTAAAATGGCAAATATTATTGTAGGAAACAGTTCACCTTGAGAGGAGAGCTTTGGAGGTGCAGACAAACAGAAGACGCCCGTAGGAGAGGGAGGGAAGGAACACACCTCGAGGCAGCACCAGTCATGCAGCGGGGGTAAGGTTGCTCTTAGCTCTGTAGGCCATACCCAATTTGCAGTTTACAGCTTTACAGAAATTTTGGATGTGATGCCCAACGTCAAGCTGAGGGTCTAGTGTCACTCCAAGGTATTTGAAAGTAACAGTGACAAGGACTGGAGCACCATCAATTCCAATGATGTGTAGAGGAGCTGGAGAGGCCTTGATTTTGGCCAGGGACCCAAAAAGCATGGCCTGATTTTTTTTTAGGTTGAGTACCAGCTTGTGGGACGACACCCAGGATTGGATGTTCCTGAAATCCTCACTCAGTTGGCGGTTAATGGCCCCAATGTCCCGGGAGTGAGTAAGAATGACCAGATCATCTGCATACAGGGTGGTGCTGCAGTGAACAGTAGAAGAAGGAACAGCAATGACAAAAATGGAGAAGAGCAGGGGCCCCAGTACTGAGCCCTGGGGAACTCCTGTGGATACAGTAGTGGTGCCCGAGAACACCTTGCTGTATTTGACCAGCTGCTGTCTACCATGTAGGTAATTACAGAACCAGAGAAGGACCGGTGGGGACATGCCAAAGGACCCAAGCTGAGAGCAAAGCAGGGTGCGGTCCACAAGGTCAAAGGCCTTGGTAAAGTCTATGAAGACAGCACCAGAGAGTTTACCATGGTCCATAGCTGTTCTGATTCCGGTGGAGACAGAGACTAGGGCAGAAGACGTACTACGCCCTTTCAGAAATCCATGCTGCACAGGAGACAGCAGCTCGTGGTGCTGAATGTACTCCGAGAGTTGCTCAGCCACCACTTTCTCCAGAAGTTTACTGACAGCAGACAATATGGCTGTCGGACGGTAGTTGTCCAGAATTTTAGGATTACCCTGCATTAGTACAGGGACCACCCTGGATACAGTCCATATGTCTGGGATAATCCCGGTTGTAAGGGACAGGTTAAATATATGAGCTAACTGGGAGACAATGTACAAGGCACCAAGATGGAGGAGCTTGGGTTGCATACCATCATGGCTAGCACTGGAGAATGGGGAGAGACCAGAGAGCAATCTCTGCATCTCTTGGGCTGTCACAGCCCTGAAGTAGAGGAGTGTTTGAGAGACAGGAGCCAGCGATTGGGCAGTAACCGGGCTGCAGCTATCCCAATCAGTCAGGGATGATGGAGAGGTAAGTGCCGACAAGTCAGAGAAATGCAAGTTAAATGCATTTGCGATGGTAAGGGGATTGTTACAGCTGGCACCATCGATGAGTATGTCGGTAGCCTCAGAAGAGGAGGAACCACTGACAATGTTTTTAATATTCCTCCAGAAACTCCTGAGGTCTTTAGCTGAATTCTGCAGAGTAGCTTTGCAGAATTCACTTTTGGCAGTACATATTGCTTTTTTACACTAATTTCTGAGCCTCCTGTACTGCTGGAATATGGCCAGGTCCATTGTGACCTTAAAATTGGCCCAGCAATTGTCTCTGGTCCTCATGAGGGCAAGAAAGCTCCCATGTAACCACTTGGTGGCAGACCCCCTAACCCTCCTCCTGATGAGAGGGGCGTGTTTATTCTGCAGGGCCCTGAAGGCACTGAGAAAGTGATCCACTGCTGTGGAGGAGTCCTGGGCATTCCACACCTCGGCCCAGTCAGTATGCAGAAGATCATCATGAAATGAGCTGAGGTCGAACTTGGAGAAATCCCTAACCTGAATGATTTTATGGGGAACTTTCAGGAAGGGGCTCTTTCACACACAGTACACTGGGGAGTGGTCAGAGATGGAGTCAGGAAGGAGTCCTCATGAGCTAATCCTCTCGGGCCTGTTGGACAGGACCCAGTCTAGGAGGGAGCCCAAACCTTCAGTGGTGGACAAACTAGTAGGTTCCTTGATGAGCTGAGACAGTGAGAGACCCGTAAGCAAAGTCTCATACGTCTTCATATTTCCACCAAGCCAGTTTAGGTTGAGATCACCCAGGATCAATAATTCTTTATCCCCAGCCATTAATCCGATGAAGTCAAGGAGGAAGGACAATCCAGACGTACCCCTCCATTGGGGGATTATACGTACAAATAATATGTAGCTTCTTTGTATTCCCAAGTAACAGTACTGTGTGTAATAGTTCACAGGGAGACTGCAGTGGCTGTTTTCTGGGCAGAACCGACAGGCTGAGGTAGCTCCTGTAGAAGACCAGAATGCTACCCCCCCCCCTCCCCCCTTTTTTCCCTGCTGGTCCAGCCTGACAAGGTCATAGCCTGGAAGTGCACATGCCGAGTCCAGGATTGATGGTTTCAGCCACGTTTCAGTAACTCCAAGGATGTCACACTTATGGTGAGTTACCCAAGCAAGGAATTCAGCCTGGTTGGGTAGGAGACTACGGATATTTAGGTGGGCAATTTTCAGCCCTTTGCCAGACATCCAGCCCTCTGGGGAGGGCGAGGCTTGATAAGGAGGTCCAGGGTTAGGCTCAATGTCTCCTGCCAGGGCAAGGGTCACCAGAAAGAGCCAAAGGAGGTGTCTTAGGGGTGGGGGGCCAGCCCTGGCAGGTTGCTTCTGGCCAAGTCGCCTGGTAATAGTGACAAGATCTAGGAAGCACCTGAGATCAAGACAGCAGGTTGTCAGGGAAGGCTGTACAGCACAGGCTATTAGGTTGGAGAAGGTGAAATCCAACTCCTCATGCTGGACATTGGTGATCCAGGGAACCCCTCCCCACAGGAGGGGTGCCTCCACCAGTGGGTACAGGGAGGCATAGTACAGTAAGCAGACAAATGGTGAGGGAGCAAGTGACTATGATGGGCATAACCCCCTTTAAGAGAGGCACATGGACCCCCATACCGGCGTCTGGGCTTAGGCCAAGCATCGAGTCAGGCAGCAAATGAGGGGACCTTGGGAGAAGGAGGAATTAAAAGCATTAACAAGGCTGGCCCCCTCTGAGCTACCTAGAGGGCAACAAGAAGGTGCACGACCAACAGCCACCACCACCACCACAGTAAACGTATCACTCCCCCTTAGGGAAAGTGTAGATTGCGGCCAGTATAATACCCTCACTTATATAAGAGGACAGCAAATAGCCATTAAGAGGAGGTCCGAGTTACATGAGCGGATCCCTAACAGAGACTGTAGCTGGGACCATACTGTACAATGTTTAACAATTTTACCTTGAAACAGGATGCCAAGGCAGATCAGCAGGCAGTAGTTATATGTACAGTATTCTGCCCACAAAATGAGAAAAGGCCAAGACCACTCAATAGTGAGATATTCTAGGTTATATAGCCTGGGAAGGGACTGGGATGAGTAAGTCACATAAAACACATAGTAACCCCACAATATAGGTCATACATTAGGCCCCAGCAGTGTAGGCTGCAGTAAAAGGTTACCCCTAGGATGCAGGACCAACACAGCAAAGCAGTACTACGCAACTGGTAGTAGATACGCACAAAACATTCCCCCACAAGATACACAACAGGACTATCACCACCAGGAATAGGGACCAGGAAATCAGGTAGGGTGAATTACAGATAGTGCAGACACAGTCTACCACCCTCTTATGAAGAGAAGCGAGGCAGCCTAAAACTAGAGCTAGACTTAGCCTGGGCAGAAAGTAAGTTTCACCACTAAGCTTGATCAGGCCAGGGGTGTGGCCAGAGAGCATTTAATGGGAGGAGCGAACAAGGGAGCAGGAAACTTTTTCCCTTGAATCTCTGATCCACACAACACAGTAGGAACAGTAATGAAGATTTTAGCAGATACAATAAATCACTTTCCTCTACTTATTTTTCCCCCAAACGAATTGTCCAGCATTCGAGAGTAGGTTCAGCTCCTGCTGAAAAGCAGGGGAAAGTCACTTAATGCGGTCACAGGGAAGGGTGACCTGGTCGGCGACTGAAGAACTGGCACCACACAGCGAGAGTCCAAGTCCGACAGGGTTGTGGGGGAGAGTACACACATGCAGAGGGGACTCCCACACCACTCCTGACACAGCAGCAGCAAGTAGTCCTCTATGAGCCGCAGGGCTCAGAAAAGGAAGATAAGGGTCTGATCCAGCCGCCTCGCAGCACGGGAGAGCCAATCAGTCACAGCAGACCAGCAATTCAATTTTGGTGCCCAAACAGTTTAACATGTTTAAAAAATGATTTGCAACATCTTGGCCTCGATTTTCAGAGCAGGGCACACGCACAGCACAGCCATTTGTGCTATGCTTCCTTGAGGTTGCCTGGCTCTGAGTGATAATCAGACAGATAGCTCTCCCCAGTGGAGGGTGCTGACTGAATATCACTCCATGTCGGCACAGTGCTAACCGGATCCTCACTGTGCCCACACAGACGAGGGTTGCATATGGCCCACGGTAAAAGTGATGCCCAAAACAAGGTAGTGCCATGTCCCATGTGTGTCACATTCAGCCCAAACATGCAAAAGAGGTCATTGGGCATACAAGGTACTAAAGGCCAACTGCATGCCTGTTATGTGCTCTTTTCCATGGGGTGTCGCAGCCCCTTATCACCCCTCTCAATATTAAAATAACTCCCTGGTGGGCCAGTGGTCCCCCCCACCTCCTGATCGCCCAGTTGTATTACAAGTAATTTACCCTGATAGTCAAGTAGTTCCACAACTCGTCACCATGAATTTTAAAAGTCTCTGGTGATCAAGTGGTACCCACCCTGACTGCCTGAGAGAGATATGCATTTCAATAATCCCTTGTGGTCCAGTGGTTTTCCCACCCTGTGATCACACAGTTGTATTACATGGAATTTGCCCTGGTGGTTTAGTGGTACCCTCCTTTCCCCAGTAGATATGTAATTTTTTTTTGGCAATAGAAATTTAAACAATAAATGAACAGTGAGCATGTCACCAAGATCCAACCGAGGGAGGAGGAATCCCCAATGTTGTCCTTCTCTGGGCGTGTTACAGTTCCATGCTGAAAGCTTGGGTACTCCATGGGGCTGTTCAGATGCCACAAAATAAGCCAGGATGGCAGTGGTGGGGCGAGGCAGAGGTGGGTATGCCACTGCATGCCTAGCCATGTGCTCATGACCCAGTGGCTCAGAGACTCTGTAGTACCCCATAGAAATCAGGGACACCACAGAAATTAGGGGATCCCCAAGAATATGAAAGGTCAGGCAGCCATGGGGACCCTGGCAGCTTTGTGAGAGGCTAGCTGGTGGTTGGGAGATGGCGGTCCTGGGTAGCTTGTGGTTGGGGGACCCCCCCACAACTGTGTAGACAGGATTGGTGGGTGCAGCATGGAGGCACCGGCATTATGGGTGCTCTGTGGGAGGAGGCTAGTTAGGTTGGTGGCGTCACTTGGGAAATGGGCTTCCCGGGGCAGGTGTGGAGAAAGTGCCTTGTAGGTGGAAGTGGTAGGACCGTAGAGTAGTTCCCAGTCCCATTTGGTGGGAGTTTCCTGAGTTGTCAGGACTGTGGGAATTGTGGTAGGGTTCCCACAGGAGAGGGAGCAGTGGCCTCTCTTGTATCTGATATGGCAGGGTGGCTCAGGCTGTTGAGGGGAGCACAATAGTGCTTCTACCTGGTATGGGCCCTACTTCGAGTGGCAGGTCCTGGGGCACCATTCATGCACTGTTCAGGTGGGCCGCAGGTCTCAAATGGACAGGCCCTGGAAGGCTTCTTCTGGCCTGATACATAAATCAAGTTCTGGAGTAATGTAAAAGGGAGACACAGGTGAGGCTGGGTTGCCATTCTCTCTTCCCAAAATGTAATCAGAGGGGCAGCCAGAAAGAGCTGCCTGTAAGTGTGGGGAGGCCAGATTATCAGGACAGCAAGCCAGAGAAAGAGGTTAGGAGGCTGCACGTGTGAGAGGAGAGTCTGGAGAGAGGCAAGGCTCTGTAATTTAAACAAGAGCCTGGTCATGGTCAGGGGAGAGAAAAAATTCTTGATTCCCCCATGTATGTGTTGTACAGGAGCCAGGTTGGGAGACGCTAACATGCTATTTGCCAGCAGATTAGGCCTTATGGTCTATCAAGTCTGCTCGAACCTAGATCCTTAGTTGGGTGCAGAGACCCTCCCATCCCTTGTGCTCCAGAAACCCCTATCATCCATCCCCACCCCCCCGGGACAGGCCATCATCTGATACATCCACTTTCTGTGTCTGTCCCACCCTCTTTTAAAGCCCTCCACTGTGGATCTCTGAACCAGCTCACCAGGCAGAGCATTCCAAGGTCCACCACCCTCTCAGTGAAAACCTCCTCCTCTTTTCCCTCACCCTTCCACCTTCCAACTTCAAACCATGCCCTCTGGTGATGCCTCCTGCTTTAGTCTAAAGATCCTCCATGTTTACCCTATTTATTCCTTGAGGTACTGAAGACCTCAATCATGTCCCCTGTCTCTCCTCTCCTCCAATGAAAACAGACAGAGCTCCTCAAGTCTGTCCTCGTAAGTCAAATCCCCTAGCCCTCGTATCATCTTTGTTGCCTCCCTCTGTACCTCTCCAGGAGCTGTATGTCCTCTTCAAGTGTGGTCTCCAGTACTGTACACAGTACTCAAGGTGTGGTCTAACCAGTCCATTGTACAGCGGCAGAATCACTTCCTTGCTCCTTGAGGTGATCCCCATGCGATGCATCCCAACATCCTGTTTGCCTTGCTAGCTGCTCTCCTGCACTGCTCAGAGTTATTTATACATGTATCCACCATGACCCTAGGTCTTTTTCCCTGTTGAGGTTTCCAGCACCTCCCTCCCAGGGTGTACCTGTGTTTAGGTTTCCACCAAGATGCAACACCTGCACTTGGTGATATTGAAATTTAATTTCATGTGTGAGCCCAGCTTTCCAGGGTGTCCAGGTCCCTGCAGGGCCAACCTCCCTCTTCTCCCTCAACTACTGCTCCCATCTTGGAGTCATCCATGAAGAGACTCATTTCACACCCTATACCATCCCTGATGTCTGATATGTATGCATTAAACAGGATTGGACCCAGGACCGAGCCCTGTGGTACCCCACTACCAACCTCTGTAGGGTTCAGGAGCTCCCCACAGACCACTACTCTCTGAGTGCGTCCAGCTATCCAGTTTTCAACCATCTGACCATCAAAGGGCCTACTCTAACCCCATCAGTTTCTCCACCAGACCATTGTGGGGACAGAGTCAAACTTTTGCTGAAGTCCAAGAATAATACATCCACAGGCTTACCCCTGTCCAGTTCTGATGTTACCCATTCATAGAACTCCACAAGGTTGGTTTGACATGATCTACCTGGCACAAACCCATGCTGCCATCATCCAGACCTCCCACCTCCCCAAGTAAACCCCCAATCGTTCCTTTAGTATACTCTCCATTAATTTTCCCACCACCGAGGTTAAACTGATGGGTCTATAGTTTCCTGGTACTTTCTTCGACACCCCTTATGGATTGGTACCACATGTGCCTCTCGCCAATCCTCTAGGTACCCTCCCTGTCTCAAGTGACCTGTTGAAAAGCTCCGCCAGGGTGCAGCCAGTATGTCCGCCTCACCCCACAGTACTCGGATGAATGCCATCCGGCCCAGGAGATTTGTCTTTCTTTAGGGCCTTGAGGGCAAACCACACCTTTTGGTGGGGATGGCATCATCTGTCCCTCCACCTTACTGGTCTTTTATCCTTATCCAGATGTGACACCCTGGGGTACCTTTCCTCCCTTTGCTCCATTTCTGTTGCTCCCTGATCCCACCCCTGCCGCTTCTATCCCCTTTGTGCCTTGCTTGGTAGATATCCCATCCCTCCCTAGTGAACACAGAGGCAAAGTACTGATAAATACCTCTGCCTGGTCCCTCACTCTTCCACCCACCCTTCTTCTGATCTCAATCTGCTGAGATGGCCCTTAGTTTTTCTCCGGCTCCCCCAATGTACCGAAGAACCCTTTTCCTCCATGTATCCCTGTGCCAGCCGCTGCTTTTACTGACTTTGCTTCCTCACCATACAGGGTGACTTTTCTAGATGCAAGCTGGTACATTTCCTTATCCCTATCCCTCTTGTTGTTTTATATTTTTGTAAGCCGCTTCTTTTCTCTGACTGCTACCTGGACCTCACTGGACCACCAGCATGGTTTATGTGACCTTGCTCCCTTACGTTTCAACTTAGCGCAGATCCTGACTGCCTCATGAAGTCCCCGTTTTATGACCTCCCATCTCCTTTCCACACTTGTCGTTGAGGTAATCCCCTTCAAGTGATCCTTGAGAATATTTCCCATGCCCATAAAGTCTGCCCCCCTGAAGTCCACTGCCAGTGTCCTAGATCTCACCCCCACTCCCCCAATGCTTATTTGAAACCAGACAGTATTGTGGTCACTCCCAGTCAGGGGGTCCTGTACAACCATGTCCCTTACCAGATCCCCATCTGCCAGAACCACATCCAGGACATGCCCTCCTTGTGGGCTCCATCACATGCTGTGTTAAGAACACATCCTGGAAGCCATCCAGCAGCCTCTGCTCCTTGGCCACCTTAGAGGACATGGTTTCCCAGTTTGTACCTGGCATATTAAGGTCCCCATCAACACCACTCCTTCCCTTTGGACCACACTGGGCAATGATGTTGTCCAGCAAACCATCCTCTAGAACATCACTCATCTCGGGGGGCCTATATGCTACTCCCAGCTTGACCTTATCTCCTGCTGGGGATCGTAAGGTGACCCATAAGGCCTCCACGTTTCCCTCTGCCTCTTCTACCATAGCAATTTCTATGTCATCTCTAATGAACATAGCCACTCCACCCCCTCTGCCCTCCTTTCTATCCTTCCTAAGCATAGTGTACCCCCGTACATTTAGGTCCCAGTCATGGTTTTTGTTGGCCCACGTTTCCGTGACTGCCGCCACATCCACCCCCCCCTCGAACAGCATGGCCTGGAACTCTGGCAACTTGTTTCCCAAGCTCCTGGCATTTACTAACACTAACCCCCACCCCTTATCCCTGATCCTTTTTGTCGAACCCCACCCAGATTCCTTATACTTCCATCCTCCCCCTGCTCCTCCTGAAACCTCCACCTCCAGTCTGTTTCCCTCCCCTTGGGCTTGAAGGCCTCATCTGAGGGAGGGCTTGGTCAGCCCTCCTTATCCCTTCCCCTTACAAGTTACGCTGCTCGCCTTCGCAAGGAAAGTGACTGACCAAGGGAAAGGAGGAGGAAAGGGAAGGTAATGGTGCCGTAGGGATTAGGGAGCGCTGTGCTTCTGATGAAACTTAAATCCAGACTGAAAATTGAGGCCAAGATGTGCAAATCATCTTTTAAACATGTTAAACACGGAAGGAAAATTTTCAGATACACAGCATGGTGGATCAACTTTCGTAAATAGATTCAGTTACCACACCATAAAATGATTTGAGCAACAGCCTGCCTTTTTCTAACAAAAATGTACTGTTCCTACTGTGTACCCCCTTCACTCTCCCTGTAGCTCCCTCCCTCACTTAAACGAACACTGCTACGATGTTTAGAAATGACAAAGTCCATATTGGGCTGCACACTTGTACATTGTAGCATGGCAAAATACCAGGAGTGCAGGAAGAAACATGATAGTGCAAGGGCTGGTTGGTAATAAGAGCAACACACATTATGAGATGATAATGCCGTAGCTTTGTGAAGTTCATCAAGTGGTCAGTCGCAGAACCGAGCAGTGTAGAAAACGGGAACACCTGAAAAAATTGAGATATGTAGTGCGAGAGAGGGAAGCACAGAGATAAGAGCAACAGTAGGAAAAGTAATAGTGAGATACAGAGAGAGAGAAAGTGTATCTGCGACATAGAGGAGGAAGAGAGGAATCAGACATGTTCTGAGAAAGTGGATAAGAGGGTTGGAAACCAGCAGCGCAGGAGAGGGGGAGAGTGGACAACAGGACAAAGCCGAAAAATGTCAAACATCAACAGACAGAGACGGATGCGAGGAACCTGTTGTGGGAGAAGGTACAGGGATCTCGGATGCCAGAACACGGGACAACTTCGCTCATCAACCAAGCAGACATCTGTTTCAGGTTGACTGCTTCACGGTATATCGGACCGTGAACTGTAATTATTCAGGACAATCCGTGGACACGGACATGAACAAGTAGCTGAAAAAAATGGACAGTGGGAGAAAAGAACCAGTAAAGTGAACAGCTGCTTGCCAGGTAAAGAACACACGGTTATTGAGCAAATGGGTTAACGCGCTATGCAAATGAGCAAGACACTCTGAATCTGACTGAGCACAAGTCGTCAAGCGTGGTCCTCCTGAGAACATGTACATACCATGTTACAAGCGCATTAAGCCACTCCAAAGGTGGCATCTAATGGGGAATTAATGCATGGTTGGTCCATTGTAGGCACGAGGCCGCACGATCCCAAACATGCATTAATTCCCCATTAGATGCCACCTTCGTTGTGGATTAATGCTTACCTGTCACTGTATGTTTATGTATCCTATGTCACTTTTATGAATTACTCACTGCAGTAATTTCACTGTATTACCCTGTAACCCCCCCTGCAAATGGGGGTTCCCAAAAGACTTCCAGGAGCTTGCTTGAATGCTCCAAGCCTGAATGGTGTTTGGCATTTAAGCCATTTATCAGTGAGTGTTTTTAGAGCCTCTGGTACTGTCTCTTTAAGAGCTGTCTGCTTGCAGACATAATTAGTTTATATGGGGGGACTGTGTGCTTCTCTGTTTGAGTACCACTCAAACCGCTGCCAATTCACTCCATTTTTGCAGTCACTAGGAGTGCAAAGGGAACCTATCTGAAAGATGTAACTGTTTGCCAGAAATCATTTACAGTAATAATGAAATTACAGTTTGTCTAACCTACTTTCTTTGCAGTCAGAACTGTGTCTGCCTAGTTCCCCATTCTGGTTTTGAACTGCTGAACTAGACCAATCAGTGTGGGGTAAGCTAGCTCTAAAATGATGCCTTGGACGAATCAGAACTTGGGACTCATAATCTGAGCCAGCCACAAGAGGATTGTATGGGCAGTGACTCTGGGAGATGTAGTTTAGACTTCGGTGCCTTTTTGGACCAACAGCAGCAGTCTATTGTGAGTGACAGCCAATCCAGTCAAGAACTGGGAGGAACTCAAAGGAAGTGCCCGGTTTTGTCTGTTGAGAGTTTCAGTTGGAGATCTGTAAGTGAAGGGGAAAGAAACCCTGTGCTCCTTCAGTGCACAGTTTCAGTTAAAAAGAGTGTGCAAGGCCCAGAGTTCCGGTCTGCAGCTTGTGTAACTGCTTGTTAGGACTGAATCCGTCCTGTGAAAAGAATCAAAGGATCTCTGAAGAGTAGAAACCAGGCTCACCCTGTAGAAGACTGAAGAAATTGTGGAATTGCACTCGGTCTGTCAGGAACTGAATCTGCTGTGTGTTCTCCCGGGTATTGTGCAGTAATAGCGATTGGGATACAGATGCAGCCTGCCTGGTATAGTGCTTTTTTTACCATATAAATGTGTGAGGAGTCTCTTGGAGCTCAAAAGTAGCCCTGCTGACATTGAAGGACCCTATCTTCTTTGGAGGTCGTGAGTACTAATTCGGGGTCGCTCCCTGTTGAATTGCCACATTAAATCCAAATGGAATTACTGTACTGCTGACTGTTTAATTTTCCTTTTCTCTGTGTGAAAGGGCCCCTACCAGCTGCCACGGTTTGGACTAGCCACTAGGGCTTGGGTACCCAGGGACAGTAACTGGTAGGGATAGGCCTGTGCACAGAGCCATAGGTAGATAGTAAAGTGACAAGCTAATTAACCTGATTTCCCCCTGTCCTTGTTATATCCCCCTAAATAAATCAGAGCTGCTTGTTTCAACAAAGTTATACTGCCTGAGGTATTTTTCTATGTTAAAGTACTGTACTGTGATTGTTGCACTGTATCTTATTTCACAGGAGGTCCCAGTGCGGAACCAGACCTGGGGTAAGTGTATACTGTGAAGGTAATTCTGATATATTGTGTGGGCCACTAGTGGGAAGAAAGGGGGGTTGCAGTGTCCCAGAGGGCTATGACCAAGTAAGTTTAACTATTGCAAACCCTGACCTCTGGGTGGAGGCACCCGCCATTGGATCCAGGCCCCTCAACCTGTTAGTGGCAAATCAGGCAGGGGTAGTAGCCCCTGGGATAGCGCCATCTAGGGGTTACAACCCTTTTGTTGTTATTTGACTCACTTGTATAACCTGTCTCTTGACTTGGAACCTTTGTAAAAGAACCCCTGGTTCAAAGGTATATGTAATCCAAGATATCAATCAATCAATAAATAGTGTAACTCTGGATTTGTCAAACCAGGGAGAAATGATTAAACAACCAGTAGTAGTAAAAAGTACAGTACAGATATGCATCATTTACTGAAAAAAGTAGTCAGTATAAAAATGTACAAGAATCCTAACACATAAACTGAGCACAAGATGATGCAAAGCGTCCATTAAAAATGTTAAAATCAGGATTTAATGAAGGAATAATAAGAAACAAATTCAATACAAACTGCACAAGGAGAATTTAACTAGCTGAAACGTTTATTCCACATCCTATTTCCAAAATGAACTTAACAATACCCCACTTTTGCTAATAAAAATAGAAAACACACTTACAGAATCTGATTTGTCAACCCTGCATGAACAGATTCAGCAAACCAGCAAAGAAAACTCAATTGCAGGTGGCTCCTAGATGTCTACCCTCCAACTGCCTGGGCCCCTGGCTTCCTGTTACTAAAGAACAAGTTGTTCTGGGGAGGGGTGGATTTGGTATTACCTTTCATTGTGTGGAAGCCAAGATTGGCAAAATTATTTTCAGGTGCATGTTATATTTTTATGTCACTCTTGTATGAAAATAGAAGGGATCATAATTTGGTCCAAGAAAGGTAACCGGCCCATCCCTTCAGTTTCTGGTTGCCTAGGCACATAATGATGTGTGACTAGGGAGAGCACGGGGGTGCACCCTATTAAAGTCAAGGGAGTCACTTTTACATCCATTGTTTTCGCATACAAATGGCCAGTCTTGGATTAATGAAGGCACCGCTTGAATAAGGCAGTCCTTCTTAGCTGAGCCTGATCCAACAACTTGTCCTGGGTAAAATACTCCTCCTGGTTATGGGACACCCCACCAGCACAGGCGGTAAGTGTGACCAGTAGCTTTGCACAAGTAACACTGCAGGTCATTCAGGCATTGTGAATTGGAGTGACCCAATGACAGACAAAGGTTACATCGGAGTGTATCACAAGCACTTGCCAGATGGGAAACAGAACCAAACAGAAAGGAGGAAGTATAGTGCAGTGGTTTAAGGCTCCAAGCTGCATATCTGGAGACCTGGGTTTGAATCCCACAGCCCCCACTTGCTTACTGTGTGATCCTGAGCAAGTCACTTAACTTTCTTGTGCTCCCATGCTGCACCTGTAATGAGCTTTCAGCTTAGTGTCTCTCCTGGTAAAACAAAAGGTAAAAAAAAAGAACCATATCAGAAGCAGATCTTCGGTTGTCCTGGGTAAAAGCACTGGGCAAGGTCAGGGTCGATGTAGAAAACACTGGGGACATGCAGGAAGCCAGAGATTAAATGCCGGAGCTTAATGTGGAACTTCCAATGACCAGTCCAAAATTCATCAGGGTCCAAGATGAGGTCCTGATCCCCCAACACGTCACAGTGTTGAGACAGCCAGTAGCCTGTGCCCTACACCTGCACCCCTTCATTCTTCAAAAACACAGTCTAGGAGTGCAACACAGGCTTCATAAGGGGGAGAGCCTAGAAGGGAAGCCAGAGTGGTGTATCTTTTAAGAGGTCATATTGCCCTCTGAAGCAGTCCAAAAAGACAGAAGCGTGAAAACTAAAATCAAAATAGCCATCAGCAGGAGCGTGGAGCAAGGCCTACAGTTTGTTAAAGGTAACATGTAATGAGTCCTTCAGTAACACCTGACCCACATAAGACTGGTCCAGAGGGTCATCCAAGCCCCCCCTTGTATAAGATGCAGACTGCATTTTGGCATTGTGCAGTGGGGGCAGCTGAAAATGCATCTGCTTTCCGAAACTGTGCCCACTGTAGCACCGAAGTGGGGGGAACTGATGCCGTAATCTTATCCCGTGTGGCTGGAGTCATCTCTGCAAGTTCCACTCTGTCCATTCAGGATAAGGGTGCCGGCACAGCAAGGACACAGGTCTGTACCGAGGGGAAGAGCAACTCGGGCACTAGGGGTATATGAGGGGGGGATCAGACCTTGTACAGAGGAGACGCACGTAAGCTCAGCTGGCAAGGACACAAGCTCCAGCTGAACTGAATTTATACCCAGCCCACTTGGAACTTGCTGTAGTATGCTGGGGGGGGGCACTCTCCAAATCAGCGGTGACATGCTCCAAAGAGTTGAGTCATCAGTGGAGATAAAGAAGGTAGCAACACCTGGTGTGAAGCAGCCTACAAAGGGGGGTGGCAGTTCTCCATGTAAGTCGTCTGGAAGAAAAATAGGAGCAATAGTGATTTGGGGGGAGAGTGCCATTGCCCCACCCGGTCTCGCGTCCAACATGCCATCAACAGGACAGGGCTTGCACCAGCAACGATGCTGCCAGTAGATAAGAAAGATTATCTGAAGTGTGACCTCTCCTCCTGGTAGAAGGGGTCGCCCATAGTAGCTGTGGACCTGTGGCCTGTCAAGTATTTCATTCTCTGCCCAACCCTGGAACTGGGGGCACTGAGCAATCAGGTACAACAGAGGGCACAGGATTAGTGATAAGTGGTCACAGTACAAGCAGCGGTTTAGGAAGAAAAACCTTTGAAAGCAGGAGAACCAGTCAAGCGTCAGCCTGGCTGCCCTGGGACTCTCCCATTCCCCCAGAAACAAGGTCCTGCTGCATTGACCCCTGCAGTGGCTGCAATGCAGGTGAAGTAGCTGCCTGCTTTGGTAGTGTACCCACCCCCTCACCTGACTATAATACAATGTCCTCTGAGCTGGGTCTTTCAAATCCTGAGCAATGTGCCACTTGCAACCTGCCCACTTCTCGGCGAAAGGCCCACTCCTCTTCCACCAGCAGTGACAGGAGGAAGTCCCATTTCTGTTTCATAGCATCCTGTAGCCTATTGTCTGTCTCCTGGTAAGTGGAGGCTGGCTGTGGTGGCTGTATGTAACCCCTAGATGGCGCTATCCCAGGGGCTACTACCCCTGCCTGATTTGCCACTAACAGGTTGAGGGGCCTGGATCTGATGGCGGGTGCCTCCACCCAGAGGTCAGGGTTTGCAATAGTTAAACTAACTTGGTCACAGCCCTCTGGGACACTGCAACCCCCCTTTCTTCCCACTAGTGGCCCACACAGTAAATCAGAATTACCTTCACAGTATACACTTACCCCCAGGACTGGTTCAGGCTTTGGGACTCCCTGTAAAATAAGCAGATACAGTGCAACAATCACAGTACAATACTTTAACATAGACAGATACCTCAGGCAGTATAACTTTGCTGAAACAAGCAGCTCTGATTTATTTAGGGGATATAACAAGGACAGGGAAATCAGGTTAATTAGCTTATCACTTTACTCATCTACCTGTGGCTCTGTGCAGGCCTATCCCTACCTTACTGTCCTGGGTACCCAAGCCCTAGTGGCTAGTCAAACCGTGGCAGCTGGTAGGGGCCCTTTCCCACAGAGAAAAGAAAAATTAAACAGTCAGCAGTACAGTAATTCCATTTGGATTCAATGTGGCAATTCAACAGGGAGCGACTCTGAATTAGTATTCACGACCTCCAAACAAGATAGGGTCCTTCAACGTCAGCAGGGCTACTCTTGAGCTCCACGAGACTCCTCACACATTTATATGGTAAACAGTAACAGGCAAAAGTCCTTTAATGGCAGCAGGATTCACTTGAGCTACACAAGCCTCCTCACACATTTATATGGTAAACAGTCACAGGCAAGATCCTTTAATGGCAGCAGGATTCACTTGAGCTACACAAGCCTCCTCACACATTTATATGGTAAAAAGAAAGTACTATACCAGGCAGGCTGCTTCTCTATCCCGATTGCAATTACTGCACAATACCCGGGAGAACACACAGCAGATTCAGTTCCTGACAGACCGAGTGCAATTCAGCAATTTCCCCAGTCTTCTACAGGGTGAGCCTGGTTTCTACTCTTCAGATATCCTTTGATTCTCTTCACAGGACGGATTCAGTCCTAACAAGCAGTTACACAAGCTGCAGACCGGAACTCTGGGCCTTACACATGTTTCCAGACTAAAACTGCACACCGAAAAAAGCACAGGGCTCCTTCCCTCTTCACTGCCAGAGCTCAACTGAAACTCCAGCAGACAAAACCGGGCACTTCCTTTGAGTTCCTCCCAGTTCTTGGCTGGATATCTGTCACTCACAATAGACTGCCCCTGTTGCTCCAAAAAGGCGCTGAAGTCCAAACTACATCTTCCAGAGTCACTGCCCATACAATCCTCTTGTGGCTGGCTCAGATTACGAGTCCAAGTTCTGATTCATCCAAGGCACCATTTTAGAGCTACCTTAACCCACACTGATTGGTCCAGTTCAGCAGTTCAAAACTAGAATGGGGAACTAGGCAAACACAGTTCTGACTGCAAGAAAGCAGGTTAGACAAACTGTATTTTCATTATTACTCTAAATGATTTCTGGCAAACAGTTACATCTTTCAGATAGGTTTCCTTTGCACTCCTAGTGACTGCAGAAATGGAGTGAATTGGCAGCAGCTCTGAGTGGTACTCAAGCAGAGAAGCACACAGTCCCCCCATACAAACTAATTATGTCTGCAAGCAGACAGCTCTTAAAGAGACAGTACCAGAGGCTCTAAAAACACTCACTGATAAATGGCTTAAACGCCAAACACCATTCAGGCTTGGAGCATTCAAGCAAACTCCTGGAAGTCTTTTGGGAACCCCCATTTGCAGGGGCGTTACATGTACAAATCCAGGTCCTCCAGTGAGGGAGTCGTAGGAAGCACACTCTTCTCCAACCGAACACTGTTGAACTAGATCAGCTCCATACATAACTCAAAGTGGGGACAGAGCCTCCGTCCCCACCTCCACCTCCAGCTCCAACATTGATGCATCTGATGGGGATCAAGTGAAGCAGTACCCCCCACCCAAAGAGTGGGGTAATCTTCCCCAGTGTCCTGGTCAAATTTCCCACATTCACTAAAAATGCCACCAACAGCTTAAAGCAGCAGTACTATCTAATCAGGAAGTGATCAGTTTCCAGTTTTGTAGCCCTACAGTAAATATAGTGGCTGCCATCTTTACTGCTGCTTTTAACATGGTGGGTGGCAAAATGTAAACAAAAACAAAGGAAAACTGAGCACATCACGGGGTGATAGTACAATGCTGGAGAGAAAGATTACCAGGGAAATGCTCAGCAGAGCACAGGGAATAAACTGTTGAAAAAGTGTAGATTTTTTTTTCCTTTGCACTGCTGCTTTAGTCTGGTTGAATTTCAATTGGTTACCATTTGTATCCCCTCCCCATGGGTCACTCCTAAAAAAGGGACTTCTAATCTCAGTGGCCTACCCAGTTAATGAAATTCAATAATAATAATACTAATTGTAACCCCCATGCAAATGGGGGTTCCCAAAAGACTTCCAGGAGCTTGCTTGAATGCTCCAAGCCTGAATGGTGTTTGGCGTTTAAGCCATTTATCAGTGAGTGTTTTTAGAACCTCTGGTACTGTCTCTTTAAGAGCTGTCTGCTTGCAGACATAATTAGTTTGTATGGGGGACTGTGTGTTTCTTTGATTGAGTACCACTCGAGCTGCTGCCAATTCACTCCATTTTTGCAGTCACTAGGAGTGCAAAGGGAACCTATCTGAAAGATGTAACTGTTTGCCAGAAATCATTTAGAGTAATAATGAAATTACAGTTTGTCTAACCTGCTTTCTTTGCAGTCAGAACTGTGTCTGCCTAGTTCCCCATTCTTGTTTTGAACTGCTGAACTGGACCAATCAGTGTGGGGTAAGCTAGCTCTAAAATGGTGCCTTGGACGAATCAGAACTTGGACTCATAATCTGAGCCAGCCACAAGAGGATTGTATGGGCAGTGACTCTGGGAGATGTAGTTTAGACTTGAGCCCTTTTTGGACCAACAGGAGCAGTCTATTGTGAGTGACAGCCAATCCAGTCAAGAACTGGGAGGAACTCAAAGGAAGTGCCGGTTTTGTCTGTTGGAGTTTCAGTTGAGCTCTGGCAGTGAAGAAGGAAGGAGCCTGTGTTTTCAGTGTGCAGTTTTAGTCGAAACGTGTATGGGCCCAGAGTTCCGTCTGCATCTTGTGTAACTGCTTGTTAGGACTGAATCCGTCCTGTGAAGAGAATCAAAGGATATCTGAAGAGTAGAAACCAGGCTCACCCTGTAGAAGACTGGAGAAATTGTTGAATTGCACTCGGTCTGTCAGGAACTGAATCTGCTGTGTGTTCTCCGGGTATTGTGCAGTAATTGCAATCGGGATAGAGAAGCAGCCTGCCTGGTATAGTACTTTCTGTTTTACCATATAAATGTGTAAAGAGGCATTTGTACCTCAAGTGAATCCTTGCCATTAAAGGACTTTTGCCTGTTGCAGTTTGCCATATAAATGTGTGGAGGAGTCTCGTGGAGCTCAAGAGTAGCCCTGCTGACATTGAAGGATCCTATCTTGTTTGGAGGTCGTGAGTACTAATTCAGGGTTGCTCCCTGTTGAATTGCCACATTGAATCCAAATGGAATCACTGTACTGCTGACTGTTTAAACTAATTTTCTTTTCTCTGTGGGAAGGGGCCCTACCAGCTGCCACGGTTTGGACTAGCCACTAGGGCTTGGGTACCCAGGGACAGTAACTGGTAGGGATAGGCCTGTGCACAGAGCCATAGGTAGATGAGTAAAGTATAAGCTAATTAACCTGATTTCCCTGTTCTTGTTATATTCCCCTAAATAAATCAGAGCTGCTTGTTTCAGCAAAGTTATACTGCCTGAGGTATTTGTTATGTTAAAGTATTGTACTGTGATTGTTGCACTGTATCTTATTTTACAGGAGTGTCCCAGTGCCTGAACCAGTCCTGGGGGTAAGTGTATACTGTGAAGGTAATTCTGATATATTGTGTGGGCCACTAGTGGGAAGAAAGGGGGGGTTGCAGTGTCCCAGAGGGCTGTGACCAAGTTAGTTTAACTATTGCAAACCCTGACCTCTGCGTGGAGGCACCCGCCATCGGATCCAGGCCCCTCAACCTGTTAGTGGCAAATCAGGTAGGGGTAGTAGCCCTTGGGATAGCACCATCTAGGGGTTACATAATAATAGTATATACACCATTAAAGTGTTTGTACAGTTTGAAAAGTAAATGGACTGTTTACTGAAAATGATAGGTCATGTTGGTGATAGTTTCCTTGTATCACTTTTGATTATGTTTTTGCAGCTGTAATTTCACAGAAAGGAATCATAATATGGACCTGACAAGGTGGCTAGCCGATCCTTTCTACTTGCTTATTAATTTCCACGTCCCAACGCTATGACATGCAGCAAGGGAGAGCATCGGAGTTTTCCCCATTGAAAAGAACTGGGATATAATTTCCTTACTAGGGCCTTGTTGTTCAAGTGGTGGCCTCCATTACACTCCAATGCACCATCATAAGGTATAAAATAATAAGGAAAAAATATTCCATTTCATTTAAATGGGGTGTGCTCCCATACTCTCCCTTGCTGTACCTCATAATGTGCCTGAGTGTGGCTGTGTGGAAATGAATATAGAAGTGGAAGGGACCAACTGGCTACCTTGTCAAGACCAAATTACAATTTCTTCCCATTAAATTATCACAGCACAGAAATAATAACAAATTATAGAAGGAGGCTATTGCCAGCATGGCCAACATTTTAAGTGTGTTTACCCCCTTAAATTCCATACATCATTTTAAGTAAATAATGTGCACAAAATTTATGTCAATTAAAGTGACAATAAGATAAGGACAAAACAGGACAGACCTGGACAATAGCTTATCTCAAGGAGCCTCCATAAGAGAGAAGAATGTCAGCCAGCCTGTTGGCACAGTGGTAGCGCTATTGCATATGATGCTGGGAAATGAGATGTTCCCCTACTATGGTGAGGGAGGGCCATCACACCACTCTGACACTGCCACCTGTGGATGCATGGGTGGTAGTGCAGGATTAGTGGTACAGGAAGGGGAAGGATACCATTACATGCTTGGCTGAGTCATGCCTGAGCACACACATAGCCTGGACATACTGTATGTCCTTAAGCAGGCACCATCACGGGGAAGGGGCAAGGAGAAACCAAGGGGTATATCCTCGAACACCTCAACTACAGGATGGAACCAACCATAGGAGTCCTGAAATATTGTCTATTTATTAACTCCACAGGCGAAAGATGCAAAAAGAATATTTAAAAAAGGCAAAAGAATGTCTAACCCCAATCATTAGCATGCCCCATGCACACATGTGCTCCATTCTACAACTCCTCCCCCTCCCCCAATGGGAAGGGGCTGCTGCTACTTGTGGGCTCCTCCAACTGCTGAAATAAAAATGCATCTCAAGTAAATTATAAACACCCCTGTCAGAAAGACTTCCTAGCCTGTTTGATCTGTAAGACAAATACACAAACAGCAAGTGACATGTCTGGCAGCCAAATCCCAAATCTCTGAGCTGCAAACCTGAGACCTGGGTTTGAATCCACAGCCCCCACCCACTTGCACACTGAGGGACCCTGAGCAAGTCACTTAATTCTATAGCGCCCAGGTTGCACCTGGAAACAAGCTTCGACTTAGTGTGCCTCTCCTGGTTAAACAATTTCCCCTTTCCCAAGCTACTGTATCAGGTCTCCAAGCAAAGGGTAAAAGACCCAAAGAAATATATTGGCCCAGCAATATAAAAAGCAATGCTGACCTTAATATCCATCTAAGTTCACCTTATTCTTGTGAACTTTCTCTTTAATTGTGCTCTATTATGCTAACCCCCCTTTTTTGTAGATCCCCATATTTACATATATTGGATGCTTTAATGTATTGTGTTTACTATTTAGTACACTGTAGTTTCATTAGTTTTCTCTTACTGTATCCTTAAGATTTCTTTAATTTGACTCAATATTGTTGACTCCAACAGAATTAATTTTTGCTATGTAATGTGTGGGTACAGGCCATGTTGGGTGGGTGTTGTTCCTCGACTGTATCTTTGTTAATCTTTTCTCTTGTTTGTTATCATGATTCTTCTTTTTTTTTTGTTGACTGTACAGAAACATTTTCAGTAAAGTATATTTAATTAGAAAAAAACAGCTATCCCTAACAATGCGGTCCATAGGGGAACACAAAACCGCCTACCTGACAAAAATCATCCAGGGTCTAGGAGGTCAGGCTGGGGGAGTTGAGCATGTACTCGCTGGAGGAGAGGAGGGACAGGGGGGATATGATCAAGACCTTCAAAAACATAAAGGGTATAATCAAGATGGATACGGGGGGTTATTTTGGAGGAGGGTCAGGAAGGACACTATGAGATTGGGGAGAGTTAGATTCTGGATGGAGGTGAGGAGGAATATCTTTACGGAGAGGGTGGTGGCAAATTGGAATGCACTACCAGCAGAGGTGGTGGCATGTAACACAGTGGAAGGCTTCAAGAAGGGGTGAGACAGGGAAAAGGGGAGGTAAAGAGAGAGGGGGAGGGGAAGGGCAGCTGCTAAATAGGGGAACTAGCTGCAAACTCAAGCAGATTCAATAGAGATGGCCTTTTTCTGCTGGCAATTTTTGTACGTTCCTAACCTGACTGCAGTGCAATGTGAAAACATGCAAGACTTTTCTTACAAAAAGGCAGTATTGGGGGGGAGGGGGAAGGGCAGGAAATTGATAACTGCTGGATAGCTGGCTTCACAAATTGCTGTTTTTAGCAAAAAAAACAGAACACTGATAGCAGGCTGTTTGCTCCACAGTGGCAAAAACTAGAAACGCATCTTATGGTTACAGAGAAAATGGCAAAATAATTTACTTTAATGTTTACATTAAAAGTGGCAAAATGCTGAAATTAGTTCTAAAACATCAGCAAAAGATCTAACCTTCAGTAAATAATTTAAGGGCAACTAAAACACAACCAATTTAAAATAAAGAGTTCTAAAAAGAGATTGAATACAAAGATAAAGAGTCTTTCACCAACTACCACCTCACAGATTTATTATACAGTTACCTGACTACCACCCCATAATGCTGCTCACAATGAAATGAAGATAATAGTGGCAATAAACCAGGCAATGTAAGCAAATGAATAACCTACTAAATATGCTGTCCCAGCATTATAAATAGTTATCCTCACCAATATAGTCTGAAGAAAAACAAGCATTTGTCAATGCCGAATGTTCACTTGCAGGTATTTGCAGTGGTGTTTGGCACGCATGGTGCTTTACCCTAATGCCCTGTGTGATTGCTGGTATTTGCACAATAAATTTTCAGCATGACCTTTTTGTTACCCCCATTGTGCGCTACATAGGCGGAAGCACGTTTTGGGCAGAATGTGAAAATGACAACTGTACTGGATCATAAGGAAGTGTGGTAAAATGGCAATGTTGAAAATCTGGAGTGGAAATATTGAAAATTCGGAAACCTACGAGCGGCGTGGGAACTGTGCAACACACGCCAGAAACAGTCATTTTAGGAATTTTGTCACCAAATTAACACAGCCATTTTAAGACCTCTGCTCATGAACAGTGTCACTGTGATTTTCTTATTGTGTCCCATACATTGATTTCAAGACAATCGACGCGCCATTGTGCCACATGGCAGAAACACATTTTGGGCAGGATGTGAAAATGACAGCTATACTGCTCATAAGGAGGTGTGGTAAAATGGCAATGTTGAAAATCTGGAGTGAAAATATTGAAAATTCGTGAACTTACGAGCCTGCGTGGGAACTGCATAATGCCGCGCTTGTAAAACAGTCATTTTGAAATTTTGCAACACATTTTCAACATGGATTTTGGACCCCTTCTCATGAATGATGTCACTGTCATGGCATTGTCGCGGCCGTTGGTGATTTCGGCGGTGACTGCGCACTGACTACTAATCACCCTTCGGGCCCGAATAACGCCATGACAGTGACATCATTCATGAGAAGGCATCCCAAAAACCCCATGTTGAAAATTTGGTGCAAAAATTCCAAAAAAATGCCTGAGATATGAAGTAAAGTTGAAAACCCCCTATCTAGCCCATTATACAGCTTACCGGCATTTCCTCAGTTTGCGGTCAGCTTTGAAGAGTGCAGACGTGTTCCCGGTCCACGAAGATCAATCACGCCTGAGCTCCGGAGGTAAGTATAGAGGTGAGGGGTTGTGGAGGTAGAGTGCGCAGTAGGTGGATGCGGGTTGTGGGAGGAGACTGCGTGGGAGGTTTTAATTTACAGGTTTTTTTTTTACAATCGACGACACGGGACGCTTGCACGCTGGGGCACTGGGGTGGACTCCCAGCATGGCAGAAGATGGCTGGGGGCGTGGAGCCGATGGGGATTGGGCACCCCGGCTGCTGACAACGGGGACGCTTGCCACGCCAGTGGGCTCCCAGCGTGGCAGAAGATGGCTGGGGGCCGAGAGCCGACGGGATTGAACACCCCGCTGGCAAACAACACGGATGTTTGCCACACTGGGGTGGGCTCCATGTGGCACCAAAGCTTTGGGGCGGCATGACGCGGGGCGGCGTGGACGCTGGGTGGCGGTGACGCTGTGCTTTGGCGACAGCGGTGGTTTTTGAAGCCGACGACCACCGCTGTCATATACAGCTCCCTGCACCCATTGGTGCAGGACCACCACGCCTGCTCAACTGAGCAGTGGATTGCAAGGGAGAGGCACAACTCCAAAGTGTGCTACTCTCCCAAAACGTTCCTTGCGCATGCACGCAATCGAACGTAAAAACTGTAGCTCACTAACCTGGGTGTGGATTCAGTAGTTCAGCACACGTGCTGAAGTGTGTAAAATTATAAAAAGTCAGGAAATCTGGGGAGAAAGGGCAGTGAAATGAATAATTTGATGAATAACTAGATTCACAAACTGCCATTTTTTTAGAAGAAAATAGGACATTAATAATGGGGCTGTATGCTCCATAATGTCATAAGCTACAAACAACTGGGTTATAGTATTAGAGGTTCTCAGCTTTCCAGTAGTGTAAAATATGTGTTCCTAGCACTTATTCTTGCAAAGTAAAACAAGCATTTGTCAATGCCAAATGTTGATTGCGTTGGTCTGCTGAGCACGCTCACTGGTCCGCTGTCAGTTGCTCAGTCTGTTTCGTCCAGTGCTGCAGGCTGCTCTTTTGTACTGGGCTTCTGCCTGCATTGGCTCCTTGTTCTGCCCACTAAGAATTCTGCAGCTGTCCTGACAGAACTCTGTTGAGGTGGCTCACTCCCCCTCTCTCACTCGCTCATTCTGTTTCTCCTGGTGCTGCAGGCTGCCCTTTTGTACTGGGCTCCTGCCTGTGTTTGTGGCTTTTTCTGCCCACAAAGAAATCTGTGGCAGTCCCGACACAGGTCTGTTGAGCCTGCTGACTCCCCCTCTCTCAATCACTCGTTCCATTTCTGCCAGCGTTGCAGGGTGGTCTTTTGTAGTAGGCTTCTGCCAGCGGTGCCGCCTTTTTCTGCCAACAAAGAAATCCGCAGCAGTCATGATAGAGCTCCATTGAGCTCACTCACTGCCCCTCTCTTACTCGCTCGTTGTGTTTCTCCCAGCGCTGCAGGCTGCCTTTTTGTACTGGGCTCCTGCCTGCATTGGCACCTTTTTCTGCCCACAAAGAAATCCACAGCTGTGCTGACAGAGCTCCGTTGAGGTTGCTCACTCCCCCTGTGTCACTCACTCATTCTGTCTCTCCTGGCGCTTCAGGCTGCCCTTTTGTACTGGGCCCCTGCCTCTGTTGGCACCTTTGTCTGCCCACAAAGAAATCTGCAGCAGCCCCGACAAAACCCCGTTTAGCTCGCTCACTCCCCTTCTCTCACTCACTCATTCCGTTTCTGCCGGCGCTGCAGGCTGCCCTTTTTTATTGGACTCCTGCCTGCGTTGCCGCATTCTTCTGCCCACAAAGAAATTTGCAGCAGTTACAATACAGCACTGTTGAGCTCGCTCACTCCCCCTCTCTCACTCACTCATTCTGGTTTCCCCTCCAGTGCAGGCTGCCCATTTGTACTGGGCCCCTGCGTGCATTGGCACCTTTGTCTGCCCACAAACAAATCCGCAGCTGTCCCAACAGAGCTCTGTTGAGGTCGCTCAGTCTCCCTGTCTCACATGCTCATTCTGTTTGTCCTGGCGCCTGCAAGAGGCCCTTTGTACGGGACTCCTGCCTGCATTGGTGCCTTTTTCTGCCCACAAAGAAATCTGCAGCAGTCCTGACAGAGCTCCGTTGAGCTCACTCAGTCCACCTGTCTCACTCGCTCGTACTGTTTCTCCCACCGCTGCAGGCTAGCCTTTTGTACTGGGCCCCTGCCTGCATTGATGCCTTTTTCTGCCCACAAAGAAATCTGCAGCAGTCCTGAAAGAGCTCCGGTGAATTCGCTCACTCCCCCTCCATCACTCGCTCTCTTGTTCTGTTTCTCCCAGTGCTGCAGGCTGCCCTTTTGTACTGGGCTGTTATGTTGCACCCTTTCTCTGCCCACAAACAAATCTGCAGCTGTTCCGACAGAGCTCTGTTGAGGTTGCTCAGTCTTCCTCTCTCACACGCTCATTCTGTTTGTCCTGGCGCTGCAAGTGAACCTTTTGTACGGGACTCCTGCCTGCATTGGTGCCTTTTTCTGCCCACAAAGAAATCCGCAGCAGTCCTGACAGAGCTCCATTGAGCTCACTCAGTCCCCCTGTCTCACTCGCTTGTTCTGTTTCTCCCACTGCTGAAGGCTGGCCTTTTGTACTGGGCCCCTGCCTGCATTGATGCCTTTTTCTGCCCTCAAAGGAATCCGCAGTAGTCCTGAAAGAGCTCCGGTGAGTTTGCTCACTCCTCCTCCCTCACTCGCTCTCTCGTTCTGTTTCTCCCAGTGCTGCAGGCTGCCCTTTTGTACTGGGCTCTTGTGTTGGGCCCTTTCTCTGCCCACAAACAAATCCTCAGCAGTCCAGACAGAGCTCAGTTGAGCGCGGTCACTCCCCCCTCTCACTCATTCCACCCGAATGTGTCCCAAACAGTGATTTCCCACAGCAACCGTGCTATTCTGTGGCAGGAGCGCAAAAACACATTTTAGCCACGATGTGAAAAATAGCAGCTGTACTGTTCATAAGGAGGTGTGGGAAAATGCCACTGTTGAAAATGTGGCGTGAAAATATTACAAAATTGCGGAGTTACAAGGGTGCATGGAAACAGTTCAACACACGCTTGTAACACAGTCATGTTATGGAGTTTCGTCACCAGATTTTCAACATAGGCATTTTAGGACCTCTGCTCATGCATAGTGCCACTGTCATTTTCTTAATCTGTCTCAAACAGTGATTTCCCACAGCGACCGTGTTATTCTGCGCCGGACCTGTGAAAACACATTTCGGTCAGGATGTGAAAAATGACAGCTGTACTACTTATAAGGAGGTGTGGAAAAATTCCACTGGTGAAAATCTGGCATGACAATATTACAAATCTGCGATGTTACAAGGGTGCGTGGAAAGTGTGCAATGCACACTTGTAACACAGTCATTCCATGGGCTATTATCACCAAATTTTCAACATAGGCATTTTAGGACCTCTGTTCATGAACAGTATCACTCTCATTTTCTTAATCTGTCCCGGACAGTGATTTCCCACAGCGACCACTCTATTCTGTGCCAGAAGTGCGAAAACATATTTTGGCCAGGATGGGAAAAATGACAGCTTTACTGTTCAAAGTAGGTGTGGGAAAATGACAATGTTGGAAATCTGGAGTGAAAATATTATAAATTCGTGAAGTTACGAGCGTGGTGCAAACTTCATAATGCACACTCATTAACACAGTCATTATGGAGTATTGTTGCAAATTTTCAACATAGCCATTTCAAGACCTCTACTCATGAACAGTGTCACTGTCATTTTTTTAATCTGTTCCGAACACTGATTTCCCGCAGCAACCACACTATTCTGCGCCGGAAGTGCGAAAACACATTTCCGCCAGGATGTGAACAATGACAGCTGTACTGTTCACAAGGAGGTGTGACAAAATGTCAATGTTGAAAATCTGGCATGAAAATATTGCAAATTCATGAAGTTACGAGTGTGCGTAGCAACTGCATAGCGCACGCTCGTAAAACAGTCAGTTTTTGGATTTTTTTCACCAAATTTTCTAACATAGGCTTTTTGAGAGCCCACCTCATGAACACTGGCACTGTCATTTCGTTAATCAGCCCCAAAAGGTGATTCCACACAGTGACCGCGAAATCACCTTTCCGGGCTGATTAACGCCATGACAGTTCAAGAATTCATGAGGAGGGGTCCCAAAAACCACATGTTGAAAGTTTGGTGGAAAAATTCCCAAAAATGCCCGAGATATGCAGTAAAGTTGAAAAAACCCTGTGTATTACATTATACAGCTTACTGGCATTTCCTTACTTCGTGGTCGGCTTTGAAGAGTGCAGACGTGTTCCCGGTCCACCGAAGATCGTCGCGCCAAGCTCCTAAGGTAAGTATGGGAGGGGGCGTGGGAGGCAGGGAGTGCAGTGGGTGGGTATGGGTTGCGAGTGGGAGGCAGGGCGATCGCTGAGGGACAGTTTCCTTTTTTGCAGGATTTAAAACAAACCAGACGTCATGGACTGTTTTTAATTCATAGGCATCTGGCACACTGGGGTGGGCTCCCAGTGTGCCAGAAGAGCTTTTCTTGCGGGGCCAGCAGTAGCCGATGGGGATTGGGCACCCGCGGAAGCTGGGGGGAGTTTTATGCCCAAGGGGATTGGGCACCCTGGCCGGCAGGAACAAAAGGGGGTTACAGAATGCCAAAGAGGAGGCCTCTGCCGGCCACAAAACAAACACGGAGCACTACAGCCGACGGGATTGTGCACCCGTCAGCAGGAAAAAGCGGAGAGGGTATAGAATGCCGACGGGAGGGGCCCTCTGTCGGCAACAAAACAGCACCAAAGCCGCCGGGGATTGGGGCCCTCGTCGGCAGCTACACATGGTAGGGGAGTTATATTGATTGTGAACACGGTGGCAAGCCGCTGCCATGTTAACAAACAATATCAGGGGTTTTACATCCCGCCCTGCAATGACGGGTCGCTCCCTCATTGCAGCGGATGGCTGACGCTGCAATGACGAGGCGGCCCCTGATTGCAGCGGCTGATTTTTTAGAAAGTTGTGGCATGCTGGCTGAACTAGTGTCAGCAGCAGCATGCCACGGCATTGGGGAAGTGGCAGTTTTGGCAGGCTGTGGGGCCATTGGACAACAGTGTCGTGCCTCCACAACCTGCTTCTGGAGAAACCTGTCGCAACATGTTTCTTGCGCATGCGTGCAATCAACATAAAAATGGCTAATGTATTTAGTTTACTGTTCATAAAAGTGGTAAAATACTGACATTAGTTTTCAGAATGCAGCAAAGAAAAACTCTAACCTTCAGTAAGTTGATACAATTCAGTTAAAACACACAGGAATGAGATAATCCTGGAGCTACATATCTTTTGGTAATGCCCCCTCTTTCACAGGGCAAACAAAAAGATTATACAACACAACATACTGTATAACTTTGCAAAACATTAGAAGAAGACAAGTGCAGGATGGATTTATCTGGCATTAAATATAACCTTACACAAAGAACACATATAACAGTAATTTTTAAATAAAAATCAGATAAAACTTTTGAAAACAAAGGTCGTCTTAACAGAAACTAAAACAATAAAAATAAAACTGGTACAGTAGCAAAATAACAATGTAATAATATACGTTGTGCATATTCCTGATTAACAGAATGTAAGGAGCTCTTACCTGCAGTGCAGCTGAACAAGAACTGGTGGAGTCCTACAAAATCTCAGGGGGTGATGCTGCACTCTGATTGGTTACACAAGTCATGTGCTTTTCACTGTGCTATATTCAGTTCAGTATGTGTTATACTCATTTCAGTTTGCTGTATTCACACCTTGACACATGTTACACTCTATTCAGTCTATGCCTTGCAAGTTTGGCAACAATTCAGTTTGCTATATGCTCATTTCAGTAAGCAGCATACACATTTTAATATTTGATTTTGTTTTCAGTACTTCATAACCATTTTACTTACTACAGTACACATTTATCAAGTGTATCAATATATTAAATAAATATCATCTACAATTCAGTATGTGCCATATTCATTTTGGTATACATTATACCCTATTTGTTATGTATTATATCCATTTTAGTATAGGTCATATATATTTTGGCATGTGTCATATTTATTTCAGTATGTGTTATATATATATTTTTATCTGTCATATCCATTTCAGTATAGGTCATATCCATTTCAGCATGTGTCATAATTATTTCAGAATGTGTCATATCCATTTCAGTATAGGTCATATCCATTTCAGCATGTGTCATCATTATTTCAGTTATGTGTCATATCTATATTGGTGCATATCACACACATTTTGTTGTTTGTCATACCCATTTTAGTGTGTGTCTTACCCATTCTGGTATGTGTCATACTCATTTCAACTTGTGACATATCCATTTTGGTATTTGTCGTAATTATTTCAGTATTTGACATACCCATGTTGTTGTGTGTCATATCCATGTCAGTTTGTGCTATAACCATATTGGTGTATGCCATAACCATTTTGGTATGTCATACCCATTTTACTATGTGTCATATCCATTTCAGTATGGGTCATATCCATTTAGCTGTGTGTCAAAGCTATTTCAGTGTGAGTCACACCAGTTTCAAAGTGTGCCATATCCAGTTCAGTTTGTCTCATACCCATTTTTGTATACAATACCCATTTTGTAATGTGTCCTAGCCATTCCATTATGGGTCATATCCATTTCGATATGTGTCATTATTATTTCAGCGTGTGTCATTCCATTTTCAGTGTGTATCATGCCAATTTCAGTTAGTATCAATCCCATTTTGGTGTCTGTCATACCCATTTTGGTATGTCATACCCATTTTGCTATGTGTCATATCCATTCCAGTATGGGTCATATCCATTTGGGTATGTGTTATAATTATTTCAGTTTGTGTGTATACCAGTTTCAGTGTGTGCCATATCCAGTTCAGTTTGCGTCCTACCCATTTCGGTATGTGATACCCATTTTGCTATGTGTCATATCCATTTGGGTATGTGTTATAATTATTTCAGTGTGTGTATACCAGTTTCCGTGTGTGCCATATCCAGTTCAGTTTGTGTCGTACCCATTTCGGTATGTGATACCCATTTTGCTATGTGCAATAGCCATTTCAGTATAGGTCATATCCATTTAGGTATGTGCCACAATTATTTCAGCATGTGTCATACCATTTTCCGTGTGTGTCATATCCATTACAGTTAGTGCTAAACCCATTTCGGTATGCCATACCCATTTTGCTATGTGTCATAATCATTTCAGTATGGGCCATATCCATTTCAATATGTGTCATAATTACTTCTTTATGCATCATACCGATTCTGGTATAACATATCCATTTTGGTTTGTATCATACCCATTTTAGTGTGTGTCATACCCATTTCGGTATGTGTCATATCTATTTTGATATGCATATTGCGTGTTTCAGTATGTGTCCTAGCCATTTTGGTATAAGTCATACTTATTTTAATATGTGTTATTTCTATCTTGGTGTATGTCATATCCAGTTTGGTATGTGTCATACACATTTTGGTATAGGTCATAACCATTTCAGAAGGTCTCATAACCATTTTGGTGTGCGATATACTCATTTTCATGTTTGTCATTCTCATAATATTATGCTGTAAACATTTGGTTGTTAGTCATAGACATTTCACTGTTAATTATATTCTGAAAACTGTAATTTTGAATTGAACAGCTTCCCATAGTCCTGTGTAACTGATGATACTGTTTGTCACTAAACCTGAGGCAATAATATTTAGTTGTGAATTCTGCAAACTGATTTGTATCTTTGTGTGTATGACATGGTGTTTACACTAGTCTGTGTATAAGACAGGAACCTATACTTTGGTATACTGGATTCGCAGTTTTATCCTGTATTGGAATGAACAACACTGTACTGTACTTTGTATTCATTAAATAAAAATTGTTTTATGATAAAAAAAAAATGTATTTCACATTTCATGCAACTCTGCTGAACGGTTGCAAACTTATTAAAGTGCAAAATTTTGGGTTTAACATTAAATTGCCTACTCAACCCTAACTATAAGAGTGCAACCGCACCCTTACAATATTATGTATATTTTTCATCTGTTCATCACCTTTCATCCATCCAGACCCCATGTTGCCAGCCACCTGAGCCCCATCACCCTGAGTTCCCCCAAGTCTTACCTCACCACTTGTTCCCCCAGGGCTTGCCCCACCAGCAGGGTTGTCAGGGTTTCCCAACTCCTGCCATGACATGGATCTGGTTAGTGATAACACCTGAGTCATCGAGTGCAGATTTGGTGAGTGTCTGGAGTCCTTCTGCTGGTCTTGACTTGCCACCATTTTTCCCACTGGAGAAGCACGTGTGTAATGCTGTAATGATATATATGATGCACCTCCATGCACCTTTCATCATTGGCCGCTTCCCCTCCTTCTCCCCTCTCTGCTGTCCTGAGCTGCCTGCCCCTTAGCTTTCCCTAGAGGCCAGGCTTGTTCCAGGCTTCACAACCCTGCCTCCCTAGAGACCAGTCCTACAGATGCTCAGTCCTCCTTCCCATGGCCAACCCTCCAGTGTCCCAAACTAAGTCCTGAACTTGGGTCATCTGCTCCACAAGTGGTAGTGTTACCACTGTACTGGCATCATTTTCATATTTCTTATCAATATTTTATAGGCACAACATTAATACAGTGAACATTAAAAAGCAAATTAATACATAAACAGAGAAGATTCATATATCAATTTAGTAACTGTCCATCAAGTCCTGTGACAGTTCCAGTTTTTAAGTTAAAGTATTTTAAAGGATACTTAAATCGTTTGTTAATGAATGCTTTGCAAAGTTTTTACCTTATCAGTTGGTCCCCAACATCCTCCGGAGATGTTTGATGTTTGAACCATCGTATTTCATGCACTGGTTCCCGAGAAATCCGCTTTTAAAAAGAGGAGTCAATTTGTATTCATATTCCCCTACCACCTGCTCACCCTAGCCCTCTGAATGCTTCACTATGACGTCATCAGAGCCATTCTGTACATCAATGGACCCAATGTGTTTATGGCGCGCCTGTGCACAGCAGCTGTACATTGTAAAATCATTATCACTGTTGGTTTCTGTTATATCTCTGAACATGTTTGAAATTGATCTGCCCATGTATAAAATTAATTAGATGTAATTCATGTAACATTTACACCGGTATTCACCTCGGGAAAGTTCTGCCACGTTATGCATTGCATTGTAGTAGCGATTCCCATTTTAAAGTCACAGCATACATTTTTATTTGTTCTGGGACTAAATCAGTTATGTTCATCATATGTTTCTGCTGTATAAATGTATTTTTTTGTGACGGTCACTGTAATGGATGTGTTCCTAGTTCAGTAGCAGCATCTTTTGATGTGCATGGTGTGTGACAGTCAGCAGATCATGCTGTCCAAATCGCAGGAAAACAGAACTATCAACATTTTGTGAACATAGTGGAACACTAAATATCTGCATACATTTATGGTGTCACAGTTCTTATTTACCCAATATTGTCATGAAGTCAACATGCCACAATGACAGTAGTAAAAAAAACAAGCATTTGTCAATGCCGAATGTTGTCTCGCTGTCATTGGCATTGGTAGTGCCGGAGTTAGAGATGCATAATAGGAATGGCAGTGAAGTATTAAAGTGACACCAACCCCACCCTAACCCTGTAGAGACCAACAGGCATTGGGGTGTGCCTTTGGGTCATCAGCTATAAAGCTCATGCCATTGTACCTCACCCTACCCTGTAGACACTGACAAGTGTCGTGGTGTGCTTTGGGGTCTTTGGATATTATACTTACCCCATTCTATAAGGAAATATGCTGAGGTGGGTGCAGTATAGGAGAATGGGGGGGGGGACTTTGTGGCCGAACAGTGCAAGGCACACCATGATGCCTGTCACTGGCTGCAGGGTGGGGGTGAGGGTGGAATGGTGTGAGCATTACAGCCGATGATCCCAAGTCACACTCCTGTCACCTGTCAGTCTCTACAGGGTGGGGTGCTACAGTTGGAAACCCTAACACCATAGGCGTGTGTTGGTATTTTCACTCCAAATTTTCAACATGGGCTTTTTGTGAGCCCACCTCATGAAAAGCGGCACAATCAGTTTGTTAGCTGAAAGGTGGTTTTGCACAGCAGCTATGCCATTTGGCGACACAGAGACGAAAACACATTTTGGGCAGTATGTGGTAAATGACAACTGTATTGTTCATGAGGAGGCATAAAAAAATGGCAACATTGAAAATCTGGAGTGAAAATATGAAAAATTGGTGAAGTCATGAGCATGCATGGAAACTGTGCAACACACGTCCGTAATCTAATTATTTTTGGGAGTTTGTTAGCCACATTTTTAACATAGTCATTTTGGGACCTCCCCTCAATAACAGTAGTGCTGTGATTTTGTTAATCTGTCCCAAAAGTTGATTTCCCACAGCGACCACGCCATTGTGCGCCACAGGTGCGGAAACACATTTTGGGCAGGATGTGAAAAATGACAGCTGTATTGTTCATAAGGAGGTGTTAAAAAATGGCAGTGTTGAAAATCTGGCATGGAAATATTGCAAATTTGCAAAGTTACAAGGGTGCATGGAAACTGCACAATGCGCACTTGTAACACAGTCATTTGATGGACTTTCTGCTCATGAACAGTGTCACCATCATTTCCTCAAACTGTCCCGAAAACTGATTTCGCACAACGACTGCTCTGTTTTGTGCCGGACGTGCGAAAACACATTTCGGCCAGGATATGTAAAATGACAACTGTACTGCTCATCAGGAGGTGTGGAAAATTCCAGTTTTGAAAGTCTGGAATGAAAATATTACAGATTCATGAAGTTACGAGTGTGCGTGGAAACAGCGCAATGCATGCTCATAAAACAGCCATTTTTGGGATTTTCTTCACTAAATTTGCAACATAAGCTTTTGAGAGCCCCCCTCCCATGAACAGTGGCACTGTCATTTCATTACTCAGTCCCAAAAGGTGATTCAGCGCAGTGACCGCAAAATCACCTTTCGGGACGGAATAATGCCATGATAGTGACTGAATTCAAGAGGAGGCATCCCAATAACCCCATATTGAAAATTTAGTGCATAAATTCCAAAAAATGCCCGAGATTTGCACCAAAGTTGAAAAAACCCTATTTATGCCATTATACAGCTTACCGGCATTTCTTCAGTTCGCAGTCAGCTTTGAAGAGTGCAGGCATGTTCCTGGGTCCACCGAAGATAGTTGCACCAGACTCCGGAGGTAAGTATGGGGTGAGGGAGGTTGTGTGGAGGCAGGGTGCTCAGAGGGTGGGCGCGGGCTGTGGGAGGGGGACAGGGAGATGGCAAGGGACCGTTTTCTTTTTTCACAGGGTTAAAAGAAAGAAAAAAAAATTGTGGGATGGTTTTTATTTTTCAGGGGATTTGGCATGCTGGGGTGGGCTCCCAGCCTGCCACCTAAGTGTTTGGGGGGACGCTGTAGCTGACAAGGGATTGGGCACCCTCGTCGGCACACAACGAAAGCGGGGGAGAGGGGGGCAAGAGCCGAGGGGGATTGGGCACTCCCCTCAGCACATAACAAATGGGGAGGCATTATGCTGATGGGGAGTGGGCTCCCCTATCGGCACATACATTGGGGTAGGGCACGCCGACAGGGGGATTGGGCACCTCCCGAGTCGGCATTATGGCAGGCAGTGTGCCGCAATGTTAAATTTTTTTTCTCACCAGGGAAAGCACGTCGGGAGGTCCACTGCATATGATGAGCTTTGCTCACATTGCAGCGGACCTTTCCTTAGATGTGCTCACCAAATTATGTATGCATGGTGTGACACTGACATGCAGGCTTATTGGGGAATGAGGGACACACCTACTGATGCTTGCCCTGCATTCGCCCAACAGTGACCACACCTCCAAATCTGCTACTACTGCAATATGTCAACATAAAAAGTAAAGTGCTTTCATTATTACCACATTTTCTAATGACCTGATCATTTCAGTAATGTGTATAATATTTGTAATGAAGGTATTTAAACACTACATTATTCGGTGTCATGGTGTTCATTCATATTCCTAGTGTGTGTCCTATTTTTTTTTTAATTAATTATTTTAATAGTTGTCACTGTTATTTCTGATATACTAGCAGTAGGTCACTCTGGTCATGTGACCAAAAACATTTTGGTGGGAAAAGTAGCTGTATCAGGGCAGTGGACAGTTAGCAGCACTTCTGTCTGTGGAAATCTTTTTTTATACAGTGGAGAATCCTTATTTATGTACTGTTTGCACTTATAATACTGTTAAGTAAATCATAAACATTCATTAGCACAGTAATTGAATTTCTTTCTTTGTTGAGTTTGGCAATTTGCTTGATATTCAGTCATGCCATACTGCATAGTGTATGGGTGTAAGAATGTGAGTCGCCAATGTTGTTGACTCCATTTCTTTCATTTTCCCCATGATCCTGTGGTTTATAAAGCTTGGATCCACTTATGCAAATGAAAGAATTGTGTTCCTTTGCAGTACAGCAGAATGTGCTCAGTTCATTTTGAGAAGTCTGCATATGAGAGACGCCCTGACAAAATGGCAGAATTAGACTGGATGAATGCACTAGGTTAGAGCATGTCTGTTTCCTTGCCATCTTTTCTTCAACTCTAGCACTTGTCGCTGAACATTTATCAAAGAAAAGGGGTGCCTACCTCAAGAGGGAACGAATGAGGGTGAGTGTCTCTTCTCATTTCTGTTACTGTCATCATTTACATTATGTGGCAAAGCATGTCAAGCTATCTGATTGTTTTTTATCTGTGTGTTACAACTGCGTAACGGGCTAAAATAGAAACCGCATTTATAATGCAGATACCCTTGTTATAAGTGTAGTAAGCCATTCTGGGAGTGTGCGCCACACTACTATGTACAACTAGGTTACTGGATTTCGTCAGACTGTTGGCTCATGCCTCTCTATGCTTGTACCTCTCCACAATTCATACACCTGTAGATGTGTCCTATATGGAGGCGCCCTTGGTGGAGACCAAGGAGGATGCTGGAAACCTCCACAAGGGAGACCTACAGGAGGTGGAATGGGACATCACAGGCGAAGGAAGGAGCTCCTGCTGGTGGTCTCAATTGTTATGGGGTTAGAACTTGGGGATGGAGGGTAGAGGGAGGTAAGGTGCCTGCCTGGCTCCATGACTTGGAGGGACAGGAAGGGAAGGGATACAGGCCTATATTGGCATGATAATCTGCATCTGTCCATGATGTGAACCAGGCTCCTAAGTGATAGGTTTAAATGCTTTATTGTCAAGCCTTCAAACTAGCTAAGGGTGGAGGCACTGAAAAGGAGCAGGGAATTCCCAGCCTTCCACAACAAAGCAAGGTAATTATAGAGAGGCAAACACCTTGGTACAGAGGCCACTAGGAAGCAGGACAGTGGTAATGGGCAATAATGCAAAGGCAGTAAGGGATGGGTCTAAAAGGGGTAAGGCCATCAAAGAAAAGGGTGGCACCAGCCTGCTGGTGCAGCAGTAGAGATTCCACTTGCAACACCAGTGAACTGTGCTCACGAATGGACTCGGGTTGCTGGAGGGCCAGATTGGGGGGGGGGAGGATTGAGCGCCCAGTGGCTGCTCTTCTTCTCCGGGGAGGGTGGGATGCCTATCCCACTGCTCTACTGCCATCTTGGTGACCACCAGTGGAGGTGCAGTGCGATTGCACGAAGCGAGTGTGAGGACATCGCCCAGGAGCTGGAGCAACAGCACGTTGTAACATGCTCTGTCCCTAGGCTCCCCTAGCATGCTGGCGTCCTACAGGGTGGTCCCACAAAATGCAGAAATACCCCGCACCAGATGCCTGGAGACAGAACTTGGCTGCCTGAGGCACTCCATAATCAGGCTTCATGAGGGGCCCTGTGCAGATTGCCTGACACTCACTCAAACTGGAGGGGACATCTGGGAATCTCTCTCCTCCCCGCCCAAGGGAAACCCACGGCAGGATGGGGTTCAATTTACCGGAGCCCAGATTGAGTTACCTGGCGAAGAGCTATGGGAGTGCGCATAGACTTGGTCTCCCAAAGGATAGGGGTCTAGTGCATTAGGTATGGGGGCACAAAGAATAAATATAAAATAAATGGACAGTGATGACTACCAATGCCGGTAGTCTGTGTAACAAGCTTCCTGAACTAGTGGCCTTGATGGAAGCAGGATGCCTGTATATCGTGGCAGTCATTGAAACATGGTACTCAAAGAACCATGAGTGGGATGACTTTAGGATGGCTGACTTTTGCAAAATGAGTGAGTGCCAAAGGACTGCTCAGCCAAATGGCCAAGAAGGAGGGGCAGGAGAATAATGTTGAAAAATCAAAAACGTTATCACATAGGCAACAAGCCTTTGTGCAAACCAAAAAACAAATGAAGTAAAAAACCATTATGGTTATTAAAAGAGGTGGCGAGGAAGGTTAGGGAGAAAAGGATAGCATTCAGTAAGTACAAGGAATCACAGAAAAAGCAGGCAGAGGACTGTATCACTTAAAGCAGCCGGACGAGGGGAAGGCAGTCAGAAACTAAAATGGTGCATTGCCGACACTAGTAGACATATGAATAGACACTAAAAGAGCTTAATATGTATACTCTTGAGTAAATGAGGGAGAGGGTGGACATGATAGAAACTGTGAAGTACCTCAAGGGAGTCAACAAAGTTCAAGAGTGTAGCATATTTCAGAAAAAGACTTGTTCAAGAAGAAAGGGGCACAATTTCAAGATAGAGGGGAGATGGCTTAGGGGCAAGGTGAGGAAGCATTTCTTCATGGAGAGGGTGGTGGACACATGGATTGGCCTTCCTGAGTATGTTGTGGTGTGAAAAGAGGTGGGGACTTCAAGAATGTATGTGACCAACATAATGCAAGTCTAGTGGGGGGCAGAATGAAGTATACTGTTGGTTAACTAGGATCTTCAGATTATCCAATAGTTAGATAAATTGCCTGACTAGGTGGGCCAAGTGGTCCTTATCGTCTGTCAAAGTCTATGCTCCTATATTTCTATGCTTGATCGTGTTCATGTAGAGGCCGGTGCACGATATGCCCTGCGTGATGCCTCATGCTACCAGTTGCTCAGTTAACCTCAGTAACGCCATGGCACCTTGGCCTTGTTGTGGAGGGACACCTGACAGGCGATACTCCCCCTCACAGGAGAGGTGATATACACTGTATTCTGCTCCCTCCACTTGCTGGTATTTGATGACCAGATGTTGTTCCTGAACTATAGACACCGGTGCAGAGCGATGCGGAGTCTAGGATGCCACATCCCCCTGTGCTACTGTTCAAGCATGCAATCTGCAACATTATTACATGTTTCTGTACTACCTTTTCATGACCTACATTGTAGTGTCTATATGGTCTGTTCATGTTCCAATCAGTCACCTCAATGATTGTGGTTTTTGTTATAATCTTTATTGTACTCTCCAGATATGCCCTTCCCCCCATACACAGATAGAATATGAACTTGTGCATGATAAAGTGATTGTGTGCTGTCAGGAATACAGTTTCCCGCTGTGTGTGTGTGTGTGTGTGTGTGTGTGTGTGTAGATACGTGCATGTGTGTGTACCCAGGTGTGTGTGTGCGTGCAATGCGTGCTTGCTTGTGTGCCTGTGTGTGTGTATTTCTGTGACTGTGTTTTTGGGTGTGCAATTGACACTGGCAATGATGTCTCACCCATTGACCACCATTATCCACTGTACAGGCAGCAATGCAATATCCACGCTCCTGGTTTGGAATCCTGTGGGGCACGCTCTGTATGCTGTTCCTTATGACACCCACAGTTAATGTCATGCTGAACTTACAGATGGAGAGCACAGATTGACTTATTATTATCAAGCGAACCCCACTGCACAGACCTGTTTCAATATTCTGACTACTTCGGCTGATGCTACACCCTCATTTGTGTCCTTTGCTGAGACAACTTGAAGTACGGTAATTACATCTTGATTTGAACCTCCCACTCTAACCTGTGTCATCATCCACCCACAGTCATCACATCCTGCCCGCCATCAATGAGAGCTCCTTACACTTTGTTGTGTGCAAGCTCAATGGTTCCGAGATTATCATAGGTGTAGTGGTACACTGTAGGTGTTTGACTTCCAAAAACATCTTTACTGCATATGACTCAAAACATATGCCTTGTGGCAGTACCAAGTTGTGTGCAAAAGTGTTATGAAGTGCTATGTCCTCCACTTCCAGCAACCACGGTGACAGCCACATGACTGTCAGTGTCAATCTGCATTACCTGCAGCGGGTAACAGGTATGGTGGTCTGTTCCCATCATGCAACATGCACTTGATGATACACGTGCACACGGTTGCGTGAACAGATATGATGCCCAAGTGAAACAGCCAGAAACAGTATTTAAGTGTACCACAGATGTATCATTCAGCGAACCTACTGTACATACATATGGCAATGGTACAGAGCAAACAAGGTATAGCAAATGACAGTAAATTATAAGTAGTACATATGGGTGAGGATTGTACAAGTTATCTACAGAGAGGGAGAGGGCATTATAGTGTGGTCTATACAAAGAGGTAGCTAAGTGGAGAAACGGATAGAGATTAGGGTAGGAATGAACAGGAATACCAACAGTCATTTAGCAATACATTCATATACACAGCTATACATTCAGTACAATCTGAGAGGAGGGAAAACAATATATAGTGGAGGTTTGTAATATACAAGGTAACTAAATTGGGAGAAATAATATAAATTTTACAAGTTGTACAAGTCCACTATTACAAGGTGGTGGCTAACAGGAGGAAAAGGGGGCGGGGCTAGGGGGAGAGCACGGTCGGGGCAATTACAGCAATGAGCATTGAGGAGGTAGTTTTTAAGGGCTGCTTTAAAAGGCCCAAGTCTTTGCTCAGTGGTGACAGGGATTGGAAGTGAGTTATACCAAGAGGTGTGGTGGTAGCGGAAAGACCTCTGTGCTAGGGAGGTCCTGACCCTAGGGGCTTGTAGGGTGGTGCGAGAGGAACTGCTGGTTGAGAGGGTGGGTGCAGAGTGGCAGATGATGGAGGAGAGGCCTGGAGGGGCCATACCTGCAACAATCTTTTTGGTCAAGAGGCAGGACTGGTAGGTAAGTCTGTCATTAAAGCTGAGGATGTTTGCTAAAGAGTACAGTGTACAGATGTGGGTGATGGGAGTTGAGCCAGTTAGGAGATGACAGGCTTTATTGAGTGACATCTTGATTTTATGTAGGGCTGTGTTGTCAGCAGCACCTTAGATTAACAGACCATAGTCTACTAGTGACAGTACTGAGGATTTGATGGCCAGATGCAATGCATTAGGGGGAAGGCAGTCACCGTGGCAGTAAAGAAGACCTATATGAGAGTTGATAGCTGTGCAAAGAGTGCTTATGTGGTTGTGGAAAGCGAGAGATGTGTCAAAAGTGACACTGAGATACTTAAATGTAGTTGTTTGCTCTAGGGGGAGGAGGTTTTTGGCTGTGACGTGGAGATGAAAGTTTTTGTGTTTGTTTTGGTTAAGGGCGAAGAGCATTGACTTTGTCTTTTTCAGGTTCAGGACAAGTTTGTGGTCAGAGAACCGACTCTCTGCTTGGCTGAGGGAGAGTTGGAGCGTGTTTTGGAGATGGGTAGGATCAGGGTGTGAGGCAAACAGAACAGCATTGTTGGCATAGAGAATGAGTGGGCCCTCACAGGCAGATGGGAGAGTGTTTAAAAAGAGACTAAACAGTAGGGGTTCCAAGACAGAGCCCTGGGGAACCTCTGAGGGAACCAGGCATGCACTGGAGATGGTGTTGCCTATCTTGACACACTGGGTACGGGCAGAGAGATAACTGACTAGCATTCAATGCATGCACCTAGCTGATAGTGAACCATACAAGCAGCCTGCATCCCTTGTTGAAAATTTGGAGATGAGTATCTTCAGTGACAATATAGTGGATTCATTATCATGTGGTTCTGATTACTTAGATTCTGAAAGTTCAGACATTCCTATTGAAGATGCCAATAATCCTGATTATCACCCAGATAGTGATAACCATCGTGCTGACAAGGAGGACAGCATGAATGAGTTATCACATCAACGAATTGGGTTGGATGTGGTACCTGCTCATGAGGAGAGATACTATCTCGTTTCAGAATCAAAGCTGACAGAACTTTTCTCTATGCGTACTAAGTGCCGTTGTTTGACAGAGACTAATGTCATCAGAAGTGTTGGTTCCATGATTGTTTTAGTCAGTAAGTGTCCCAGGGGTCATAGTCAGACTTGGCACAGCCAGGAAATGGTAAAATGTATGCCACAGGTAATATATTGCTATGCTCAGCAGTGTTCTGCAGTGGAGTAACTCCAGTTAAAGCTCTGCGTTTGTTCCGAACAATCAATGTCCCTGTGGTCTCGCAGGTCACATACCATAAAATTCAAAAAAGTTATATATTACCAGCAGTTCAGAGGGTGTGGCAGACACAGCAGGATGACATTTTTTCAAAGATTGCTGACAAAGACCTTGTATTGGGAGGTGACACGTGCTGTGATTCACCAAGACACTGCGCTAAATATGGACTTTACATCTTTATGGATTTGCAGCAAAAGAAAATTATCCATCTTCAACTCATTCAGGTAATGTAATTGCACAAGTTTTTTTTTTTATGCACTCACACCACACACTGGCCAATCCCTCTTTTGGGCCTCTCGGGGACCTTCTTGCCCCAGCTGCTCCCAACCCCACCACCCCACATCACAGCCACCCAGGGTACCCCGATGTATCCCTTCATTGGGTGGGTCTCCTGCCTATTTAAAGAATGAGCCTTACCAACTGTTCCAATGGTCCTGGGTGCTGCCGAGGCAACTGATGGAGGTCCGGGATCTCCATTGGCGAGGATCCAGGAGACCATCAACCAATTGACCAGTGTGACATGTTCCGCTTTTCTCCCATGAACATGACGTGCAGGACGCAAGGCAGTTGCCAGCATCTGTCACACTCCTTAGACAGTGGGACCTGGCATGCTGCTGTACCCTCATCCTCCCACAGGGGTCAGTAGGCACTGGTCCTCTATCCCACCCTCCCCCCGAAAAAGGCGAGCGGTCAGCAGATGCTCAAGCCTTCTCTCTCCCAGCTGACCCTCCGAGGCCCGAGTCCGTTCCCGAACCCAGGTCTCCAGCGTTGCAGCAGTGAATCTTTCTGCTGCGCCAGTGGGTGTAGAAGGTTTTAATATAAGGGTGCACATTATGTAGACTATTGTCATTGATTAAATAAGCATTTGTCAATGCCGAATGTTTGCTTGCTGGCATTGGCAGTGGCAGTGTAGAAGTTACAGAGCTGCGTAATAGGAATGGCAGTGAAGTATTGAACTGAAGCCAACCCCACCACCACCCTGCAGAGAGTGACAGGCATTGGGGTGTGCGTTTGGGTCGCCAGGCATAACAGCCACGCCATTTCACCACACCCCACTCTGCAGAGACTGACAAGTGGCACGTGTTCCTTGGGGTCTTTGGCTCTCATACACCCCATCTCATTAGGAAATACGGTGAGATAGGGCGATATAGGAGAATAGGGTGAAGTTTGGGGTCAAGAGTCCAAGGCATACCTCGATGCCTGTCAGTGACTGCAGGGTGTGGAATGGTATGAGCATCACAGGCAGAATCCCAAGTCACACCTGATTCCTGTCATTCTCTAGAGGGTTGGGCGATTTAGTTGAAAAACCTAATACCTCAGGCATTCGTTGGTATTTTCACTCCAAATTTTCAACATGTTTGTTTTGTGACCCCACCTCATGAACAGGGGAATATCAGTTTGCAGCCAAAGCTGCCTATGCACAGTGACTACGGCATTTAGCACCACAGGTGCAAAATATTCGAACAGGATGTAAAAAATGACAGCTGTACTCTGTCACGGGAGGTGTAAAAATGGCTATGTTGCAAATGTGTAGTAAAATATTTAAAAATGGTGAAGTCCACGGCGTACATAGAAACTGTACACAACACCGTAATATAATTAGGTTGGAGATTTTTATAGCAGATTGTCAACTCAGGCATTTTGGTGCCTCGATCATGAACAGTGTCACTGTGATTTTCTTTATCTGTGCCGAACAATGATTTCCCACAGCGACCATCTCTGCACTGAAAGTGTGAAAACACGCCGACCATGTTGTGAAAAATGGCAGCTGTACTGTTCATAAGGAAGTGTGGAAAAATGCCACTAGTGAAAATCTGGACTGAAAATATTACAAAGTCATGAACTAACGAGGATCGTGGAAACTACACAATGCTCACTCATAACAGTCATTTTATGGACTTTTGTCACCAAGTTTTCAACATAGCCATTTAAGACCTCTGCTCATGAACAGTGTAACTGTGATTTTCTTAATCTGCCCTAACATTGCTTTCGCACACCAACAGCACCATTGTGGCTACATATAGCGATAACACATTTTGGGTGACATATGGAAAATTGCAGCTGTACTGTTCATAAGGAGGTGTGGAAAAATGGCAATGTTGAAATCTGGAATTAAATGAAAATTCGCAAACTCTGGCGTCGCGTGGGACCTGTGCAACACCTTTCGAAGAAAAAGTCATTTTTAGAATTCTTTCACCAAATTTTCAACATTGCCGTTTTAAGATCTCTGCTCATGAACAGTGGCACTGTGATTTTCTTAATGTGTCCCATAACACTGAGTTCAAGCACATCGGCGCCATTGTGCGCTCATATGGGCAGAAACACGTTTTGGGTGAGATGTGAAAATTACAGCTGTACTACTCATAAGAAGGTGTGGAAAAATGGCAATGTTGAAAATCTGAGTAGAAATATTGAAAATTAGCAAACCTATGGCGATGCGTAGGAACTGCATAGCAGCTCAAATAAAACAGTCATTTTAGAATTTTTCACCAAATTTTCTACATAGCCATTTCAAGACCTCTGCTCATGAACAGTGTCACTGTGATTTTCTTAATTTATCCGTACATTGATTTAGCACACTGACTCGCTATTCTAAGCTACATGGGCGGAAACACATTTAGGGTGAGATGTGAAAATGACAGCTATACTACTCATAAGAAGGTGTGGTGAAATGGCAATATTGAAAATCTGGAGAAAATATTGAAATTTGAACCTACGAGCCTCGCGTGGAACTGCATGCAGCTCATTAACCAGTCATTTTTGGAATTTTGGCACAAATTTTCCAACATGGGGTTTGGGCCCCTTCTCATGAATGATGTCACTGTCATGGCGGTATTCAGGCCCAAAGGGTGATTTCACAGTCACTCTGCACAGTCACTGCGCGAAATCACCTTGAGGGTAAATAACTCATGACAGTGTTATCATTCATAAGAAGGTCCCAAAACCCATGTTGAAAATTTGGTGCAAAATTCCAAAAATGGCTGAGATATGCACAAAGTTGAAACCCCTATCTAGCCCATTATACAGCTTACTGGCATTTCCTCAGTTCGCGGTCGGCTTTGAAGAGTGCAGGCGTGTTCCCGGTCCACGAAGATCGTGGCGCGGGTCGAGTCCAGGTCGAGGTAAGTATATGGGGTGAGGGTGTGGGAAGCTGGGTGCGCGGTGGGTGGAGTGCGGGTTGTGGGAGGGTCGGGTGGCCTTTCGCTGGACCGTTTTTGTCTTACAGGTTAAACAAATGAAAAAGACATTGTGGGACTGTTTGCCATGCTGGGTTGGGCTCCCAGCATGGCACTAAGAATTTCGAGGCGTTCAGCCAGCGAGGATTGGCACCCCGTCGGCAAAAGGAAAAAACCTTGCGGGACCGTTTGCCATGCTGGGGTGGGCTCCCAGCGTGGCACAAGGACTTTGGGGGGGGCCTTCAGCTGATGGAGGATTGGGCACCCCCGTCGGCAAAATCACTGATTGCCACGCTGGGGTGGGCTCCCAGCATGGCACCAAGTACTGGGGGGGGGGAGGAGGCGATGCAGCTCGGCCGGCGAGAATTGGGCACCCCGTCGGCTATACACTGCATGCAGGAGCGCGCACGCCTGCGGGGTTGGGGAGCTGCGCGTGAGCAGCTTCTTATCGCTGCTCACTCAAGCGTAGCTCCCCCTTTCAGCTGTATGCCACTGCATTTTGGAGCGTGTCATAGACAGCTCCAAAATGCATTGGCTTACAGGGGCCGCGCCTGCCAGGACACTGCCTGAATTGGAGGAGGAGGTGACACATCTCCAAAATCTCTGATGATGGCACTATGTTTCTTGCACATGTGTGCAAGCAAACATAAAAATGGCACATCAGTTAGGGCAGCCAAGGTGTTGAGAGAACTGAGTCTGGCACAGGGGATCACAGGAAGTAAAAATGATTACTTCAAGTATATAAGTCAGAAGAGAAATAGTAATGATCACATAGTTGTGACCACCAATGTCAGTGTTTGTGCAGAAAAGTTGGTTGATTAGGCTGAAGTACTCAATGAGTACTTCTGTTCGGTATTCACCAAGGAGACGAATGAGACAATACTGAATGTGAGGGGTTTCAATGGGGGGGGGGGATGACAGGTTGGGTAATCATGCAGAAAAGGGACAGGTGAACTCATACTGCCTCTGTACAGTTAACTGATCTGGCCGAATGGCCACTACTGCATTCAGTACTGGCACCCCCTACTTGAATAAGAAAATCAATGTAAATGAGGGGTTTAGGTGCTGGCGATGAGAATGGTCCTGGGATTTGGAGATAGACCTTAAGAGAACAGAGTAAGACAGCTCAGTATGTATTTCTTGTAGGATAGAAGGGAGAGAGGGTATATGATTGAGTTCTTCAAGTACCTGAGGGTTATGAACAGAGTAAGCACTGCCAGTAATTTCAAATTTAAGGGTGGCAGGGAAACCATGATGCATACTGTGAATGTTGAAGAATGCAGAATTAGGAGGGAAATGAGCATGCGTTACTTCACCAAAAGGTCAATGGCAGACCTGAATAGCCTGCTGGAGGACGTGATATCAGTGAGGACATGGGGAAGCTTCAAAAAGTGGCGTGACATTCTAAGGAAAGATTATAACCGTGGTTGAGAAGGTATTGGGAATGAATGATACAAGGGTAGAATGACTGGGAAACTGGTAAGTTGCTGTCATTAATATCTACCATTTGTCATCCATTTCAGTGCTACTACTTTATTATGATTCACTTTCTTTCAGTCATCAGAGGTCAAGAATTCAACTACTATGGAGCTGGAGGATTTATGGTGTGGTTTGGATTTCATTCAGAGCAAGGGATATCATGTGGCACAGCTTGCCACTGATTGCCACGTTCAAGTGAAGACTTTCATGAAAAGGGAACACCCACAAGTAAAACATTACTTTGATGTATGGCATATGTCTAAGGGTATGGTTCTGAAATGTAATTGCTATTTTATTATTTGATCCCATTACTGCATTGTATGCTCAGGTGAACTGTGAATTATGCTAAGATACTCCCTACATAGACCTCTGTTTTGTGAAAGGAGCTCGGAAAAAGCTTGAGAAAATTGCCAAAAAGAAAGATTGCGGTGACATCCATCTGTGGTGCAAATCGATCACAAACCACATGTTTTAGGTAGCAGCTGGAATCACGACTGGCTGCGAAATCACTGTTTAAAAGTGGCTCAGTGTGGTAAATCATGTATGCAATAGCCATGGTGATAAATTTTTAGAATGTGCTCCTGGCAAATTAACCAACACAAAGTTGTAGTTAAAACAAGCATTTGTCAATGCTGAATGTTGTCTCGCTGACATTGGCATTGGTAGTGCAGGAGTTAGAGATGCATAATAGGAGTGGCAGTGAAGTATTGAACTGACGGCAACCCCATCACCACCCTGCAGAGACTGGCAGGTATTGGGTTATGCCTTTGGGTCATCAGCTATAACGCTCAAGCCATTGTACCTCATCCTACCCTGTAGACACTGACAAGTGTCCTGGTGTGCTTTGGGGTCCTTGGGTGGTATACTTACACCATTCCATAAGGAAATACTCTGAGGTGGGTGCAGTATAGGAGAACTTTGTGGCTGAACACTCCAAGGCAGACCTTGATGCCTGTCAGTGGCTGCAGGGTGAGGGTGGGGGTGGAATGGCAGGAACATTACAGCTGATGATCCCAAGTCACACCTCTGATGCCTGTCAGTCTCTACAGGGTGGGGTGTAACAGTTGAAAACCCTAATGCCATAGGCGTGTGTTGGTATTTTCACTCCAAATTATCAACATGGGCTTTTTGTGACCCCATCTCATGAAGAGTGGCAGTATCAGTTTCTTAGCCGAAAGGAGATTTTGCACAGTGACTGTGCCATTTGGTGTCACTGGTACGTAAACACATTTTGGGCAGGATGTGAAAAATGGCAACTGTATTGTTCATGAGGAGGTGTAAAAAAATGGCAACTTTGAAAATCTGGAGCGAAAATATGAAAAATCGGTGAAGTCATGAGCATGCATAGAAACTGCGCAACGCACATCTGTAACCCAATTATTTGTGTTTTTTTTTAAACCACATTTTCAATGTAGGCGTTTTGGGACCTCCCGTCATGAACAGTGGCACTGTGATTTTCTTAATCTGTCCCAAAAGTTGATCTCCCACAGCGACCATGCCATTGTATATGCTCTGGAAGTTTTCCATGGAGTGGTGTGTCACTTTGCACCTAAATTCTCATGCTACTTCTTCTCTTCAATGTATGCAAGGTATGTCTTTCTGTAAATATGTATTCCGCTGTGCACTAGACATATTTTGATTTCTAAGTCTCATAACATGATGGGCGAGCACTATTCATTGTCAAGTTGGTAAACAAATTTCAAACACTGTTCTTAATGCCCATAGGCACATCCTGGCGGCACTGCATTTTAACGTAAAAGTTGAATGCGCACAAGCTGTAACAAGGACAGGTGAACTGAAATTCAAAATTGCTTTCCCTAAGTCAAACAAGCATTTGTCATTGCTGAATGTTGTCTTGCTTGTGTTGGCACTGGTAGTGCAGGAGTTAGAGAGATGCATAATAGAAATGGCAGTGAAGTATGGAACCAACGTCAACCCCACCCCACCCTGCAGAGACTGACAGGCATTGAAGTGTGCCTTTGGGTCATCGGCCATAGACTCTGACAAGTGTTGCATTGGGCGTTGGGGTCATCAGGCCTTATGCTCACCCCATTCAATAAGGAAGTACATTAAGATGGGTGCAGTATAGGAAAATGGGGTAAAGTTTGGGGCCAAAGAGTCCAAGGCACAACTTGATGCCTGTGACTGGCTGCAGGGTGGTGGTGGGGGTGGAATGGCATGAGCATTGCAGCTAACAATCCAAAGGCACACCCCTGACGCCTGTCAGTATCTACAGGGTGGGACATTATGGTAAGAAACCCTAACGTCCTGGGCATTAGTTGGTATTTGCAATCCAAGTTTTCAACATGGCCTTTTTGTAACCCTACCTCACGAAAGGATTTGGGACCTCCACTCATGAACAGTGGCATTATGATTTTGTTAATCTGTCCAGAACATTGATTTCCCACACCGACCACACCATTCTGCCCCAGATGTGTGAAAACACATTTCGGGCAGGATGTGAAAAATGTGGTGTGAAGAAATGGCAATGTTGAAAATCTGGAGTGAAAATATTAAAAATTCTCTAAGTTACGAGCTTGCATGGAAACTGTGCAATGCACGCTTGTAACACAGTCATTTTGTGGAATTCTTTCACCAAATTTGCAACATGGGCATTTTGGTACCTCTGCTCATGAACAGTGTCACTGTGATTTTCTTAATATGTCCCAAACATTGATTTCCCACAGCAACCATGCCGTTGTGCGTCAGATGTGCGAAAACACATTTCAGGCAGGATGTGAAAAATGACAGCTGTACTGTTCATAAGGAAGTGTCAAAAAATGGCAATGTTGAAAAATCTGGAGTGAAAATATTTAAAATACTCAAACTTACAAGCATGCATTGGCACCAGATTTGCATATAGGCTTTTTGGGAGCCCACCTCATGAACAGTGACACTGTCATTTCATTAATCAGTCCGGAAAGGTGATTCCATGCAGTGACTGTGAAATCACCTTTCTGGACTGAATAATGACATGACAGTGGCTGAGTTCATGAGGTAGGGTCCCAAGAACCCCATGTTGAAAATTTGGAGCCAAAAGTCGTAAAAATGGCCGAGATACCCACCTAAGTTGAACCCCCTCCATTTATGCCTTTATTCAGCTAACCGGCATTTCTTCAGTTCGCAGTCAGCTTTGAAGAGTGCAGACATGTTCCTGTTCCACTGAAGATCATCGTACTGGGATCTGCAGGTAAATATGGGGTATGGGGTGTGTGGGAAGGTTGGGTACCCAGAGGGTAGGTGCGGGTTGGGGTGGGACACCGGAGACAACGAGGGACCGTTTTCTCTTTTTACAGGTAAAAAAAAACAACAAAAAGACATTGCAGGACTTTTGTTTTTACAGGTGTGTTTTGGCACACTGGGGTGGGCACTTGGTGTGCCACCTGTGTTTTTTTTGGGAGGGGGACTGAAGCTGACAAGGATTGGACCCCCCCCATCGGCACTCAAAACATATCTGTGTTTGGGGGTGCATGATGCTGAGGGGGATTGGGCACCCCTAGGCACACAAATTAAATAATAGGGGACATTATGCCAACGGGATTGGACTCTACTGGCAAATGAACTGGGAGGGCATGCTGAGAGGATTGCACTCTCGACGTTGGCTTTCAGGAGGGACTGTAACAGGTGGACGGTGATAGCCACTGCCATGGTTACTGAAATGTTACACCAGGCAAGGCACACCCTGCAATGATGGGTCACTCTCTCATTGCAGCGGTGAAATTGTTTCAAGTTGGTGGCAAGCTTTTGCACTGCTGTTATAGACAGCGTGCTATTTCATTGATGCCACAGAGTCCAGCCCAAAAAAGCAGTGCCGCCATTGGCTACCACGCGACTGCACCTCCAAAACCTGCTATTCCAAGCTACCACAATATGTTGTTTGTGCTTGCATGCATAACAACATAAAAAGGGTGATTAGGCAGTCACAAAGCCAGTCAAAATGGACACCACATATGGTAATTGTTTATGAGTGTCACTTCCCTTCAAGTGCCCTGATGACTTCCAGAACGTTGCTTATTGAAATGCATAATGGACTCTGTATGCTGTGCATAGTGTATTGTCTGAAAATGACATTCTACTGTTACCATGCAACAAGCATGACTAATAACGTGGGTTTCAGAAAGACAGCGAGCGGATTGTTACTGAGCCATCAGGTGACTGTTGCTTAATCCATGGCATACGCACACCAAGCAGAAGAGATTCCTCCATGACAGATCAGTGAACCAAAAATATCTCATTATTCTGCCATGACTTATAGCATGATTGCAACTACAATGGGATGCCCGTCCAAAGTCCAGCAGTGTATCACTCGCTCAGGGATGCACGTGCAAGGGGCAGAGCATGCCTATTACAGGCACCTGTGCCCGCGCCCAACCCCCTACCTCCACTATGCCCCTATGCCTGTCTCAACTTTTCTTGAACCCTTCTACTGTTTCCATGGTCACTAAATCTGTATGCAGTGCATGCCAGGGTGCCACAACCCTCTCGGTGAAAAAATGCCTTCTTGCCTCCCCTTTGAAGTCCCACCCCAGCGAGCTTTAAACTATGGCCTCTTGTGATCCCCCCTTCCTTTCATCGGAAAAGCTCATTGGTGTTCTCCTTATTGAACCCCTTCAAGTTTTTGAAAGTCTCTGTCATGTTCCCACTGTCTCTTCTGTCCTCCAACGTATACGCGCTCAGGTTTCTGAGCCTGTCCTCTTACGTCACCCCTCCAGTCCCTGAACCATTTTGGTTGCCCTTCTCTGGACTCTCTCCAGCAGTGCCACTTCCTTCTTAAGCCGTGGTCTCAAGAACTAGAAACAATACTCCAGGTGTGGCCTCACCAGTGCATTGTATAGTGGCAGATTAACCTCCCCCACTTCTGGACGTAATACCTCCTAGCTATGCAACCCAGCATCTTATTAGCTTTCGCTGCTGCTTTACTATGCTGTTCGGAGCTGTTCCCATTATCATCCACCAGTGCACCCAGGTCCTTTGCCACCTGTGTGACAGACAGCTCAACAAACCCCCCCCCCCCAAGTGGTATGTGAACCTTAGGTTCCTCCCTGTCAGGTGCAACACACAGCACTTGTGTGCATTGAACCCCAGCTGCCACTTTTTGGCCCAACTGTCCAGAATCTTTAAGTCATCCTGGAGTGCCCTTCTCAACCTCCTCATTTTCAACCACCTCCCCCACTTTGGTGTCATCAGTGAACAAACTCATCTTGCTAGCCACCCCACCCCGATGTCCACGATGAACACGTTAAAGTGGACTGGGCCAAGGACCGAGTCCTATGGGACTCCACTGATGACTTCCCTGGGTGTTGATATCTCTCCCCCCCACCAAGACCCTCTGTTTCCTATCCCTGTCCATTTGCCACCCACCTCACCAATTTTGCACCCAACCCCAGTTCACTCAGCTTCCAGATTAATCTCCTGTGTGGGACAGAAGCAAAAGCCTTGCTGAAATCCAGGTATATGATATCAACCGGCTTACCTACATCTAGTGACCCTGTCACCCAGTCAAAGAATTCCACCAGGGTGGTTTGACATGATTTACCCCTGACAAGCCCATGGTGATTTTCATGCTGAAAACCATCTACCTCTAGGAGCTCCACTATCCTTTCCTTTAAGATGGCCTCCAGAATTTTACGTATGATGGAAGTCAGACTGACCGGTCTGTAGTTTGATGGAGCATCCTGGGGTCCACTCTTATGTATGGGCTCCACATGTGCCTCTCTCCAATCCAGAGGAACACAGCCTGTTTGGAGTGAGGATTTGTACAGTTCTGTTAATGGATGTGCCAGGACATACATCAGTTCTTTCATGCACACTTCATGGCTAGCACTGTGTAACGGAAGACCCCACAGGTACACGGACAACTGGGAGGTCCCTCACAGAGCCTTAATTTTACCACCCAGGTGAGGACAAATTGGGAGAGTGGCCCATTTTCTTTACCCCTTCTACCACAAACTGACAGCAGGTAATCTGGTTTTATATAAAATTATATAAATTAAACAGAATATATAGTACGTGCAGCAAGTGTGTGGTTTATTCTATGTATATAGTAATATTCTTTGCAAAAAACTTCATTAATGCACCAGTTAGGCTAACTTGGTTCCATATGAAAATTGTGACTATAAAACCGCGATTGACATAATCGCAAAGTTTTTTCAGCGACTGTCGGAATAGCGAGCAAACATATTAGCGCCATAACAAAATCGCAACCATGTAATAACAACACTTACACTTACAGGCATGGTTGATGTTTTACCTGATGTTTTCCATTATCACTACCATCGCTGTCTCTTTTGCCCCATGTCATACATATTGATGAACTGACTTCACCCTCGATACTTAGTAATATGAATAACTTAGTGGGGTAATAAAATATAAGGGAATTTATCAGAAGGCATTTCAATATGGGAAGGATGAGAACTAAAACTGAGGATTTCTGGTGTAACCCCCCTATAAATGGGGGTTCCTAAAAGCCTCCTAGGAGCTGCCTAAGTGTTTCCCCGGTGGTTGGCGTTCAGTGCTTAAGCCGTTTTATATGGCAATGCTGTGATTGCTTTTAGAGCCTCTGTGTGCTGTCCCTTTAAGGGCTGCCTGCTTGTTTTTATAATTAGTGCTCTGGGGGGGACTGGGGTTTCTCTGCTTGAATCCCGCCCTGGACTGCTGTCTGATCGCTCCATTCCTGCAGTTGCTAGGAGCACAGGGGGAACCCATCAGAAAGATGTAATTGTTTCCCTGAAAACAGTTAAGAGTAATGGTAAAAATGCAGCCTGTCTAACCTGTCTTTCTTGCAGCTGGGACTTTGTGTGCTGTGCCCCTCCATTTTGGACCAGAACATTCTGAAGGGTCCAGTAAGGTGCCAGGGGCAGTTAATTTGAAGGATTAAGTGACCAACCAGGATCAAGACTCTAGAGGGAGCTGGCTGACCAATGGGGACTTAGCAAGTAATCCTGGGAAGTGAAGTCTGAACAAGGGCGCCTTTTGGCACCAATCGAGACAGGTCTCATAGCCTGGTGTCTGCAGCCCACCTATGGGATCGGGTGGCGCATGACTGAGAAGGCTGGCCCCAACTGCCTGAGGGTCAGAGACGTTATGGCTGTGAGCGAGGAGGGAGCATCTTGCTCCTGCAGCATTAAGTGTTCGCGCGGGAAGCGCGTGAAAGGCCTGAGGCGGCCGTTTTTGCATAGCCAGAAAGCTTTGGATTAAATCCACTGGCGTGCGGTCAGAGGAGGCTATGTATAAACACAGCTACCTACCAGGCTTCACCTGAAGAGGACTGGAGAATCTGCTGAATTGCGCTCGGTCTGTCAGGACGTTGAAGCTGCAGTGTAACACCCACAATTGCTGTGAGTTCATTTGGGTCCTGGAAGCAGCTGCCTGGTATGGTACCCCTCTGTTGTTTTCCATATAAATGTGTGAGGAGGCCCTTGAAGCTCAGGCTCAGCCCTGCAAGTGGTGAAGGAGTGGTTATCTGCTGGAGTTGTGAGTACTGGATCAGGGTAGCTCCCTGTTAAAGCTTACAAACAGTGGCAAAAATCATTTTGTTATACTGCTGACTGCACTAATTGAGCTTTCTGCTCCATCTGATCTTCTCAGGGATTAAATGCTCACTTGTATCAGGGCCCCAACCAGCTGCAACGAGGGACTAGCCATTAGGGCTTGGATACCCATAGACAGTAATTAATAGGTTAGGCCTGTGCACAGAGCCCTAGGTAGATTTTCATATATGGTAGTGGTAAGCTAATCAACCTGATTTCCCCCGGTCCTTGTTAACTTCCCTCAAATAAATCAGATTGTTTGTTTTGCAAAAGTACACTGGCTAGTCTGTGTATTAATGGTGAAATACTGCATAGTGAATGTGGTGTAACTGTACCTTACTTTCCAGGGTGTCCCCGGAGTGAGATGACTGGTTCGAGCCGGGGGTAAGTATATGGTAAGGATTCTGAAATTGAACTGTGTGGGCCACTAGTGGGAAGAAAGGGGGGTTGCAGCGACCCAGAGGGCTGTGACCGAGTCGACCTCGACTATTCTAACCCCGACCTCTGGGTGGAGGCACCCGTCAACGGATCTGGGCCCCTCACCCTGCTACAGTTAGGGCAGGAAGGGGTAGTAGCCCTTAGAATAGTGCCCCCTGGAGGTTACAACTTGGAGGCACCACTGGGATTAGCGTCCCCTAGTGGCCAAGTGGGTAACGTGCATAAAAACGGAAAAGCTGACGGGGAAACTGGAAGGGGATATTATGGCAAAAATTAAGTTGGATCCTATTAAGACAATGGTACACAAAGTGATGGGGTGGGGCGAAGCTGAAGAGCTGGTCTCCCAGAGAACTGTGTTACTATTAGACATGCCTCTGGGAACACCGACAGCTAACATTATTTCTACTGCAGAGCGTGTTAAATGTTTGGGCAAGGTGGAGGTGAAGGGGCGTATGGCTGACCTGCTTTGATCAGACCCTGCAGGTGCTACTTTTGTGTAGTGTGGCCATCGACCCCGAGAGGGTACCTCCAGTGATTTCCCTGGAGGGTGCCCCACAGGGGTGGAGGCTTGTGCACATTCGGAGTGGGTCAGTCACTCCTGGGGGTTCCCCCAGACTAATAGTTTCAAAGATAAACTGCTTAAATTGCTGGCTGTGGAAGGGAGGACTACCCAGGAGTTGCTGCAAGCATTGGACCTCTCTAGTGACACCACCCCCAGGTTTCCCCAGGCACCTCTCCCTGTCCCCCCAAGAGTTCTATTTTGGCTCCACTGCCCCTAGTGGTTCCCCTTATACAGCTCGATTCTTACCGAAGGTTGAAACTTTTTTCTGGCACAGTGCCGGTGCCTTCAGGGGAGGATGACTTGGAGGTGTGGATGGATTACGCCACCCCCTTAGTTCAGGAGTGGCAATGCTCTGAGGGGGAGAAAAGAAAGTGATTGATGGAGAGTCTGCAGGGTCCCACTTTAGAAGCCATTAGGTTCTTGCGGGCCACTAACCCGGGAGCCACCGCAGCAGAGTATCTTTCTGCTTTGGAGGGAGTGTTTGGGAGTACAGAGACTGGGGAAGACTTATTATGGAAATTCAAGTCTGCCAAGCAATGGAGAAATGAGAAACTGTCCGCTTTTGTTACTAGGGTGGAGCGGGCCTTGCAAAAGGCCTATCGAAAAGGGGGGGATCACAGCCACGGCCTTGAACCAGGTCAGGTTGGAACTGCTTTGAAGTCTGCTAGATTTTCTAGTGTGATATTGTTAAAACTTAAGTTACATGATAGACGGGCTGCCCGGCCTAAATACTGTCAATTGATGAGGGAGATTAGAGAAGTGGAGACTGATGAGGAGGGGTGGGAACCCAATGTGGGAGCTGTGAACTCAAGCCGAACCCCTGAGTCTAGTGTACCTGAGGAGACCCACCTTTCAAGGAGGCCTGATGCATCCCCAGAATTTCAAGGTGATGTGGGGATGTGTGCCATTTCCTCTGATCCCCACATAGAAAGTGAGTTGAGGGCCAAGGTTAGAAATTTACAAGAATTGGTGAGGGATTTGAGGCGGTCCGCTACCCACCCTGTTAGGTCTGGGGAACCTGAGTCATTTAGAAACCCATGTCCTAGCCCCGGGGAACCCCCTCACCCCCTGGAGGGCCCCCAGCAGACAAAGTACTCCCCTCCCAATAGAGACCCCTGGGACCCCAAGTTCTGTTACCATTGTGGGGAGGATGGACACTTTCAGCCTGAGTGCCAGCTGCCGGAGAATTTAAGGAAGGTCATAGAAACATAGAAACATAGAAGTTGACGGCAGATAAGGACCCCAAGGCCCATCCAGTCTGCCCATTTCTTTTTCTACCTTATAAATGTGCCATCGGCCTTTGCTCTGTCAGTGGCCTATCTATTCATAGTCATTTGTATTGCTCCCTTATGCCTATCCCATGCCTGTTTGAAGCCCTGCACTGTATTCATAGCCACCACTTCTTGTGGTAAGCCATTCCATGCATCCACCACCCTTTCTGTGAAAAGAATTTCCTCACATTCCCCTTAATCGCTCCCTCTAATCTCATGCTGTGTCCTCTTGTCCTGCTATTTTCTTATATTTAAACATGTTAGACTCTTTCACCTTGTTTATGCCCTTAAGGTGTTTGAATGCCTCGATCATATCACCTCTCTCCCTCCTTTGCTCAAGGGTATACATATTGAGCTCCTTAATCTGTCCTCATATGTCTTCTGATGCAGTCCATGCACCATTTGTTGCCCTTCTCTGGACTGCCTCAATTTGGTTAATGTCCTTGTGAAGGTGTGGCCTCCAATACACTGCAGTACTCCAGATGGGGCCTAACCAGTGTCTTGTACAAAGGGATTATTACCTCCTCTACGACTTGTGATACCCCTACTAATACACCCTAACACCCCCAGCCTTACCTACTGCTTTAGAGGTCTGCTTGATGATTTTAGGTCATCAGTGATGATGATGCCCAAGTCTCTTTCTTCCTTTGTGACTGCTAGCAACTCCTCCCAGCCTATAGGTGGCTTCAGGTTTCTCTTCCCTATGTGCATGATTTTGCACTTCTTTGCATTAAATCCCATTTGCCACTCTTCTGACCATTCTGCTAGTTTATCCAGATCTCTTCTCATTCTGCCCACCCCATCTGGATCATCTACTCTGTTGCAGATCTTGGTGTCATCTGCAAACAGACAAGCCTTACCCTCTAGTCCATCTGCAAGGTCACTAATGAAGATGTTGAAGAGGACTGGCCCCAGGACTGATCCCTGAGGTACCCCACTTGTGACTTGCATCTCTTCTGACTGTATACCATTTACCACCACTCTCTGTTTTCTGCCCATCAACCAGTTTGCCACCCAGTTGACCAACTTCTGACCCACCCCGAGCCTACCCAGCTTATTTATCAATCTTCTATGTGGAACAGTGTCAAAAGCTTTGCTGAAGTCAAGGTAGGCGACATCAACTGGTCCCCCTTGGTCCACCACTCTGGTTACCCAGTCAAAGAAATATATGAGATTAGTTTGACAGGACCTTTCTTTTCTAAACCCATGCTGTCTTGGATCCTGTGCCCTATGGATTCCAGGTGTTGCACTATCCTTTCCTTAAGGAGTGCCTCCATAATCTTGCCCACTACTGAGGTAAGACTGACCGGTCTGTAGTTCCCTGCCTCCTCCCTGCTACCACTCTTGTGGAGCGGGATCACATGAGCCCTTCTCCAGTCTTCTGGGACCTCTCCTGTGCTCAGAGACTCACTAAACAATTCTGCTAATGGCTCTGCTAGTTCCTCCTTTAGCTCCTTAAGTACCCTGGGATGTATGCCATCAGGTCCCATTGCCTTATCCACCCTGAGCTCAGCAGCTCTTGTAGGACCCTTTCTTTTGTGAAGGGAGTAGTGCTCACCTCCTCCCCTGTGTCCATGATGCTGAGCTGTGGGCCCTGCCTACCGTCTCTTCAGTAAATACTGAGCAAAAGTATCTATTTAGGATAGATGCCTTTACAGGGTCCTCCTCACATGCTCCTTTTCTCCATTAAGCTTAGCAATACCCCCTCTGGACTTTCTCCTTTCACTAATGTATCTATAGAAAGTCTTGTCACCTTCTTTTACTGTTCGTGCTAGTGTTTCCTCAGTTTGGGACTTTGCCTGCCTTACTGCCTTACCTGCTTCCCTTAGGGCAGTTTGGTATGCCTCCCTATCTTCATCCCGCTGTGTTCCCTTATATTTCCTGAAGGCCAGCCTTTTGGCTCTGACCTTTTCTGCTACTGTATTTGAGAACCAAAGTGGTTTCCTTCTTCTTTGCACTTCCTTTTCTGTCTAACACAATGGGATGTTGCTTCAAGTATTGCATCCTTAATGCTTGCCCACTTTGCCTGTACCCCTCACCTGTGTTTCTTTTTGCCAGGGCTAGCTTAACTCTGTTGGCCATCTTATCAAAGTCAGCTCCTCTGAAGTCCCATATTTTTGCCTTGGAATGGGATGATTTAGATGTAGTAGCAAATTGAACCATACCATATGATGGTCACTGGCCCCAGGTGACCTTCTACGTGGAGATCTGTGATCCCTTCTTTGTTAGTCAGTACTAGATCTAGGATAGCCCTGTCTCTTGTGGGTTGCTGTACCAGTTGTTTGAGGCCCTTCCTGCAGGGAATCCACTATGAGTCTAGTTCTGGCAGATGTTCCTGCTGGTATTGACCAATCTGTATCCGCATGTTGAAGTCTCCCATTATCAGAACCTCCCTTTAGCTGTCATGTTTTGTATATCTTCTAACAGTAATGTGTCTATGTCCTCCCTCTGGTCTGGGGCCTGTAGAACCCCCAGTTCTTATGGCTGTCCCATTTCCTGTTTCAGGGTGACCCACAGTTATTCTGGCTCCTATGTGTATTCTGAATTTCTGTAGCTTTGATATTTTCATTAACATACAGGCCACTCCTCCCCCTTTTTGCACCTCGTCTCTCTTCTGAACAATACATAGCCAGGTACTGAAGTCTCCCAAGTGTGGTTACTGGTAAACCATGTCTCACTAATGCTACTATGTCCAGTTTAGCCTCTGACATTATTGCCTGCAGGTCTGGGATCTTATTTCCAGGCTGTGAGCATTTGTATACATGATTTTCCATTGGCCAGATTTTGGTGCGTTAGTTGTTGGGTGAAGTTTGGCATTACCCTGTCGTCATATGGGAGACAAACATTTTTTCTTACCTGGTGATGCAAATGAGCAGCAAACATGCTGAATTCCTGTTTGACCACTAGCTGAGGGGAGGGTGTTCTTCCCATTCGGCGATGGGGTGCTGCACCCTCTCCCCATTTGCTAGTTTAAATATTCTGCAAGCGCCAAACTTCTGCCCCAATGCACTGACTCCTCTTTAGTCAGATGCAGTCCATCAAATTTAAAGAACTTTCGCTCCCAGAACTGTTGCCAGTTCCCACAAATCTGTGTCCTTTTCCTGGCACCAGTCCTTGAGCCACGTGTTTAGCTCCCTATCTCCCCTTCTCTGACCTTCCGTCCATCTGCTCCCCTCTCCCAGACTGGCAGGATCTCAGAGAGGAGATGCCAGATGAAATAGATGATAGTTTGTCACCCAGCCTAGTCAGGTGTTCCTTGGTCTCCACAACTGACCGACTGGCGAGATCATTAGTCCCTATGTGTACTAGGACATCAATGTTTTCTCCTGCTTGTGAACAAATTTTGTAATGCGGTCAGTGTCTCTCCATGCTGATGTACCTGGGACATCTGACCATCACCCTGGCTGGAGATGGGTATCAACTCCCGAATCATGGAGTCTCCTATGATCAGAAGTTTTTGGATTTCCTTTGTGCTTGTTTTGTTTTGGTTCCTGATTTGGGTGAGTTTTGTTGTGCTAGCTCCTGTGCCGCAGTGTCCTGCTCTGCAGTGTCTTCTGCCTCTTTATTTGATTTCAGAGATAGAGGCAGATACCTGTTTGTAGTGTTTATATGGGTTTTGGAGGTAATGTGTTGGAGAGCAGAGAGTGATGGGACACCTGATTTGCTCCTCCTAACCACCTGCCAACCTCCTGGACCAACTACCCTCTGCGGTCGAAGTTTTTCTGTTGGATGCTGGGGAAATGGCGGGTGGTTCTTACAATGTATTTCCTCTTCAAAATGAAATTTGAGGTGTGCAATCTCTGCCCATGCTGCCCGGAGCTGAGCCCTAAGATCTCCAAAGGCCCAACATGTAGGACAGTGTCCTAAATCCTGTAAGACTGTCCTTCTGAAAATTGTTCCACAGTACCTGCAGTTAATGAAATCCATTCCAAATAAGTTGCTGGGTTTGTAACCTAGTCAGAGTAATTAGAAGGAAAAAAAAGGAAAAAAATGCAAGTAATGGTTTAATTGTGCTTTGTTTAACTTGTTATAACAAGTTAAATTACTAGTGCCCTGTAAAGAGATCACCTTGTGAGCCCCACTGATCCGCCCTTCCTGCTCTGCCACAGGAAATGTCACAACTGTGGTACCCTATAAAGGAGTGTAGCGTGGGGTAGTTGGGGATGGGGGTGGGTGTTTGGGCCCTTCCCTGCCTAAAAAGAAGAACCACGGACGAAAGAACAAGGAGGTAAGAGCGAAACAATCAGTCAACAACAAATGCAGTAACCCTGAAAGCTTATCCTAATGTTAGATAAAACTGTAAAACCTGTAAAGCACCACCTGTAATAATTTCAGAAGATATCAGCTGTAAGACACTTTGCTCCAGAGAAAATAAAGCAGTAACAGAAGATATACCTTGCAAAGACAATTTGAATCAGAAGATTACAGGAGTAATCTGTTAGCATTACACCTGTAGGCACACCTTGTAATAATGCAGAAAAAGGTATACCAGCAACAACAATTTGAATCAGAGAAAAAATAAAGCAATGAAATGTTAGCAACAAACAGTAGCAATCCTGTGAGTAAAAATAAAAACACCACACACAGTAAATCTGCTTTAGCCAAACTAAGTCTTAATCCTTTTCCCTTGCTCTGGTAAGTTTCTCTACTCTGCCTTTCAAGCAGTCTTAGAAGGAAGAGCTCAGGTGAAGCTAGGTGCCTTGCCAGCAAACCAAGTCTTCTACCTCCAAGATATCCAACTAACCTGACTTTTTAACCCTTCTTTCTGTTGGAAATTACTGACAGTTTGCCAGCTCCACCCCCACATACACACCCAATCCTTTGGAAGAGCTGTGGGAGAAAAGCAATTAGCTCCTTCAATGTGAGAAGGAGACTGAAACACCTCTGAGACAACAAACCTTTTCAACAAACAAGAATAAAATAAAACACAGTGTCAAACAGTAATTTTGCTTAGCCCAATGATAAAAAGTCACAAAAGGTAAGCTCCACCTGTAATACAGTAATTTCAGAGAAGATATGCCTGTAAGAAACACTTTGCTCCAGAGAAAAATAAAGCAGTAACAGAAGATATACCTTGCAAAAGACAATTTGAATCAGAAGATTACAGGAGTAATCTGTTAGCACACACTGTAAGCACACCTTGTAATAATGCAGAAGAAGGTATACCAGCAACAACAATTTGAATCAGAGAAAAATAAAGCAATGAAATGTTAGCAACAAACAGTAGCAATCCCTGTGAGTAAAAATAAAACACCACCACACAGTAAATCTGCTTAGCCAAACTAAGTCTTAATCCTTTTCCCTTGCTCTGGTAAGTTTCTCTACTCTGCCTTTCAAGCAGTCTTAGAAGGAAAGAGCTCAGGTGAAGCTAGGTGCCTTGGCCAGCAAACCAAGTCTTCAACAGGTCAACAGCAAACTGATCACTTGGCATTGCAGGGACCACGTTTGACCCCCCAGGAAGGGTTTTGTGACCCGGGCCAATGCCCAAGCAACTGTCGAGGCTCTGCCTCCTGAATGGTCTGATGTGGTTGGCCCCTCGATGGAGGCCCCAGTGTGAGTAAATGAGATTCCCACCCAAGCTGTATTAGATAGTGGCTCTCAGGTAGCCATCATGTTTCAGGACTGGTATCAGACACACCTACCTGAGGTGCCACTGCAACCCTTGGATGGCCTACATGTATGGGGGCTAAGTGACAAGGCTTATTCGTATTTGGGGTATATCCGGGGCTGGTTGTCATTTCCTACTTCTGTGGCTGGAGTGGATGAACAGGTGAAAACTTTGGCTTTAGTCTGCCCACCCACTGGACTGTATGATGGGGTACCCCTGTTGATTGGGACAGATGCTCATATGTTTGGATGATTAGCCCAATTGTGTTCAGAAAAGCAAGGATTTAGAACCGGGCGAGCCCTAAGAATATCCGCTGTGATCCAACAGATCTCTGAAGCTCAGAAGAAGGGTAGCCAGGAGGAACCTGAAGGCCCGGTGGGTGTAGTATGGAAGAAGAATCCGGCACCGGTGATACTTGCCCTGAATGCCCTGTATGTTTTGCAAAGGAAAGTCTGACTGAGAACAGATGTTAAAAATAAGTTGTTGATGTTGGATGCACCCGGGGAGGGAAGATTGCCTGAGGGACTGCTGGTCAAACCCAGTATCACGCTTATGTCAAGAGGGTGATGGTTCAAGTCCATAATGTGTCCGACAAGGAGATTCGAATAAAAAGAGGATGCACCCTGGCAAGTGTACATTGTGCAGATACTGCAGTGCTGCCCAATTGCAAGGGTTCAAGGAAAGATGACAGAGTGACTCCCGACTTGTTTGATTTCGGTGACTCCCCGTTGCCTGCTGAATGGAAAGTGAGGATCAGTGAGAAGCTAGCCACCAGAGACCAGGTATTTTCCCCTAAAAGAATGGGACGTGGGATGTGTGCAAGGGGCTGAGCACCACATCCGGCTGCATGATGAAAGGCCTTTTAGAGAGAGATCTCGGCGTCTGGCCCCAGCTGACATAGACGATGTGAGGTGGCATTTGCAAGAGATGCTCACTACTGGTGTGATACAAGAGTCCTGGAGCACCTATGCTTCCCCCATCATAGTAGTGAGGTAAAAGAATGGGGCAGTTCAGATGTGTGTAGACTACCGTACTTTGAATCGGTGGACCATTCCCGACCAGTACACCATGCCACGCATACAAGACGCATTGGATTGTTTAAATGGCAGTAAGTGGTTCTCTGTGTTAGACCTCCGTAGTGGGTACTATCAAATCCCGATGGCACCAGAGGACCGAGAGAAGACTGCATTCATTTTCCCCCTAGGTTTCTATGAGTTCATCCGGATACCTCAAGGGATTTCAGGGGCCCCAGCTACTTTTCAGCGCCTGATGGAACGTGCTGTGGGGGACATGAATTTGCTCGAGTGTTTGGTCTACTTAGATGATGTCATAGTGTCTGGCCGCTCATTGGAAGAGTATGAATGCTGATTGTTCAAGGTCCTGGATCGGCTGGAGGATTTTGGTCTCAAGCTATCTATAGACAAGTGCCAATTCTTCCAAATTTCGATAAAGTATGTGGGCCATATAGTATCCACTGAAGGCATAGAGACTGACCCCAGCAAAATGGTGGCTTTGACTACTTGGCCTCAGCCAAATAATTTGAAGGAGTTGCAATGGTTCCTGGGGTTTTGTGGATATTACAGGCGGTTTGTCAAAGATTATTCTCGAGTGATCCGCCCCCTCCTCAACCTTACTCAGGGGTACCCTCCCACGCACAAAAAGTATACGAAAGTTGTGCACTCTGAGACAGAGAAGAAGTATTTTTGTCCAAATGATGTGTTTGGACACCGCTGGACTACTGAGTGTGAGGAAGCTTTTTATGACATCATATATCAACTTACCCATGCCCCAGTGCTGGCCTATGCTGACCCGGCCAAGCCGTACATTCTCCATACTGACGCTAGTCTACAAGGATTGGGGGCTGTGTTATATCAGGAACACTCGAATGGGCTGAGACCTGTAGCTTTTGCCAGCAGAAGTCTGACTCCTTCAGAAAAAAAATTATCCAGTGCACAAACTAGAGCTCCTGGCTCTGAAGTGGGCCATTGTTGATCAATTCCATGTCTATTTGTACAGTGCCAAAATACTGTTAAAGACTGATAACAATCCTCTGAAATGTGTGCAGACCTCAGCCAAGTTGGATGCCACTGGCCATAGGTGGCTCTCTGCATTGGCCACCTACGATTATGCTGTTGAGTACAGAGCAGGCCTAAACCATATAGATGTGGATACTCTCTCTCGGAGGCCTATGCCACAAACTGACTGGGTCAGGTTGTCGGGACCTGACACAAGAGCCCTTTGCCAAAAGTTTGACAGGGAGGAACAGGTGTCTCCCGATGCTGTAGACTGCATGGTGGATTGCTTGGAGTCATCTAAGAACTGCATACCCGCTGCTTACTGTCATTTTTCTGCATTAGACACTAGTTCGTTGCCCCAATTCAACAATGATAGTCTCCAACGGGCTCAATCCCGAGACTCCATGATAAAAACGGCTCTGGAAGCTTTACAGGCTGGGAGGGACGTGTCCAAATTGCTTTCCACTGACCTGAGAACTGCCTTGTTATATAAAGAAGGACCAAAGTTAAAGCTGATTAACCAACTACTATACAGAGAGACTGTGGATAAGGAGGGCCGGGTAGACAAACAACAACTGGTGCTGCCCTCAGCTTTTAGAGAACTGGTCCTGAGGTCCTTGCATAATCACATGGGGCATCTTGGCATAGACTGAACTCTTGAGGTGGTACGGACCTGATTCTATTGGCCAAAATGAGTACCGATGTAGAGCAGTACGTCAAGACCTGTGGCTGCTGTTTGCAAAGAAAAGCCCTATCTCAGAGAGCTGCCCCCATGGCCAATATCACTACCAGTGCCCCTATGGAACTAGTATGCATTGATTTCCTGAGCCTAGAACCAGATCTAAAAAACATCAGTAACATATTGGTAGTCACGAATCATTTTACCCGGTATGCGCAGGCTTTCCCCTACTAAAGATCAGAAAGCAACCACGGTGGCTAAAGTACTTGTTGAGAACTTCTTTGTCCACTACGGGGCCCCTCAGAGAATCCATTCTAACCAGGGGAGGGACTTTGACAGCCGCCTGATTAAAGAAATGCTATCTTTGTGGGGAGTACGACAATCAAGAACCACTCCATACCATCCCCAGGGAGATCCCCAACCTGAAAGGTTTAACTGCACCTTGCTTGATATGTTGGGCACACACTACAACCCAAGGACAAGCCTAGATAAAGCCAGCAGATTAGCACCCTGGTTCATGCTTATAACTGCACCAAAAGTGATGCCTCTAGATTCTCCCCGTACAGCTGATGTTTGGGAGAGAAGCTAGACTGCCAGTGGATGTGTGTTTCCGGGTTTCCCCTGATGGGGTGCAAGCAGAAAATCATCTACAGTATGTACAGAAAGTTGAAGGCCCAATTGAACCATGCCTACCAATTGGCCCAGACCATGGCTGCTAAACGAAACCTGGCCAACAAGGAGAGGTATGATAAGAAAGTGAAATCAATGGAACTGAGAGAAGGGGATAGAGTGCTATTGAGGAATTTGGGACTGCATGGCAAACATAAGATTGCTGACAGATGGCATCACCTCCCTCATATTGTTGTGGGAAAACTGGCAGATTTACCTGTATATAAAGTGCGGCCTGAAAACAATTCAAAAGATGTGAAAACTATACATAGAAATCATCTGCTGCCAACCGGGCAAATCTTGATTGAAGCTGAACCTCCCAATGCCCCCCCCCCAGGCCTATGACTAGATCTGCTGCCAAGAAAAAACCCAGACCACTTGATTCTTCAGAAAGCCAAATAAGAGCCTTGTCCAAACCCCTCTGATGAAGATGATGGCCACTCTGTGTCTGAAGACAATGAAAATAATATTGAATACTATCCCTCTTATGAACTGAGCCAGCTGTTTCGGGGCAATCCCCTCGTTAACTCCGGAGATGAAGTTGGGCTTTCTGGACTGTCTGAGCCCCCAGCTCTGTCTCCAGAGCCAATGCTCCTAGAGGATGAAGTGAGCAGCAGCAAAGCCCAAGGGGTGGGATCCTTGAGCCTGGCTGAACTGTCTGGCCTGGCTGAACTATCTGACTTTTCAGAAGAAGGAAGTGATGTGGGGGAACCAGCCAGTGATATGCCAGAACCTGAAGAATATTTTGAGTGCCCTGATGGTTCCTTACTAGTGCCTGAACAATCCTCAGCTGAGCCAAGTAGTGTGGGTCCTGATGTAGAGAGTCATGCCCCCTGAAGGTACTATGAGCACTGGGTCCCTTTCCACTGTGAAGGTTCTCCTTACTAATCTCAATGAGGCTGAAATGGAATGGGGCCTGTAGCAGGGTTTTCCGAGACCCCTAGATGCTCCAGCCGAGAAGTACGGCCTGTAGTAAAGTTGAGTTATGAGTCTCTGGGTCAGCCTGTGGACCTGCCCTTGAATGTGGTCCATAAAGGAGTGTGTGTGTCCCTGAGCTCCTTGCCTAAGTTAGCTTTGGGGGATAACTCCAGCCTGTTAGTATTGCACTTTGAGTGTGGTACCCATACCCCAGTTAGCCCACCAGTAGCTGATAGGGAAGGGTCCCCCTCTTTTCAGGTGTCATGGGCAGAGAGTAATGACCTGATCTGAAAAGGAAAAGGTTATGGGTGTGTGTAATGTTGCATAAACTGTAGTAAACTGTAAATACAGTAGTAATGCATGTGATCTAAAGTGTGACACAATGTTAATTAAGATGTTTGCCTTAAAGTAATTTAAGGGTAACTACTTGATGCAGATGCCAAGTTCTTTCTAGGCCAGGAAGGGTGTAACCCCCCTATAAATGGGGGTTCCTAAAAGCCTCCTAGGAGCTGCCTAAGTGTTCCCCCTGGTGGTTAGCGTTCTGCGCTTAAGCCATTTTAAATGGCAATGCTGTGAGTGCTTTCAGAGCCTCTGTGTGCTGTCCCTTTAAGGGCTGCCTGCTTGTTGTTATAATTAGTGCTCTGTGGGGGACTGGGGTTTCTCTGCTTGAATCCCGCCCTGGACTGCTGCCTGATCACTCCATTCCTGCAGTCGCTAGGAACGCAGGGGGAGCCCATCAGAAAGATGTAATTGTTTCCCAGAAAACAGTTAGAGTAATGGTAAAAATGCAGCCTGTCTAACCTGCCTTTCTTGCAGCTGGGACTCTGTGTGCTGTGCCCCTCCATTTTGGACCAGGATGTTCTGAAGGGTCCAATAAGGTGCCAGGGGCAGTTAATGTGAAGGATTAAGTGACCAACCAGGATCAGGACTCTAGAGGGAGCCGGCTGACCAATGGGGACTTAGCTAGTAATCCTGGGAAGTGAAGTCTGAACAAGGGCGCCTTTTTGCACCAATCAAGACAGGTCTCATAGCCTGGTATCTGCAGCCCACCTATGGGATCGGGTGGCGCGCGACTGAGAAGGCTGGCTCCAACTGCCTGAGGGTCAGAGACGTTGTGGCTGTGAGCGAGGAGGGAGCCTCTTGCTCCTGCAGCGTTAAGTGTTCGTGCGGGAAGTGCGTGAAAGGCCTGAGGTGGCCATTTTTGCATAGCCGGAAAACTTCAGATTAAATCCACCGGCATGCGGTCAGAGGAAGCTGTGTATAAACACAGCTACCCACCAGGCTTCACCTGAAGAGGACTGGAGAATCTGCTGAATTGCACTTGGTCTGTCAGGACGTTGAAGCTGCAGTGTAACACCCGCCATTGCTGTGAGTTCGTTCGGGTCCTGGAAGCAGCTGCCTGGTATGGTACCCCTCTGTTGTTTTCCATATAAATGTGTGAGGAGGCCCTTGAAGCTCAGGCTCAGCCCTGCAAGTGGTGAAGGAGTGGTTATCTGCTGGAGTTGAGTACTGGATCAGGGTAGCTCCCTGTTAAAGCTTACAAACAGTGGCAAAAATCATTTTGTTATACTGCTGACTGCACTAATTGAGCTTTCTGCTCCATCTGATCTTCTCAGGGATTAAATGCTCACTTGTATCAGGGCCCCAATCAGCTGCATCGAGGAACTAGCCATTAGGGCTTGGATACCCATAGACAGTAATTAATAGGTTAGGCCTGTGCACAGAGCCCTAGGTAGATTTTCATATATGGTAGTGGTAAGCTAATCAACCTGATTTCCCCCGGTCCTTGTTAACTTCCCTCAAATAAATCAGATTGTTTGTTTTGCAAAAGTATACTGGCTAGTCTGTGTATTAATGGTGAAATACTGCATAGTGAAAGTGGTGTAACTGTACCTTACTTTCCAGGGGGTCCCCGGAGTGAGCTGACTGGTTCGAGCCAGGGTGGTAAGTGTATATGGTATGGACTCTGAAATTGAACTGTGTGGGCCACTAGTGGGAAGAAAGCGGGGTTGTAGCAACCTGGAGGGCTGTGACCGAGTCGACCTCGACTATTCTAACCCCGACCTCTGGGTGGAGGCACCCACCATCGGATCTGGGCCCCTCACCCTGCTACAGTTAGCGCAGGCAGCGGTAGTAGCCCTTAGGATAGCACCCCCTGGGGGTTACACCTGTGAGAGTCTATGATCGGGCAGAACTATGTTCCCATTTTAATTAGATTGATGAGAAACAGAGATGAGGAATATCATGCTTCTTCACTAGTGCCTGCAATCTTGTTACATGCTTGCAGTATAATCAGTCTTTCAGGGTCTATTGCACATCAATTGGTTGTACTGATAACACTCAGCTGAGACTGTCTTGAACTGCTGCAAGACATAAAGTATGACTTTTGTGTGTAATGCAAACTTACAGGGTTTCAAAGGAAGAATTAGTTGCTGATGCTCATGCGGCTCTACATGTTTGCCGAACTTGGAGATGTCTTGTACCGGATGGGATGTTGGGTCAGGAAGGATACTCCACACTTGGGTTTTTTTAGCAGTCGCACCACTAGCCATTTGAACCTCACGTTCAATTTAATAGTAGTTGCTATTATTGTGAGCAGTGGCATCTGGGAATCGCTATTTCTACAATTTGCCAATTTTTGCAGGGTGCTCTTGTGGCAGTCGCTGTTCTGCAATCTTGCTTTTGCAGTCGCTGTTATTGAGTCGTGATTTTTATGGGTAACCGGCTAACTTAATACTACAAAAGTAGGGACATGTAGCATTAAGTTTCCCACCCTAACAGCCCCCATCCTCCAAGCAGCAAAAGGAAAAAACATTAGGGTTTTGGTGAATCAGTGGTGGGGTCTTCCTTGGGGGTTGTCAGCCCTAATGCCCACCCCATTCTGTGAACAAACAATGCCACACATGATCTCCTTTCTTCATGCAGGACCCACATGTGGCAGGGGGAAGCCACAAGGAAGACCCCGCTACTGATGGATTCCGAAGACACAAAACCCTAATATTTTTTTTCTTTTGCTGCTTGGGTGTGTGGGGTGGGCGGGTTAGGCTGGGAAACCCTAACACCACATTTCCCTACTTTTGTGACATTAAGTTGCCCTAACAGGGTGCATTAATAAAGTATTTTGTAAAGAATGTTCTTACTTTTTTAAATAGTATAATCGAATCCTCATTTGCCTACGGGCCCTGCGCTCCCGTCCCTCCATAGAGGCATACATGTATGCTTCCCTGCTCTTGCATTTCATCCAAAACAGCAACCAAATTTTCAACATAACCTCATTATTACTCCACCTCATGAATGCTGTGCTGATAATTTTCAGATGCCCACTGAAACGTCATTCTGCACCACAGGTGTGAAAATACATTTTTGCCAGGATTTGAAAAATAACAGCTATCACATTCATGAGGTGGTGTAAAAGGATGGACAAGTTGAAAATCTGGAGTCAAACAATTTAAAATTACCAAAGTTATGAGTGAACATAGTAAAAGTTCAATGTATGCACATAACATCGCCATTTTTACGTATTTTGACCCCACATTTTCAGCATAGCCTTCTTATGACCTCACCTTATGAACAAGGGTGGTGAAAATGTTCAAATCCCATCCAAAAGGTGATTTTGCTAAACAAGCACAAAATCACCTTTCGGGCCTGATTTGCAGAATTCCACAACCTTAGTTCATGAGGTGGGGTCCCCAAAAGGCCATGTTGAAAATTTGGTGTTAAAATATGCAAAAATGGCTAAGTTATGCATCAGAGTTGAAACCCCCATTGAAATACATTGAACTGCACTTACCTTACTTTCTCATATTGCAGTCGGCAGTTCCAGCAGCAAGAAGTGTCCTCGATCGGAGAGTGGATCTTTGCCCTATCAGCTGTTCAGGTGAGTGGGAGTGTGTGGGGGTGTATGGGGTATGTGGGATGGTGGGTGTTGAGTGAGAGGTGGGGTTGGGGGAGTCAGATTGCCAAGGGGCCTGTTTTTTGCAGGTTTAAGAAGAAAAAAAAACATTGGGGGACTGCTTTCTTTATTTGAAACAGGGATAGCGATCGGAGGTTGGGAAGAGGGGGTGCCACTAGACACCAGGCAAAGAAAAAAAAAGTATTGGAACACAATCAGTGGGTGGGGCTGCTACTGGACACCAGGGAAAGATTACAACATTAAGGGGATGGCAATCGGAGGGTGGGGGTGACACTAGACACCAGGGAAAGATAAAAATCATTAAAGTAGACAGGAAGTGAATTACTGAATAAAACAATCTTTAATTATTCAGACCTGTGTACTGTGATTATTTTTGTTAGAGTACTGGTGTCCAACATTCAAATAAATTATGTGTATGTCTCTAATCTGTCTCTGTGTTGGATTTGTGAACTACAGTAGTGCTGCAAGTCTGAACAAGTGCATGTCCTTCCTTTCGGAGGATTCTAAAAATGACATACATTACTCCTGCTTGCTAGCTAATGCTGCTCTGATAATTCAAGCTGTCATCTTGGCAAAATAATCCACATTCAGAACATGTACATTTAACACTCTGGATGTTGTTTGGACTCAAGCAGTTAGCTTGTATTTAGGCTACTTCATTTTGTGACTCACACATTGTGCCGGTATAGTTGTGTCCCCGTTGATGTAAAACACAATATCAAAGTAGTAATTTTACTCTTTTTTTTCACTAATTGCATCAGTTCATCATATTAGACAGGAGCTATTCTGGTCAGTTGACAGTGTGACTGATTTTTGTATTGATAAAGCTATTATTTCACCTTGTTTATCAGATCAGAGGTACAGCATGAAATATGTACCAGATAGCATTATCTGATGGCTTGTTACATTAGTGTGTGATTGTTACTGGGTTTTTTGATATGTACAAGATTATATCTGGAGTATGTAGCAGTTATTTTTAGTAATGAAAAACAAAAGTCAATTTAAAATAAGATGTGGGTAATTTCATTATATTAGAGGTTGTCGACCTTCACCCAGTAAACTAAACAGATCCATTTTGCATTCGATTTTATTATTCAGATCTTTATCAAGATGTAACTTTTACATGAGCTACTCCTTCATTTTTATGTTTGCTTGCTCACATGCGCAAGAAACATTATGCGGCAGCATAGGAGAGAAGTGGGTTGTGGAGGTGCGGGAGTGTGGCCGCCAATGCCAGCACTACATTTGTGGGCTTGGCGGTGTGCACCCAATGCAGGTCCAGTGTCCTGATGACACTGGTTCTGCAGAAGTGCCACCAACTTGAAACAATGTGGCCGTTGCAATAAGGGGCCACCTCATCATTGTAGCATCAGCAATTCTGCTGCAATGAGGGAGCAACTCGTCATTGCAGAGTGGTACCTTGCCTGGTGTAACATTTCCCACGGGCATTTCCCTAAACATGGCGGTGGCTTCCTCAGAGCCCCATGAAAGCTGACTGATGGGGGTGCCCAATCCCCTGTTGGCATGACCCTGACCCAGTTCATTTGCCCAATGGGAGCCCACTCCCATCGGCTACATCGTACCTCCCCATTTGTTAAAGCTGAGGGGGGCGCCAACTTTTTGCATCAAGCCCCCCAAACAGTCTTTATTTGCAGATGGGGGGCCCAATCCCCATCGGATTAAGTCCCCCCTTCCCCAAAACACAGGCGGCATACTGGGAGCCCACCTCTGTGTGCACAAATGAAGCCTGAAAAAAAAAACCTTCCCATGATGTCCTTTTTATTATTTTTGCCCCTGAAATAAAGAAAACGGTCCCTTGCAGTCTTTAGTGCCCCTTCCCACAACCCGCACCCACCTCCCCACACACACCCTCACCCCATACTTACCTCTGGGCCCAGCTGGCGATCTTCAGTGGACCGGAACACGCTCACCTTCTAAACACTGTAAACCAAGAAATGTCGTAAGCTGTATAATTGCATAAATAGGATTTTTCTACTTATGTGGATATCTCGGCCATTTTTGGAACTTTTGCCACCAAATTTTCAACATGGTGTTATTGGAACCCCTCCTCATGAATTCAGTTACTGTCATGGCATTATTCGGTCCCAAAAGCTGATTTCATGGTCACTGTGTGGAATCACCTTTCGGGACCGATTAACGAAACAACAGTGCCACTGTTCATGAGGTGGGCTCTCAAAAAGCCTATGTTGCAAATTTGTTGAAAAAAAAAATCCAAAAAATTACTGTTTTACAAACGTGCGTTGCGCAGTTTCCATGCACACTTGTAACTTTGCGAATTTGTAATATTTCACTCCAGATTTTCAACACTGGCATTTTTTCAGACCTCCTTATCAAGAGTACAACTGCCATTTTACACATGCTGGCTGAAATGTGTTTACACACTTACGGCACAGTATAGCGCAGTTACTGTGAGAAATCAGTGTTCGGGACACATTACGAAAATCACAGTGACACTGTTCATGAGCAGAGGTCCTAAAATGCCTATGTTGAAAATTTGGTGATGAAAGTCCATAAAATGACTGTGTTACAAGCGTGCATTCTGCAGTTTCCATGCACTCTCGTAACTTCGCAAATTTGTAATATTTTCACTTCAGATTTTCAATTGTGGCATTTTTCCACACCTCCTTATGAACAGTACAGCTGAAATGTGTTTTCACACTTCTGATGCAGAATAGCACGGTCGCTGTGGGAAGTAAGTGTTTGGGACAGATTAAAGTAACCACAGTGACCCTGTTTATAAACAGAGGTCCTAAAATGCCTATGTTGAAAATTTGGTGACAAATGTCCATAAAATAACTGATTTAAGAGTCTGTGTTGTGCAGTTTCCACGCACCCTTGTAACTTCGTAAACTTGTAGTATTTTCACTCCAGATTGTCAACATTTGCATTCTTTCACACCTCCTTATGAACAGTACAGCTGTCATTTTTCACATCCTGCCCGAAATGTGTTTTCGCACTTCCGGCACACAATAGTGCTGCTGCTGTGGGAAGTCAATGTTCGGGACAGATTAAGAAAATCACAGTGAAACTGTTCATGAGCAGAGGTGCTAAAATGCCTATGTTGAACATTTAGTGACAAAAGTCCATGAAATGACTGTGTTATGAGCGTACATTGCGCAGTTTCCACGCACCCTCGTAATTTTGTGCATTTGTAATATTTTCCCTCCAGATTATCAACACTGGCATTTTTTCACACCTCCTTATGAACAGTACAGCTGTCATTTTTCATATCCTGCCTGAAATATGCATTATCACATTTGGCGCAGAATAGCGTGGTCGCTGTGGGAAATTAATATTTGGGACAGCTTAAGAAAATCATAGTGACACTGTTCATGAGCAGAGGTCACAGAATGCCTATGTTGAAAATTTGGTGAAATAATTCCACTAAATGAATGTGTTATGTGCGTGCGTTGAGCAGTTTCCACGTACGCTCATAACTTCATAAATTTGTAATATTTTCACACCAGATTTTCAACACTGGTATTTTTTCACACCACCTTATGAACAGTACAGCTTTCATTTTTCACATCCTGGCTGAAATGTGTTTTTGCACTTCCAGCACAGAATGGCGTGGTTGCTGTGGAAAATCAGTGTTTGGGACAGATTAAGAATGAGAGAGTAAGAGAGATGACTGAGTGAGCTCAATGGAGCTCTGTTGGGACTGCTGTGGGTTTCTTTGTGGGCAGAAAAAGGCACCAACGCAGGCAGAAGCCAGTACAATAGGGCAGCCTGCAGTGCCGGGAGAAACAGAATGAGCGAGTGAGAGAGGGGGAGTGAGCGAGCTCAACGGAGTTCTGTCGGGACTTTAGAGTTGACACCCAACTGCCCAGGGTCCTGTGTGGTCCTATACTACAGCAGGGTCTCTGGGGTGGAAACAAAGCAATGATTGGATACTTTTAGGACTGCTGTAATAATACAGATTTAGTTGTTCTGTTTATTTCTCTAACTGAGCTAAGCACTGAGCTATACTGTTAGGTTTGCTGTAATAATACATATTTATTTGTTCTGTTTATTTCTCTAACTGACCTGAGTAATACTTGGAGTGCAATACAGTTTCTAACTGGGCTAAGTGAAACTATGAGGGCTGAGAACAAAAAGTAATGTGAGGAAGTATTTCTTCACAGAGAGGGTTGTAGATGCATGAAACAGCCTTCCTGAGGAGGTCGTAGAGTCAAAAACAGTGGGGGAATTCAAGAATGCATGGGACAGACATAAGGCAGTTCTAGTGGGGTAGGAGGAAGTAGGCTGTTGGTTAACTAGGATCTGCAGCTTATCAGTTAGGTAGGGAAATGGGCAGACTAGGTGGGCCATGCGGTCCTTATCTGCTGTCAAATTCTATGTTTCTATGTATGGTAGCTAAGGGGTGAAAATGGACAAGGAGGCTTTAGGATTGCTACAGTAATATACTGTAGTATCTACCAGATGAAATTTGAGACTGAATTAACCCGGTCGGCAAGGAGCAAAAAGGGCACTAGTGTGGGGGGAACAGGAATTTGAGTAAATAGGGCATAACAGTTCTAGTAGGGTACAGAAACCAGGAGTAAGAGCCTGTAACATAAGATGGGAGCCAAAAAGGGTCAGGTGCCACATGTCAATAGGGCAGGCATCTTTGGAATGGTGGTGGGGTTTATAGGGTGTGGGTCTGCTATAATCATGTACTGGGCCTAGAGAGGGGGTGTATGGTCTATAGACAACTGGCTAGTTTGAGGGAGGAACTGTGGAGGTTAAGGAGGAGTCTAAGTGGCAGGGCAGATTAGTATGGTAGGCATCATGACTGGGGGATAGGGGATGGCAAGGGGGACGGGGCAAGAAGAACAACTAGGGACTGAAACTGACCCCAGTATCAGAGGCACTAGCAGAAAAGAGAGGAGAAGGGAAGGGGTGCCCAAGGCAAAGAGGGGGCCCTCCTGATGGAGGAGGAAGAGACCACAAGGAGTACCAGAGGAGAGAGGAGATGGGGCACGTAGGGGAACAAGTAGGAGGGGGGAACCGATTGGGGGAAGAGATGTAGGAGGGGTATCGACTAGGAATAGATTAGAACCTCTGCTATGGGAGAGAGAAGGAGAGCAGGAACATACTGAAGGGGGAGGACAAGTGGGGCATGAGAGGGATGGCAATAGGTAGGGGAAGAGATAGCAAGGATGAAAGGGTAGAAGGGGGGCTAGTAAGGAACGAGGGTGTGGTGACTGAAAGAGAGAAGGCTACGGGAAGGGGGAAGGATGGAAGGGGCATCGCTATCGGGGTAGAAGGGAGTGGAGGATCTAAATCGACAACAGCAGGGATAGGAGAGGGGTTGGAAATCAGCAGGGGAGGAAGGGAGGTCGACATGGGAAGCCCAGTAGGAAGTAGTCAGGCTGGGAAGGGGTTCAAGGGGGATGGGAGGGATAAGGCAGAGAAAAGGGGTGAGGCAGAAGTAGGGGGTGCAGATACAGAAGTCACAAAGAGTACAGCTGGTGGGGGTAAGGGGCAGGGAAGAATGAATACTGGGGTGGTGGAAGGGGCATTAGAATGGAAAGGGGGTAAGGGACGGGGGTTACACGTCCTGGGGGATTCTATGCTGAAAGGGGTGAGATGGGGTGGAAGGGGAGAAGGCACAGCCGTATATTATGGGTTGAAGCTATCCCTGATTTGACTGCAGGAGGGGCAGGGCAGGCACTGCTCAAATGTGCAGCTAGAGGGAGGAAGAAACCTCATTTAGTGTTGCATAAGGGTAAAAATGCCTTGGCAGGGGAGACTGTGGAAGTAGTGAGGGAGAGGTTCTAGGAGTTGGACAGGCAGTGTGGTGGGGTGGGGGAGTCGGTGGCATTCTTGGAGGTACTCCCGGTACCATGTGCAAGCATGGGGAGGAAGGGTATGATCCAGGAGTTCAACGAGTGGCTGAGGGATTGGTGCCACACCAAAAATTATGGGTTAGTGACTAACTGGGGTAGGGTCGGGCGCAATAGTGACTTGTACATGGGGGACAGTCTACACTTGAGCAGGAAGGGGAGTATTAAAGGCAGGATTAGAGGGGTATATCTCTACTAAGGTCGATTTAAACTAGTGGAGAGGGGGTGGCCAAATGACTGTGGTTGGTCGAAAGGTCCGGACAGGAGAGCCTAATGAGCTCACCCCCCCAGATGTAGGTAAAGGTGGAGGCGTAGTAACCCTGGGGGGCAGGCAGAGTGGTCTGAGTGTAATACAGAAGGCACCACCACCCAGTAAGAATAATATGGAGAAAGGGTGCGGACTACTGGGAGGAGGGACCCAGGCCAAGAAGAAGAGTGAGCAGAAGGAGGGGTATGGGGGGAGGTGGTCTCTCTCAACGCAAGAAGCCTGGGAAACAAAATTGCAGAGCTTCAGGCACTCCTTTCAGAAGGGAAGGTGGACACTGCTGCAGAGACAGAGACTTGGGCCGCAGAGTACCATGATTGGGACTTGGCAATCCCAGGATACAGGTTATACCGGCGGGACCGGGGGTTGGAGGGGGGGGTGACACTCTATACGAGGGAAGGGATCAAATGCATAAGGGATGAGGGGGGAGAAGAGGAGAGGACAGAGGCTCTTTGGGTACAGCTCCTGGACTCCAAGGGCAGAAAGCTGAGGCTGGGAGTGGTGTACAGACCACCAGCCCAATCCGGGGAACTGGATGGCAAGTTGGCAGAGCAGATAAGGAGGGTGTGTAGAAGGGGAAGTGTGGTGATAGTAGGGGATTTTAACCTACCAGGGGTTGACTAGAGCACCCTAGCCACTAGCAGTACCAGGGATCAGGTGCTCTTTGATGCATTCCAGGACGGCCTTCTGACACACTTGGTAAGTGGGCCTACAAGGCTTGGTAGCACTCTGGACCTAGTACTGGAAAATGGGGAGGTGGTGAGGGAGGTAAGGGTGGAGGACCCACTAGCGGGTAGCGACCACCACACAGTGTGGTTTGTTCTTGCACTGGGCAGGGAGATAGGAGGCATGGGTACTAAGGTGGTGGACTTTAGTAGGTTGGACTTTGGGAGGATGGGAGCAATACTGCGAGGGAGATTCCAGGATATAAGGCAGAGGATGGATGCAGAACAAAAGTGGGGAGTCATAAAGACTGGGCTAACAGAGGCCACAGTAGCCTGCACCAGGGACAGGAGTAAGAAGAGCAGAGCCAAGAAACCATGCTGGCTGAACAAGGAAGTGCTGCAAGGGGCTGAGGGCAAAGAGAGCTGCATACCGGAAGTACAGGAGAACAGGGAAGGGCAAGGATAAGGAGGCTTATGGGAGTTGGTCAAGGGAGGTGGCCAGGAGGGCAAAAAAAGCTAAGGCCTCCAGGGAATTAAGGTTAGCACAGGGCATAAAGGGAGGGGGAAAAGGACTTTTTTAGGTATGTCAGGGAAAAGAGGAAGTGCAAGGAACACATTGTGAGGATAAAGCAGGGAGCGGATTGGTGGAAAAGGGGAAGGAGCAAGCAGAAATTCTAAATGAGTACTTCTGCTCCGTTTTCACTAAGGAGAGGGATGGTCCACTACCAACATAGGCTGGGGGGGGTGGAGAAAGGGGGGAGGAGGTGACAGACAAAGTGATCACAGGAAGTAGGGTGCTAGAGAGGCTAAGAGCACTAAGGGTGGACAAGGCACCAGGTCCCAATGGCATCCACTCCAGGGTGCTAAGGGAGATGGCGAGCTGTTGGCTGAGCTACTGGCAGATCTGTTCAACACCTCCCTGGAACTGGGGTGTGTGCCCCAGGACTGTAGGGTGGCCCATGTGTGGTGCCCATACACAAGAGTGGGCCTAGAGAGGAGCCAGGAAATTATCAGATGGTCAGTCTCATGTCCATAGTGGGTAAGCTTATGGAGGCAATACTGAAGGAGAGGCTGGTGGCATTCCTAGAGAGTAATGGCCTCCAAGATGGCTGGCAACATGGGTTCATCTCAGGGAGGTCTTGTCAAACCAACCTAATAGAGTATTATGACTGGGTGACAAGGGAGTTGGACAGGGGCCATGCGGTACTTGTCCTGTACTTGGACTACAGTAAGGCCTTTGATACAGTGCCTCATGGGAGACTGGGGAGAAGCTGATGGCAGTGGGGGTGGGAAAAAAGCTGACTAAATGGATAGAGAACTGGTTACACGGGAGGGTGCAGAGGGTGGTGGTGGTGGTGGGAGCTCTCGGCACCTAGAGCAGTGGCAAGCGGGGTGTCACAGGGGTCAGTGCTGGGCCCGGTGCTATTTGGGCATTTTATCTCTGATATAGCACATAGAGTGGGGAGCAGGGTTAGTCTTTTCGCAGATAATACCAAATTTGGGGTGGTGGTGGACAAAGAGGACGGATGGGAAAAACTGCAGTTGGACCTAACCAAACTAGAGATATGGTCGGTAGAGTGGCAGCTAGGATTCAACGCAAAGAACTGTAAGGGGATGCACTTCGAGGCTAAGAACCAGAAGAGGGTCTACTGGTTGGGGGTGTGAGGTTGGGGATCACAGAGGAGGAAAAGGAGCTAGGGATGTTGGTAACTGGGAGCATGAACAACTCAGCCCAGTGCAGGAGAGCAGCAGTGAAGGCAAACAGGATGCTGGGGTGCATCGCAAGGGGGTTCTCATCCAGACACAGGGATGTGATCCTATTTCTCTACAGATCATTGGTCAGACCACACCTGGAGTACTGTGTGCAATACTGGAAGCCATACCTGAGGAGAGATATAAAGTTACTGGAGGGGGTGCAAAGGAGGACAACAAAAATGTTAAAGGGGATGGAAGGAAAGGAATATGAAGTTAGGCTGAAGGAGCTGAACATGTACACACTGGAGGAGAGGAGGGATAGGGGGATATGATTGAAGCATTTAAATAGCTGTGGGGGTTAAATATACCTAGCACTGAGGTGGGGTTTAAACTGAGGAGTGGAAGAGAGATGAGGGGACACGGACTAAGGTTGGAAGGGGGACGTTTCAAGAGGGAAATGAGGAGGCACTACTTCACTGAAAGGGTGGTGTCTGGTTGGAATGCACTGCCAGAGGGGGTGGTAACATGTAGAACAGTCAATAGCTTTAAGAAGAAGTGGGATAAAGCAAGAGTAGGAGTTGGGGGGCTGAGGCTGGGACATGTGGGGGAGGAACTGAGGGGGAGGAGTCTGGGGCAGCTGCAACCTAGAGTGCTAGCTGCACACTCGGGCAGACTTAGATAGACTGATAGGTCTCTCCTGCTGGCAGATTCGTATGTTTGTATGTATGTTCATATGTAAAATCGCAGTGACTCTGTTCATGAGCAGAGGTCCTAAAATGCCTATGTTGAAAATTTGGTGACAAACGTCCATAAGATAACTGTATTACAAGCGTGTGTTGTGCAGTTTCCACGCACCCTCGTAACTTCTCAAATTTGTAGTACTTTCACTCCAGATTTTCAACATTGCCATTTTTTCAGACCTCCTTATGAACAGTTCAGCTGTCATTTTTTTACACCCTGCCAGATATATACATTTACACATCTGGCGGAGGACAGCTGCTGTGGGAAATCAATGTTCATGACAGATTAAGAAAATCATAGTGACAGTGTTCATGAGCAGAGGTCACAAATGCATATGTTTAAAATTTGGTTAAATAATTCCACTAAATGACTGTTATGTGCATGTGTTGCGCAGTTTCCACGTAGGCTCGGAGGTTTGAGCATTTTTAATATTTTCACTACAGATTTTCAACATTGCCATCTCTTCACACCTCCCTATGAATTGTGCAGCTGTCTTTCTTCACATCCTGCCCGATCTGTGTTTTCATACATCTGGCACACAATGGCACGGTCGCTGTGGGAAGTCAAAGTTTGGGACACATTGACAAACTTACCGTGCCACTGTTCATGAGAAGAGGTCCCAATGCTTTCATGAGGTGGAGGTCACAAAAAGGCCATGTTGAAAGTGTTTAGTGCAAATACCAACAAACACCTGGGGCATTAGGGTTTCTAACCATAACGTCCCAGCCTGTATAGACTGGCAGACATCGGGGGTGTGCCTTTGGATTGCCGACTGTAATGCTCATACCATTCCACCCCAACCCCCTACCCTGCAGTCAGTGACAGGCATCGAGGTGTGCCTTGGACTCTTCGGCCCCAGAGTTCACCCCATTCTCCTATATTTCACCCGTTTCAGCGTATGTCCTTATGGAGTGGGGTGATTGTAAAGCCGAACACCCCATGGCACACCTCAACACTTGTCGGTGTCTGTAGAACAGGGTGAGGTGAAATGGCATGAACGTTACCGGTGACAACCCAAATGTGTACCCCAATGCCTGTCCATCTCTGCAGGTTGGAGGTTGGTGTGAAGTTCAGTACTTCACTGCCATCCCTACTCTGCATCTGTCTGACTCCTGCATTTCCAATGCTAATACCAGTAAGCAAACATTTGGCATTGACAAATGCTTGTTGTATAATGTGGTTGGATTTCAGTCCACACAAATACTCTTAACATAAAACAAGTCTTATTCAGGCTGTTCAAATCCTTCTGAGTTGTTTGAGAAGTGCTTGCACCTGACAGCACGTATCTGTGTGCTTCTGTCAAATTAACATGCAACCCTTTCACTTTTCTGCAGAACCTGTTAACTTTCCTGCCAGACAACAGCAATCCCTCTTCCCCACACACCACCAGCTGACTACTGCAATGGACACAACACAGCAAGGGGAGGTCTGGCCCTGGTACACAAAACCTCTTTGTCTTGGTAACTTAGGATGCTGTTCGCCATGGCATGTGGTTTATCTCCCTTCTGTGGTACAGAACAGAGCAATCTATGAGGGTGTTCAAACTCAGATGGGGCTGGCAGTTCCAAGTTTAGTAAAGCAGGTCAAGTCTTTTTCAGGGTCATTATCACTTCACACTTCATACATCTCACATTATTTTGGGGCAAACCCAACATACAGCATATCCTGTCAAGTTGCTGACTACATTTTGACACCATAATTAGGGTGCCACAACAAGGGCGAGCGTGACAGGGGCGAGCTTGGTTTTTGATTGCCCTGCGCTCATACTGTCCTTTGCTCCCACACAGTTTTCCTCCCTTTCAGGGTATGCCCACCCTGAAGTTGTTATATTTACTGGCAGGGGGTGTGGGGGCATAGCCCCTACATTGGGAGTGCTTAGGGTGACCCCCCCCCCACAAAACAGGAATGCGCTCTGGCTCCAGGAAGCCACAATGCCTGGCGCTGCAGAGCCAGGTGGCGTATTGCCTGCACACATATCCATATCGCCAAAATGATTGTCGCACCGATAAGGTTGAACCATATACAGAGATTGTTGGGGCTGAATATTCATCTCAGCTAGACTTGCGTTGCAGCTGCTGCCATTTCAGCAGATTTGTAATGAGGACAGGAATCAATATTCCTGTTCACATTCATAGTTTCTTTTTTCTTGTTAACATAACACGTTGATTGCAAAGTTAATGGCAAACATAGATTTATTTCTTGGTAAGCTTGTGACAGCCTCAAGATTGTGAAGTGAGGTCTGTACAATCCAATAGCACTGTTTTTCAGCTTTTTTTTTTCTTGTTTGTGAATTCATTTACCCTAACACCTCTCAGTGTAATGTGACAGCCCTCTGACTCCCCTTGGCTGTTCCAAGGCCCCCAGGGTCCACACTGCACATTCCTCCTATGCTGATGGATCACCTGGATGGGGGTTTCGGAGGAGGTACCAAGATTATCGTACGTGAGCTTGATAATGGGTTTGGGTTGTTGTTCAAACCTTCAAGATAATGCTGCAGGCTCCTGAGGCACAGGGGTATTGTCAGGCATGACAACATGATCATGAACTTGCTCACCACATGCCAAGTCTATTGTATTGTCCATACCAATGTCCATTACTTGCTCAGGCAATTGGATACTGGGCCTTCTCTCAGGAACAAAAGGGATAGCATTAGGGTTCAAAGGTTGCACAGGTTCAATGGGGGCAGTACTGGTGGAGAGCTGAGAATTTCAACAGTCCATTTGCCATTGATTCAACCCTTGACTTGTCTCCAGCACATAGTCCCAAAGTGAAATATCTTTGTCCTCATTGGGAGAGTCTGGGTCTATTGGAACAGGATCCGATGCAGGCCACTTGGAAGGCCTGATTGGACCAGTATTCAGGGTCAGTGTAGACCTTTCAGGAGGCCCAGATGGACCAATATTTTCTTTTTGCTTTTGTACAGTCTGGCTCCTTGTTTTTGGCCTTCTCACTGCTGGAGTCTCATTGACAGGACTAGGGTCCAGTACAATCTCATCAACGGGGAGCAGGTGATTTCTGTGTACAGTCTTTTCTGAGCCTCTCCCCTGTTCTTGTCAAATTTCATACACTGGTAGATTGTGAACAATTGCTCCACTACAAAGGTAGACTTCAGGGACCCAACAGTCTTGAATTTTGTGTTTACCTTGTATGCTGAGATTTCTTAGCACAACACAATCTCCTGCTTGCAACACTTGGTGTCTCACCTGTTTGTTATATCTCTATTTATTGCCTTGGCTGAACTTAGCTGCTACCTCTGCTGCCAGTTGGCAATCTTTCTGCAACAGTTTTCTCAGCTTTTGGGTGTATTCTAGATATGACACTTCAGATTTGCAATTCGGGATAAATGCCAAAACATAGGTCGACTGGCAGTCTGGCTTCACAGTCGAACATAAGGTAAAAGGGAGATCTCTGCATGGTGTTGTTTTTGGTACCATTGTAGGCATGAACAAGATGACTGACTTTTTGACTCCAATTCAGTTTGTCAGCTGTATCCAGGGTACCCAAAATATCAAGCAAAGTTCTATTGACGTGTTCAGGCTGAGGGTCCCGCTGGGGGTGGTATGGTATTGTGCGTGATTTCTTTATACCATAAGCTACCAGGAACTCTTTACTCAGAAGGCTTTCAAAATGTTGCCCCTGATCTAAATGGATTCTCTGTGGAATGCCATAATGATTCACAAACAGTGGCAGGACTTTCATTACTGTGCTTGCTTTTTGGTCTTTAGTTGGATCGGCCTAAATATATTGGGTGTAGTGGTCAGTGATGACGAGAATGTTTGCTTTATTTGTTCAGTCAGACTCTAGTACAGAAAGTCCATGCATACAAGTTCAAGTGGGCCGCTGGTTTATATATTGACTGGGGGGCAGCTCTTTTGGGGTGTGTCTTTCTTTTGATAAAATGCAAGCAGGCTTTGCAGTGCTTTTCTACGTCACTTTTCATTCAGAGCCAGTAGAATCATATTCTTGCCAGGTCTAATGTCCGTTCATAGCCCAGGTGACCCATTTCATTATGGAGGGCCATCAGGACTGTCTTGCGGTACTTCCAAGGCAGGACCAGCTGGATCTTTGAGCAGACAAGGCCATCACTATCTTGCACCTTACAAATTAGCAGTTCATCTTATAGGGCCAACTTACTCCATTCTCTTGACATCAGTTTAGCATCAGGATGAAAGCTTTGCACTTGGTTTATGATAAGCCCTTTCTCTACAGCTTGAATGATGTCATGGAAAGCATGGTCCTCCCTGTAAGCCCATTGAAGCTCTGGTTTGCTCAGTTGGGGGAGAAAGGATAGGTGCAGTCTGGTAAAGTTTAAGTAAGCCTCAGGAGTAGCATCTGGTGAAGCTTCCAGCATGTCGATTGCTCTGTCTGGGTTTGCTAGGGTGGCTTCCTTTGGCACAGTACACTTAGAGCACAGAATGTTAACTGTTGCACTGAAAATCTGTACATTTGGGTCACGCTGGTCCGTATGCGGGCGCCATGACTGGGTGTCGGCATCTATGTTGGTCTTGCCTCTTCTGTATTCCAGAGTATAGTCATATGAGGACAGTGTGGATAACCATCTATGTCCTACAGCATCCAGCTTGTCTGTAATGTTCACATATGTCAAGGGTTTGTTATCTGTCTGGACAGTGAAGGGAACACCATACAAGTCATCATGAAATTTCTCTGTCACTGCCCACTTCAAAGCCAAAATTGGAGTTTATGTACAGGGTAGTGCTTTTCTGAGGCTGACAGACCGTGACTTGCAAAGGCCACCAGCCAGAGTCCTTCTGGGTGTTCTTGGTAAAGCACCGCTCCTAACCTTTTTCAAGCTGACATCAATGTAGAGGATATGTGGCTTGTTGGGGTCTGCAAATGCCAAGTCAGGTGCTTCACAAAATCTCTTAATGATTTCCTTGAAATCAGCCTCACACTCCAGTTTTCACCTTTAATCGAAGGGTCCATTTACTTTGAGATACTCTTCCTGTGTACTTTCTCTTCTGGACCATTTTTTCTTTTTCTTGTTGGTAGGTAGATAACCTTGGGTCAAATCATTCAGTGGCTGCACTACCATAGAACAGTCCTTTACAAACCGCTGGTAATATCCACAGAAACCAAGGAAGGATTGGAGAGCCTTTAAGTTGTGCGACCTGTGCCAGGTGGTGAGGGCCTCAATCTTGGCTGGGTCAGTCTGCTCTCCATTTGCTGAGACAATGTGTCCCACATATTTTACTGATGGCTGGCAAAACTGGTACTTGCCAATGGAGATTTTTAATCTGAATTCCTCCAGCCGGTCCAGTACCTTCATCAAATGGGTTTCATGCTCTTCTAGGGTTCTGCCAAAAATGATCAGGTCCTCCAGGCAGACGATAACCTCTAGCAGTTGCATGTCCTCCACAGCCTTTTCCATTAGTCTCAGGAACATGGCAGGTGCTCCAGAGATCCCTTGAGGCATACATTTGAACTGATAGAACACAAGAGGGCAGATAAAGGTGGTCTTCTGCCATGGGAAACTGATATCTACTCTGGAGATCCAGCACTGAGAACCATTTACTCCCTGACAGGCTGGCCAGAGTAATTTCAATCCAAGGCACTGTGTATTGGTCTGGAATGGTCTTTTTGTTTAATGTATGATAATCTATGCTCATCCTCACTGCACCATTCTTCTTGCATGCTACAACAATGGGGGAAGCATAGTGGCTCCGTGACTCCTTGATTTTATCTGCCACCAATAGCTTCTGCAGGTGCCACCGGACATCCTCGATGTCTCCTGGGGTCAGTTTTTGGGATCTCTCTCTGACGGGGTGGTCATCTCAGAGGTTGGTATGATGTTCTTCTCCCCACATGCACCATACGTCCCATTCATGGACCAAAAATAATTTGCACCTCTTTGCTAGCTTCTGGCTCAGGCTCCATCTATAGCTGTCAAGGATGGGCAAGTCCCCAAAATTGAAACAGGCTGGACCTATCTCTGATCGTTGTCTCTGTGGCTATCCATAGGTCCATCCTGGTGGCACTATCTGCTTTGAAGATATGTGCCAGCATTTGGCCTTTTCAAATGGTTATAGGCTTCTTTGACTCATTCTTTACCCTCACTGTTACACGTCTGGCCAGTGGGGGGGGTCTTTGGGGTTGGAAGTACCTCTCACTGCACCATTAACCCTTCTGGCAAACCATCCTTTGGTGGGGCATCAATGATAAACATGGGTCCTTCAGGCTGCTGGGCGAATTCTGTAATTCCCACCATTCAACACTCAGAATTAGGAGGCAGGATCAATTCCCTTTTGTCCACCCTCCGAACCACACCAATGGGCTTGTCAGCCACTTCTGGTTTTGTAGTCTCTATGGGCAGGCTGACTCTTTTTACCACAGACTTGACAGAGGGTTTTAGTAGGTTATCCACTCTGCCTCTCTCCTGGCAAAATTTGGCCAGCCTGCCAAACATATTTGGATTTGTCCCAGTCAGTACAGGTGTATCAGCCATTCCCTTGGACTCAGGGCAGATCACTGCCATGGTCTCAATCTTGGGCTGATCATCTGAACCCTTCAAGATAAATGCAATCTGCACAATGTAGTAGCCATTGTAGGGACAGCATGAGTCTCCTATCGCCCACACCGACAAGCCTGATAAGGGCAGGAGTGGCAGGTGCTTCAGTTGGTGGTTATAAAAAATCCTGTGGATTATAGTGACTTGTGACCCACTGTCCAGCAATGAAAAGCACAGCACTCCCTCAATTAACATGTCCATGTCAGAACAAGGTCCAATCAAACTGGGTGGCACCTTGCTATCTGGTGGGATTTTTAATTCTGTCCATCTGGTGGAGCTGTCCAATTTCAGAGATCCAGATCACTCCCTCACTGGGCTCCTTTGTCCTTTCCCTTGTTCCTTGGTCTCTTTTTCTCTTCTACTAGCTGTTGGTTCTCTGCACTGAAACATCCATGGACAAGGTGCCCATCTTACCCACATCTATAGCAAAATAGTCCTTGATTCACAGTAGGCAGCTGGAGCCTGACCCTCATAGCACAACAGGGGTCACCTGGTGTCCTGGTTCAAACATCATGTTGCTTGGCAGTGGCCATGACTCTTGAGGCTCTTGTAGAGCACACATACACTCTCTATCTCTTTCAACTCAAAACGCAGGTCAAGAGGGGGAGTGGTGGGTTGACTGTTCTCTATTTGTTCTGTTGAGGTGCAGCAGTCACAGCAGGGGCCCTCAAGGAATCAGCAATGTCCTCTTGTGCCTCCTCTTCTCTCACCTTGTCCAGAATTACTTGAATGTATGGGGGTTGGCCTGTCAGTCCTTCAACCGCAGGGATAACAAGGCCCACCTAGAAAACGCTGCCCTCCTTTAAAATGTGGTCAGGTCTCATCTCTGAGGCCTGAACTGGGGTGACTTCTCTGGCCTCAGCTATCTTCCTGATAACTGCTTTCACTCTGATGAGACAGTGAGACAGTTTCTTCTTCTCTCACTGGGTAGTGGCTCTTAATTGGAAGACAAGGTCCTCTTTCTTTTCCAGAGCCCCAAAGGTACTCCTTAGCATGTCCAAGTGGTCACTTGCACTGCAGTGTGGCTGGCTGATTCACAGTGATCTGACATCTAAGGCCATTCCCCTCAGACTGTCTATGGTTTGCTTGCGTTTTTCACTATCAGAGCATCTCCACGCATCTATCATTTGAGTGGCTTGGCTCATTCAGCTATCATAATTGTCCTCCCCTGTGGGAGTTGGGATGGCTCCTGAGAAAGTGCACAGCCTTTTCTACTGTTCATATAGGACCACCACATAGGTGGTCTCTCCACTGGGTAGGACTACAGGGGCAGGCTCAGCTTCTTGGAACAGGGCTTGTATGTCTTTTTCAGTCTTGCCTTCATTAGCCGACATTGCTTTAATCTTCTCTAATAAATCTGACTCAGGTGGTGGTGAGGGAAGGGTCTCTGGTTGCGGACTGCTTCCCTTGTCAGTTTCCACTCACCATCAGTACCTTCTGTGCTATGGGTTGCCAGTAGTGCATCTACATCTGTGGCAGTCTCAATCAATACATGGGTACTTTGACTGGCACAGTCACACCTCATCCCAAATACTTTCACTTTGCCCAGCTCTTTCACAGTCTCTAAAACATCCAAAATAGCCTCTATGCTTGTGCCCTCTGGGATCCCTGTCACCAGAATAACTTTCCTTGGATTCAGGCATTCCTCTCAGCACCAAACAATTCTTGTTGCTCCATTTTAACTTCCCCAAACTTTTCTTTTCTTTTGGGGGGGAAGAAATTTCAGAATTGCAATTCCGGGGTTGGCCACTGCAAATCCCAGCAGTGCCTCCACTTTGTAACAGCCATCGGACTCACCTTGGCTGTTCCGGTACCCTTGAGGTCCACTCTGCACATCCTCTGAGGGGGCTGACCTGGGTTCAGGAGAGGAGAGGAGAGAAGAAGTAGTGCTGTGTCTCCTGCAGGGGGACCGGCAAGGAATACCTGTGAACAGATTGTAGGTTACCACCCCCAGGAAGTATACAAGAAGCAGTTGGGGTCTGGCAAAGATTGTCTGAACCTTCTTCTGCAGTTGTGGAAAGTATTTGGTTGCTGGATAAGCTTTAAATTCTGTTTCAGTCTGTGGACTTTAGGGCAGTAGTGCTGACTTGTGTAATAGTGTTGTGTGGTGTGGGGGATCCATAGTGGAAGCTGGATATTCATTTATCTTTTCTACAGGCATTGTGAGCAGCTTTCTGGAAGTTTCTGTTCTTCTCAGCCAGGATCGATTTACAGCTCATTGGGGCTTAAATACCAGGGCTTCTCACATAGCAGGACTGCAGAACCAGTTGTGGTCTGGCAGAGGTTGTCTGAACCTTCTTTTGCAGTTGGGGAAAGGATTTAGTTGCTGAATAAGATTTAAATTCTGTTTCAGTCTGTGGACTTTAGGGCAGTAGTGCTGACCTGTTTAATACAGTGTGTGTTTGTGTGTGTGTGTGTGTGTGCGCGTAGCTACCTTCCTCTGGAGGAGGCTGCAGTGCTTGGAGATGCAGTGAGGGGCAGACACAGGGCTGATACACTTTCGTGAGAGTCAGTGTGGCTCTAATCCCACCCTCCCCACCCTCCTCTGAGCACAGCTCATTTATAGGGGAACAGCTATCCTGCAATGGGAGGAAGGGGCTTCAGGTGCAGCTCATGTAGTTCTATCCAATAATGCAGCCATGGGGCAGGAAAAAAGCATAGGTAGGTCTCAAATAGGAGTACAGCATCCACAATGAATTGCTGATTAGTGTGATAGGTGGATATTGTGGAGGGCCTTCAACTGGAATATATCAGGTAAAATTTCTGTTAGCGGCTGGGCTAGGATTAGTTAATTCTACTTGCTGTAGGATTGTTGGGTGCAATGGTTGTGGGACAGCAATGCAGATGAATATATTGTGGAGGCCGGGAGGGTGCCCAATATGCCACAGGCTAAGGAGGCTCGAGGAAGAGGTTCAGTGGCTTGGCAGGGAGCTGGGGAGGTTGAGGGATGAGGGGAGGATTGCATCAGTAGGAGGGCTGACATCTGAGAGTATTGTGGGGGCACCACATAGAAGGAACAGTGGGTCAAGGGAAGGGGCAAACTAGACAGGAAGCCAGCTGATGAAGGGTGGACTCTAGTAGAACCTAGAAAAAGATGAGCAGCAGTAGGCGGGAGGGAGGAGAAAGCACATAGTAAGGCAAAGGGGATAGGGAACATGTTTACTTTACTAGCAACACATGGGAAAGAGGATGCAGGAGGTGATTGCACAAGGTATAGGACTCACAAAGAAGAGGGAGTGAGGGGCATTACTAGTGGAGAGATTGAGCATGGTGTGGCAGGGGAGGGATAATACTCATATAGGTGAGGAGGGAGAGGGGTTGGCAGTCAAACAGGAGGAGGGAGGGTCTTAATTGGGAGGGATGGGGAAGACACTGGGCACATGGTAAAAACAGTCTTAAGTGGCTCCATAAATGAGAACCTGGGTGGGGTGGTGGTGAGGGCAAGGAAGGAGGAGGGGTGTACTGGTGTTGGGGGACTCCATACTCAAGGGGATCAGATGGTGCAGCAAGGGGAAGAGGCACAGTCAGATATGGGTGGAGTCCATACCAGGATTAAAGGCAGGCATGGCAGGACAGGCAATCCTAAGGTGCATAAAGAAGGGTAGGAGGAAACCACACGTTATGGTACATGTGGGGACAAATGACCTAGTGGGGGAAATGGTGGAGGTAACAAGGGAGAGGACTGAGGAAGTGGGAAGGTTGTGCAAGGAGACTGGGGAGTCTGTGGCCTTCTCCGAAGTGCTCCCAGTACCCTGTACAAGCACAGTGAAAAAGGAGAGGATAAGAGAGTTGAACACATGGTTAGTAGAATGGTGTCAAACTAAGGGGTATGGGGTTGTGGGCAGCTGGGGCAGTACCTGGGATAATAACAATCTGTTTGCAAGGGATAGGCTGCACCTGAGTGGGCAGGGGAAGGCGGTATTAAAGCAAAGACTGGGGAGGTATATTGCAACAAGGGTGGATTTAAACTAGATGGGGGGGTGGCAAGTGGACAGCAAGTAGGCAGGGATCCGATAGAATGGAGTCACAGCCTACCCCCAGGCTAGCAGGAAAGGACTCGGGGTGGCCAAAAAAGGACGGAGTAGAAGGGAGGAGATGGAGGCTAGTGAAGGGAAGGGGGCATTATGGAGGGTGGTCTCATTGAATTCAAGGAGCCTAGGAAACAAATCTGCTGAGCTACAGGCACTCTTATTTATTTATTTTATTTTTATTTTTATTTATTTAGCTTTTGTTGACCGGGTAAGTGCACTAGACAAATCCTGCCTATTTTCAGGCACGACCCGGGGGAAGGGGATACAGATGAATGACAACTGACCTTGAACCAGATTATGCTGTTGGTGGTATATTTTTTAGTGAATGAGGGAAATTTGGCCAGGACACCGGGGAAATTCCCCTACTCTTTTCGATAAGTGCCATGGGATCTTTAACATCCACCTGAACTACCACCAATCCAGACAGATGGGACCTCGGTTTTAACGTCTCATCCGAAAGACGGCACCTCAGAAGTGCAGCACCCCCTCCCATGCTGCACTGCAGTGTCAGTACTGGGATATTAACCCAAGTGCCAGATGTGGGAACTGAACCCACAGCCCTCTGATCTCCCGGCCTCAGAGGCGAGTGTGCTACCTACTGAGCCACTGACACTGCCAAAAACCATGCGCCCGAACAGCAGTGCGGAGGGTGGATATTGCAGCTGTCACAGAAACGTGGGCAACTGAACACCAGAACTGGGATCTGGCAATCCCAGAATACAAATTATACAGGAAGGACCATAAGGAGGGGAGGGGTGGCAGTCTGTGTGAGGGATGGGATCAAATGCACAAGGGATGAGGGAGAAGAAAGGAGAACAGAGGCAATCTGGCTGCAGCTCCTAGACTCAAGGGGTAGGAAATTGAGGTCTGGGGTGGTATACAGGATGCCGTCCCAGTCTGAGGAGCTTGACAGGGAGTTAGCGGGACAAATCAAAAAAGTATATAAAAAAGGGAAGGTGGTCATCGTGGGGGATTTCAACTTGCCGGAGGTTGACTGGAGCATTCCGGTCACCTCCAGTGCTAGGGAGCAAGTGCTCCTGGACGCCATCCAGGAGGGTCTCCTGACACAGTTGGTTACTGTACCTACTAGGCTAAAGAACACTTTAGATCTGGTATTGTCGAATGGGGAGGCAGTGAGGGAAATAAAGGTAGAGGACCCACTATATCACGATGTGCGGGGAGCCAGAGAAATCAGTTACTCAGGTGGTAAACTTCAGAAGGCGGACTTTGGGAGGATGCAGGACCAGGAAGTACTGAAAGGGAATCTGGAGGGCATAAGGCAGGAGATGGATGTGGAGCAGAAATGGGATATTATTAAACGGGGGGTTACAGAGGCAACAGAAGCCTGCACCAAGGCACAGAGTAAGAGGAGCAGAGCAAGAAAACCATGCTGGTTCAACAGAGAGGTTGTGGAGATGGTGAGGGCAAAATGAGTGGTGCACCAGAGGTTTAGGAGGACAGGGAAGGAAGTGGACAGGGAGGAATATGCAAGATGGTCTAGGGACTTGACCAGAAAAGTGAGAGAAGCCAAGGCCCAGAGGGAGCTGAGATTAGCACAGGGAATTAATGGGGGGAGGGGGGGAGAAAAACTTTTTCAGATACAACAGGGAGAAAAGGAAGAGCAAGGAGACAATAGTGAGGATAAAAAGGGGTGGGGAGTGGACGAAAAGGGGGAGGAGCAGGCAGAAGCACTGAATTAATATTTTGCTCAGTGCTCACGGAAGAAAAGGGAGGACCACTACCAGCATAGGCTGGGAGGGTGGGGACAGGGGGAGAGGAGGTGACAGATGGAAGAATTGAGGCAAATAGAGTCCTAGAGGAACTGAGGGCACTGAAGGTAGACAAGGCACCAGAGCAGGATGGTATCCACCCCAGGGTGCTGAGGGAGATGGTGGAGGTGTTGGCGGAGCCGCTGGCAGATCTGTACAGAACCTCACTGGAGTCAGGATGTGTGCCACTGGACTGGAGGATGGCACATGTAGTACCATTACACAAGAGCGGGCCAAGGGATGAACCAGGTAATTATCATCTGGTAAGTCTCACTTCCATAGTGTGCAAACTCATGGAAATGATACTAAAGGAAAGACTGGTGTCATTCGTACCTGGAGGACAATAACCTCCAGGATGTGAGGCAGCATGGGTTTGTTTCAGGGAAGTCTTGTCAAACCAACCTCATACAATATTATGACTAGGTGACAGGTGAGCTGGATAAGGGTCATGCTGTAGATGTTCTTTACTTGGACATCAGCAAGGCCTTCGATTTGATGCCTCATGGGTGGCTTGGGGGGAAGCTAACTGGTGTAGGGGTGGGGCCAAAAATGATAAACTGGATTACAAGCTGGCTGAGTGGGAGGCTGCAATGGGTAGTAGTGAGAGGGGAGCTCTCAACTCCAAGGCCGGCGACGAGTGGGGTGCCACAGGGCTCTGTGCTGGGGCCAGTATTGTTTGGGCTCTTCTTATCAGACATTTCACATGGGGTGGTGAGCAAGGTAAGTCTGTTCGCTGACGACACCAAAATAGGAGCAGTGGTGGATGGAGAGAAGGGATGGAGGCAGCTGCTGGGAGACCTACGCAAGCTAGAGGAGTGGTCAGAGAGGTGGCAGCTGGGGTTCAATGCAAAGAAGTGTGAGGTTATGCACTTTGGGGTGAAGAACCCAAGGAGAGAATACTGGCTGGGAGGGTTAAGCCGGGGATCACTGAGGAGGAGAAGGATCTAGGGGTAATGATAACAGGGACCATGAACAACACTGCCCAGTGCAGGAGAGCGGCTGTAAAAGCAAACAAAATGCTGGGGTGCATAGCGAGGGGGGTTTCATTCAGACGAAGAGAGGTGATCTTGCCCCTCTACAGGCCTCTGGTAAGACCGCACTTAGAGTATTGTGCAGTTTTGGAGGCCATACCTAAAGCATGATAGCAGGCTACTGGGGGGGGTGCAGAGGAGGGCAGCAAAAATGATATGTGGAATGGAGAGGAGAGACTATGACAGCAGGCTGGGAGACCTGAATACAGTATGTACATCCTGGAGGATAGAAGTGACAGGGGAGACATGATAGAGACATTCAAGTATCTGAGGGGAATCAATAAGGATAGGGCAGATGGGGTCTTTAAGTTAAGGAGGGGGAGGGTCACCAAAATGAGGAGACACTATTTCACAGAGAGGGTGGTAGCAAAATGGAATGCCCTACCAGAATGGGTGGTATCATGTAAATCTGTGAACAGCTTCAAAAGAGCATGGGACAAAGAACAGGGGAGAGTGAGGGTTGTGGAGGTGGGGGTGGCAGTGGGATGACAAAGGGGAGGGGTGGGGCAGCTGCAAACTAGGGGTGTTGGCTGCACAATCGAGCAGACTTAGATAGACTGGGTGGTCTGTTTCTGTGGGCACATTCATATGTTCGTATGTTCGTACAATAGCTGCCCCCAATGACACTTCCCCTCACCATAACAATTCCCCCCTCTTGCAATGATTTACAGTACCAGAATATAATGTGAACAATTAACAGTTTTAATGGGGGAACAGGAGGAAAACAGTACAATGACATTAATAACTGTCTCAACAATGTGACCCCACACAATATCCCTACCTCCCATCTGTGGGTGCTCCCGGCTTCCCACTGGCAGCAGCAAAGTCACTATAGTCCCTATGGTGGGTACCATGCCACAGTTCAGGCTTTGACACTGGGAATATTTTGTTGGGGCCCAAATAACTTTTAAACAGATTCAACCTTTAACTTTACTGCCTGGGTGCAGCTTTATACTTGCCGTAGTCCAGCCCAGGACTTCAAGATATTTGTTTACTTGTTTTCAGGAAAAATAATATGCACATTAGTATATTAAGATGCAAAACACCCTACCTCTGGTTCAAATAAAAAATGTTTTACCAAAAAAACGATTATTTTTTTTTTGCTTTTTATGTTCGACTTCCATTATACTGGTCTTGTGCAAGGATTAGTCATGTTGTGACATGCATGACGATCAGTCTGCCTTAGTGTAGATTCTGCTGCTTGTTTTTAAATCATCAGCAGCTTCAGTTTTTACAGTGTCTAGTTCTTGAACTATCTTACAGTAATTAAAAAATGTATTACCTTTTTATGTTTGCTTGCATGCATTCGCAAGAAACATTATGTGACAGCTTAGGAGAGAAGCGGGGATTTGGAGGTGCGGCACTGTGGCGGAAAGTGCCGCCACTGCAATCTGAGGCTTGGCCATGTTTTCCCAATGTGGTGGCATGCTGCTGCTGACACTAGTTTAGCAAGCGTGCCACCAAGTTGAAATGAATTGGCTGCTGCAATGAGGGAGTGACCTGTCATTGCAGGGCATGCCTTACCTGATGTAACATTTCAATAAACATGGTGGGTGGCAGCTTGCTGCCCACTGCTTGCTCACAGTCCCTAGGAAGCTGTCTTTGGGGGTGCCCAATCCCCCTGTCGGCATATGTGCCCCGTTTACTGCTGTGGTCTGCTGAGGGGTTGCCCAATTCCCTCAGCATCATGCCACCAAACACAGACATGCTTTCCAACGGGGTGCTCAATCCCCCTGTCAGCATGTTAACCCCCCCAATTTCCTAGCACTGCCCCATGCCAGTGTGGCTAACATGAACCCCCCAACAAATGTGCCACACTGGGAGCCCACCCCAGTGTGGCCAAAACCTGTAAAAAAATGAAAACCGGTCCGTGGTGAATTTTTAAATTTTTTTTTACCTAAAACAAAGAAAACAGTCTCTCGCTGTCGTGTCCCTTCCCCCAGCCTTCACCAACCCTCTATGCACCCTGCATCCCCACACCCCCTACCCCATACTTGCCTTCGGAGCCCAGCGTGATGATCTTCGGTGGACCAGGAACACGTCTTCACTTTCAAAGCCGACTGCAAACTGAAGAAATGCCTGTAAGTTGTATAATGGCATAAATGTTTTTTTTTTCAACTTAGGTGGACGGCGCGGCCATTTTTGTGAATTTTTGCTACAAATTTTCAACATGGGTTCTTGGGGCCCCATCTTGTGAATTCAGTCACTGTCATTTCATTATTTGGTCCCGAAAAGTGATTTTGCGGTCACTGTACAGAATCACCTTTTGGGACTGATTAACGAAATGACAGTGTCAGTGTTCATGGGGTGGTCTCCCAAAAAGCCCATGTTGCAAATTTGGTGGAAAAATTCCAAAAAATGACTGTGTTACTAGCGTGCATTGCATAGTTTCCACGCACACTCATAACTTTGCAAATTTGTAATATTTTCACTCCAGATTTTCAACATTGGCATTTTGACACCTCCTTATGAACAGTACAGCTGTCATTTTTCACATCCTGGCTGAAATGTGTTTTGCACTTCCAGCGCAGAATAGCCAGTTGCTGTGGGAAATCGGTGTTCAGGACACATTAAGAAAATCTCAGTGACACTGTTCATGAGCAGAGCTCCTAAAATGCCTGTGTTGAAAATTTGGTGACAAAGTCCGTAAAATGACTGTGTTATGAGCGTGCGTTGCGCAGTTTCCACGCACCCTTGTAACTTTGCAAATTTGTAATATTTTGACTCCAGATTTTCAACACTGGCATTTTTTCACACCTCCTCATGAAGAGTACAGCTGTCATCTTTCACATCCTGCCTGAAATGTGTGGTTGCACATCTGGTACACAATGGCGCGGTCGCTGTGGGAAATCAATGTTCAGGACAGATTACAATAATCATAGTGACAGTGTTCATGAGCAGAGGTCACAAAATGCCTATGTTAAAAATTTGGTGAGAACATTTCACAAAATTACTGTATTACGAGCGTGCATTGTACAGTTTCCACGCATGCTTGTAACTCTGATAATTGTTAATATTTTCACTCCAGATTTTCACCAGTGCCATTTTTTCACACCTCCTTATGAACAGTACAGCTGTAATTTTTCACATCCTGCCCGAAATGTGGTTTCACACATGTGGCGCACAATGGTGCGGTCGCTGTGGGAAATCAGTGTTCGGGGCAGATTAACAAAATCACAGTGACACTGTTCATGAGTGGAGGTCCCAAAATGGCTATGTTAAAAATTTGTTGGGAACATTTCAAAAAAATGACTGCATAACGATCGTGTATTGTGTAGTTTCCATGCACGTTCGTAACCTTGAGACTTTTTAATATTTTCACTCCAGATTTTCAACATTGGCATTTTTTAACACCTCCTTATGTACAAGATAGCTGTCATTTATGACATCCTGCCCAAACTGTGTTTTCGCACATCTGGCTCACAATGGCGCGGTCGCTGTAGCAAATCAACATTCGAGACAAATTAACAAAATCGCTGTGCCACTGTTCATGAGCAGATGTACCAAATGCTTTCATGAGGTGGGGGCCACAAAAAAGCCATGTTGAAGATTTGTAGTGCAAATTCCAACAAACCCCCGGGGCGTTACGGTTTCTAACCATAACATCCCACCCTGTACAGACTGACAGGCATCAAGGGTGTGCCTTTGGATTGCTGGCTGTAATGCTCATGCCATTCTACCCCCATCCTGCAGCCAGTGACAGGCATTGAGGTGTGCCTTAGACTCTTCGGCCCTAGAGTTCACCCCATTCTCCAATACTGCACCCATTTCAGCGCATGTTCTTATGGAATGGGGTGACTGTAAAGCCAAACAGCCCAAGGCACACCTCAACACTTGTTGGTGTCTGCAGAATAGGAGTGAGGTGAAATGTGATTAACAAAGCATGGCCAAAAGGCATACCCAATGCCTGTCCATCTCTGCAGGGTGGAGGTGAGGGCTTCGCGTGAAGTTAAGTACTTCACTGCCATTCTTATTCTGCATCTGTCTAACTCTTGCACTTCCAATGCTAATACCAGCAAGCAAACATTCGGCATTGACAAATGCTTGTTTAAGTTATTTCCATAATGTTTATCTGTTATTGTATTTTGTCTTTTGAGTGCAAATTCAGTTTTTGTGAGATTGTGCTGTTTGAAAATGTTTAGGCAGATGACCATACGCTACATATCAGGCCACTTTCTCGAACTAGTGTCAGAGTCTGTCAGTGGAGTTCCATTTGAAAAGGACTAGGAATGTAAGTTTTTTTTATTAAGATGGATAGGTGAAATTTATTTCAATTTACCATTACAAATGGATTTGTGTCTAGCGAGACAAGTGGTTGCAAATGTGAGCAGTCAGTGTGTAGAGCGCTTGTCTCATCTGAACTCCGCCTCCCTTACCTAACAGTTAACATTGAATTAAGTTGTAGGCTAAACAGATTAAGAAAATAACAAAACAACAAAAAAAAAACAATTATCTCTGGGCAGGAAAGATGTTATAATTTGAGTAAATACAGTCCTGAATACAGTGCACAATATAATTTCTTGCAGACGGTGTATAATTCAAACCTAAGGAGAGCGAGGCATTCAGGAACGGCTCCTACTAAAGTTGATCTCTATCTCTCCTTGTTTATGGATTTACACTGTCTGCTTATGTGTGCTACACATTTTCAATAAGCATGATAAATGCTGGACTTGTAATTTGTTCAGTATAGTTGTGCTTGTAATCCCATCATTGTGTTATCCTCTGAAATCTTTCACTATTCACTTGCAGTTGATGTATACTCACTTTTACTCTCACACACTCTCGCTACTCACATGCACACACACACACACACACACACTTATATATACACACACACACACTCGTACTCTATCTGGCAACTGATGTTGTGGTAACAGCACTGATGAACAGCTGTAAATTGTTGTAAAAGCATGCTCTGTGGACAGAGATACTCGTTGGAAGTTTACATGTTGTGTGTAAAGCTACAGTCACCCACCAAACATGAAATAGAAATTGTGTAAATCATTAATTATGACCTAAAGTTGTCCAACACTGTTACACTGAAATAGAGTATGCAAGTGACATGTTAAGGTGCATATGGAGTGATAACAACTGCGTAGTCAGGGATGAGAGACGTGAGCTGGACTTTCATATAAATATTGGCTAAAAAATGCACAGAATATGAGGGAATTATATGTCTCCATTGATAAAAAAACACGCTGAACAAAGAAGGCTGCAGCCTATTAGCTTGCAGTTGATGATTTGAGGGTGGTGGGGGGAGAGGCCTCCGGTGATATGTTAGAAAGTATTACTTCACAGAAAGTATCGTTAGTGTATGGAGCACCATGACAGATGCATCGTTAAAGGCAAAGTCCATGAAGGTGTTCTTGAATAAATGGGATAGGCATAATGGAATAATAGTTTTTTGTGGAAAATCGTGATAAACCTGAGTTCAAGTGTTGTTATGGTGGTGCAGTACAAGTGTTACCAGTGTGAATGAGTATGTGAATCTTGGGTTCACGATTGTGATGTGTGTTAATAGGCTTGTTGGATATTTAGTTTGGTGTGCCTGAGGTGGGAGTTCGTGTTGAAAGTGTACACACAGAAACAAAGAAAATTTTAATAATACAATCAAAGAAAATGACTGTTAATAAGGACCTCTAGGGCAATTCATAATGCCCATTTACCCTTAGTTCTGTAAAATCTGCAGACCCTACATGAACTCTGGGTTTATCTTTAAATCATGTATTTTTTTAATTCAACCACTCCACCTCCCCCAACCACCACCAGCTCCTTTAGACTACTAAATGCAACCACCATCCTTTCAGTAAGAAATGCTTCTCCCAATTATACACTTGTCTACCCACTTCAAACCCTATGTAATTAACTCTTGTTCACGTTCATCTCTTTTTTCTGGAATAAACTACCATACAGTACTGTAGCTATGGCCTTTAGATATTTGTAGGTTTCTAACATATAACCTCTGTCTCACTTCTCATCCAGTGCATGTGTATTTATGTATGTCAGTATCTCCTCACATGACAGTTAGTGTAGGCCCAGCACCATCTTTGTAGCCCTTATTTGTCCTGCCTCTATCCTTTCTGTTCTTGTTGATAAGCATCATCCAGAACTGGACACAGTACTATAAATGATGCCTCACCAATTATTTGTACAGTTGCACCATCTCCTCTTTTCTTCCATTTGTGATACCTCTCCCTATGCACCTAAAGTACTCAATTATCTCTCCCCACATACTTTATGCCCTTGAGGTACTTGGATGTTTCTAACATGCCCCCCTCACTCCTTCCTCTCCGCTAGCGAGTACATATTGAGGTCCCTTAATCTCTCCTTGTAAGTTTTGTGGTGGATGCCCTGTACCATTTAAGTGTCCCTTCCATGGACTGCCTCCAGCCTATTAATGTTCTTTTGAATGTGCGACCTCCATTACTGCACATTCTGCACCATGTGAGTCCTGACCAGGGTTTTATATAACTGCATCACTACTTCACGTCTTCAACTGGTGATACCCTTGCCTTTGCACCCCAACATGCTACTGTCCTTCCCTGCTGCCCTTGTACTCTGCTTTGACGTTTTCAGGCCATCTGAAATAATAACCTCCATGTCCTTTTCTTCATTGGTGACTGTCACTCCCCACCCCCTCCTGTAGCTCTCTGCAGTGTTTCTAAGCCACATGTGCATAATGCTGCACTTATTTGAATTAAACTTCATTTGCCACTCCTCATTCCATTTCTCAAGCTTCCCCAGGTCCTTCCTCATTTTCTTCATCCCTTCTGGAGTATCAGCCCTGTTATAGATCTTGGTGTCATTTGCAAACAGGCAGACCTTTCCTTCCAGCCACTCTGCAATGTCACGAATGAAGACATTGAACAGGAACAGCCCAAGGACTGTTCCCTGAGGTACCTCGTTTTTCACGCCCTAATTCCAGATTGTACCTCATTTTTCACCACCCTCTGCCTGCTGATCGATAGCCAATTCCTAACCCAGTTTGCCACCTTGTCTCCCATGCACAGACTACCCATCTTGTTAACCAGCCATTTACAGTATATAGGACAGTGTCAATGGCTTTGCTGAAACTGAGATAGCCAACAACCACCCCACCCCTTCTCTGTTTTACTTCCTTCCTTCATCACCAAGACAAAGAAATCTATCAGATTTGTCCGACATGACCTACCCACTGTGAAACCATGCTGCACAGGGTCCTGGGCACCGATGGCTTCTAGATGCCCCACTATCCTTTCTTTAAGCAGTGCCTCCATAATCTCCCCCACTACTGAAGTGAGGCTGTCCAGCCTATAGTTCCCTGCCTTCCTGCTGCCGGATTTGTGCAGAGGGACCACATGTGCCCTCCTCCAATCCTCTGGTACCACTCCTGTGTTGAGTGACCCTGTGAACAAGGCTGCTAGAGGATCTGCTAGCTCTCTATGCAGATACCTTAACAACCCTGGGTATATGCCATCTGGTCCTATCACTTTGTCCATCTTCAATTTAGTGAGCTCCTGTTGGACTGTCTCTCCTGTGAATGGACCGATGTCCACCCCCCTTAGCATCTGTTGCTCGGCTGTGCTCCCTGTCCCTTCCCCTCTTCCATGAATTTTGAATAGAAGTATTTATTCAGTATTTCTGCCTTATCCATGTCTCCCTTCTTGCACTTCCCTTCTCCTGCTTTAGCTTAACAATCCCACCCCTGGTTTCCCTTCTTGATGTACATATAGAATGCCTTGTCCCCTTTCTTTACAATCTGTGCTAATCCTTCATCAGTCCATGCCTTTACTCTCCTTACTGCCCTCCCTGCTTCCCTTGGTCAGTCTAGGTACACATCTCTGTCATTCTTTCTTTTTGTCTCCTTATATTTCCTGTAACCTGCCTTTTTAGCTTTGACTTTGTCTGCCACCCCTTTCAAACACCATAGTGGCTTTCCCATTCTCTTGCCTTTGGATACCAATCTGATGCATTGGTTTGTCACTTCCACTAAGACTCCTATTAGATGCTCAAACTGCTGTTTCCCCCATCCCCATTTTCTCTTGGGCTATTTTGATAGCTCTCCACATTTCTGCAAAGTCTGAATTTTTCAAATTCAGAACCATTGCCCTAGTGTGGCTTGACTGAGTCCCTGTCACCATGCTTAATCACACTATGTGATGATTGCTGGATCCCAGTTGCCCTTCTAACCAGACATGTGCGATTCTGTCCCCGTTGGTCATCATTAGATCCAAAATCATCATGTCCCTTGTGGGATCAAACACAAGCTGCCTGAGGCCTGCCTCCTGAAGGGAATCTAGGCTGCATCTGCTTCTGGCTGAAGCAGCTGCCAGTGTGATCCAATCCACGTCTGGCATATTGAAATCCCTCATCATCAGAATTACACTTTTCATTGCCAACTTGTGTATTTCATCTGCTTGCTTTCTGTCCACCTCCTCCCCTTGTCCTGGAGGCCTGTGTATAACCCCTGAGCATATTGCCGTGCCATTTCCAGGTTCAAGGGTGACACACAGTGCCTCATTATCCCCCTACTTACCCTGCATCTGTGTTGCCTTTATACCCTCCCTGACATACAGTTTGACTACCCTCATTTTATAACCCTCTCTATACCCACTGAACAGAGCATAACTCAGTACATTGATTTCCTACCCATGATTTGCAGTGTACCAGGTTTCAGTTATTGCTATCATGTCCATGTCTGCCGCTACTATCAATGCCTCCATGTCTGGGAGTTTATTTTCCAGGCATCAGGCATTAGCTACCATGGCCTTCCATGTTGTTCATTTTAGATTACTCTCTTAGCCCTTGTTACTGCTCTCCTGCTTCCTTCCCTGACCCCAGGTATCTTTCTTGAGTGGTCCCAAATGCACCACTTTGGCCCCCCTGACTACTTAAGTTATACTTGTCATCTATTTATTTTCCTGCATGTACCCTTGGTGGTGTGTTACTAAGCCTCCTGATCCTCCTTGCTCCAACCCCTTGGCCAGTTTAAATGCTCACGGCTGAAGCATTCAAACTTGTCACTCAGGATCGTGGTACCCTTCCTGGATGGATCCTCCCTGGTCTTGGTTTCGGGTGTACCTATGGTGCTCTCCCTCTCCTCCAAAACAGCATAGGAGTTAGTTAGCTGTACCATTTGGTGGATGTGCTTCATACCCCACACCTTCATTCTCCCTGAGCCCACTGTGATTCAATCATTCCTCTGCCTGGGTTTCCTTTGATTTTGAGAATGTGGACCCAGTGACTCTAAATGCATGTATTGCAGTATACAGCTTAGTGAATGACAGCAGCTGTCATTCACTGAGCTGCTTACTACAATATACACTTTCAGAGCCAAGTCAGCAGCTGGGCGAGAGGTGAGTGGTGGGCAGAGACAGCTGCAGGCACCAACGGGATGGGCACTGCTGGGATAGAGTGTGTGTGAATAGGGGGTCCACTAGACCTCCAGGACTGTTTAAATACCTATTAAGAGTGATCGGGACTTGGGGGAGGGTAGTAGTAGGAGGAGGGAAACTAGAATGCCGTGTATGAGGGATGGTCGTGTGTTCTATGGGCAATATCGTGGCGTCATGGGCATTATCTTCTTTACATCAAAGGACAGCTTATGGGATTGGGTGAAAAAATGTATTGGTAAAATATATGGCAGCATAGCGGATTGGCCATTTTAGTATTTATTATTATTATTATTATTTATTATTATTATTTTTTTATTATTATTATTATTTATTATTATTATATTTTTTTTTTAACGCATTCTGGACAGCCTCTGAGATTGGTTGTGGAAATCTTTTTTTTTTTTATTTACATGGTATACAGATATTTACATTTGGCATGTAGACAATTGCAAGTACACATGGAAGATAGAACAGACGTTATTTACATTTTGTACAGGTGTGGTAAAATAAAGGTATATCAGAGAAATACAGTGGATTAGTAGTTATACAACCTAAGCAAGGTACTTCTTGAACAGCAGCAGACTGTTGACATCTAGTCTAGGTAAGCACGCCTGTCCTGGCAGATAGCCGGCGCTGGTTCGGATTGAGTAAGCCTGACTGGTTGGCTGTACAAGACAGTATGAGTCATATTTGGGTTTTGCTCAGGGAGAGAGGGGGCTCTGTGAGACAGCAAGAGAGTCACATATGGGTTGAGCTAAAGGAGAAGGGGGTAAGTGCGGGGACAAAATGAAAAGAAAATAGAAAAGGGGGGATGGCTATAGTTATGGAAGGGTTATGGTGGCTTTTGGTTTCCTGTGTAGCCCAGTGAGCATTTGCAGGTGGACTTTTTCAGTAGCCATGCCTTAAGGTTGGATTTAAAAGATTCATGGGAGTTGTACGAATGGTTGCAGGAATCCTGTTCCAGAGGAAGGGGGGCAGATACAGAGAAAGCCTTGCTATCCATTACTGTAGAGACACAAGGTACTTCAAGGGTTGGAACGAAGGAAGCCCTAAGAGGTCAAGTGGTCACTCTATTTATGAGTAGGGGAGCGTAGGGGGATAGTTGGTTACTTCTAAGAGAATTATCCACCAGGTAGCCTGTGGCATAGTCAAGGCGATGCTGGAGGGGGAGCCATCCTAGGGACTGGTAGAGTGTGCAGTGGTGGGTTAATGGGGGGGGGCTTTGAGAACAAAGTGACCGATAGCATTATATGTCATGTTTAGTTGGGAGTGTAGTTTTGAAGACATGAGAGAATAGATGGGGGTGCAGTAGTCCAGTAGAGGGAGAAGGTTGCCTTGTGCAATGGCGAGGCGAGCTTCAGGTGAGAGTAGGTGAATTATGCAGTATGCCACCCCTAGTTTCTGGTTTATCTTTCTTGTCATCTGGGTTATGTGATCCTTGAAGGTGAGGGGTCAAGGGTGACGCTGAGATATTTGAATACGGTGAGGGAAGAGTCAGAATTTGCAACTTTGTTTAGGATTGGCTTGGATCCAAAGAGCATGGCTTTTGTCTTTTTCCCATTGACTAGGAGTTTTCTGGCTGTGTACCAGCTGTCTGCCGCAGCATTGTTACCAGTGAGGGTGGAGGAGATAGATTCCAAAGCCTTATCGCTGTGGTATAGGACTAGATTGTCTGCGTAAAGGAGTGTGTTGCAGTTTAGGATCTCTGTCAGTAAAGCATTGACAGATATGGAGAAGAGAAGGGGCCCAAGGACTGATCCCTGGGGGACTCAGGTGCTTGTGGGAAGGGAAGCAGAGGCAACTTTACCTATGAGCACTGACTGGGTCCTGTTTGAAAGGTAGCTTTGGAACCAGGATGCAGGTCCAGGGGCACAGCCAAGCTGTCTAAGAGTAGAGAGAAGGAGATGATGGTCTACAAGATCAAACGCCTTTGATAAGTCTACAAAAACATTGCCCGTTGGTATGTAACATCTGATCAATGCTCACAGTTATTGAATAATGCTTTTGCTGCTTATGTAACCCCCCACTGGCCCCTTATTTAACTAGTAGGCACACCTCCCATACTTTTTCTGTCTGGTGAAAAGAGAGGGGTGGGGGTACAAAGCAATTGCAGCAGAGAAACACAAAGTATGTACTAGACACAAACAGACCTATACCAAACCCAGGTCCTGAAGAGAGAACTTTTGCTGAGGGCTATGCTAGATTTGTACTTCTAGATAGGGGTATCCAGTAAATCCACACAGGAAGCAGTAACTAGATTATCCATACCAGGTTGGGATTCTAGAGTGTGGCTTTATTCCGAAACACAGTTGACACATAAAAGCAAAGATGGGCCTCCAAGGGTTTACACTTCATGGCACAAGGCAATGCAGAACACATCTGTAGAAAACAGAAACTTGAACCTCCCATATAGCATAGCATTAAACACCTGGAAATGTGGTACTAGCCACAGTGAAAACACACAAACATTCTTCTGGAAGTGGCACTAGGCCATTACTTAGAACAGTTCTCATATGGCATAGGAATAGATATCTGGAAATGTGGAACTAGCTACGGTGAAAACACAAAATTCTCCTGGAAGTGGCACTAGGCCATTACTTAGATCAGTTCCCATATGGCATAGGATTAACAGAAAGGACTGTGGCACACGGGCCATGACGGAGCACACTAGGGCTCAAAACTAGCAAAACCCACAACAGGAGGTAAACTTCTTCAGGCATTGGCCACATGCACTGACAGAAAACAGGCACCCTTACAGAACCTGCTGAACTGGTCACTCCGGGTCTCCCAACTTTTGGTTACTCGTCCATACCCAGCCATTCTTTTAGAGTTACACCTCAGCAAATACTGAACTGTATACATTATGCTTTCTTCAAATGTTTAGCACATTTTAGCATCAGAAGCACCACAAGGGTGTAAAGTTAAAGTTCTGAACAAAGGGCATAGTCGCATATGGGACATCCACTGTTGTCAGCAAACTTTAAAACAGTCTTCTTAAATAAAGTCTCACAGAAATGGGTGAATAAGTCCCTTTATCAGAGTGTCGCCCCACAGGAAACAAGGCAGGTACATATCCTTGGTAACTCTCAGACAGAATCTACTCACAGTTTGTACACGAAAGGCAGCTTCAAAAATGTTCTAGGTTGGATCAGGGGATTGTCCCTCAAATCCTCTGCAGTCCCTCCTCATCCCACTGGGAATGAGGGCATCAGGAAATCCTGAAGATGGTTTCCACCACTTCTCAAATCAGGCAAAGATATCCTCAGACTAGGGTGAGAAATGCAAACTTTTCTAACTCCTCCAACTGCTCACTCGCCGAGTTACTGGATGACACTGACCCAAGAATTCTAAACTCCTCACACTCACAACAACCTGTGTGACTTATGTTGCTGTGAGAGCTCTAAATGATATCACCTCTCTGCTCTCAGCTGAGACCAAGTAAACAGAGAGCAAGCAGGTGAAAATCCATTTAACTACACATTCACCAGCTGCCTTCCCTACCTAACACTGACACTGATGGGGTTCTTGTAACCCCAGAGAACAGGGGGGTTATGCTCACCCCATGCCAGGTAAATGACTTTCTGCAGTCATTCCTCTACCTGGCACTGGGCCATTCTACCCTCTGTGTTACCTACAGGGAGATAGCACTACTTCTCCCCTAACATGTGCCAGGCACAGGCAGGCAACAGTAAAGGCCCAGAGGCTGGCTGATGAAACTTCAGCCCCTTTCCTGCAATCTATCTATGGAAAATCAGTGGCTCCAAGAAACTGCCCGAAGCATGCCCTAATAGACCAGAACTGAGGCCCCTACTGCAGGTCAGGACCAAAGTCTGTCTATCCCCCTAGCCCTCTAGTCAAAATATATCTGACCAAGCTGCCTACAGAGAAACCTCCCCCCAAACCCAGGGTACCTGCAAACCAAAACACCAATGAAACAATACATTATAATGCATTACATTTCCCACAACTTTCCCCACTTATACCTGTGAAGAAAAAAACCTGTTAACACCCTGTTATCCACAACAATTCTAAAACTCTAGGAAAAACAAGAGGAACTCAGCTGAGCTCCCACATTCTCTTCTTTTCTTCTCTTCGTTTCTTCCTTTCTTCTTCAGGAACACCTGTAAAACAAGAAAAACAAAACACTACTTTCTGCATGCCACACAGTGTCCAAACCTCCACCTGAACACTAGAGAATCCCAAAAAATAATTTGTAGAAAAGTACAAAAGTAGAAAAATGAAAAAAACAGACATTTATACAACACATTTTGGGGGATGGAATGCCTTAAAATGTCCCAACTAGTGACAGAATATTGTTGCCCGAGGGCAAGTTCCATAAAAGAGTTTCTCCTGGGATGGAGCCTGCTGAAAAACAGTCCTGGAACAGGGCAGGGCCTGAAAAGCACTGCAATCCATGGGGAGAATCTTTGAGGACAGTTCAAACAGTTTGTAGTAGTCTGCCAGATGTACAGTAGGGTATGTTGTGCAAGTTAGTTAGAAATAGAAAAATGGGTCTTACCAGTTCCTTGAAGACCGAAACAAAAATCACCTTACTTCTCCAAGCTGAAGACTCTCACCCACCAGGCAGCATCTTTGGATATAGCTGGAATTATATCCTCTGGAAGACCAGGCAATGAAACAGGAAAAACAGTTGGGTTGATGTCATCTTGGAAATCAAACGATGGAACAGGAAAACAGCTTGGCTGATGTCATCTGGGATACCAGGCAATGAAACAGGAAAACACTGCTGGGCTGATGAATCTAGACACACCTGAAGAATTCCTGGAACACTAGTAGAGCTGCATCGTCCTCCTTAGATACTGCTGCTGCTGGATGACAGACACTGCACTGCCACTGCTTTGCTTCCCTCGAGGCATGCTGGGCATATTCACAGGGAGTGGCACCATTAAGGGTAACATCACTTGGTTTGAGGTGCAAGAACTATGACACCATCTGGGTGTTCAAAGTTGATGTTGTGGAATGTCTCATTCCCTGTCTTGTCCACAATTCACACAGTGTCCATAAACAAAGTTCTGCCCAATTTCCAGAATTTCAGTCTATCACTGATGACTCTGTCTCTGACACATGCTGCTGCACCAGGGTGCAAATTCTTGCGTGCCTCTTCCAATAACCAGGATTGCCTGTTCTGTTCAATTTCCTCCAAGATTCTACAAGGAAAGGTAGGAAAGAACCTCTCATACTTGACGTTGGCCCTCCTATGTACCAGTCTCTCCTCCTTACTACTCTTCACAAGTGTACAGCCCATGGCTCAGCTTGCGGTGGCCAGTCCTGGTGAAGCCAGTGCCGCATACTTAACGAATGAAAGAACTTGTCCCCGACCATCTCGGTAGGCAGGGTACTGGAGCGTTCTTCTTCTCTCTCTCTCTCTCTCTGGCTCCTCCAAGGCAAGAGCTTGAGGCCGCTCACTGGGACCCTCAATATGAAGATACATCTCTTCATCTTCCTCTTCCTCACTCAGGATCTGAGCCCAGGAGTGAGCAGTTGTCCTCACTCCAGAGACAGTCCACTCCTCACTGGGTGCAGAGGTTGACACCTCCCAGTTCAGTGTCTCTCGCAATTCATCCTCCTCTGCTAGGCTAGGACTAGGAGCCTCCTCCCATGGGTCCATGGATCCTTCCGTCACATTATCCATCTGGGACACAGGCATAGAAACATCTCTAGGTGTCTGCCATTGCAGTAAATCCATACTGTCTCCTTCTGTGCCCCACTCTATGGGGCCTTCCCCAACAGGTTCAACCTGGTGCTGCATGCTACTACTTGCAGGGTTTCCTACTTTGGCCCAAGTGGGAGCCAGTAGAATTTGTGATGCCCTCCCTGGTGCTGCACCCCTGCTCATACCATATGTCACTAGGCAATCTGAAGAGTGTGGTATCAGAAACACATCCCTTCCAGCCCTGAGGCACATAATGCATAGTCTCACTGGATAGCTAGGGATTGCTACATCTGTAGGCAACATTTTACCATAGAAAGTTCTCTCTATTTCTCTTAGTGTGGCCACCTGTTCTGCTATCATAGCTCAGGCATGATCCGTGTAGTGGGAAGTTCCCGAAGCCATGTCTGTCTGCAATTAAAACACATAAAAAGTGCATTGTTACTATTTGTTTACTAGTCTCAGTACAGTCTCACAAAATGGCTCCCTGCTGCTGTGTTTACATTGCTGAACCTCGCTGTAATGGTGGTAGTAGCTTTCCTCATGCATCAGATCTGTTTCTGGCTCAAAAACTGCGCATCCGACCTTTTCTTGTTACTGATTTTGCTCAAACTGTATCGATTGCTCTGCTTGTATATCTCTGAGCACATTCATATGATTTTATAGGACTTTGCAATTAGCACATGAATCAAGACTATTTACACATGCTCAAAGTCACTTGCAAGCCACGGTATTTCTTTCACAGGATTGTCTGTTTTTAAGCCTAATATACAACTCACAGACTCTCACTTGCTTAGAACATTTTTACTGTTGCTGAACCCATCATAAATGCTCAGTCTATGCTCAGAATTTTGTTTGCTGCACGTGCTGTTTTACAACTCATAGTCCTCTTTGCACAACAATCTTATTGCTAACTGCTTATATGGTACTAAAGTGTACCAGACTGGCACATCCTTGGCACAGACACCAGGGTTCATTGCTGGGGAGAGTGTAACACCCTTACTGATTTGGGGACCTTTCTGTAGCCCATAGCTCCAGTTTCTAGCCACTCTACCTATTGCCTGCCAAATGCCTGCATAATTTTTTTCTGGTCCCCCGATGCTGGACCAAGTACTGTCTTCTGTATCCTTTGTACCCCAGCTCAGCCCCCATGTTAATCCAGCCCTCTGGGGCTCCAAAAAAGTAGAATTATGATCCCCATGCTGCAAAAGGCGCTCCGGTGGGGATCACGCATGCACCAGCAGCGCCTTTAATCTCCTGACTGCTTGCTTTGTGGTTGATCAGAAGAGTAGTTTGGTGGTCCCGAAGTCCCCCCCGCCCTGATCAGTGAGATCCGGTGACCAAGGAACGGGCCCTGAGCGACCACTCTCTTAAAAATTTAAAAAGATCCAAGAGGCAGTAATTAGCCCTGATCTCAAAAATATTAATGAGGGTCTGTTCTGCCCTCAGGGAAGCTGTATTTCGGCCATGGCCAAAGAAAGGGAAAAGAAATGTAAAATAAATAAAGTAACTGCTGTATGTTTGAAGGGAAAAGTGCTTTAACCAATAAATACTTTATTCCTGGCTGCACCAGACTAATGTTGGTTTACTCAGATAAATAGTCTGTCTACTGCTGCAAGGCATCCTTAAATAATGGCAGTAGCGACAGGAAAATGGACTGAGCAATTTATATGATTTGTGCAGCAACAGTAAGTACACATCCAGAGCTATTGAACTGTAGGGCATTTGGGAAAATACTTAACTTTTTTGGGCTGCACCTGGACTATGTTTGGGACTATATCTGATCTGCTTAAGGGCCTGTGTGTTAAGTAGCCATTTAAAAAGCCATTTGCAAAGCAGCACAGCCAATCGGAAAGCTAGAATATTAAAACCAGGACTTGTGGGACATTAGCCTAAGCTCATGGGAAACTTCCAAGTGCTCATGAGGAACTGCAGGGACCTAATTTCATGCTCCAAAACAGTAAACCAACTGTGCATCGAGTGAGGTTCATGCATATTTCATTTTCTTGATTGACAGGCCCTCCAGCCAATCAGAGGTCAATCACTCAATAGCTTCAGCTAATCAGGAGCATCAGGAGAGCCCTATAAGGGACAGTGTTTTTCAGCAATTTTTCAGATTCAAGAGGGAACCCCCCACAAGGATGGGGGCTCAGGCCCCCAGCCATGCAACCGGGTCTGGTGATCCAGCTAATCCTCTCCATACAGGAGGGGGTGCTTACCTTCTTTAGGAGTGAAAGTTTAAGTAATTTAGTTTGTGTTGTACCTGCTAGCCTGGGGGTTGCCAGAATGTCCCCCAGGTGCTAGCCCTCCCTTCCACATCGGGAAAAGACATGGACCTGCAACTCGGTGACTTCAAGCCAGCTGTAAGAGAGCAGATTTTACCTCAGTTGTGAGAGGACTGAAGAATTCAGGAACCTTGATTGCAGAGATTCTACCATGAGAAGTCTGATTGAGTATTCTTGTATCTCCCAGTGAGATTGTTCTGGCATTGTTCTTTGGTATGCACCCTGCAACTGCTGTGCCTAACCTTAGCCCAGCACAGGTGTACCTGATTGTTCTGTGGGACCCAAATGAGCCCAGAACATAGTATAGATGTGCGGATATGTAATGTCTGCTATGGGGCCTACAGGACTGGAAGGGGAGTACTCAGTACAGGGGCTCATCCTGTCTTTGCCTGGGAGGTCCAGTGTTGTCTAACAAATCCGGTCAAGATGTCCAGTGTTGCTGCAACCTACAGCCATGTACCACAAACAGGACTGAGACCCCAAGTCTATTGATTTTGATTATTGCACCCTAGAAAGGACTGTTCTATGCAAACATGACCAGGGCGGCCATCCTGGACCCTGGTTGAAGGCACTATCCCTTCATTGAATGTACCAGATGTGTCTGAAATGTGAATATACTGAATGTACCAAAACATAAATGTGATGGATGCTCAAAAATGTATTTATTTATTAGCTTGTGATGACCGGTAAGTGCGCTAGGCAAGAAGCCTGCCTATTTTCAGGCAATTTCCCAACTGACGTAACCGACTGGTTACCTCCTGACTTTTTTTGGCCTACCAAATGCAGGGCAATCTCTGCACACACCAAAGTGACTTTAAATATGTACACATTGAAAGAGAGAAGGGACCGGGGGGACATGATAGAGGTCTTCAGGTACATGAAGAGGGTAAATAGGGGAGGAACAGTCAGGGTGCTTTGAAGGAAGGAGGAGGGGCCACTAGAGGGCATGGGTGGAAGCTGGAGGGGGGAAGATTCAGGGGAGAAAGGAGGAGGTGCTACTTCACTGAGAGGGTGGTGGAGCCATGGAATGCACTGCCTAGGGGGCTGGTGGAAGCAGAGACAGTGGAGGGGGTCAAGAGGGGGTGGGACAGGTACAGGGGAAGGGTTCTGGAAGCAAAATCCAATGCAGCAAGAATATCCGGAACTGGGAAGGGAGAAGCCAGAGAAGGCGAGGGGGGCACGAGCAGACACGAAAGACCATTAGGCCTATTCTGCTGGCATTTTAGTATGTTAGTATGTAAATAGTTGTCTGTCTAATTGCTTCCAAGTTTAAGCACTAATTTTCTGCTAATCCAGCTGGCCAACGAACAGCTGCACTGTCCACAAGGCCTGCAACCATCAATGGACTTTGGTAACTGGGTACCCAGGTTTAAATGTGTGGGATTGCAGGGTCTCATACTAAATTTGGGGGAACTGGTACCAGTGTGGGCAAGTGTATTATTTGTGTTTCATCCGATTCTAGGCAGCTTAGATTGCCAGGGCTCTGGGTATCCATGTTGGTCAAATGTGATTGCTTTCTGATTAAAAACCAGGTATTCACCCAACTGGAGGGTTTCACCAGCAATCAAAACCAACCCAATCAAATGTAAATATTGTAAATAATGATGGTAATCGTAACTGAATAACCGCTACTGTTTTGTTTCCCCATTCCTAATCCCCTATGCCTCCTGAATAAATATTGTTTTTTTTGTTTTTGCAAATATGTTGTTGTGAGCATAATATTAGAGAGAGTCTTTAATAAAATGCTGATATGTGGGGAAATGCTTAATTGGGTCATGTTTTGGGGTGGCTAAAGGTAATAATGGGTGGCATGACATCCCAGGGGGTTGTACCCGGTAACAGCTTACCCACTTTAAAGCTAAATTCTGGGTGGATGCCCTGCGCATTATGTGACATCATGGAAAAGAACCAGTTTTAATGTAAGTTTGGGAACTCAGGCCCCTCAACCTACATCCTAGGTAGTAGGCAGGGGTAGTAACTCTAAGAATAGTGCCACCTAGGGGTTACATTTATATTTTATTTATTTAGTTTTGTAGACTGGGAGGGCTATTTTCAACCTCATCCCAGGAGGGATGGAAACTAAATCAAACCGAACCAGATTAAGGTGTTGGTTGTATTTTTAGTGAATGGAGAAAACTGGCCAGAACCATGGGGAAATTCTCCTACTCTGCCAGTAGGGGGACCACCGACCGTTCTGCAAGAATGGCCACTTTGCTGGAATCCCAGGAGAGGATGGACATCTCTGGAGTAGAGGAGCAGGCCTCCTGCACTGCCTCTGCTTCTCAAGAGGCCTTTTCAAATTTACATGGATAATTCTGAAATCCCCGTTGAGGAGTTGGGTAATGAGCTTTTCGTTTTGACTGAGGATCTATCGGAAAACGTTACTGTGGCAAATGTAGTGCCTGCTACACTTCAGGATTCACTGACAGACATGCTGAGAATTATTGCCAAGAACCTTACAGATCTGCATAGAGAAAAATTAAGTGAACTTGAAGCTGAGGAATGGCGGCATTCACTACGGAAGCAGCAATTGACAGCAGAACTTTTGAAACTTCATCCAGCGTCTTCTCCTTTTAAAAACCTCTGGCCTCATTGACTCACCACTCTGATGACAGACCTGCATCAAACACAACTGCCGACTTGGCATCCACTGGACTACAATATCCCCAGGTACTGAATTTTTCTCCTTTACATGTGGCTGGCAAGGAAAACGCTAGTTCTGGCATGTGCCCGGAGTCAGAGAGGGAAGTCATGGGAAATGTATTTAAAATTGATGCATCATTGGACACGGGCCCAAAAGAGCCTCCCTTGCATTCAAAAACTGGCACAGTAAACCCCATTTCAGAAAGTTTACAGGAGGATCTACCGATAAAAACACTCTGTCAAAGAAAACTAGAAGCTCCTCTGCCGACCGTCTGCAAACGCAATCCTCAAACAATGGGTCTGGGAAAAGCCCCCCTTATGAAAACATCATCTTTCAAACTGACATGACTTCTCAAAGCAGGCCACAGTCTTCTCCTTCTTTGCCAGGCATAAACAAAATACTGTACAGGACACTAAAAGCAAAAGAGCTGCCATTACCTCAGCCAACAGACATATTTCGAATGTCTTACCTGGTGCACTAGATGACCCAGCAAATGAGAATAATGATATGATTTCTTATAAAACCACAGAACTGTCTGGGCCAGATCAAATTCAACCAGCCTTTGTATTGAATCCCTCTGCCATTGATTCCTTTGCTCATTGGTCTCCAGAGAAGGCTCTGTCAGAATCCAGATGGAAAAGATTATATAATGGCAAGTGGCTTCCTGACCCTGACTGATCTCCATCAGTCACTTTCTCTCAAAATTCTCCTGAATGGTGCCCAGCAGTTCATTCTCAGGTTCCTGCAACAAATCAGCCAGATACTCCGGTGGACTCACCTATACAACAGGTGGTCATTTCTCGAGCCCAGAACAAAACAGGGATGAGAGATGTCTCAACCCCCCCTCCCCAATGGATATTCCAGGACTTCTCTCCCCCAGTTCCAGACCCAGACAAACAGCATCAAGGTGATAACCCCTTCCCCCTCAAAAACCTCTCCTATCAGAGCTATTTCAGAAAACCAAGCAGGATGCTGCCCCTAGGTGAAACACTGTCTACATCAGGTATAAAGGTGGAATGGATCCATGGCCTGATAGATACTTTGTGGGAAAAAAACTTATTAAAGGACTCCCTCCATTTGTCTCCCAAGGAAGTCTTTGCATTTATAAATATAGCTGGTGAAGACAACTGCAATGTTAGTTTTAGGAGTTCAGGTACACTCGAGTTATTTTGGCAGCAGTATAAAACAGTGAAATTGTCACCTCTCTGGTCCCCCTTCCTGGTGATACCGCTGACAAAACCAAGATCAAGTATGTGACTGTGATGTTTTGTAATGAAGGTGTTCACATTGAAGACATTGTATATTGGCTTAACCAAAAATGTGACGTGTTAAGTGCTCCTGGGCCTGTTTTGGACCTAGAAATGTTTTGGATAGGCAGTTGGAAATTCAAGGTGAAACTCAAGCAGTCTGACGCGGGTATCCAACACATTCCCAACTCCTTTATGCGAGGCAGGGACCGGGGGGTTGTTTTTCTGCAGGTCAGCCCTGAGCGTGCTAAGTGAGGATCCCGTACCCATCTATCAAGTATTTGTGACAAACCCCATTGTACCAGCTGCAGTGAAATTGGCCATATCAGTCTCCAATGTGCTAACCACACAAAATGTGACCTTTGTGAGGAGATTGGGCACATATTCTCTGAATGCCCATGGGCTGCTAGGAACAAAACATCCCCATCTAAGTCCAGACCTCCTGATTCAAAAAGCTCAAGAGGCAGCTGAACAACCTGCCCCTAGAGATCAGCACCCCCCAACAGAGTTTTGTCCCCCCACAGCCCCCCATAGGATACCAAAACAAGACTCAGACACTGGGAAGAAACACCTCCCTGATTCTGCCCTCCTTCCAGTTTGCTACCAAGAGGTTGTCCAGAAACCATTACCCTCTAGCCCCATTGTTTCAGCCTCTGCTGCCTTACAAATACAGAAACCAATCCTGCTGCCCAGGAGGCAGTCTCAAAGGAATGCAAAAGTCCTCTCCCCCCAAACCACCTGAAATTGAATCTGACAACCCCCTTTGCGGTCTTAGCCCTGCCACTTGGGGGAGAATCTGAGATGAAGGTAGGGTACTCTTATATAAGCTCCCAAAACCAAGACCCTGTCCCCACATACAACAATATGATAGGATACAGAGGGAAAAAAAAGAAAAAAAGAGCCCTGATCTATAAGATCTCTCTTTCTTGGGGAAATGCTGTATCACCACTGCAAATGTGTACAGTCTGGTAACCCACAATAAAAGGAATACAGTGTTTCAGTATTTACATGACTCTTCCTTTATGGTATCTCTCCTCCAAGAAACCTGGATGTCTTCTCGTGGCCGGATCCAACGGTGTTGGGGGTCATCCTATTGGTCCTTCATGATAGATAGATCTGATGGTGTGGGGATTCTTTTTAACTCCTTCTTCTTTTCCCTAGTTAAATTGGTGGACCTTACACCCGGTTGAGTAGTAATTTTGGATGGAATGTGGCATCACACTCCCTGTAGGTTTATATCAGTCTATGCCCCCCAGTCCAAAGCTGGAAGAGTTGCCCTCCTGTCATCCCTCCAACCCTTTCTGATGACCTCCAAAAATATTTTTTTAGGAGGGAATTTTAATTGTGAACTCCCCAAACCCACCAACACATGTGGAAAGAAAACCTACTGTGATGTCAATGCCCTAAAAAACTGTATAACAGCTGACCTTACAAACTGTGCTCAGTTCCAAAGCTCTGGGCCCAAATTTACTTACACTAGAGGAAGATTCACTTCAACCATTGATCACATCTTTATTTCAAAAATACCCCCCCCAGTGTTAGATATCCTCCCATTAGAATTCTCAGACCACCTACTTTTCACACTATCCCTTCAAGACCAACCCCTTCCAAGAAAAACAACAACACAGAATTGGTGGAATTTGAATTCTTCCCTTCTATCTGACCCTGCTGTAATTAAAGACATTTGGGCACGAGCCTCGGTTTGTGACCTCTATAATGAAGTTGGTATCTGGTGGGCTGACACCAAGCTGGACATAATCTGCTGATTCCAATTCTTCTGCAAAAGAAAGGAAAAATCTAATTTTTCAAATACCTGCAGCTATGTAACCAACTATAGTATATTTTTCCTTTAGCTTCCCACTCCAGGGCAGATTATACTACCCAAATAGATCTCTTAAAATCTCAAATTGAGTTACAGCAATATGACTGTGCCAGGACCATTATGACAGCATTACAGTATGGGACACAAAACTCCTCTATAGGAGACCCTTATGAGGCTTACAAATCCAGAAAACAGGCTACTAACTTAGGAAGATTATATACCAGCTCTGGTGAATTGACAGACTCCACTCCAGACCTAGCTAACATCATTATAGATTTTTTGAAATCCCATGAGATGAGTCACCAACCCCACCCCCCAATCCAATCAACAGAAATAAACTCTTTTCTTGAGGGCATTGAGAAACCTGGTCTCCCACATGGGCTTTACAACCTGGCCCACCCTATTTCATCAAACAAAATCGAGGATGTTATTAGACACTCCAAAACAGGGACGTCCCCAGGCCTGGACGACCTCCTTTATGAGTTTCATAAGGCTTTCCCATCCAAACTTGCCACTTGTTTATGTGAAGTTTTTTCTTACTTTCTCAAACATCTAAAGGTCCCATCATATTTCACAGCTGGATTGATAGTCCTTCTATATAAGGCTGGGGACAGAGCCCAAATTCAAAACTGGCGTCCTATAACACTCTTGAACTCGGACTTCAAAATTCTATCCCAGATTTTAAATAGAAGATTATGAAAGCGTGACTCAGTCTCTCATTCACCTCTCACAATAGTGGAGGCTCCCTAATAGGACAATTCGGCAACCTCTAATGATAATTACGGACTCCATTGATTCACTTTTGTCCCAAAAATAGAAGGGTGCCATCATAACATTGGATCAGAGCTAGGCCTTCGATAGGGTCCACCACCCCTTCTTATTTGCCAGATTAGAATATTACAGTTCCCCCCCCATTTATACAGTGGATAAAACTGTTATATTTCATCTGTATCTACATCTCTCAGCATAAAAGGTGAAATAACTAAGGACTTCCAAATTTCAAATTGAGTTCACCAAGGGTGCCCCCTGAGCCCACTTCTATATGTGTTTTCTATTGACTTCCTCTTAGGAAGTTTAATTTACAAAGCTCCATGGGATGGTATCCCCAGACCTCTTAGGCTTCGTCTGTTAAAAGCCCAGGCATATACAGATGATATCTGCCTATTCTTTGAGAAAGCCTCACAATTACCCTTATGTCTTCAAGAACTGAATAAATACTCTAGAGTCTCAGACTCCATATTGAACCTAGGGAAGTGCAAAGGTTTATACTTAGAGAATCCTCCCCTCATATCAGTCTCAGGCATTCAGATATCCTCAGCCCCCATAAAGATATTAAGGATTCTTTTTGGGCCTCAAAACATCCCCTTTCAAAACTGGGATATAACCCCCAGTTCAATTGAAGCTAAAGTGGCAAGATGGAAAGGTTGGAGGATCTCTAAATTGAAAAGAGTCCAAGTAATAAAATCATTTATAATCCCAGGCCTTCTGTATACTGCAATGATTTTCCCACCTCCCTCACAATTGAAACAAGACTCTATAGCTCCTTTTTCCAGATGCTCTGCGGCAGCCGCCTTAATCCCATTAAGAGTCCTTCACGTATCTTCCCAGCAATAAAGGTGGTTTAGGGATGATTGACCCCATTTCACTTCTTCTACTCTCTTTCCCGCTCCTAAAATATCAAAGGAGCTTTGCAACACCCCTTCTCCCTTGTACATGTAGGGATGCATGTCATGTTAGACAAGTACCTCCAGCACTGGACTAATACCCCTCCTAAGGTAACTCCCCACCTTATGTTACCTGACTACTTGAACCCCCTAGCTCAAAAACTATATAAGCAGGGGACTGCGAAACACCACATTGTAGAAACCTCAGGGGCCCAACTATATAAGGTGATAATGTCTGTCTCCCATCCCTCAGAACCCGAATTCAAGAGTTGTCCATCACATCATAATAAATGAGTTCTCTCCCAGCTGAATAATGAGAGAATCCCTACTAACATGTGGAAGATCTTATGGCTCATAATATATGGCAGGTTAAACCTAAGGGGGAATCTAAAACATAAAGCAATCCAAGAGAGATATTGTCCCTATAGCACATGGCATGCCATAGAGGAATCGTCAGCCCACTTTTTCCTAGACTGTTCCTATGTACTCCCCCTGTGGAAATATGTGGTTCATAAATGCCAATTACCGTGGATAAGACAAAAGACTTGTAATTTCTTAGTATTAGGTATTTTTCCCAACACATTTAAGGGCTAGCACAAAGGAACCCTAGCAGTTTTCCTATGCTCTGTAAAATATTATTTATGGCAGGCTCGCTGCCAGTGGATGTTTCAACAATGCATTATGCATTATGAAAAATTCACAGTTTTATGTGAACAAGCCTTAAAGAAGGTGTACAAATATGATTCAAATCTACATCCCTTACATAAAGTCACAAAATGGTGGAAAGGGTTGTCTTTTTTTCATTAAGTTTTAAGTGAGGAGATTTGAATCATCCAAATGATTTTGTTTTCTGTATATAGCTTCAAGTAGCTAGCTTTGTATAAAGTGAAGTAGTATGTTTTGCCATAAATACATTTCCAGAAATTCTGTATGGTTTATCCACCCCCCATTCTTTCTTCCTGTTTTTCTGGAGAAATTAGTGTAACCTATACTGTTACCTGTGATTGTTATGATGTGTCTTCAATAAAATATTCCCCTACTCTTTTCTTGGGGGGGGGGCAGTTTTCAACATTTATTAGTAAGGTTTGGGATTATATACTGCAGTGTTTTACTGATGTATGATGAAATATTTATGTTTACGTTTCTTTTGTATTATGATTTTGTGTGAAGTAACACTATTATGTATGTATTTTGCTTTCAAGTTACAATAAAAAATTCCCCTATTCTCTGGATGGGGTGCTGCTGCCCTTTCCAGTCAGCAAGATGACCCACCAAACCGGAGGAGACGACTAAGGAGAAGAAGTGTTGAGAGCTCATTGCTCCGTACAACCGAACATTGTATTTACCATTTCAATGGATATACCAGAGCCAGAACTCATGTTTATGGAGGATACTACAGTGATAGAAGGAAAAGCAACTTCCTTCCTTCCATCTTCCTAACATTCCTAACAGGGCTGACCACCTTTAAGACCTTGCTGAGCCACTCCCTTAAGGAAATTTGTACCTACTTCTCTTAACCTTGTCCTTTCCCACATGACCCACCACAGTGTATGCCCACCCTCCCCTCTCACCTCTCTGAGCTTTCCCTTCCCACTCCCCCTCATCTCTCACATACCTTCCCCTTCCACCTGCTCGCTACTTGCCTCCCCTTCTCTCTAGCCTCCCACCTCCTTGCTTGTTATCTCCTTCTGCCTGCTCAAACCGTGCCCCCTTTCTCCTCTGTTATTTGCATTTGCATTGTACTTGATCTGTTAGTTGACTACTTTGCGTCTTATCACTTATTAGTGCTTAAAAGTTGATTGTTTGTATAGTATGAGGTAAATGGCTCATATTGTTTTTCATATTTGTGCTGTTATGTACTTCCTTGCACCCTTTTATATTTTAGCCAGCTGTTGATATTGTGTCCACCTTTTATGTAATGTTGTTATCCAGTGTATCTATGTACCCAGTATTGCCTTGTAAATGAGTCCTCTCAACGGTGTTTTCACCTGGTAAAATAAAGATTGATTGATCTTCTTCTGTGATGAATGTGGCAGCTATTTCAGCTGCTCCTACTACTCAGGATGTGAAAATGCCAATGGATCACTCTGCCCAAAGAAAATGGCTTCTACATCTGTTAGAGGTGGATGGTGTACTGACTCAGAATGTTGCCGCCCCTAGACAGTGCATGGAATTGCCGGTCTCCAGCTCACCAGCTGCAAGGTTACAGCAACAGATTCTACCAGACCATGTACAGGATGCCAGAGATGGCCCATGGTCTCCCGAGAAAGCGCTTCTTGCTGCCAGATGGTAGTGCTTGAAGGATGACAAGACTTGGCTCTCTGGTGCAACGCCAATGCCAACTGCAGCTGAAATAATTTCTGCAGGGAAAACCTTACCACTTATATTTGCTTCTTCTGACCTCATTGACAGCCAGCAGGCTGAAACAACAACCTCTGCCACGTCTGTCAAAACGGTTGCAATGGAGGTGACTCCGATGGGAGCCGATACTGCTTTACAACAGGACACTTCCAACAAAGGTAATGCTCTAAATAATGCAAAGGATCCAGTAACAAACAATATTAGTACAATACCCATTATTGAAGACAAAAATGCTAATATGGGAAATAAAAATGACATTGCTGTATAGACAAATGAAACAGACCATTCAGGGGGAAGTACACATGATTGAACCTTTAGCTCATGGGGACACAGCTCAAACATCAGTCCCTACAGCCCTGGCATAGCAGTTTCAGCCTCTTCCTTCCTTATTGTGGACTGAGATAATGGAAATTGAAGCTGACATTATAGCAGCTACTAAAACTTCCTCTCTACACAATCAGAGAATGGAGAACACTGAACACTGCCTCCACAAGACACCTACACCTATGACTTGAGGTCAGCACAACACTAAAGCACATTTTAAACTATCTGATCTCTTTTCTAACCTTGGGAAACCCACTACTAGAAGAAACACGGTACAGATAAAATACAAAAGGGGACTGGAGACTCCACCAGAATGTATGTGGCCCAGAATTTACTTAAAGGATCCATGAATTTCCTGGCCTCTGAAATCTTTGGTTTAGTACATATTTCTGGAGATACAATATTTGACATCAGTTTTAATACACCAGTACACTTGCAGAAATTTTGGAATAAGTTTCACCAACTCAGGAACACCTCACTGTGGACATCATTTATAGTGATTTCCCTCACACAGCCTGTGGTAAAGACAATTACCATCCTGTTCAGAAACAAAAACGTGCATATCTCAGATATCTTGTACTGGGTAAAACAAAAAGCTGCGGTAATTGAGAAATCCACTCCAATTTTAGACAGTCAAAATATCTGGACCGGAGGCTGGAAAATAAAGATCAAACTAAGAATGACTGATACAGAACCCATGCATCTGCCAAGCTGTTTTTATTTTGGGCAGGATCTGAGTTTTTCCCTCTACCCTGGGCAACCTAAAACATGCCATAGATGCGGCTCACTTTTTCGTTTGAGTAATGCCTGTGAAGCTATAGTTTGCAACTTTTGCCTCCAGACATGACATGCAAGCACATTTTGCCCCAATCCTCCTAAGTGCAATCTTTGTGAGGAGCTTAGGGCATCTATTTCTTCAATGTCCCTGGGTGGTACACAATAGAGGTACTTTTTTATAATCAGGATGACACTGTCCATAATGCCCAGGAAAAACAAGCCAGAAAAAAACAACAACAGAAGGATCTACCACCACAAACCTTGAGTTACCCTGCAGATTAACTGTCTCCACAGGCTCTTCAACTAAATGTGCAAGCTGCTACTCCCCATGATCTGACAGTAGAGCAGGCTGAGATTACGAATGCACCATGAGAGGAGGACGAAAGGAGCTTACTGATTTCAATGGACCCTGCTACCTCACATGACATATCCAACAAGGACCATACAAATGTATCCACAATAAAGCCCCCACCTCCAGCCCCTGCAGGAAGAATATCAGGTGGTAAAAGGAAAGCGACACTCTACTAGAAGCACACCCGACCCAAAACTGGCTAAAGCGGATTGTACTAAAGCATAAAATAAGTACACAGTATTACAGGTACACTCTACTGAAGAAGAAAGCGATTCAGATGCCTCTTCAAAAAATTCCTCTCAGAAGGAAACGTCGAATGTGGATGGAAACATATCGGATGTGACTAGAAAAAAGAACTAGAAAAAAACTATAATGGTTGTTTGTAGTTATGGGGTTTTCTTTCCTTTATTCTGCCTGATATCTACTGTCTCTGGTGATTCTATACATGTAATGTCCTTAAATACAAACAGCATCAAAAACTCTAAAAGGTGAAGTATTACTATTTGTGCCTTGTACCACTCCTATGCTCACATTATAGAACCAATTCAGACATACATTAAGCCCAAACATCCTGGCCTTGGTGTACTTCAATATGGTCCCTAGGTGAGGACCCATGCTCTGTTGTGGGGATTCTTTTTTCTTGTCCCATACAAATCCAAAAGATTATGGAAATTGATCCTGGTAGGGCTCTTTTTATGCATGTTGTTTTGCATGGTCAGGCTGTGAGAATAGGGGTACTCTGTGCCTCAAAAACCAAAACATCATGGATTAAGCATTTCAAGCAGGTACAACCCTTCCTACATACCACAAAAAAAAGATTATATTTGATGGTGACTTTAATTGCCCTTTGGATTTCAAGGATAAGACAGGGAATTCATATAAGTTATACTGTGATACCAATATTCTGAAAAGATTCAGAAGCAAATGATTTGATACCTTTTAATGGACCAGCATAGATGCAACAACATGAACAACAAGAACAAAGTGCTCTAGCTTTCAGACTAACAAGTCCTTCGTCAGAAGCATAATGACGTTCTGAAAGACACACTCAAGGTAGCAGCTTTAAAGCATGCCTACAGAAATGTCTGGATACTGGTGGATATACAGTCACAAGTTTAACCACAGACATGGTCAGATATTTCCTGAAATTTCTGTGATATTTCTAGAGAAATCTCCAGCTTTCTGCAGTTCCACAGTAGGGGCAGCAGAGAGACTGTCTTTAGAAATATCCCAAAATATCTGGCAATATCTGACCATGTCTTTGGCTACTACTGTACTTATCATAGAGGGCATATGTCATCCAGGATAGATGTTATTTTCATTTCACAACATTGGATAATTCGCACAGCCTCTACTATGCCTACGGCCACCTCTGATCATGTAGAACTCCATATTACCTTTGGAGATCAACAAAACAATAACATTGGGAAGGGGTATTAGAGGATTAATAATTCTACATTAGTTAACCCCATTATTCAGCACCATACTGAGGAATTCTTGAAAGCAAGAGTTACATTAGTCCCCTGGTATGACTCACTAGATGACTGGTGGAATGACACAAAAATAGAAATTCAAAAATTATACCAAAAAAGGGGAGAACAGCAAGTAGGTATGCATATTTTAAATTCTTAACATTAAGGAAACATCTCTATAAGATGATTTCACTGCAAAATACAGAACAGTTGGATTATTCTGAACAAATTAATAAGATCAAACAAGAAATGAAAACATATTTATATGACAGGGCCAAATCTCTGAAAGCAGAAGAAACTTTTGGTACCCAGGGCACCACATTCTTTTTTGGATATTTTTAAAGACTGTCAACACAGAATTAACAATAAATTATGGACAGCTGTGCAAGATTCCCAAGGGATCGTACATATAGATTTTCAAGCCATTACAGACGTGATATCAGAAACTCTGCATTCATTTTTTGGAGTCCCACTAGAAACAGCAGATTCAATTGATAATTCCCTGCCAGAAAAATATTTTGAACAACTCTTTGCTGTAGGCAAAACAGAATTGATTAAACCTCTACTTTTAGTGGAAGTTCAAAGTGTAATTAAAAAGCTAAAAACTAATACAGTCCCTAGGCCAGATGGCCTAAGTGCAAACTTTTATAAACAATTTATTGATATTTTGGCCCCTATATTGTTGGAAGTATTTAATGACATCTTAGAAAATCTTAGCTTAACTGAAAATCTGTCAAATGCATTTTTAATCCTATTGTATAAAAAAGGTAACACATTAGAAATAAAGAATTGGAGGCCTATCTCCCTGTTGAATGTAGACATAAAACTACTAGCATCCATTCTATGTAGTAGACTGACTCAGACAACAACCAAAGTCATTACCCAGAATCAAAGTTGTGCAATCCCAGGGAGAAGCCTAAAGGATAATTTTATATGCCTTAGAGAGGTCTTTATAAGGAGTAATTTACACACATTACAGGGCTTTCTGCATTCATTAGATCAGGAAAAAGCCTTCGATAGGGTACCCCATAATTTTCTTTTTCAAGTTTTGGAGTATCATGGTATTCCTACCACTTTTATAAGGTGGCTTAAATTACTCTATTCAAAAGCACATTTCTATCCATTGATTAACGGACTTTTAGGGAAGAAAATCTATATTGCAAGGGGAGTACGACAAGGCTGCCCTTTGAGCCCACTATTATATGTTTTTTACATGTATATCCTACTTAAGAAGATACTTCAGTCCCTGGATCTACAAGGCTTAGTGTTGTTCCCATGAACCTCACCTTTGAAAACAAAGGCTTCTGCAGATGACCTCTGCCTTATCTTGGATAACGAAACTGAATGTAAAACTGCTATGGAAATAATTGATCGTTTTTCTAAGGTTGCTGGAGCAAAATGTAATATCCCCAGAAGCAAAGGGATTTGTATTGGTGCCACTCAACAGTTAGGTTTAACACAGTTATGTGGAATACCCATAGGTACAGAAATAAATATACTGGGCATACAGTTTGTCCCATTTAAAAAAGAAAAAGATTAATTGAGAATGAAAGCATAAGAAATGCGAAACCAGAATCCTCTCTTGGAAGAACATACAAGTTTCAAATCTAAAGAGAGTTTATTCGGTTAAAACATCTATAATCCCTATCCTACTGTATTTAAGTTTGCCCCCCACCCACACAAGTAGAAGCAAAATTATACAGCATTTTTTTCCAGGTCATCTGGGGCAGTTGACTCAGTCCTATAAAGAGACAGATCACATACTTTCCAGTGAATAAAGGAGAACTAGGAATCAAGTTCAAGTTCAAGTTTATTATTACAGGAATTACTCCATTGAGCAAGCTCATTCACAAGGAGATCCTGGAGATTTCAAACAATACAATGACGTGCACGATCTTATACAAAACAGATTTGGATAGTACGAGTAAACAGCAATGGCAATGATAAGGTACAACTTGGATTGTTGCAAATAACTGATACATTACATACAAAAAACTAACTGCATTAATGTGACCATAGATGATACACATAGAGCGAGACAAGTCTTCACTGGGGGCAGAAGGAAAAGGAAAAAAAGAAAAAAGTGAAAACATGGGACTGTAGATGACATTGCAGAGGAGGGTGGTAGGTTCAGCAGGACAGGAATATCATGCTCAGAGATGGGGGTACAGGAGGGGTCTAGGGAGTGAGGTGACTGGGGTGGGGAGGAGGGGGTGGGGAGACGGGGAGGTGGAGGAAGGGAAGAAGTGCTAGGAGGCAAAATGGGTAAAGGGGGGGTTGGGGCAAATGGGTGAGAGGATAGGCTGGGTGGTTGGTGGATGGTGGATGGTGAATCCATTGGCATTTTTCACACAATATTTTGGGTAAGCAACTTCATCCCTCTGTTAAATGATTCTAGAACACCTTAGCATATTTTGAACAAGGACTGGCTGCAGGTTATACTCCCATTATGGTCAGTAAATAAGTGGAACTTTAAATTACAGAAAGGCTTTCTTCCACAATATGTTATTTCAATACTGCAAAAAGTTAGACTTTGGAAACTCATGGTAGACAGGCTTCAATCCATTACTCGGAAGCTCATTTATGAACAGATTATGTTATCTTATTTTTCAGAATCCTTTGTATTCCCAAAGGGCACTGAATGAAATACACAAAACACAATCAGACTACCAACTGATACTAGAATCCCAAAACATTTATGGGATACCAATTGACTAACATACCGTGGCAAAACAGATGTGAGAAATAACTGCAGGCGCAAACCACTGGAGGACTTGATATTGTTCTAGAGACACATGTAACCTGATCTTGGAAACCCAAGAACACTTATTTTTAGAATGTCTTTACATAATACATTTTTGGAAGGAGTCAAGTCATACCTCTGAAGCCCTGAATTTGGCAAAATGACATATGACATGCTTGTACTAGGAGAATATACTGGAAACTGGAGAAAACAGAATGCTAGTACTTTAAAGGGACACTGTCAATCCCTTAGACCTCAAAGTGTCCCTAGTTTAAAAAACACATTTTATGATTGTTCACATTCTATAGAGACTGCTAATGCAGCTGGTAGTTTGATTCAGCTCCCTTTTTTTCTTTTAAAAAGTGAAAAACAAACTGCCCACCATACTGGTGTTACCACACCAAAACATGTTCATTTACACTTCTTGACCAGCTCCCACTGCATCTTTCCTGGACTCAGGTACACCCTCAACACAATCTAGCCACTCATTATGCAGTGGAAGTAGAGAAGACTATTGTATCATGAGTGGTTACACTGTTTGAGGGTGTTTCTAATGTTCAGGAAGTTTTCACTAAGAGCATTTTAATGATTTGAAGCAAAACAAAGCTGGGCATAGCAATACATTACCATACATTTTGGTTCAAATAAGCAAGGAGGCAGACAAAACAACCAGCAACTTCAGTGAATTTTAGAGACAGTAAGCAATCATAAAATGTGGATTTTTACCTAAAAATAATATGATGCAAAAAAGGCTGGCAGCGTCCCTGTAAGAATCCGATGCAGTATTCTAATAAATGCCATTTGGCAAACTAGGTGCCAATATGTTTAACAAGTGTATTTAACTCAGATAGAAATCATCAAAAGAATTTTGGTTCCAGTGATAAAGGTTTATTTGACTGAAGAACCAAAACTTTACTGTCCAACACCTGTCTATTACTTGGAAAAGCTGTCAATGGTGGTTATTGCAATGCTTTATGTTTTCACCCTTTTTGTTTATGCTAGATATTTTGATTTTGAACATGCACTTTTATTTTCTATGATAATTTATCATAATTTGTGTAAATAAGTTGTGAATTATTGTCCCTACGTATTGTATGAATTATACAATAAAAACATCCTCATCTCTTGTAGTAGGGGGAGCCTCTGGGCATTGTTGAATCATGGTGGACCGAGAGTCTGCTGCTGCTACTGCTTCATCTGCTGTGGGGACGCCTGTTACTCTCTCTTCCCTCTCCTGTTTTTCCTATGTATTTGGATTGCAATATAGTTCTGGATACAATCGTTTCTACTCCTACAGTGCTGGAACCTGCTACTGCCGCTATACCGGATTCAGAAGATGACCTAGCCTCTGCTCTCTCAACCATACCTGCTCCTTTGGAATTTCCCTTGGCTGATGTTTTTCCAGTGGTCCCGATTTCCTCTTCACCACAGCATCTTACCAATGCTGACTTACATCTCTCAGCTGCTCTCACACAGAAGAAGGAGCACTTACTTGCCTTAATAGAAAAAGAGGAGGAATGATATCTCCAGCCACGGGACCAGCTTTTTTCCTTGTTGGTTCAGATTACTCCTTCTCCTGTAGCACCTTCCCCTGCTGCCATTATGCCCACTAGAAACACTGACTCTCCAACTATGCTTTTGGTGCCACAGCCCTCCACTCACTCCCCACAACCTGCTGTAACCTGCAAGGAGCTTTCTGTTTCGGCTCCCACAATCAGACAGTCAGCGTCTGCTCCACCTTCTCTGCTCCCTCTCACTCGACCTCAGCTGTGTTCTGCTGCTGTTTCAGTGCCCTCTCCTGCGGCATCCCTGCACTCTGAGACTTTTGAGACACTGCCTCAGCTCTCCTTGCATCAAACTGGCAGACACGTGTCTCCTCCGCATGCTCCATGCTGGGAGTTTGCCACAGACCTAGATGTTCTTATGCCACAACACAGAATTGGAATTTACACACTTTCCTCCATGGAGCTAGAGGAGGGCAATCTGCCTCTGGTAAGTGGAACCCTACTTCTACTGCATCTGCAATGGCCCCCTTGCCTCCTAATATGTCTTCTTCTGGGGCTTTGACTAATCCATCCCCTCAGATTATCCTTCCTGTTGTCTTTACTTTTGGGGCACACAACTCTGTGGATCTACATGTCGACTCTACACCCTCCAAGTACCCTGTGATTTTGCCCAGAGCTCCTGTACACCCACCTGTCAACGCGTTTACTACTGCCATCTCTCCACCACTCCCACAGCCAGCTGCCCCTTCATTGCTTATTGCTGCTCCTCAACAGTCAGCTCCTGCCACTGCCACTTCTGTCCCCATTGCTACTTCTTCCTCTCCAGCTTGCTCTACTACTGACTCAGTTACCACTTTTGAGCTCACCGTGGAGGCCCCTCTTACCCAGGATTTGTCTACTCCTCCTCTAGATTTGCACTCCCAGAAACAGTTCAACTGTGCTATGGAGTTCTCTCCCCTGAAACCTACTGCTCTCCCTTCTACAATGTCCATCTCTGCATCCTCTACTGCTTCTACCTCCAGCCCTCAATGTTCTTGGGCTGACAGGGGGGACATGGAAATACCCCTTCCCCAACCTGATATCCCAGCCCATCAGCCTACTGCTTCTGCAGCACACTGGCAGGCATTTCAATGCTAGGATTCCCCTGGTCCTTTACATGCTCCTGCACAATGATGCAATGCTGTCAGGCTTCTGTACACTGGAGGCCTTGAAACACCTCCAGACAGATCTTATGACAGCAAGGTTTTGCTGAAACATTCTATGTTGTTTTCCCCCAATGAAATATTTGCTCTATTCCATTCTATTAAGGACCTCTACTTCGACGTCAGCATCAAGACTGCTGCCCTCCTTGATGGATTTTGGACTCAGTACCGCACACTCAAGAAGTTCCCCCACTGGCTCCCTTTCCAGGCCATCCCACCCACCGAGCCTGCACACCGTATGGTTACGATCCTTCTCAAAAATGAGGGAGTCAATGTTTTTGATGTTAAGTACTGACTTGCTCGGAGATGTACATTACTGAGAGACCCTGAAACCATCATTGACTCCGAGCAATTTTGGACTGGCATCTGGAAATTTAAAGTCCAGTCACACCATAGCCCCTATGGCTTACCATACCTGCCTAGTGTTTTTTATCTTTGTAGGGACCATGCCAACTGTTTCTATCTGGGCCAACCCAAAAATTGTTTTAAGTGTGGGTCCAACCTGCATCTCAATACAACGTATGATAAACTCCTCTGCTCTCTTTGTCTAGATTTCAGTCATGTCAGTGCACATTGCACTAACTGCTTATGGGTTCCGTGTAATATAAGCAAGTCTTTGATAGCAACTCGCATAACAATGAGTGCTAAACACCAAAAACAAAATCGGTGATCAGCACTATGCCAAATACAAACTCGGCAACAATAAGAATGACAATACAACCTGCTTTTTAGGGGACAAGCCCCCTGCACCCCCCAACCAAAGATTCTCAACCCCAGGGGGGTGGACCCTGGAGAAAGGAGGCAAACACGGGAGGGGGTGACCATTGTGGGAGAGAGTAAGGGCAATGGGAGGACTGTCAAAAAATATAAAAGTAAACTGCAACACCCAGAGGTAAAAAAATATACACCTATATGCAGTCCCAAACCCGGGTCCATGCACACTATAGGTGGTGACTGTAACCACCGCACCAGGTGGCCAGCTCGGCAGCAACCTGCTCAATCCAACTATTTAACCTCCTACCTCTACACTTGCTAACCCCTCACCTTTGCTATTCTGTCCTCCCTACCTCACTATTCATGTACCCTCACTATTCTTCATTAGTTGCTGTCTTTGCAGGCGTGCAAATTGAGTCTCTCATTTTGAGTAGCTCAATTTGCTTCTCCCATATCACTGGATACCCCGCTGATGCTTCAATCTCAGAAAAACTGTGGGACACACCTATCATTCCTACCCTTGGGCTTCCCACAGCCATGAAGACAGACCTTGTCCAGAGTCTCTTGTTGAAGTTGCCCAGAAAAAATTTCAGCAACACTTCCACAAGGAGGTGGCTCTACACCTTTCTCACTAAGATAACTCCCTGGATTCTCTTCAGTTTGCTTCTGACCTTCCTCAGCTCCCATTGCCTGACCCTGCACCTCTATCTGCCCCCCTCTGCCCTTGCTGACTTGGAGCTTCCTTCTACTTCCTCATCACACTCTCCCATCCTGGAAGATTTGAAGCACCCCCTGGAGAAGATGGAACATGTGTTCTGTCAAATGTCTCCTCCTGAGTACACTGTTATGACCAGAAAACAATCCTTGTGACAATCCAAAACTGCCACAGAACTTTTACACAGGTCTGCCTCCCAGTCTTCTCTTCTGTTTGACAACAAATTTGCCATATTGGAGCAAGATAAGTTGGACTCTAAAGACAGCCTTGACTCAGACTCACCCAGCTTGCAGACTGCCGTATTGCACCAAGGTCCTGTTTCGATTGGTGACTCCACATTCTTGAAGACAAGAAAACGCCAACAGTGCAGGAAGCCAGAACAGGTTTCACAACCAGTTGACGAGCTGGATCTCCCTACTTGATTCTGCTTGCCCACCTCATTTCTTCTTTCTTCTGGATGTCCCTCCTCCTCTCTTTAGCAACCCTCAGCATCAACAGTATAAAGAATCCTGCTAGACAACACCTTCTTTTCAACATCCTCCAGCAACTATCCTATGACATCAGTTTTTCTGCAGGACACTCACCTTACTGCATCCGCTGATACTTCCCAGGCACAAAAATCCTGGTCTTGGGGCCCCACATATTGGTCCTTAAACAAAGAAGGAGTGGACTGACTTGCTCAAGCTCATACAACCTTACCTCTATACTTCCCGTTACCTGTTCTTTGGAGGTGACTTTAATTGTGGACTGTCTACCTTAGCTAGAGGTGCTAAAACTGCTAAAGCATCAAAGCTTTTTTGTGACTCTAAATTTCTGCTTCAAATGGTCAAGGATGCCAACTTGATGGATATCTACAGGACTCTGCATACTGCTGCAGGCTAAACCTCTCACAGAAACTCATTAGTGACCCGTATTGACTTTAACTTCATGGCCTCCCATGTCATCACCCAGTCTATACGTACTACTTCTGTTGAGACTTCTGACCACCTTTTGTTGGGAGGAACCTTTGGTGGTAATACCATACTTAGGACTGGTAATGCTTTATGGCATCTTATTAGTACTGTCCTTCTGGACACTTCATTATGCCGTTCTGTGTCTGATTTATTTCTGGGTAGACAATCCCCAGTTTGCATGTATGATGACATTGGTTTATGGAGGACAGATACTAAGTTTGCTTTGAAATGCCTATTCTGTGTCAAGGCTACTTCACACCGCCGTCATGACTTTCTGAATGATCTTACCCTCCATCATCGGTTGATGTTGCTTATGTCTCAGGCTTCTTCTTTCGCTTGCTGTCCTTTTAATATAATTGCATGAAATCGCTACACATGGAACACCACTCTGGGATCCAAGGGTACTCGGGGGGCGGGGGGCAACATCTTTGCTAGTTGCAAGGACAGGGTTTTCCACCGCACTATCACTTCATTATGCATGGTTCATGATCAGGTTGTCTCAACTAAAATGGACATTCTCACTGCAATTCACCACCATTCAACTTCCTTCATCAGCTCTGACACTCTGACTCTCTCTGCCCATACCTTTTCACACTCCATATTGATACCCCCATTCCTTCGGCTGGCCTACAATCACTTACCCAACTGATTGCACAAGACAAAATCTGAACTGCTGTTATGCAGTTGCAGAACTCCACTGTCCCTGGCCAGGTTGGCTTAACTTCAGAATTTTATAACTGGCAAACTCTGAGTTTGTTAAATTCAGACCTTAACATTTTAATGACAATCCTTACTTCCAGATTAGCATGTATTTCACAACATGTTATTATTGAGTTTGAGTCATGCTCCATTCTTAGTAGATCTATACATGACAGCCTCTTTCTCTTACATGAACTTTTTGACTTAGGATGATGAGAGATGGATTCGGGATACCTTCTTTCCCTAGACCAGGAGAAGGCCTTTGATACGTTCTCTCATGGCTACCTATTTGAAGTCCTGGGCAATTATGGCATACCCTCTACCTTTTGCGCTTGGCTAAAAAACATATACAGTATGGCTAGTATTCTTCTGTACTTCAATGGACATTTAGGATGTAGAATTCCTTTACTCATGAGAGTCTGACAAGGCTTTCCCATGAGCCCTCTTCTATACATATTTTGTATTGACCCTATCTTATGTACACTGGTGACTCACCCTCAGATTCATGGTATCTCTTCTCCAGTTTCTTTTACTGAAATGTGACTGATTGCCTATGCTGATGACATTGTCCTTTTTGTCAGGGACACCCCCCAGGACAGTTAGCTATTGACTTATTCCACTCTTTCACCCCTATTTCTGGAGCTCAGTTAAACCTCACCAAATGTAAGAGTTTTAAACTTGGGTCTCTTACCCCCTCAGTTCCATCACTGGGGCACATATATGTCTCTTCTGACCTTATCTGTATACTGGGTATTACGTTTGGCTCTGATTCCCCTGCCCTTTCTAATTGGGACAGTATTCTACAAACTTACTCACAAAAAGTACAACTCTGGAAGCACTAGAATCAGTCTAAGAAAAAGAAGGTCGCTGTGTTTCACTCCTTTTTACTTCCCTTTTTATGTTTGCTTGCACGCATGTGCAAGAAACATAGTGCCATCATCGGAGATTTCGGAGGTGTGTCACCTCCTCCTCCAATTCAGGCAGTGTCCTGGCAGGCGCAGCCCCTGTAAGCCAATGCATTTGGGAGCTGTCTATGACACGCCAAAATGCAGTGGCACTCTGATTGAAAAGAGCTACGGCAGTGAGCAGCGATGAAGCTGCTCACGCCCAGCCCACCGCATGTGTCTGCGGCGGCTCCCGCATGCAGTGTATAGCCAGCGGGTGCCCAATCCCGTCGGCTGAGCTCACATCGTCCCTCCCAGTACTTGGTGCCACGCTGGAGCCCACCCCAGCATGGCAATCAGTGATTTGCCAGCAGGGTGCCCAATCCCGTCGGCTGAAAACCCCAAAGTCCTTGTGCCACGCTGGGCCCACCCCAGCATGGCAAGCGGTCCAGCAGTTTTTCTCCTTTTGCCGCAGAGTGCCCAATCCCGTCGGCTGAACGCCCAAAGTCCTTGTGCCATGCTGGGGCCCACCCCAGTGTGGCAAAGCGGTCCCAGCGTCGTTTTCATTTGTTTAACCTGTAAGACCAAAACGGTCCAGCGGTGTGTCTCGATCCCCCCTCCCACACCCGCACCACCACTGCACTCAGCCTCCCCACCCCCTCACCCCATACTTACCTCTGGACTCTGGCGCGATGATCTTCGGTGGACCGGGAACACGTCTGCACTCTTCAAAGCCGACCGCGAACTGAGGAAATGCCGGTAAGCTGTATAATGGGCTAGATAGGGGGGTTTCAACTTTATTGCATATCTCAGCCATTTTTGGGAATTTTTGCACCAAATTTTCAACATGGGGTTTTTGGGACCCCTTCTCATGAATGATGTTATTGTCATGGTGTTATTCGGGCCCAAAGGGTGATTTCGCGCGGTGACTGCGCGGTGACTCGCAATCACCCTTCAGACTGAATACCACCATGACAATGTCTCGATTCGTGAGAAGGGGCCCAAAACCCCCATGTTGAAAATTTGGTGCCAAAATTCCAAAAAATGACTGTTTAACGAGCGTGCGTTGCGCAGTTCCTACGCAGGCTCGTAAGTTCACGAAATTTCAATATTTTCACTCCAGATTTTCAATATTGCCATTTCACCACACCTTCTTATGAGTAATATAGCTGTCATTTTTCACATCTCACCCAAAATGTGTTTCTACCCATGTAGCGCAGAATGGCGCAGTCAGTGTGCGAAATCAATGTACAGGATAAATTAAGAAAATCACAGTAACACTGTTCATGAGCAGAGGTCTTGAAATGGCTATGTTGAAAATTTGGTGAAAGAATTCCTAAAAATGACTGTTTTTCGGTGTGCATTGCACAGGTCCACATGGCTCATAGGTTTCGAATTTTCAATATTTCCACTGCAGATTTTCAACATTGCCATTTTCCACACCTTCTTATGAGTAGTACAGCTGTCATTTTCACATCTCACCCAAAATGTGTTTCTGCCATATGGCGCACAATGGCGCCGAGTCGTTGTCTTGAACTCATTGTATGGGACACATTAAGAAAATCACAGTGCCACTGTTCATGAGCAGAGGTCTTGAAATGGCAATGTTGAAAATTTGGTGAAAGAATTCCTAAAAATGACTGTTTTTCGAGTGTGCATTGCACAGGTCCCACGCACGCTAGTAGGTTTGCGAATTTTCAATATTTCCACTCCAGATTTTCAACATTGCCATTTTTCCACACCTCCTTATGAACAGTACAGCTGCAATTTTCCATATGTCACCCAAAATGTGTTATCGCACATGTAGCGCACAATGGTGCTGTTGGTGTGCGAAAGCAATGTTTAGGGCAGATTAAGAAAATCACAGTTACACTGTTCATGAGCAGAGGTCTTAAAATGGCTATGTTGAAAACTTGGTGACAAAAGTCCATAAAATGACTGTTATGAGTGAGCATTGTGCAGTTTCCACGCATCCTCGTTAGTTCATGACTTTGTAATATTTTCAGTCAGATTTTCACTAGTGGCATTTTCTACACTTTCTTATGAACAGTACAGCTGCCATTTTTCACAACATGGTCGTGTGTTTTCACACTTTCAGTGCGAAGATGTCGCTGAAATCATTGTTCGGCACAGATAAAGAAAATCACAGTGACACTGTTCATGATCGGAGGCACCAAAATGCCTGAGTTGACAATCTGCTATAAAAATCCCCAACCTAATTATATTCGGGTGTGCATTGCACAGTTTCTATGTCGCTCGTGACTTCACCATTTTTAAATATTTTTGCTACATTTGCTAACATAGCCATTTTACACCTCCCATGACAGAGTACAGCTGTCATTTTTACATCCTGTTGAATATTTTGCACCTGTGGTGCTAAATGCCGTAGTCACTGTGCATAGGCAGCTTTCGGCTACCAAACTGATATTCCCCTGTTCATGAGGTGGGGTCACGAAACAAACATGTTGAAAATTTGGGTGAAAATACCAACGAATGCCTGAGGTATTAGGCTTTTCAACTAAATCACCCAACCTTCTAGAGAATGACGGAATCGAGGGTGTGACTTGGGATTCTTGCCTGTGATGCTCATACCATTCCACACCCTGCAGTCACTGACAGGCATCGAGGTATGCCTTGGACTCTTCGGCCCCAAACTTCACCCCATTCTCCTATATCACGCCCATCTCACCGTATTTCCTAATGAGATGGGGTGCGCATAAGGGCCAAAGACCCCAAGGAACACGTGCCACTTGTCAGTCTCTGCAGAGTGGGGTGTGGTGAAATGGCGTGGCCATTATGCCTGGTGACCCAAACGCACACCCCAATGCCTGTCACTCTCTGCAGGGTGGTGGTGGGGTTGGCTTCAGTTCAATACTTCACTGCCATTCCTATTACGCAGCTCTGTAACTTCTACACTGCCACTGCCAATGCCAGCAAGCAAACATCCGGCATTGACAAATGCTTGTTAATGTACTTATTGGTGGCAGAGTGGTCTCAAAAGTGGTAGGGTCAAGGATGTAGGAGGTAAATTCTACCCTAGTAACAAATTAACATGATTGCAAAACCTGATAACACCACTTATAAAAGTGGTAGGGCCATGGCCATAATGGCCCTCCCTGTTCTATGCATATACTTGTGCATGGTATATCCTCTCCCGCTACAACTAGAGGTACCCTTGCTTGGTATTAGTTTTTGGTTCCTATGGTGAAGTTGCCTGAACCCCATTAAGAGAACAGTGTTATACCAACCAATACTCAAGGAGGCTTAGATTTAAAAAAATCCTATTGTATCTTATTTTATCCTGTTTCTATATTGGAATCTTTCCAACTATTTCTCTGCTACCCACAAATTTTGGCATCTCTGGGCAGATAGATGGATAGATGGATGTGTCCCCTACTGGAAGCTTGGACTCCATTATACCACAAGCTTGGTTTTACAGTGGATTTTCCCATTTTTACTAAACCCATTTTTTTCAAGCTTCGACACTGGACCATTTACCTTGTCACTGCGAAATCCTCTTTCCGTTCAGATTTGTATAACAGCATAACGAATTCGGCCTTTGCTGAACCTGTTGTTTACATGGACATTTTGCTACCTGTCACAGTCCAGGTAGTAAAATACTTCAAGGAAAGGAGAACCCCCCTGAAAATGTGGGACATCCTCTGGCTGAGTTGCCATGGCAGACTCAGCATTAAGTCTAATGCAAAGCACAAAAGTCTCTCAGGACGATATTGCCCTAGACAGGGCTGCATATCCTGTTTAAAGATGATGGAACATTTTCTTCCTACTTGCCCATATGCTCATCTCTTTTGGCATACTTTAGCACACTCCTGGGCTGATATTGCTTGGTCACATCTCGCGTATGTTGACATTATCTTAGGTCGCCTCCCTTCCCCGCACCTGTATGATCCCTCTACCCTACGACTGGTATTCACAATGCTTAAATTTTATTTATGGCATTCAAGGTGTACCCTTTTATTTCAATAAAATGACATTACCCCCCCCCCCATTACTTTGGTACGCATGTTAATAAAATAATTAATGTTGATTTATTTAGCTGAAAAAAATAAATTGCTTTATGCTGTTTTTGTTAAGCAATGGAGATTACTAATGAATGTTTTCAAGCCTCCCTGAACCGATATCCTTTTTCCTCTTTCAGAGTCCTGTTTTCTTTTTCCCACTGCTGCTTTTCATGATAAGAATTTTTCATTACAGTGTTGAGTGTAATTTTTTTTCCTCTTCTTCCCATTTTTAAGATTCGAATTGCTTCTTTTTCTTTTTGGGGTGTAAGTTTCTTGTTCATTTTGTATTTTCTCCATATGCCTTTGTTCTCTGCCTTGATTGCCTTCAACTGTTTTTGCATGTTTTTTGTTGCCGATAAAAAATTCCCCTGCTGTTTGGGAAGGGAGAGCTGTTGCTCATGTTTCTGGCACCCTGCCAAAGATGACTGATGTGATGGGGAAGGAGGATGGAGGTGAAGCTCACCTGTTCTCACCTACTGCCCTTTCAGCTGCTCCAATTTTGGTTTTGGACTGGCTGGAGGTAATGTCTACTGGTGGACTTTCAACTGTTGCTGACCTGCAGTCTGTTGCTGTGCTGCCAGAAACCTTTTCTGTTCTTGCTATCATAACTATTTCTGCTCCCATTGCTCCAGGATCGAATACGGTGCCAGCTGCTTTGCAGCACAATCCTGGCTATTCTGTCTTGACTCTTGAGAGTGCCAATGTACTTGTTTTGAGGCTTGCTATGAAAGAGAGAAAACAAAACATACTTACCTTGATTGCAGAGGAAGAGTGACAGTTCCAGCTCACTAGAATGCAGCTCCATGATGATTCACTGTCTCCCACCTCTGTTGACAAGATAGCTGCTCAGCTTCCTGTGTTCTGCTCCACTGAACTCTCTGGCTCCCGCTGCACCGGTCTCTGGGGCTTCCGACGGCTGGTACTACAGAGTCCCCTGTTGCAGATTTACCTGTGCAGCCCAACTTTGCAGAACCTCCTGCTGCATCTTCAACCTCTTTTCTGCAGCCTCGGCCTGTGTTGCCTGCTCTCATAGCCACAGGGTGGATTCGAACCCCTGCTGGTTCTTGGACCCTGGCTCAGATGGAACCCTACAGTGCTTCGGTGCCACGACTGCTTGCATATGTCTTCTCCTGCTCACCTTGCAGAGGGTCTGCCTGTTGTCTCAATAGCTTGTTCTGTTGCTTCCACTTCTGCACCTCCTCCGATGCCTTTTTCTGACTCCTACAAGGCTCCCAGTGCTCTTGCCTCAGTGTCCTTCATGCAATCATCTTCTCCTGTCCACAGCGAGCCTCATGTATGCCCTGGCTCCTCTGTACCAGACATTTCTGCTCCTACTCAGACAGCTTCAGCCCCATTTGAAACTTCTCTTGGGATATGTTCTATATCCATTGAACCGCTAGGCACAGACTCCAGTTTAGCTTCAGTGTGCCCAGCACCTAATTCTGTTTACCATGTGGCTGTACAAGCCCTTGATTGCATTGACAGTACCTTGCCTAGGAATGGGGCTACTGCCTCCTGGGCCACCAGGGTGGAATGTGTGGAAATGGACACAATCCCTCCTCTTCAGTTCCACGCAGTTCAGACAGTTCAGCAGGAATTAGCCCTTATGTGGATGACTTTTCAGAAAATGGATGTTTTTCCTAGCTCTCCTGCACCAGTTAAATGCAGAAACACTGTTTGCTTGTTGTACAAAGGAGGTCTTGACCTCCATCCAGACAGGGCTTATGTGGATGGACCCCTCCTTAAAGACTCTTTCAGTTACATTCCTGATGAAATTTATGCACTGCTTCATACCCCCAGTGATGGGTTCTTTGACATAAACTTTAAAACTGCCACCAAATCTAGACCGCTTTTGGTCTCACTACAATGCCTTGAAACATACCCCTCTGTGGCTGCACTTTCAGGCTATCTGTCTGACCAAACCAGCACTAAGGACCATAATTGTCCTCCTCAAGAATGAAAGACTTAATGTGCATGATGTTAATTACTGGTTTTCTCAACAGTGTGACATACTGGGTGATCCCAAACTGATCATAGACACCAAACAGTTTTGGACAGGGAACTGGAGGTTCAGAGTGCAATTATGTCACAAATTATCAGGATTACAACATCTTCCCTGTATTTTCTTTCTGGGATGCAATAGAGGCCAATGGTTCTATCTGGGCCAGCCAAAAACTTGCTTCAAATGTGGCTAGGAGGCTCATCTCAGCAACACATATGACAAAGACAAATGCAATCTTTGTCTAACTTTTGGCCGTGTCAGTTCACAATGCACAAATGACATCTCTTGTAACCTTTGTACATACGAACATACAAAATTGCCAGCAAAAAGAGGTCTTATTGGTCTCTCAAGTCTGCTCAAGTTTGCAGCTCAGACTAATTCTCTGCAGCTACACCCTTCCCCATTCCTTCCAGGAGTCCCCTTCCCTCTCCTTCTTTTCCCCCCTCTCTTCCACCCTCCTGTTCTAATTCTCTTTCTCACCCTGTACCCCCCACCCCTTGAAACTTTCCACCATTTCTGCTGATATCACCTCCTCCGGCAGCTCATTCCATTCATACCAATTTGTGAAGAGGTTGGCCATCCATATACAAATTGTCATTGGGCTACCCACAACAGAGATAAGAGACCACCCCAAGACTATCTTAGACAAAGCAAAGAAGACATTACTTCAAACACTGCATAATGAGGCTGCACAACTCCTCATACATCACGGTGAGACTTCTCCTATTACCAACACTGTACCAACCGTCAGGACAAGAGGTCAGGAACTCCTAATTCTGAACAGGTCCCCTCTTCCTGACTCTGCACCAGTAGGCCCTGAATCTGCTTCTATGCCACCACCCCTCCAGCCTATGGATGTTATGGCTATGGACAGCTCTTCCCTGGCTCTTCCAATGGATGAGATAATGTTTCCCCCATAATTTGACCTTGGTGAGCAGAAAAAGATCAGTGAGACAACTTAACTCAAAGCCAAAACCTTTTAAATCTGTCACCACATCCACCCCTATACCTCTAGGCTCTGACCATGTAGACTTGGATGATAGCCAGGACTCTGAAAATTCATCGATCATGTCATCACAACACCCTGCCTCATCAGCCATGGCAGAAGACTCAGCATCCATGAAATAAGCAAAGAAACAGTGAAAGAAATCTAGGATGGTCACGAGAAGCTGCAGTGGACAGGACTGTGACACTTGATTTAATCTCTGGCAGTCATGATGTGCTTTTCTTTTTCCAACAATAGGATGTACAGCCATCTTCCCTGATCCAATTAATAGCTGGGGACCTTGCATCACTATACGTATTAGAAAGTACAGAACTTACTGCCCTCGGGGTGGGGGGGCACTGGAGAGAGCTGATCTCCTGACAGGACTCAACTCATAATTGCTCTGCATATCAGCTCTACAAAATTGCTGATTTTTGCAGTTTAAATCAAAGTAATCTAAAAATAAGTAATAAAATCTTACTGGTGAAATTAACAGCTACCGGTCAATATAAGATTTCTGATAGGGAAGCAGGAAAATTCAGTGCCAGGAACCTCCAAAACTGCCATGGTGTAAAAAGCTAAGGTCATGGAATTCCTGGCCCCCGAAGAGGAGAGTATAGCTGAAAACCCTACTACACATCTTTGGCACCACATGCTGGCCACAATGAAGTCAATGGATGCCAAGATTGAAAAAACTTTAGCTCACCCATAGAAGCATCATGCTACCCTTAGTGAACTCTCCTCCTGTGGCCGAAGTGAGAGAAGATCAATCAACACACTGGCAGCGGTCACCACGCTAATACAGGAAAGTATCCACCTATGTGGCAGGCTCGAGGCCTTTGAGAACAAGGCACAAGCAGGGAATGTTCACCTGGTCAGTGTACCAGAAGGGCCTCAATCTTTTGCCCTTTTTAAAAGAATGGATGCAATCTTTGATGTCAATGCCCAAGGGCTTTAACTGGGGGTCGTTGCAGTGGGCCTACAGAGTCAACCCTAGAGTGCGGCCTGCTAATACCAACTTATTTTGCACTATTCTCCTGTAGACCACTGGGGCGAAAGTTTGAGATGCCTTAATCTCTGCAGCAAGGACAGCCTGTCCATTAGGCATCAACAACTTCGATGTTAAATTCCTTCCAGATCTTTCATTTCAGACCCGCTCTCACTGGAAAAGATCTTATGGGATCTGACAGAGGTTAAAGGGGAAGTAAATATTGCAGGGGTCACTCAAATTGTAAAAGCCCACTAAAGATATATCAAATGAGGCATTGGACTTCCTTGTATTTGTCAGACGTCCTTTTCTTTTTTCCAATAATTTTTATTTTTATTGTGTTATATTCAAGACATACAAGGAATTGAATTGAATTTCAAAATCATACAACAAAAAGTATATACATAGCAAGACAAAAATTGTAATATGTTTTAATTACTTTCTAGTGGGTATCAAAAGTTTTCAGGTATCCTTGAACAGAACACAGGTTAGCATGTAGCCTAAGAATATATTGGAAATGCAAAGAAACGTAAAAATACACATTATAGTGTAAATTTAAAGGAGAAATATTAAACATCCCCAACCATTGAAAAAAGGCACCCACATTACATCATATATATGTATGATCTTGTTAATAAGGTGGCTGACGTGCTCATTAATATCTACTTTAGCTATAGATTTAATCCAATCAACTGGGGTAGGAGGGTTTGTGTCTTTCCAGTGACACAGTATAAGCCGTTTAAAACATAGAAAAGCTACCATAAGCCATCTCTTTTCAGGGTCTGATAAGGAGCAGAGATCCTCAGTATTCCCTAAAATAAAGATCCCAGGGTCAAAAGGGAAGTTGGTCTGCAAAATATCTTTACAAGCTTCCCAGATCACTACCCACCCTGGAGTTAATGTGGTACAATGCCACATCATATGAAGAAGACTGGCATTGCTGTCACCACATCTCCAAAAGTTGCTTTCAGCAGAGAGACCCCAGTTATGCATCTTATCAGGCGTGTAGTACAAATTGTGTAACACCTAAAACTGTATCAAATGACCTTGTAAGTCCATACTGGATTTGTAAGCATTTCTCCACATATGATTCTAGTTTATCTTTGGGATAGGGTAGGTTAAACAATCTTCCCATACTTTTCTGGAATTACTTGTCAAGTCTCTTCCCGCCTTGTTTATTAATTTACATAGTCCCCCCCCCCCCTTGGTATTAGCTATTGTAATTAAACTATCAAAATCTGTGGAGTTTGGAATAAGTAGGCCAGATCCTAATATGTTATGTAGAGCATTTCTTATGTGTAGGTAAGAGTGGAATTGTGTATAAGGTAAACTATATCTTACCGTTAGGTCTGCAAAGGACCATAGCACCCTAATACAAAGATCTACAATATCACCTATAAGGTGAATCCTTTTGTTTTACCATAATTGATTAGTTAGCATTTTTCCTTCCCATTTGATATTAGAGTTTCTTCATATTGGAAGATACTGGTAAGGTATAGAACCTGAGACCACTTGTTTAACCAAAAAGGATATAGAACTGGCAGAATTCTTTAGAAAGGGGTGTGTATGTCCCCAGAATTAAATGTTGGAACAAATATAGAAAAATGATATCTTGTTCATATTTAACCCTTACTGGAATATTGTCACTTGATAACAACCATTGACCGGTCTGTTAAAATAAAAAAGCTTGATGGTACTTTTTGAAATCAGGGAGAACCATACCCCCTTGTTGCCAATATTTCTTGAGCTTATCTAAGCTAAGCTTTGTCATTTTCCCCTCCCAAAGGAATGACCACAACAGACTGTCAATTTTCTTGAACCACAAGGGGGCTGATATGCATAGGCACCATTTTTTCCAAAAATATAGAATTTTGGAAGCTAACATCATCTTTAAAGCATTTACCTTTCCCCATAGTGATAAATTAAGTTTAGTCCAGTTCTCTAATGACAATTTAATGTCTTCTACCAAGGGTTTAAAATGTAAAGCTAACATGTTATTAGGGTTATTTGATATTAGTATTCCCAGATAAGAAATGTAATCCCCTTTCCATTTAAGATTATTACCTAAACAAAAGTGATTTCTTGTTACAATGAATTGGAAGCATTTCAGACTTAGACCAGTTAATAGACAAGCCTGATATAGAACTAAATTCTTTAAGTAACTCCGTAGTGGATTTTATTGATCTGTGTGGATTGGAAAGGGACAGAAGTAGGTGATCCGTGTAAACTATAACCTTATGTTCCAGTTTGCAAAACTTAATCCCCAAAATGTTCTTACTGAGTCTAATCATATGTAAAAGGAGTTCTAAGGCCAGTATATATAAGAAAGGAGATAATGGGCAACCTTGCCTAGTCCCTGTCTCTAAAATGAACCTTTCAGATTATATCCTATTTGTGCATATTCTTGCTATAGGAGTATTGTACATAGTTTTCACTCTTGAAATAAAATTAGATCCCATCCCAAATTCTTTTAGCACTTCATCTAACTAATACCATTCAGTAGAATTGAATGCCTTGTGAGCATCTAATGACAATAGGACATATGTGTCCTGATTTCTAGAAGCCATCCAAATTGTGGAAAGAATTCTCTGGATGTGCTCAAATCCTGCCCCTCCCTTGATAAAACCCACTTGATCCCTATGAATAAGATTACCTAAAACCTGTTATAATCTGTTATCTTGACTCTTGGCCCAAATTTTATAATCAGTATTCAAAAGGGATATTCGACGGTAGCTGGTGGGTTCTAGGGGGTCTATATCTTTCTTTGAGAGGACAGTAATGCCTGCCTCAGACATGGTTGGGGGTAAACCTTTATTTAATTCTGACTCTGCCTAAATGTGTTGTAGTATAGGTGCAACCTCATCCTTCAAAACTGCATACAATTCGGCTGGCAAGCCATCAGATCCTGGGGCTTTAGTACAAGACAGATTACCTATTGCCTCCTTAATCTCCTGAACAGAGATATTTTTTCTAGTAATGGTTGCTGTACCTCTGAGATTTTGGGTAATTTAGCTCTAGACAAAAACTGGCTGATAAACTCTAAGTTATTGTCCATTTTGCTTGTGTATAGATCTTTATAGAACTCAAAAAACACCTTATTAATATCCTTGGCTTTGTTAAGAACTCCCTTAGATGCATCTCCAATGCTAGGTATATTATTCCTATTGTGTATTTGCTTTAACCTGTAGGCCAATAACTTGCCAACCTTTTCTCCTGACTCCCAGTATTTTTGTTGTGTCTTATATAGAGCAAATTCAGCTTTCCTTTTATGCAATTTATTGATTTCATATCTTAATAGAATTATTTTCCTAAGCCGGTTATTTCCCCCATTACTTGTTTTATAAGCTTTTTCCATCCCTTGGAGATCTTTTTCCTTCCGGATAAGAGATTTTTCCCTCTCTTTTTTCTTGAAGTGTAACTCAAAATTCTGTCCCTAATAAAAGCTTTATAAGCTTCTCATAACACTGACTGTGAGGTTTTCCCTTTGTCATTTATAGAGAAAAATTGCTTTGTCTCTTTAGTAACCCATGGTCTAAAATTAACATCATTTAGTGAGGAGCAGTTAAATTTCCAGTGCAGAGGCTTTGTGGTGCTGAAATCCAGGTTTAAAATAACTGAAATAGGAGTATGGTCAGAAATCATTGTACCAATGTCCACGTTGGTCATATTATTCAATAGACTACTGGATAACAAAATCATGTCAGTTCTACTGTACAGTAGTACCGCCAAATGTGTCAAAGCAATTTTGTGAGATTCCCTATTTATCCTTCACAAAATTTAGGGGAAAAAATCCTCTAAAATACTTTTTGTTATACCTACAGAAAGAGGCCAGTTCTTATTACAGTACTTAAGTGCCATCTGGTAGATTTTCAACCACACTGTCAGATGAGACAACCCTCTCTGGGTAACAGTGAACACACTAACAAACAAAACAAAACAAAACCCCTAACTAAAGATTTCACAATTCTGAGTAGGGATTTTTAAAAATCCTTTGACTAATTTGGTGCTACTACTGTATGTGCCATGCCTAGCTGAAAAAAAAGGAGTAGTCCTTTTGAGTGGGGTACATCAATCTCCAAGCATCTGATAGGCCCAAATCCTTCGTTCTGTACCTAATGACTATACTAGTGTTATCATTAATTTTAGTATTTATTAGTTTACTTCTATCTATCCATTGGTCCAATACAGTATTGAAATCCCCTCCCACCATGAGGTTCCCATTTGCAATTTGGCTAATCTCATCAAAGAGTTCAGAGAAAAAGGAACAAGGTTCTCAGTTTGGAGCATATATATATTACAAATAGTAATCTCCACACCATCAATCCTACCTTCTAGAATTTGCTATCTGCCAACAGAGTCCACTTTATGGGAAATCATTGAGAAATTAAGAGATTTCCTAATAAGTATGGCTAAGCCCTTTTGTTTCTTGCTAAGTGAGTTATGGAACACTTTCCTTCCCCACATTCTCTGTAACTTTTCAGCTTCATCACTTAGTAGATGCGTCTTCTGTAACAGGGCTATGTCTGATTTTAATTTGTGCAACTGGGTTTAAATTTTTTCCTTTTAACTGGAGTTCCTAACCATTCATGTTCCAGGAAATACATTTGATAATATCATTATCGACCCCCATCATCACTTGTTAATATATGAATATTTTGTAAATCTTATTGTAGTACAGCCAAAAACAGTGGTGTCCAAAAACATCCTAGTATTTCTTACAGTCATAAATTTTTAGTTGGAAAGACATCAAAGTCAATAACCATGTTAATACCCTTAACCACAAATAATTAATTGCTAACCTGTAAAAATAAAAACTCATAACCTTTAAGAGGCAAATTAGAGAAGAATATGTTACTAACAAAACTTGAGAATTCAATATTGTACCTAAAGTAAGAGTCAATCTAATAACTCTTACATAAATGCTAAATCTAAAGAGGAAGATTCCCCTATAAGGCATTGTGACCCAGAGAAAAATATTACAGCAATTGTAGTTATAAATCACCTTATAACAACTTAAAATATGTAACATAACTGGACTCAGACTATTTTTGATACCTTCATGAAATAAAGTATAGTATGCAACCATTCTAGCTGTGAATTGGCTATAAAAAACAGGCAATATATTAAAAAAAATAAAGATATAGTGAAAAACCTAAATGGCTAAATAAACCTTCAACATGACCCATGATCCACATAGCTCAGAGAAACCAAAGGTCCTGGTTCAAAGATCAGTCCCACACTACTCAAAAGAGTATAATCCCAGAAGTGGTAGAACCTGGCTATGAGGGGTTTGAACCCCTGACAACTTTCAGCCACTATGGACTAGACAAATACACACAATACATAACTAGGGATGTAAGTTTGTCATGGCAGTCATACACGTCATTGATTCCATGATGTTTGATCTTTATTCAGGACTTCCATGACTTTCACTAGTGTCATCAGAATGTAGCAATGATGACAGTGCCACAACATTCACTACTGTTTACTAATGATTTCATGAACAAACAATGAGTCATTAAAACCTCATCCATGACAAACTTACATCCCTATACATAACTAATTCCTTATTTCAGCATTCATAACATACAAACATTTCCATGAGGAAGGGTGGGAAAAATATAGATTAATAGGAAAATGGTTGAAAAATCAGAGATCCCAGACATCAACAAGAGGGAGAAAAAAAATTTAAATTATTAAAATTAAGGAGGGGGATGAGTTAGTATAAGATATTGAGAGGAGATTGTCTTGCACCTTACATAACTCCTGGATCATCACATGAGTGCAGTGAAACCTATTCCTCCAGTGCAGATGAGCCATAGGAGAAGGATCGCCTCGTATGACAGAATATAAACTGTCACCACATCCTAAGTACTGGGCATCTATGGAACTGTAATAAAAAGAACCAGGATTCCCGGCATTATACGGATAATAGGATTAGTTTTAACACATGTGATTCCCTAATCTCTATGTGATGACTCACACTCCCTGTTAACCGACTCTATGATGATGACATACCAGTATAGCAACATAGTGCAGATAAGGCACCTTTCATCAGTTATAAAGCAGTAAAAATATGAATTAAAGTAGCACAGCCCAATAGGGAGAAAAGGAATGTTATGATAGGAGGGAAATAACACCAGCAGATGAGGGAGTGAGGGGAGTGGGAACACAAAGGGAAGAAGGAATACAATAGGGTAGGTAGTAACCATTCCAACACCCACCATATGGAATAAAAAAAATTATCTGACGGGTGATTATAAGTCGCATAACCTTTAAAATTACTACCCAAAAAGAAATAAGGAACAAGCGTCAAACCCTCCAAATCATGTAACTCTAACCTTCAGGGCTGAACCAACTTTATTTTAATAAAGGACTTTGAGTACGGTAAAATCATCCCACTCCCCTCCCCCCTTCATATATCGAAACAGTAAATGCCTCCAATCTGAATAAAAAGAAAGGGATAATTTTTCCTCTCATTTAATGGTTGTAGTCATAAAACTAGCCCTTTCAGTAAGAGGACACTTGAGACTAAAGTCCCCCCCCCCACGCATGTACCCAGCAATCAAGCATCATAACAATTACAACAATATTGTTATTGCATTTGTGAACAGAGTTTATGTTCTCTGAGATATGCCAGAAGAAGTATTAGTTAGGGAACAGTGGCCACAACCAAATCTTCAGGTTGACAGGCTAGCTTACTGGTAGTTGAATGGCCTAAGTCCCCATGAATCGCATTGTAAAACACTGGAGTGCAGACCATGTCTCTTTACTGAATAGCCTGTATCGTGAAGCATAGGAGGGAACCAAACTTTGATAAACATTAGAATGACGGCTTAAGAAAGTTTCAAGTCTGACTAAAATTACAGGATCCGGAGCCATCAGCAAAGGATGCTGGGGAAACACATGGGACTTCTGGGAGACCTACCTTTACATTCAGAAGGGAAGGTTCTGATTGCTCATTTAAAAGGAAGGATCTAATTGGCTGTTCCTCAATAGTTTCCTCTTCCAGGGAGATCTCCATGTTATTTAGCACTGAGAATCTGTTGCTTAACATGAACCCCATGGATTTCTTTTCAGCAGCACCTTTTGGGAAGAAGATTGCAGACTTTTGCATGCCTCTTGTAAGTCCTTTATACTTTCTGTTTATGGACTTCCACTCTCTCTCCTCTGTGTGAGTTCCATGAAATTAGCTCTGGGCTTGGGGCTTTCGGAAGGAGCAGAATTTTCTTTTGCCCAGGGTTCTAGAAGGGCCTCGGGCACTGCAGCTCATGACAAGTGTTGTGCTGAGTTCTGTGGCAATTCAAATTGTGAAGAACCATTGTGTTTGTGTCTTATTTTATTTATTAGTTGTCAGGAGTCCTGAGATATGAATATCTAATTAATCTGTAAATCAAAACAAGGCAGCAACCATTTTAAAATAGAAAGTGATGTCACTGAGGGGCAAGCTGCATGTTGTTAATTGCAGCTTGCTCCTCAGTGACGTCACTGTTAGTCTCAAGATGCAATGCAATGGCTGCTGCCTTGTTTTGATTTACAGATTGATTTAGATATTCATGTCTCAGGTCTCCTGACACCTATAGGTATGCCAAATACCTAATTTGAAAGATAATTTTATGGATTTTCACAATTTGAGTGACTCCTGCAATGTGTACTTCCCCTTTAAGGGCACTGGGGGTTGTACACTCCTCCTACTGCCAGCATGATTTAAGATTACTTATGGGGGAAAATCCTGGCAGTTTATGGATCCCATTGATGTAGGATGGTGGCTGGAGAAAATAGAAAAGAAGTTTTCTGGTTGGGACCATGTTTTAATGGAGGGGGAAGCTACGGAGGAGGACTGAGGGCCGGTTCGATTTTTACTGCTTTTCCCCCTATTGATAATGTAAGCCCATCAACTGGAGAGACAAGGGTCCTGTTTAAAATGTTCTCCAGTCTTCTAACCCACAGTAAGTCTAGCAGAGACTTTTGATGAATTTTGGGGGCTTAGGTCTGTCCGCTGGTCATGTGGCTCTATTGAGAGGTTGTGCTTTAAGTGCAGCCCTTCTTTTTCTCTCTGCTTTTCTGTGTTGGGGGGGACCTAATATACAGGTCCAAGTTGTTGTATACCTTACTACAATTTAGACTGTTTACACTGTTCATTGTTTAAATGCTGAATACAAAATAGTTGTTTCGATTATGTGCTGCAAAAGCATACATACACAGGGTTATACCTTTGGTGCTCTATAGCTGCATGTAAGAAGTTATGAATAGCAAAAATGTTCCTGCTGTTTACCATTTTTGTCTGGGTAGATAAACAGCATTCCTTAGAGAGTGCCTTTGCTACTCCTCTGCAGTTCTACCTAATTAAGGACATTCCAAAGCCGTTCAGAATGGCTAGCATTATTAGACATTTACTGGACTTTATTTTTTGGATACCCCCCCCACTCCTACTGTAAAAGAATGTGGGGGCAATTATGAATGTCACAATTTTACTGTAAGCAATTACTAGTGCCCTGTATGAGGGACTGTGTGCATGTTTCACTTACAACAATAAACACAAAGTACAAAAAAAAAAAAAACTTACTGCCTCATGTTTCACTGACAGATGAAGGCATCAGTCAGGATATATTTTTCTTTACCTCTATACCTTCTTGTTATTATTGTTTAGTTTTTGAGATTAGCTGAGATGTTATATCGGTTTAGGCAGATGTTTATCTTTTATCCATTTATTTTCAGTTCCTCCTTGTTTTGTTTTGGTATACCTTTCAGCCTTTCCAGTATTTCTTGATGTTTGTACTTATGGCATGCTTCATTTTCTTATTAATTGCCTCCTTATTTTTTTTAGTCATGTCTTTCTTTATCTTAATGTTTGCATTGTTAATTACTTGAAGTTTATGACACTGACATACTGATTTCTGTATCTTGCTTTGTTTGTCTTTGTTGTTAATAAACATTCCCCTACTCTTTTCCAAAAGTGCCATGGAATCTTTAACAACCACCAGAACAGTCAGATGGGACATTGGCTTAACATTTCATCTGAAAGACAGCACTTCAGGACTGTAGCACCCCCTCATGCTGAACAAATAGTATCAGCACTGGGATTTTACCCCAATTGTCTTGTATGGGGCTAGAACCCCCAATCTTCCTATTTTCTGGCCTTGGAGGCAAGTGTTCAGCCTGCTGAGCCATAGACACTGATTTAGTGGAAACCTTGTCTCCCAATACCCATTTTACCATTGATATGCTTTCCCTTGGATGAAGTAGATGCTTAGTAACCAAAGAGAACAAAACATTTGTATATATGTGTCCCTTCACGCTCACCTTCTGCATTCACATGTTTAACCAATTACTAACTCAATTACTAATTTTTTTTATATCTATTTTTTTAATGAATTTAGCATGAGACACCACATCAAAGACCATACTTAGATTCAGGAATATAATGTCAACCATATTTCCTTCAGCAAAGATCTACATGAAGGAAATGCGGTGGACAGTATATTCCTGACTCTAAGTAAGGCCTTTGATGTGGTGCCTCAAGTGAAATTCATTAAAAAAAATGGATACTATAGGGTTAAATAATAAAATGAATAATTGGGTTGTTAACTGGTTAAATGTGAACACAGAAAGTGAGCATGAAGGGACACTTCTCCAGGGAGGGGGGTGTCACCAGTGGTGTCCCTCAGGGATCAGGCCTGGGGCCGGTATTATTCCCTTTATTTATAGGTAACCTGAGAGTGGACGTCAATAGCACATGCAAAACATTTGCAAATGATGCAAAAACAGGTCATAGAGCTAATACAGACTCTGATACAAGGGAAATTCAAAATGATTTGAACAAAATAGTAGAACGGGTGATTAAACTGAAAATGTAATTTGACATCTCAAAATGTATAGTTATTCACTTGGGAAAAAATAATCAAAGGAGGCAGTATTACACAGAAGGTATACAACTTAAAACAACCAGTTGTGAAAGGGACTTGAGGCTATATATAACTGAAGACTTAAAAATTAAAAAATAGGGAAATACGATCGATACAAAAACAAATTACTTATTAAATACAATTAAAAGACACTTTACATACAAATTGCTTCCACTCTATTGCTCCAATGGGATGCATATTGTTGACTATGGATCACAATTCTTAGGAGTATTGAATTTAGAAGAAAATATTAAAAGTGAAAGAATTCAGCATAAAGCAACCAAAATGATAAGGAGTTTGGAACACAAACCATGTGAGAAAAGAGTAACACACTTGGGATTACACACTCTGGAACAAGCAGGATAAATAGTAGTAAGACTTTATTTTTATACAGGAAAATGTGTCATTTAGGTCTGATGACCCCGTTTGCAAGACAGTCCTGTTTCTATATTACAATGTCACCCATACAGATAATTCTGAAAAATACATTTAACAATGCAAGTCACCACTCAGCATATTAACAATACACATTTGTAATCCACAATAATTAAGATACAAAACCTGAGTATTAATAGTCTAAAACTGGATACAAACCCAGGTTAGTTATTTAATCCTAGCAACATATTGTTTATGTATAATTAATAGCATGAACAGCTGAAAAAATATTTTTCTGTCTCCTGTGAGAACTGTGCAAATGTTGAAGATATACATGCTGGATATGGTAGTATGTTCCAGTACTTGGTAGCTTGATAACATAATGTCCTTTTTCCATGTTTATTCTTAACCAATGGGATAGGTATCTTATTTACATAAACTGACCTTTTTGTATTCAAGGTTATCTTATTGTTCTTAGCAAACAGTTTACCACTAATATAGTGTCCTGAATAAGCAACAAAATATCTGCAATGAAATCTTTGCCGCATACAGTAGTTGCATGCTTAGTATCAAGTGACTGCCACTGCAAAGTAAATAATAAGACACAGTGGTGAGTTCTTACACCACACTGCAGGACATATCTTGCTACTCTATAATATACTCCAATTTAAATAATAATGATTTATTTGCAATTCAGTACAGGAGTCCACCATATATCAAGACTGATACCACTAGTTGTTCTGCTACCTTTTTCCTACTTTGTTTCGGTAAACACTTAATTGTTTGTTGTAAGGCCCCTACTGTTCTGTTTACCCTATTAATGTAGTTATATGTTCCTTGAAAGACATGTCCATATCAAAAGTAACACACAGATAGATAAAATGATTCATTCACTTGTTCCAAACGTTCCTGCATGTCCACCTTTATTTTAATTTGCACATTCTTTTTTTGTATAGAGCTGAAATACAAAAGCTTAGTTTTCTTAGTGTTCATGATTAGCCCCGACCTGGAGAACCACTCCTTCAGACCATCCAAATCAGCTTGCATTTTTCTTCAAGTTCACGAATAATCCACCCTGTTATTTTTAGGGCAGTATCATCCACATACAGTCTTACCTGAGAGTGTCACACTACAGATGGCAAACTATTATTTAAAAAAAAGAACAACAGGGGCCCTAAAAGTGACCCCTATGGTACTCCTGTCTTTGTATCTCTCCTGGATGAAATACGTCCTGGAATTGATACTCTTTGAGAGTGACCCTCCAAGTAAGACCTCAGCCAGCTTCAAGTTCCTGCTGTAATACTCATAGTTTCTGCTGTTTGTAGTAGGAGGGAGTGGTCCATCAGGTTGAAAGCTTTGGACAAGTCAATAAAGATCACTTCTGTTTCAAACCCAGAATGCATAGATGTGTTTATTAAATCATTAAACTCTAATAGGACTGAAGTTGTTAAGTGTCTTTTTCGAAATCTAGATTTAAATGAAGTGATTAAGTTGTTTTTGTCCAAATATTCTATGATGTGAGTATGGACATGCCTTTCCAGACATAAAGGATGATTTAGTACTACTTTATAATAACATGAATATCAGAAGTTAATGGATAGTAGGAACTTTGTATGGCAGCAAGGAGCATATTCACTAAGATGTCACAGTAAGCCTCTTACAATCTCACATTTTGGAACAAATGTCAGAAAGAAATTCACACACACACACACACACACACACACACACACACACACACACACACCATGGTAAACATTTGGAATAAACTGCCTTATGAACGAGTGAACAGTAACAGCACTGAAACCTTTAGAACAGGCATTGACAGATGAATGAAGGGGGAAATTTAAAGCTTACAGTATGTAACATGATTCATGATATGAGCCAGTATGGACAACATCTATCTCATTCCATCTCTAAAATCCAAGTATTTAGCCACAACTTGGTACCATGTAACATAGCAGTAAACAGTACCCTAATGTGAATCAGGCGTATTATTGGGAAACTTGTGTTTCCCTGAACCAGAGCAGACATCTCAAATCCTCTCTACATCTGACTACTCAGTGACTGATCACCCCCCAGACCAATACAACTCCAAAAGAGCTTTGAATCCACCTCAAAGTACATTACTGCCATTATTGCTTTATCTCCTTTTCTCTATCTTCTGCATACTTGTCATTTCTCAGTGGAATCTTCTTGTGTTTCACACATACTAGAACTCCTTTGGGCCATTAAAAAGCACCAGGCCATCTGTGTGGGTGCTGTGGTCACCTCCCATCAGCCTGGCCCCCCAGGCATACTCCCCATTATGATATTAAGAGCGAACATCTCCCCCCACCCCACCACACCCCTTCTCTTAAACCTCTATGTTATACACATCTAGCAATATCCTTTTCTGACTTTGTTGTTTATGATTAGCTTTTACATGTCATATTTTACACTTTACCCCAGTCCCTCCCATTTGAACCACCATACATTTTCTCCTTGATTAAGGTCCCTGTAAGATGTGCATCAATACTTTATAGTATATAAGGCTGACTTTCTGCAAAAGCAAAGAGGCATGAGTGCACTGCAAATGGCAAAAGAGGGGAAGAGTTTCTCTTTTCAGTCCCTCAAATGGTCAATCATTCCATTTCTGATTCCTTCAGTGTGACATAAAATGGTGTCGGTAATCAGTTCTCAAGGACCAGATACATACAGCATCAGTGGTGGCAAACGAGACCACAGTACAAGTGGCAATGACTGGGCAGGCAGTGCAAACAGCATTCCAGAGCACATTCCCTGATCTTTCAAGCCACTCAGTCCATCCTCTTCTTCTTAGAGCTTGTCCAGGATTGTCAACCTTGAGCTGTCATCCACATGCTTCCGATCCACCATCCAGGATACCACACCACTCTGCCACTCACAGTAACTTCCACCTTTTTGTGGCCATCACCATTACCACTAACCACCTCCCACATCCCAGCTGTCTGATGCATCACAGCTACCTGGGTCCTGTATAGCATGGGAAGGAGGTCTCTATGAAGGAAGTCCAATTAAAGTGAAAAATTACAACTTAGTCCAGCACAGCAATTGACTTAGTTTTCTCTGTCTGATGGGTACTTTTGTCTTATGTCTGGTTCTCAGGGTGACAGGATCAGCAGTTGAGTTTTTAGCAAAATCCTTCACCTTCTCCAGTTCCCAGAAAGTGTAGGGGCAAGCTTTGTGTATGATTCTCAAAGTTCCTGCCAGATATAGGAAATGAAAGTTCACTCCATTCTTTCACAGTTCATTCACTGGCTTGTTCATTTCAGAGCAAATGGCCAGAATCTGTAGCACTTTCTTATTTTAAAGAATAATATATCTAAGAATAATGGGCCCCATATGTTTAGTGGTATGGAATGTTTCTATCAAGTTAGTTTAATGTTTTAATAGTTGGTGTGTCCAGAAATAGCTCTAACATTAAGAGGAATATCAGTAAATCTTCACTGATCAAGGGTAAATTTTGAACGCAATCATCATAGTGCTATGCAGAATTCATAGCAGTTGAGAGGTATGTGCCTTACCTTTTGCAAATTAGCCAATAGCCTGCTGGACTTTGCCTAGTGTTACAGGTTTCCCCAATTCTTCCACCTGTTCCTCTTTGGGTGTGTTGCAAATTTTTAATTCACCCACAAATTGTGGTGAATTCAGCCACTATGTGCTATGCACAGCATTCATATAGTGTGCACTGTGAAGTTTGCCACAGTTGTGGTGAATTTTACTATACAAATTGCGGCAATTCACACTTTGTGATAAATGTTTGCTGTGACTTGCATATTTTGGCCAAAATAGCTGCCTTTTATTTTGCACCAATTTGGAGAAATCTTGCAATATGTGTAGCTCATGGACATCAAACTCCAGTGCACTCACAGCTCTGTAAGCCAGTAGGATGGTTTGTTTATCTGGATAATGGTGTAATTTGAATATAACTTGCCGGGGGGGATGGGGGTTCAGGTGGCAGTTTTGGGTCCAGTACTCTGTGCACTTAGTTTCTCTGGATTCTTCCTTTTGGGTACTCCATACGCAGCACTTTCAAGAGCCACATTTCAAGAAACCCAGGCATATATACCCATTCTGCATCTTCTTGCAGTCTCCTCAACCTTAAAGGAAAACAGTCCAAAACAGTGGGTATAATCACCAGGGCTGCAAAAATGCCCAATTAAAACAACCTATATGGTTTAAAATAAATGCAGCTAACCTTTCTCAAGTTATTTAATGTTTTAATGTTGCTCATGGATGCGCCATGTCAAAAGTGCCACTGCACTGGAAGATGGAGTGTGCCCATGGCATCCTGTCCTGTGCCAGAAAGCTCGTAAAAATGATGAACGAGGCACATCTACACTGGAGAAAAAGAAATATTGTGGCATGTAGAGGTATGTTAACTGAACCTCTACAACCAATTCCAGGTGAAAATGGAGCCATGTAATGTACTTAAAATCATTATAAAGGTTGCAACTCCGAGTTTGGTAATGCGCAGTAGCACCTAGTGCTCCGGGTTCGGGCATGCGCAGTAGCGCTAGGTGCTATTGTGCATAACCGAACTCAGAGCTGCAACTTTAATAATGATTTTGAATACATTACATGACTCTGTTTTCACTGAAAACTGGTTGTAGAGGTCCAGTTAACATACCTCTACATGCTACAATGTTTCTTTTTCTCCGTTGTGTATATGCCTTACTCATCATTTTTATGATCCTTCTGGCACAGGACAGGATGCCAGAGGCACATTCCGTCTTCTGGTGTGGTGGCACTTTTGACATGGCACATTTAGGAGCAACATTAAAAAGCTAAATAACTTGAGAAAGGTTAGTTGCATTTATTTTAAACCATGTAGGTTGTTTTACTCGGGCATTTTTGCAGCCCTGGTGATTGTCCCCACTGTTTTGGACTGTTTTCCTTTAAATTATGTCTTCTTTGGAAATTCTCTTGCACATCAACAGTCTGTTTTAGTCTGGTTACCTTCAATTCCAACTGCTGCATTCTCTAAGGCAACAAGACTGTGGTATCCTAAATTCCAGATACCTTCCCTTCTTTCCCATTTCTCGTAGTTTTGTGCCAGCTTATCTGTTTTTGTGCTACCATCTCCAGCTTTGGTGGTAGCACCTCCAGCACCTTGTCCAGGACTGTGCAGCTGATTGCTTCCATACCCAATGCCCCGTGCTCGGACTCCTTGGTCATGCCGTTGCTAGGTCCAGCTCTCTTTTGCTGGTCTTTTCTGGGTGCTTGAGCTACTTTCAAACAAGCTGGAGTCAGATAATAATCCACGGTGGTGTTACCCACGTACATATTCTTTTGCCCACCTTTGTTGAGACTGGAGTTATTATTTCTAAAACAAAAAATTGATCTGTGGTGAAGAGCACCAGAGAAGCAACTAACTGGCTTGACCACACATACACACACATCCCATTGTGTTAGACAGAAAAGGAAGTGCAAAAGAAGAAGGAAACCACTTTGGTTCTCAAATACAGTAGCAGAAAAGGTCAGAGCCAAAAGGCTGGCCTTCAGAAAATATAAGGGAACACAGCGGGATGAAGATAGGGAGGCATACCAAACTGCCCTAAGGGAAGCAGGTAAGGCAGTAAGGCAGGCAAAGTCCCAAACTGAGAAACACTAGCACAAACAGTAAAAGAAGGTGACAAGACTTTCTATAGATACATTAGTGAAAGGAGAAAGTCCAGAGGGGTATTACTAAGCTTAATGGAGAAAAGGGAGCATGTGAGGAGGAGGACCCTGTAAAGGCATCTATCCTAAATAGATACTTTTGCTCAGTATTTACTGAAGAGAAGGTAGGGCAGGGCCCACAGCTCAGCATCATGGACACAGGGAGGGAGGTGAGCACTACTCCCTTCACAAAGAAAGGGTCCTACAAGAGCTTGCTAAGCTCAGGGTGGATAAGGCAATGGGACCTGATGGCATACATCCCAGGGTACTTAAGAGCTAAAGGAGGAACTAGCAGAGCCATTAGCAGAATTGTTTAGTGAGTCTCTGAGCACAGGAGAGGTCCCAGAAGACTGGAGAAGGGCTCATGTGATCACTCCACAAAAGTGGTAGCAGGGAGGAGGCGGGGAACTACAGACTGGTCAGTCTTACCTCAGTAGTGGGCAAGATTATGGAGCACTCCTTAAGGAAAGGATAGTGCAACACCTGGAATCCATAGGGGCACAGGATCCAAGACAGCATGGGTTTACAAAAGGAAGGTCCTGTCAAACTAATCTCATAGATTTCTTTGACTGGGTAACCAGAGTGGTGGACCAAGGGGGAGCAGTTGATGTCGCCTACCTTGACTTCAGCAAAGCTTTTGACACTTTTCCACATAGAAGACTGATAAATAAGCTAGGTAGGCTTGGGGTGGGTCAGAAGTTGGTCAACTGGGTGGCAAACTGGTTGACTGGCAGAAAACAGAGAGTGGTGGTAAATGGTATACAGTCAGAAGAGATGCAAGTCACAAGTGGGGTACCTCAGGGATCAGTCCTGGGGCCAGTCCTATTCAACATCTTCATTAGTGACCTCGCAGATGGACTAGAGGGTAAGGCTTGTCTGTTTGCAGATGACACCAAGATCTGCAACAGAGTAGATGATCCAGATGGGGTGGGCAGAATGAGAAGAGCTCTGGATAAACTAGCAGAATGGTCAGAAGAGTGGCAACTGGGATTTAATGCAAAGAAGTGCAAAATCATGCACATAGGAAGAGAAACCCTGAAGCCACTTATAGGCTGGGAGGAGTTGCTAGCAGTCACAAAGGAAGAAAGAGACTTGGGCATCATCATCACTGATGACCTAAAATCATCAAGCAGACCTCTAAAGCAGTAGGTAAGGCTAGGGGTGTTAGGGTGTATTAGTAGGGGTATCGCAAGTCGTAAGAGGGAGGTAATAATCCCTCTGTACAAGACACTGGTTAGGCCCCATCTGGAGTACTGCGTGCAGTATTGGAAGCCACACCTTCACAAGGACATTAACCAAATTGAGGCAGTCCAGAGAAGGGCAACCAAAATGGTGCAGGGACTGCATCAGAAGACATATGAGGGACAGATTAGCAGAGCTCAATATGTATACCCTTGAGCAAAGGAGGAGAGAGGTGATATGATCAAGACATTTAAACACCTTAAGGGCATAAACAAGGTGAAAAGGTCTAACATGTTTAAATATAAGAAAAATAGCAGGACAAGAGGACACAGCATGAGATTAGAGGGAGGCCGATTAAGGGGAATGTGAGGAAATTCTTTTTCACAGAAAGGGTGGTAGATGCATGGAATGGCTTACCACAAGTGAGTGGCTATGAATACAGTGCAGGGCTTCAAACAGGCATGGGATAGGCATAAGGGAGCAATACAAATGACTATGAATAGATAGGTCACTGACAGAGCAAAGGCCGATGGCACATTTATAAGGTAGAAAAAGAAATGGGCAGACTGGATGGGCCTTGCGGTCCTTATCTGCCGTCAACTTCTATGTTTCTATGTTTACACAGTCCATCCTTCATATTTTTAATATAATAGTAATATTTTAAATATCATAATAATATACAAAATAATAACATATTGCATTGCCCCTCATTTCATTATTTATTATCGCTGTTATAGTACAATTCATGTTAAACTGGCATGCCAAAAAATTGCTTAGGATTTCTCTATAAGCTGCATAAGTGTTGTGGTATAAAGCACAAAACTTTGCAAAACTGCTCCTATAGAGTTGCAACCCAGTGTTGCATTGTGTGAGAACTGCAGATGCATTCCAGTTGAGTTGCAAAAACATTTTATGAAAGTTGCTTTTAATGTGGGTACGTGTTAAAAAGCAACACAATAGGAGATGCCAGTACACTGAAAATGTGAAAAACCAAAATAATTTGAAGCCAACTCATTAGCAGGACAGTGTAATGGGAATTGTGTAGTCTTCATTATGCTTTACTCTACTATTTAACTGTAAAGCCCTCTAAACCATTAAAAAGGTGCAATACAAAATAATGACCTACTTGTTCTGCTAACAATGGATGCTGATAAAGGGGCCCAATTCATCACTTTTTAAAGATATTTTTGTTACTGAAGACATTTATTAAATCCAGTCTAGCAATCGCGATATAAGCTCACTAGAGTCATTTGTAAAATAACCATGCAGGGCCTGGCACACATACCCCATTTCAGCCACACTCGCTGTCTTCTAATTACTATTTTAATTCACCTTGGCATGTCGTTATTGCCATTAGGGAGAGATACAAAAATTCCAGCATCCCTGAAACTGTACTTCTGGTTATTTCAGTCTTTGGCACATTCCCTTTTGCTAACTCAAATGTCAAATGAACTGGAAAAATATATAATTAGAAGTTAATTTATGACCCAATGGTAACTTACAAAGTGCTATGTCCATTATTACTATAATTAACTCCTCCCTACCATGGCCATGCTTGTGTTGACATAGGATGTCTAAAATCTGGGCTTTAGCGTGTGTGTGTGTGTGTGGTCTAGAGAGATCCAAATAGGCATGCATGGGTAGGATGACCCTGGACATGGCCCCCCTATTCAGCGCCTGATGTCCACTAATATCAGATGGCAGGCCAATGCACTCATTACAGTGTCAGTGACTACAATTAGAAGTTGACAGAGCAGCTCACTTCTGAATTGTGGATGGGAGTGATGCTGGCACTGTGCCTCCATTGCATTTTGGGACTGTTTGTATTCTTTCACAACCATAAGATCTCTGTTACAGGGGTGACTGAAAATGGGACTTTGAGACCCATTCCATTTTTCCTGCTAAATCAAATGAAAATCATATAAAATGTTTTTGTGAAAGATCATATTCATGTGATCAGATAAGCTGGACTTGGCTGGCACCTGGGCAGCAGTGGCATGAATGTGGAACCAATCCTGGATTGAATTTCTAAAGAGCAGGATCACCACCCAATTAGCACATCTTCTAGTAACATTTGACAAGCTACAGCAGTTAGTTTTCTGGCAGTGTGAAAGTGATGCACAACTGTACAGACTGATGTTCTAACGTGGTGTGGCAATTGGTTTAATGTGAGCAGGATAAATGACTTATCTTTTGAAAAAAATGATGAATGTCAAAAGAGGTTTAAAGCAAAGGGGCTTTATTGAAAGTTAAAAAATAAGCATTTTTGAGAGGAAATGCTGGCAACATTATTGGAGCTTTAAAATGCATGAAAATGCACCATACACAATGTCGTTTTAAAAAATGTTCCTTGAGCAGCTGCCCCGAGACCCCCTAGCACTAAGGACTCTATCCATTATGTTATTGGCCCCTTGTTTATAGGCTCTGCAAATGCCTCTGGCAATCCACAGAAACCAGACTGGATGTTTCTTCTCTCCTAACATCCTTTTATCTATCCTACACACTGCTGTCCTGTAAACAGCCCCTTTGGTATGTTACCTCCAATTGTTCTAAATGCCCAATTCCCTCTGGAGCCGACCTGGTACCTGGCTGAGACATGGACTGCACTGCACTTGTGAGTCCAAATGGGATGAAACATGTGTCTGTGGTCTGCTGTTCTCATTCTATAGTGGATCAAATGTAAAAACCTTTCTGGAGAGTGAGTTCTGTTCTGATGAAGCCTTGTTGGCCTGCCCCACTCAAGGATTTGCATATCCATGATGCATTGTGCACACATTTACATACCCATGACACCTTGCAGTAGGATTGAGGCTTTGGAGTGTACACTTGCAGTTTGGAGAGATGCACAGAAACTCCTCGGGGCTGTCTTTGTCCTACCACCAAATGGAACCTTGCCATGGGCTGTTTCATTGGTAAAGTCCTTATATATGGGTCTCCCTCTGTTTATACTCCCTGTTGTAGTCTCCTGATACACCCTACAGTCTTTACTCCTGTGATGCACTGATCTTCTTTGAGTGAAAGCATTGTATGAATATGGAACTTGTGGCCTTCAGTGTATCGGCTCTTAAGTTCTGGAAATGCCTTCCTACCCTAGTGAGGCATTCTGATTCTCACAGTTCCTTTAAACTGGCCCTTATTGGGCACTGCCATGATTTATTTACCTGTTCTTGCTACTGATATACTATATACCATGGTCTTACGAGTAACTTGAGTCATGAACGTAATTTGCTGTACAATGATATTGTTCTGTCACAAACTTGTAACCTATTTATTGTGTCCTGTTTGTAAGCTTTGTTCACCTCAGGTCTTACCTGAAAATATGGGCATTTTGTTGTCTAAGGTATATACCAGGTTTGCAAAAACTACATAAAAAAATAAACAGTTTGGATATTTCTTCTCTCCTTGCATTCTTTTATAGATCCTACACATACAACTCTTCTTGAAAACTACCTCTTCTGTATGCTACCTTGGAGTCTATTAGTACTAGTAGTAGTAGTTGTAGTGGTAGTGGTAATTTGACTTGTTTAGTACTCCCTGAAGCTCAGAGTGCTTTACATTACAAACACACACACACACACACACACACACACACACACACACACACATATACAGCAATTTAACACATGATTAAATAAAATGCATAAATACCTTAATAAACAGTTAAAATATTCAAATACTGTATATAGCATTATTAGTCACTAATGCAATTTCATCCAATCAGTGAGCAGAGTCACTGTACTTCTTTTTCTGAGTACAGTGTGCTCTCATGCAGGGGCACTAGGAGGGAGCACACCACTTTGGTGTCAGGGTGGAGGGTGGCACAATAAAATAAAAAAATAGTACTCTAAACTTATAAATCAGTTGAGCTAAATGCAAGTGATTTATAATTAGATAATAGGGCCTCTGAGGGGTGTCTCTCATGGTTTAAGAGATTCCTCTTATTTGGCTTGGGCAGACAGAACCATTCAGCTTTGCTTTGCGATTCTCTCGGCCAAAACATCATATTCGGTGTCTCTTATACCATAAGAGATAAACTGTGTTAGCTATTCTCCTCACTGATCTCACAAAACAAAGATACACAAAGAATGTGAAATAGTGCAGTCTCCAGTGTGTGATAAAGGCTTTTCAAGTCATCAAGGCTGCATTACGTTCAACCCCTGTTTTAAGAAGTCTAGACTTTGTGAAACAATTTCTGCTGCAGGCAGATGCATCAGAGGTAGGCTTATAGTAGGTGCAGTCCTGAGTCAGACTATAGATGGGAAGGAACATCCCATTCCGTATATCAGTAGCAAAGTGCACAACAGGGAGAAAAAGTACTCCACTATTGAAAAAGAATGTATTGCTGCAAAATAGGCAAAGGAGTCCCTTAAGTTTTATCTGCTAGGAGCTAACTTTGTACTTATAACAGATTACAGTCTTCCCTGCTGGCTTAATCAAATGAAGGATAAAATAATCCCAGAATCACAAGGTGTTACCTGGCACTATAGCCATTTAAATTCATAGTGATGCACAAATCTGGAAAAGAGAATGTTAATGCTAATTTTTTATCAAGATACAGTTCAGGAATTGAAAATTCAGAAGGCTGAAAAAATGTGTGCTCTTAACTAAAATATTTGCTGTAAAAGGTGTTATGGAAAAAGGGATACTGTGCATGCAAAGGACTGTAGATGTTATAAGGTAGTGTTGAAAGAGAAATAAAAAGATTTTGGAAAGCTGGCCAGTGGCATGGTGGGTTGAGGCATCTGTACTTCCCTACTGCCATGCCAGTGACCTGGGTTTGGGAATGGACTTGGGTTGCTCGGGGGCTCGACTGGGAGAGGGAAGACTGAGCATCTGTAGGACTGCTCTCTTCTCTCTTGGAGGGGGGATTCTGTGACTTACCACTTGACTGCAACCTGGAGGAATCCAGGTGGTGGCACGTGTGAGTCTTGTAGCTTGGGGAAGGGCCAGTGTACAGAGTGCTGAGAGCAGCTCTGCAGAAGCAGAGCATGTATGTTATGTTGACTGCACATCCAGCAGAGCCCAGGGAGAAAATCACAGAGGAAAAATGGAGGATGGGCTTAATGAAGCCCTCCCTGTTCATGCTGATGGCCTACCTGGTCTTATTGGCCCCAGAGACTGTCTAGATGTGGTCTCCAGGTGGGGGAGGATGGCCCTCCCTTCCCAGCTCCAATTTGGAGGGGCAAGCCGCAGGGGATACATACCTCCAGGTGACCATCAGAGACTCAGGATGGCTGCATGAAATGGGACAGGGCTGATACAGCTGCCCAACCTCCAAGGAGAGATAAAAGTTTTCATAGAAAAAAAGGTTTTGGATACCTGTTTTATTAAGAAAAACTCCTAAAGAGGGTGTGTGATAGGGTTGGGTAAGACACTGTCCCATTTTTATGTTTTCTTGCATACGCAGTGCAAGCAACATTTTGTGACAGCCTGGTGAGTAGCAGGTTGTGGAGGTGTGGTTGTGTTGTGGCCTATTGGGCCACTGATTTTTTGGGTTGGGCTCTGTGGCACTAGTGAAATAGCACACTGTCTGACAGCAGTTTAGAAGCATACCACCAACTTGAAAGAAATTCGCCACTGCAACGAGGGAGCTCCCCATCATTGCAGGGTGTGCCTTGCCTGCTGAAGCATTTCAATAAACATGGCAGCGGCTGTTGGCCATCTGCCTCTCACAATCCCCAGCAAGCCAACTTTGGGGGGTGCCCAATCCCCCTGTCGGCATTCCCCCTCCCAAGTTCATTTGCTGACAGGGTAGCCCAATCCCCATTAGCATATGTGCCTCTTTGTTTTATTTGTCTGCCAAGGGGGGGTGCCCAATCCCCCCCAGCATCATCCCCCCCAAAAGCACAGACACACTTGCCAATGGGGGGCCCAGTCCCCGTCAACTACAGTCCCTTGTCCTCAGTCTGCCTTGGGGGGGTGCCCAATCCCCTTCGGTATCATGCCCCCCCAAACACAGACATGCTGTCTTTGCTGATGGGGGGCCCAATTCCCATCAGCTTCAGTCCCTCCTCCCCAAAAAACACAGGTGGCACACTGGGAGCCCACCCCAGTGTGCCCAAAGCAAACCTGTGGGAAAAAAACATTCCCGTGACATCCAGTTTTTTTTTAACCTGTAAAACAGAAAACAGTCCATTGTGGTCATGACTGTCCCCCTGCCTCAACCCCCACCCATTCTCTCAGCACCCCACCTCCCTGCACCCTCCCACCCCATACTTACCTCCGGAGCTCGATGCGACAATCTTTGGTGGAATGGGAACACGTTTGCTCTCTTCAAAGCCGACCGTGAACTGAAGAAAATTACGATAAGCTGTATAATGTCATCAATGAGGGGGTTCAACTTAGGTGGATATCTCAGCCATTTTTGTGACTTTTGACCCAAATTTGCAACATGGGGTTCTTCGGATCCCACCTCATGAACTCAGTCACTGTCATTTTATTATTCAGTCCCTAAAGTTGATTTCATGGTCACTGCACGGAATCACCTTTCAGGGCTGATTAACAAAACGACAGTGTCACTGTTCATGAGGTGGGCTCCCAAAAAGCCTATGCTGCAGATCTGGTGAAACAATTACAAAAAATGACTGTTTTACAAGTGTGAATTGCGCAGTTTCCATGCACGCTCGTAACTTTGAGAATTTTTTAAATTTTCACTACAGATTTTCAGCATTGCCATTTTTTCACATCTCCTTATAAACAGTACAGCTGTCATTTTTCAAATCCTACCCAAAATTCATGAGTAGATGTTCCAAAATACCTATGTTGAAAATTTGGTGAAAAAATTTCATAAAATGACTGTGTTATGTGTGTGTATTACGCAGGTTCCACACATGCTCATAACTTTGAGAATTTTTCATATTTTCACTCCAGATTTTCAACATTGCCATTTTTTCACACCTCCTTTTGAACAGTACAGTTGTATTTTTTTTTACATCCTGCCCAAAATGTGTTTTTGCACATCTGGCACACAATGGCGCGGTCACTGTGGGACATCAATGTTCGGAACAGATCAACAAAATCACAGTGCCACTGTTCATGAGCAGAGGTCCCAAATACTTTCATGAGGTGGGGTCACAAAAAGACCATATTAAAAATTTGGAATGCAAATACCAACAAATGCCCAGGACATTCTGGTTTCTAACCATAACGTCCCACCTTGTAGAGACTGACAGGCATCAGGGGTGTGCCTTTGGATTGTCAGCTGTAATGCTCACGCCATTCCACCCCCACCCCCACCCTGCAGCCAATGACAGGCAGCAAGGTATGCCTTGGACTCTTCGGCCCCAAAGTTCACCCCATTCTCCTACACTGCACCGATCTCAATGTATTTCCTTATGGAATCAGATGTGCATAAGGCCCAAGGACCACAAGGCACAATGCAACACTTGTCAGAGTCTGCAGGGTTGGGTGAGGTGAAATGGCATGGGCGTTATGGCCGATGATCCAAAGGCACACCTCAATGCCCGTCTCTCTCTGCAGGTGGGTGGGGTGGGGTTGGCATCAGTTCCATACTTCACTGCCATTCTTATTATGCATCTCTCTAACTCCTGCACTACCAATTCTAAAATACCAGCATAACAACATTCAGCATTGTCAAATGCTTGTTTATGCAGTGAGAGTTAAAAGCAAAGGTCTATTTTGTCCTTTCCTATTCTGCAACTTGTCTTTCTCTTGCCTGTCTGATTGAACAAGCAAATTTTTCCTGTGGCATATAGGAATTGCCCACTCCAATGGTCCCACAATTCCCCCTCTTTTCTCCCTTTCTTCACTTGCTATTTCCATTCTTTCTTTCTCCTTTTGCTTCTTTGTGGTTAAAAAAAATATATATGTGAATCTTTATGTAACACTTGGATCCCTCGGTTTGCAAATGTATATAATTATATTGTTGAAATGATTGCAGAAAGCTATTTGGGTTTATTAGAAAAGATAACAATCTGGAACACGGGGGTGATCTAGAGATGAATGTTGACCTACACAAGCTTGATTAGAGAACTGTCAACAGAAAACTAGCTCTGGAACAAAATGTATTAGTTTGTTGCACCCGTTAAGACTAGATGTGCTCTTCACACCAGGAAGCCAGCTCTGGAACAAAATGTATTAGTTTGTTGCACCTCTTAAGACTAGATGTCCTCTTCAGGCTGATATCAGGAAGGAAAATGACAAAGTTAATATATATTTTGTGAAAAATACTGTAGGTGCTGTAACTTACAATAACAGGAAGCAGAGTTTGAACTGCCAGGCAAAAACATCTTATATAATCAGAGCAATGTTTTTCCAGGGGCAGACTCAGATAGAGTATTTTTTATGTTTGTACTACCTCTATGAAGAATTATCCTGTACAATTTTATTTTTCCTATGTTATTGTTATTGATAATAAAACGCTACTTGCAAATGTTATAACTTCTCCTGGACTGCCTATGCTTCCTGACCTATTCCATTACAACATTAATATATTTAAAATATTTTATAAATTAAACTTATAGTATAGATAGATTCTGCATTGCTTTCTTATTTCTCAATTTGTAATGTTTACTGTATGTATTGTATGATAAATTGCCTTTGTTTTGGATTTTAATTAAAAATTAAGTAGAAAAACTATAATATATATATATATATATATATATATATATATATATATATATATATATATATAATATGTGGAGGTGACAGTGTGATATCCTATTTATCTAGGGCAGCTTTTAGAAAAGAGATGTGCCAGGCACAAATGAGATGCGCCAGCGCATCACAAAAATGTACCATTAAATGATTCACAGACAGGGTGGATGCACCAGTGCATCCCAGATGTGCTACGCTGTGCAGGATGTGCTGTAGATGCATAATAATGATATGCAGCGCACATCAAGGGGGCATATACATGCAGATACAGTGCACAGCAATTCACAGTGCAAAAGAAAGGTGCAACTACAGAGCAAACCCGGCGCAAGTACCAAATGCACCATGAAAAGATAAGTATAAAAGAAGTAGACTTCAGTGCAAGCCACCAGCAGGTCAGTGGCAGAATAGCAGCACCAGCAAAGTGTGAGAGTGAGAGAGAACAACAAGACCATGGATGGAGCACCATTTGTTATGGTTGGACTACTAATGAGGATGAGGAGACAGGGAGGTGGAAGGCACCATAGGTGGCCGGCCCCACAGCGGTATCATGCCAGGCTGTCTTTCAGGCAGCTGACAGATACGGAGACAGTAGGCTGATACCACCTGAATCGGGTCATTCTGAGGCAGCTCTGTGGACTGTGCCATGAAGAAATGCAGGCACCCACTGGACGTGGTCATGCCATATCAATGGAGACCAAGGTGACAACAGTAATGTGCTTGCTAGCCACAGGAACCTTCCAGAGGCCATCTGGAGACACCACTGGCATATCACAGGCCTCCACGTTCTGTCTCCTCACACAATTCCTCACTGCACTGCTACCACATACTTCTGAATATATCCATTTCCTCAGTACACATTCAGAGTGGACAGAAGCCATGCAGGAGTTCCACAGGGTGGCATGCATGCCAGACATCATAGGAGCCATTGACTGTACCCATGTGGCAATCTGCACACCACCTGAAAATGACGCGGTAACATACATCAACTGTAAGGGATATCACTCCTTCAACTGCCAAGTGGTGTGCAATACCACAGGATGCATCAGCAATGTCTGTGCCACACACCCCGGGAGCACACATGACACCTTCATATGGCACCAGTCCACCCTCTGCCACAGATTTGAGGCAGGGGACATACCAAGTGGCCTTTTAATAGGTGTGTGGGACGTGGCAACCAGCCATACAACAGGGCACCATGGCACAGGATAGGATGGGGGGGTAGGTGTGCAGATTGCATGATGCACAAAGTGCAGAGGGTGCAGCAGATGTGGGACAGCAGACACCAGCTGGTACAGGGTGGCACATGTGCAATGCTTGGATTGTGGGATGCAGTGCCATTGGGGGCATGTGTTGCAGGGTCAAGAGCAAAACATGCAGGCAGTGGCCACTGCCACAGTGCACACAGGGCAGGACAATTGTGGGTGTGGCACATGGGGCTCCAATGGCATTCGTGGTCTGTTGCCAACAACAGCAGCAGGCCCAGCAACAGCAGGTGGATGGTGGGGGTAGGATTGCAGGGAAGGGACAGGCACAGCCAGTGATGGATGCTCAGCATACACAGCTGCGCAGCATGGGGCGGGGGGACATGTTGCACATGTGACCTGTGTACTAACAGTCACCTTTCACCCCCACAGGTGAAGCTGCATACCCACTGAGGCACTGGCTCCTCACCCCTTTCCAATGACCCAGAACAGAGGCAGAGGAGCGTTATAACGAGACACTCACTGCTATATGCACCACCATCATCGAGTGCATCTTTGGCATGTTGAAGATGCACTTTCGGTGCCTGTGTAGGTCAGGTGGAGCCCTGCAGTATATCCCTGAGAAGGCCTGTGGCATATACCTGGCCTGTTGTATCCTACGCAATATGGCCATTGACCGTGGAATAGCTGTCGAGGCCAGTGAGGGTGACAGTTATAGGGAGAAGGAGCAGGGTGTGGAGGAAGAAGCAGTGCCACATGGCCAGAACACTGGACCATCAATGGGACGGCGGTATCCATGGCTGGCTGCAAGATCAAGGCTCTATAGGAGCATGCTGGTGGAGGAGCATTTTGGGAACTGTAGGTAAGTATCACAGGTATGTATGGGGAGATGCACAATGGTGACAACAGGTAGAAACAGTCATGCACTGAACAGCGGACACAGCACAGCACACAAACAGCCCAACACGGGTGCACACACACACAACACATGCCACACATTGGTGTCAGGGCAGCAGTGCACCCCAGACATGCTAGGGACCATGAGGTCCGGAGACTCACACACACACACACCTCGCAACACACACGCATGCCACAATGTCAGTGCCAGGGATGGCAAGGATCAGTGTGCACCGCTGCTGGCACACTGGCACAGCAGACACTGGACAACACTCATAATGCCCATGCCACATGGCACAACAGTGATGCACACAGACATGCAGTTGGCACTGCATAAGGGGCCTACGATAACATTGCACTGGGGCAGGCGCATGCCACCCACACCACTGCAGGCACCGTTATCCAGGTGAATGGGACACAGAAGTGGAAAGTGCAGCAACCATTGGAACAGGGACCAGGATGTCACAAGGCAGCACCACGACTGTCATGGACACAAAGGCAGCCTCTGCCACTATTGGCAGATGCCGTTGTGGCACCACCAGTCACAGGGGGTGTATCTCACACCCCTGTGGGAATACTGCAATGAGACTGTGAATGGGTGCTCATTGCTGTGGTGGCCCTGTGAGCCATGTCTGTGCCGGGGATGTTGGGCAGTGCAACATGAGGTGACAGCATCAGCAGCAATGGGTCCACCTGAAGCCACTGCTTGGGTGTGCGGGAAGCACTCCTGGGTGTCTGACACCGAAAGCCACGGCACATAACAGATGCATCCGCTGCCTCTACAGCAGCTGCAATCCACTCCAATGCTGCAGTCATGCCCACCTGCTGTAGGCATACCTCTGTCAACATCTGGGCACACCATGCAACCACAGACTCGTGCACCAGGACCATCAGGATCCGGAGGCCCTTGAACTCTGCATGCAGGGCTGCCTGTCCCTCCACAGTATCACACAGGAGGTGGTCTTAGCCCTCAATGTTGTCAGTGGGTGATGGCTCATGGTGACATCTCTGATGGGTGGGTGATGAAACAGCCTGCTGAGGGGCATCCATGACTGGTGGTTGCACCATGGCTGGCTGCGGCATGGGCGAGGCTTGGGCATGCTTGGCCCCAGCAAGTCCATGGCCGGTGTTGTCATGTTCTAATGGTGCCTGCATGTGTCCCACAGCACCTGGATGTGACGCCCTTGATGGACCCACCACCGCACATGGACTAGATGCAGAGGGCACAGCACCCACTGCTATGGGCAGCTGTCCGGCCTCTGCATCTGAGACACATGCAGCAGGGCCATCAGTGCTGTCAGAGACCATCTGAACAGGCACCTGTGTGTTGTGTGTTGCTCTGTCAGCTGTGTCACCCTCTATCTGGGTGGCATCATCATCCACAGGACCATCACTGTATGCCCCCTGCATGCCAGATGCCAGCACAAGAAGGGTGTCAGCAATGTCCACTGCATCTGCTGGGTCATCATCAGACAATCCCAGTAGACCTTCCAACCATGTGGTGACATTGCCACCAGCAGTGGCAGCACTGGCTGAGGGGTCTGACGAGCCCACCACCACTAGCAATGGAGCAGGTGGCACCGGTGCAGTGGATGGTCCAGGGATGGCACTATCCACTGCAGTGCCTGCAGCCCTATGTGATGGGCCAGCATCATCGCCCACTAGGGCATCTTGTGCAGTCATGCCCACAGCTGCACACATGAGGCATGATGGAGCTGTGAAAAGAAGATGAGAGAACATGGTTAATGTCAATGGATTATACAGTGGTATACATACATACATGTACAGTTTTACACAGTGTTGTGCCATAGTTGCACATGACAGTCCCTGACATGGCTGTGCAGTGCCTGTAACACTGCTGCAGCCATGCACCTGCTGTGACCGGTGCTGTGTGGTGACAGGCCATGACCACGTGGTACCCTGTGTGCCAATGCTACGACTTGGCCATCCAAAAGTGTTCATGCCCCAGCAGCCTGACTGGTACCAGGCCATCACTTGTGCCACCACGAGCATGGACTGTCAGACACAGCATAGCACAGCATGGGCCACACAAGGGCCACCATCACACATGGTACATCACATGGGACCACAGTCGCAAAGCAGCATACATTGGGACTGGCATGGCAGCCAGGGCACACATGTTGCCAGACACATGTCATGTGCATGGCTACTTACAGTGCTGTGATGGGCTTCCACCTCTCTGGAACCCCCCTACATGGACACTCTGCACAGTGGACCTGGCAGTGGTTGCCACTAGGAGCGCCTCCTTAGTGCACAGGCGCACATCAGATTGTGGGCCACACTCTGTCCATCGCAGAGAAGCCTCAGTGTTGGCCCCCTTCTCCTTTGCCCTCCTTTTCCCATTATTAAGGTGCTTCTTGCACTCCAGAAGGTGGTCAGTTGTACTTGCCCATGGCATTCACATGATGGGCCACTGCCTGCCAGCCCTCCTCCCATGCTGTACGGATGCCACTCCTGCCTGAAAGTACATCATGCCACAGACTGTAGGCTTCAATAAGGGCCCACTCCTCATCTTTAGTAAAGTTTGGTCACCCGTGACTGGTGGCACTGTCTCCTGAAATACTGGTTTCTGTGGGAGAGTACAGACATACATTAGACTTGCACCTGGGGATTCCTGTGTGCCCATTACTGACATGTAGTGGTTGCAGAGTGCCACCACAGCACCTGGCTGAGATGGCCTGCAGGCAGTGCATGTGTGTTGTGGTGCATGGTGTGTCGTGGCGGTCAGTGCTGCGTCCGGCGTGGTCAGCCTACCCACCATGGACAGCTGCACAGCCATGGACATGCCACCTGTGACGCATGTCCAGATACACATGCAGCTGGCTGTCCATCACTCTCACTATGCATACCTCACTGTTGGTGCAGGCACATCAGCCACCAGCATACCCCCCCACTGGGGCAGCCTATGGGACAGTGTGTGGCACACCATGTCATGCAACAGGTGACCCTGCACATGGCCAGAAAGCAACAGGCTTTTCACTGACCAGTTCATCATGAGGATTGGCTACACTAGTACTGGACTTGTACACAAACGGATGACTCTATTTTACAGTCCGTTGGCAGTCATCTGTATCCCCTTCCCCTGGATCATGTCTGAGTTTAGGCACAGGTTGCCTAGTGCACTTACCCAGTCCACAGTAACAGAAGTACTACATGCAGAAATGAAATAGTACTCACCTTCAAGGCTGTGAATCCTCTCAGTCACCTAATCTCAGTGTGGTCTGAGTTGGAAGCATTTATGACTCAGGGCATGAAAATGAGGACGGGGCAGTGATAATGAGATGCTAAACAGCTGAGATGCCCCTGATTATGTTATTAGGCTGATTTGGGAGCATTGTCTGTGAATTGCATAATTGCCCTCAGCTCGTCTTAATCAGCACAGCGTATCTGCATTACCCGCACATGCACGGTGCATTCGAGGCATCTTCCTGAATGGGGCGCAAGTGCTTTGGCACATTCCATGTGCATGTGCTGTGTGTTGTACCCCTAGCACAGCATCACAGTTGCGTAATTGGTCTGACACTCGCATTGTGAACGGGCATATGTTGCATGTCGTGCAGTGCAGTCTGTGCATGCACATCCCCCTGCGTGGTGCACATTGTGACAGTTGTCAGTAGTTGTATGCTGATCGTGCATTACATGCCATTGTGTGATATCGTGCTACTGTGCATCACAGGCGCTATGTGCGATAGTGCGTGCCACACGTAACATGGCGGACAGTTAAGTATTGCGCATGCACGACCTGATCATGACCCATGATCCTGCATTCCCACCATAACATTGCACATTGCACATGCACCTGCGGCCGCATGTCTGACCAATCGCACTTCAAGCTGATGTACACAGGAGCATGCACGTGGCCTAGTGGCACATGTGGTGCCATTTTGCATTTCAGCTGTGCAGGCATTGCATACTGCTGTGTGCTGTTTCTGCTGTGGGGATATGAAGGGCAGGAAGGACTGGACCAAGGGCTATGAATTGGTCCTAGGTGGAGCTGCTCCACCTGGTGGCCCAGGTGCTGTGTGTGGAGGGGCAGCTTTTTGGGCGGGAGGACCTGCAGGTGCCCAGGGCACAGGTGTGGGCCACCATTGCCCAGTGGCTGATGCAGCTCACAGGGGTTCCACACACTGGGGAACAGTGCAGGCACCGTAATGGTGACCTTGGCTGGAGGGACATGGCCTGTCTTCAGCGGCTGCATGAGCGTGCCCGCAGGGGTGTACTTCCACGACCAGGTAGGTTTCGTTTGTGCATGTGCAGCACAGGTGCATGCAGGGTTGGGATGGGTTACATCACAACATCACATTCACATGGGCACTCACCACATGCACACTTGGCTGTGGCTGCACCTGCCCTGTGATGCCCCGTCATGCATGCCACATGGGGTGGGCCTCTCTGCGGTGGTGTGTGTGTGGGACAAGTAGACTATGTCGCACATGGGGTGGGACCACCATGTGTGGTGCATAACCATGGCAGGGCACTCTGGGGGTTCAGGCAAGACTGCTGTGTGCAGCTGTAGACTGCATGGCCAGTCACTGGTGTTGCACTGGCTGTGTACACCATCACTGCAGGCCCACACTGGTGTTGGGAGGGGTTTGTGCAATAACGTGTCTACTCATGGCGGTATCTGTCTGTTTTGTCTTGCAGGGCTGGAGGCCAGGTGGTGGGCTGTGGAGGCCACAGATGAGACTGTGCGGAGGGCCACAGTTGGTGCACAGCATGGTGTCCATGTGGGTGCAGGTAGGCGGCTACCTTGTGTGTGCAGTGTCTGTCTTGTGGAGTGGGCTTCTGCTCAGTGGGGGGGTTGTGTGTCTGCAATGGCACTTAGTGTGTGCTCTGTTTTCTTGCTGTAGGTCCCCAGGATCATGATGCTGGTGATGGAGGACCCCTGGAGCAGCAGCCGGCTAGTGGGCGATGTGTCCAGCAGGCCATTCAAGTGGCACTGCGGCCCATATTGTGTGTGCAGGCCCTACTGCAGTGGACATTGGCAACTGTCATCTGCCTACTGTCGGCACGTGGCTGCGGGGGTTTGCAAAGGCGTGTTGTGCGGCCACACCAATAGCTGTTTTTTGTAAAAAGTTTATAGTAATGTACAGATGTTGTTTTTTCCCCCACCCTCCCTACCTATGTTGCTGTCCCCGCCCACTACCCCCTTTTGCACTCCTGCTACTGTATATAGTCCCTCACACCCCATCCCTTTTTTGCATCATCACATGTATATAGTTGTTTTGGGGTTTTGTTTCTTGTTCCTGTAATTGTGTTTGTTATTGTTTCTTGTATTAAATTATTGCTTCTCTGACACTATGTCTGTGGTGCTTCACTGTTCCATGGTCCTGGGTTTGTGTACTGTCACATGCTCTTCACTGTCCCCTTGCTGCCATACCCCTGTGTGCACCAGTATTCATACAGTCTTCTTACCCCCACCCCCCCACCTCTGTGTGGCCTCACTGTTGCCTGTGGTGTGTGCATGGGCCTCATGTCCTGCTGCTCATGTCTCTGCCCCCAGTCTGTGTGTGCTGCTTGTTGCATGCATACATTGCACTGCTGCACTATTGATCTGTGGCCCTGTGTGTGGTGTCCTGTGGATGGGTGTTTGAACTGGTTGTGTGGCACTGTGGTGGCACTGTGTGCTGCCCATCACATGGCACAGTGTAGGCTTGTGTCGCCTCCCACATGGCCACAGTCTTGGCCACCTGTGGTGTTGGCCTTGTCCAGTGGCCACCACCTTGCTCCTTGCTTTCACCCGTTGTTGTGTGGTGCCATGCCGGCTGCAGTGTACCTGTTCTATGTGCCTACCATGGGCCTGTGCAGGGTGTGGACTGGGCCTCTAAGTGTTGTTCTGTATGCCCAATCTCACTATTGTGCCTGTTTTGGCCACTGTTGTGCCCTTGGCCACTCTGGTTTGTTCCTTTGGTCATGTGTTCCTCTCTCCTTTGTCCCACTGCATTGTCCCCTGTTGCTCCCATATGCCTTTCTGGGTTGCTCTGTACTCATTGTGTTGCTCCCCATGGGTGGTTGTACGCATCCCGGATGTGCTGGCGCATCTCCACTTGAAACCTGACCTTTCCACAATGGTTGTACGCATCCTGGATGTGCTGGCACATCTCCACTTGCACCCTGCCCTTTCCACGTGATTCACAGTGGGGTTGTGCATGGTGCATCCCTTTGTGAATCACTCACCATTTGGTGGGCACATCCTATTTGCGCCGGCACATCTCTTTTGTGAATCCTGCCCCTAGTGTACTTGCCATTGACCTCAAGTAACCTCACTGGCAAAGCCACGAGTGATGGTTATGAGAGGTCAATGGCAAGTACACTAGATAAATAGGATATCACACTGTCAACCCCCACATATTCGATTTATGCACTAGGTGGGGAGAGTAGTAGGATTTTTGAAATGAGTGCATTTTTTTTTTTTATTTTAAGTTTTACTATTGTACTATTTTAGGTAAATGTGTGTTTCTGCTGTCTTGGTTGAATTCTGGAGCAGGTTTGCGAATGGGACGGTGGTTGTAGTTTCTGATTGGCTGTGGTAGTGTAGTGCGCGTGGTTATGTTTATTTCTGATTGGTGGAGGGGCATGGTTTTGCTTCTAGTGGGTTGCTGTGATTGGTTGATGGGCAGAGTTTATGTTTGTTGCGCAGTTTATTTTCAGTGTGGTGGGAGTAGTCGATCGAGGAGGAGCTCCGCGTGTTGCAGTTGTGGCGGTGGCATGGGTGTACACCGAAGAGGAGGAGTGGATACGCTGATAAGAGTGTGCGTGGGAGTCGGTGATTGTGGCCTTGTGGATGATGTGGTCTGGGAGTGTCGCCGATGGCTCGGAAGGTGGCTGGAGTTACAAAGGAGCGGCTCAGAAAGTTGAGGAAGAGTGGACTGCAGGATTTTCTTTGGATGGGATGCTTTGGATTTTACACCATGGAGTTTTGGCGTTGGATTATTTCTTTTGGATGCTTTGCTGCTGTTTATTTTTTAATTTTTTTGTTTGCTGGATCATGTGTTTGGATATGGCGAAATTTTTTTCTTTTAGGAGTTTGTGTCAAGACTAGTTATGTTTGGGGTTCGTTTTTTTTATTTTTTCCAGTTTTGTATGGAGTATGACTTTCAAGAGTCAAGAAGTGTCATGGATTAGGATTTGTTGTTTGGGCACTTAGAGGTGTGCAAGAACAAGAGGACACAATTTGAAGATAGAGGGGGGGTGGCTCAGAGGTAATTTAAGGAAGTATTTTTTCACAGAGAGGGTTGTGGATGTATGGAACGGCCTTGCGGCGGAGACTGTGGAGTCAAAAACAGTGGTGGAATTCAAGCATGCATGGGACAGTCATAAGCAATTCTAGGGGACGGGGGTAGGAAGAAGTAGGCTGCTGGTTAACTAGGATCTGCAGCTTATCCATCAGCTAGGAAATGGGCAGACTAGGTGGGCCAAGCGGTCCTTATCTGCCCTCAAATTCTATGTTTCTATGTTATCATTTGAATTACGACTTTGAAGTCGCAATATTTTTTTGGGGGGGGGGGGTTTGCCTGAGTTATTTTTTGGAGCTGTATCTTAGTATGGATTTCTAGTTATGAGGAAGGAGACAGACAAGGTGTTGATTTTAAAAGCTTTATTGAAGTAAGAATGCAAGTGCAGAACAGTGGTACATTTTTTAACAGTGCTTATATGTACAGAATCAATGTATTTATTTACACGGTATGGAAAGCTAATGCAAATTTGAAAAACAGGAAGGAAAGGCTTTTTTGTGTTAAGTATAGTAAATGATAACTGTATCTTTCATAGACTAGTGAAAGATTGAAAAACTAACTGATTTGGTAGTGAATTCTGCTTGAGAAACTTAAACGTTATGCAGCAGTTTTGCATTGCAAGGATGGATGAAGTGTCATAAGGAAAATGCAGCACAACAGTAAACAAGAATATTTCTGAGATAGAACAAACGAAGATTTTGTATTTTTTTCCTTTTGCTTCTACAATACATTTTTATGTTGCTTGCGCGCATGCCCAAGAAACATGTTGTGGCAGCTTGCTGCAGAAGCAGGCTGTGGAGGCGCGGCACTGTTGTGGCCATTGCCCCCACTGCCTTTTGAGGCTTGGCCCCTGTTCCCCAATAGGGTGGCACGCTGCTGCTGACACTAGTTCACTCAGCATGCCACAACCTTGAAACGTTTCAGCCTCTGCAATCAGGGGCCGCCTCATCATTGCAGCGCCACCCATTGTGCTGCAATGTGGGAGCGACCCAACGCTGCTACTGTAATATTGTTTGTGAACATGGCAGCGGCTTGTCGCCATATTCACAACTAATATTAATCAGCCCCCACTGCCATGGGGGTGCCCAATCCCCCTCGGCAGCATGTGCCCCCCACAACAGTGAGTTTTTGCTGACAGGGAACCCAATCCCCGTTGGCTTCAGTCCCCGTCCTAGTTCACGTTGCCGATGGGGGGGGTCCACTCCCCATCTGCATTATGTCCCCCCTCCCAGTTTGATTTGCTGATGGGGGAGTCCACTCCCCATTGGCATAATGTCCCCACAAAAAGCAGTAGATTTCTGCCGAGGGTGCCTAATCCGTTGACTCTTGAACCCCACTTTTGTGCCAACAGGGGTGCCCAATCCCCGTCGGCTACAGCTGCCCCCAAAAAACACTTGGTTTAGCATGCTGGGAGCCCACCCCAGCGTGCCAAATGCTCCTGTAAAAAAAATACGACCGGGATGTTTTTGTTTTGTTAACCTGTAAAAAGAAACGTCCCTCACGGTCTCCCTGCCCCTCCCACAACCTGCTCCACCCTCTGCACACCCTGCCTCCCCACACCACCCCCTCACCCCATATTTACCTGCGGAGTCCAGCTTGACGATCTTCGGTGGACCGGGAACATGTCTGCACTCTTCAAAGCCGACCGCGAACTGAAGAAATGCCGGTAAGCTGTATAATGGCATAAATAGGTTTTTTTCAACTTTGATGCATATTTCAGGCATTTTTTTAAATTTTGGCACCAAATTTTCAACATGAGGTTTTTGGGATGCCTCCTCGTGAAATCAGCCACTGTCATTGTGTTCTTTGGTCCCAAAAGGTGATTTTTGCGGTCACTGCGCGGAATCACCTTTCGGGATCAATTAGCAAAATGACAGTGCCAGTGTTCATGAGTGAACTCTCAAAAAAACTATGTTGCAAATTTGTTGGGAGAAATCAAAAAAATGACTGTTTTACGAGTGTGCCTTGTGCAGTTGCTACATACGCTTGTAACTTCGCGAATTTGTAATATTTTCACTCCAGATTTTCAACATTGCCATTTTTCCACACCTCCTTATGAACAGTGCAGCTGTCATTTTTCACATCCTGGCCAAAATGTGTTTTCTTACTTCTGGCACAGAATAGTGAGGTCGCTGTGGGAAATCAGTTTTCAGGATAGACTGAGAAAATGACAGTGACACTGTTCATGAGCAGAGGTCCTAAAATGTCCATGTTGAAAATGTGGTGACGAAAGTCCATAAAATGACTATGTTATGACCGTGCATTGCGCAGTTTCCAAGCACCCTTGTAACTTTGCAAATTTGTAATATTTTCACGCCAGATTTTCAACAGTGGCATTTTTTCACACCTCCTTATGAACAGTGCAGCTGTCATTTTTTGCAACCTGGCTGAAATGTGTTTTTGCACTTCCGGCGCAGAATAGCGCAGTTGCTTTGGAAAATCAGTGTTTGGAACAGATTAAGATTGACCAAGTGAGAGAGAGGAACTGACCAAGCTCAACTGAGCTCTGTTGGGACTGCTGCGGATTTCTTTGTGAACAGAAAAAGGCACCAATGTATGCAGGAGCCCAGTACAAAAGGGCAGCCTGCAGCACCGGGAGAAACAGAACTAGTAATTGAGGGAGGGGGAGTTTGCGAGCTCAACAGAGCTCTGTCGGAAGTGCTGCAGATTTCTTTGTGGGCAGAAAAAGGCATCAATGCAGGCAGGGGCCCAGTGAAAAAAGGGCAGCCTGCAGCTGCGGGAGAAACAGAACGAGCGAGTGAGAGGGGGGAGTGAGCAAGCTGAATGGAGCTCTATCAGAACTGCTGCAGATTTCTTTGTGGGCAGAAAAAGACACCAACGCAGGCAGGAGCCCAGTACAAAAGGCAGCCTGCAGCACTGGGAGAAATGGAATGAGCGACTGAAATAGGGGGAATGAGCGAGCTCAGCGGAGCTCTGTTGTGACGGCTGCAGATTTCTTTGTGGGCAGAAAAAGGCACCAATGGAGGCAGGAGCCCTGTACAAAAGGGCAGCCTGCAGTGCCAGGACAAACAAAATGAGCGAGTGACATAGGTGGAGTGAGCGACCTAAACAGAGCTCTGTCGGGACACCTGTTAACTTCTTTGTGGGCAGAAAAATGAGCCAATGCAGGCAGGAGTGGAGTACAAAAGGGCAGCCTGCACCGCTGGGAGAAACAGAATGAGCGAGTGAGAGAGGGGGAGTGATCGAGCTCAACGGAGCTCTGTCGAGACAGCTGTGAACTTCTTTGTGGGCAGAAAAAGGCACCAATGTAGGCAGGAGCCCAGTACAAAAGGGCAGCCTGCAGTGCCGGGAGAAACAGAATGAGCGAGTGAGAGAGAGGGAGTGAGCGAGCTCAACAGAGCTGTGTCAGGACTGCTGCAGATTTCTTTGTGGGTAGAAAAAGGTACCAATGCAGGCAGGAGCCCAGTACAAAAGGGCAGCCTGCAGCTCCAGGAGAAACAGAACAAACAAGTGAGAGAAGGGTGGTGAGCGAGCTTAACGGAGCTCTGTCGGGACTGCTGTGCATTTCTTTGTGGGCAGAAAAAGGCGCCAATGCAAGCAGGAGCCCAGTACAAAATGGCAGCCTACAGCGTCGGGAGAAATAGAATGAGCGAGTGAGAGAGGGGGAGTGAGCAAGCTCAATGGAGCTCTGCCGGGACTTTACAGTTGCCACCCTCCTCCCATGGTCCTCTGTGGTCCTATATTACAGCAAGGTCTCTGGAGTGCAGACAAAGCAATGATTGAATACTTTAGGATTGCTGTAATAATACAGATTTAATTGTTCTGTTTATTTCTTTAAATTAGCTAACTACTGAGCTATACTGTTATGATTGCTGTAATAATACATATGTATTTGTTCTGTTTATTTCTCTAACTGAGCTGAGTAGTATTTGGAGTGCAATAGGATGTCTAACTGGGCTAAGTGAAACTATATGACAGCCGAGAACAAAAAGTATGGTAGCTGAGGGGTGCAAAACGCACAAGGAGGCTTTAGGATTGCTACAGTAATACAGTATGTAATGGATGAGATTTGAGACTGAATTACCCAGTCGGCAAGGGGTCAGTAGGGGGACTAGTGTGGGGGGGGGGCAGGAATTTGAGTAAATAGGGGCCTAACAGTTGTAGTAGGGTACAGAACCTGGGAGTGAGAGCCGATAACATAAGATGGGGCCAAAATGGGGCAGAAGCCACATGTCAATAGGGCGGGCATCTTTGGAAGAGTGGAGGGGTGTACAGGGCGTGGGTCTGCCATGATGCTGGACTGGGCTTCAAGGATGGAGGGGTATGGTCTGTAGATGACTGGCTAGGTTGAGGGAGGAACTGTGGAGGTTAGGGAGGAATGTAAGTGGCATGGCAGACGAGTATAGTAGGCATCCTGAGGGGGGAATAGGGGATGGCAAAGGGACATAGAGGAAGAATAAGTAGGGACTGAAACTGACGCCAGTATCAGAGGCACTAGCAGAAAAGAGAGAAGAAGGCAGGGGGTGCCCGAGGTGAGGGCAGGGTGGCCTCCTGATGGGGGAGGAAGAGACCACAAGGAATACCAGGGGAGAGAGCAGATGGCTGCGGGTAGGGAGGGACCAGGGGTGCCACGGAGGGGAACAAGTAGGAGGGGGGAACCGATAGGGGGAAGAGATGTAGGACAGATATCGACTATGAATTGATTTGAACCTCTGCTATGGGACAGAGAGGGGGAGCAGGAACATACTGAAGGGGGGAGGACAAGCGAGGCATGAGAGGGATGGCAACAGGTAAGGGAAGAGACAGTGATGACAAAAGGGTAGAAGGGGGCTAGTAATGAAGGAGGACGTGGTGACTGAAGGAGAGAAGGCTATGGGAAGGGGGAAGGATGGGAGGGGCATCGCTATCTGGTAGAAGGAATGGGGCTCTAAATCGACAAAGGCGGGGGATAGGAGAGGATTGGAAATCAGCGAGGGTCAACATGGAAACCCAGTAGGAAGTAGTCAGGCTGGGAAGGGGTTCAAGGGGATGGGAGAATAAGGCAGAGAAAAGGGTGAGAGTAGGGGGTATAGATACAGAAGTCACAGAGGGAGCAGTTGGTGGGGGTAAGGGACAGTGAAGAACGAATACTGGGGTGGTGGAAGGGGCATTAGAAGGGAAAGGGGTAAGGGGCAGGGGGTACTCGTCCTGGGAGATTCTATGCTGAAATGGGTAAGATGGGGCAGAAAGAAGGAAAGGCACAGCCATATTTGTGTTGAAGCTGTCCTCAGGCTGACTGCAGGAGGGGCAGGGCAGGCACTGCTCAAGCGTGCAGTGAGGGGGAGGAAGAAACCTCATTTACTGTTGCATGTGGGTACAAATGACTTGGCAGGGGACACTGTGGAAGTAGTGAGGGGGAGGCTTGAATACTTGGGCAGGCAGTGTGAGGGGGTGGGGAAGTCGGTGGCATTCTTGGAGGTACTGCCGGTACCATGTGCAAGCAGGGTGAGGAAGGGTGGACTTGAGGAGTTTGAGTGGCTGAGGGATTGGTGCCAGATGAAACATTATGGGTTAGCGACTAACTGGGGTAGGGTCTGGGGGGAATAGTGACTTGTACGAGGGAGACAGGGTCCACTGGAGCAGAAAGGGAAGGGGAGTATTAAAGGCAGCATTGCTGCTGAGCCACTGGTGCTGAGGGTTGAGGCGTTGGATGCCACACCTCGCACCATGCTGCCAACCCAGGTTCGGACACAAGCCTGGCCCTCCAGGGGTTTGCAAGGGAGGGATAGGATTGAGCATCTGGAGGACTGCTCTCCTATCCAAGGGGGCAGGATCCAGGGACCCACCACTTTGTAGCAGCCCCAGGTGACAACCGCGGGCACTACTATAGCGGTATAGTAAAGGGTGGCGGAGTGTGTTGGACATTAGCACACTGTGCCTAAGCGTCATTGCATGCCTGCACTCCGCAAAGGGGAGAAAAGTGGAAAATGGGCTACGGTCACACAGCATGAGCTTCCGATCCCCCTCCCCGCCTGCTCTGAATGGCGCCTCCTCAACCGGATCCTGCTCCGGTGGATCGACCTGGTAAGCTCCTCACCAGCTCACCACGGGGGTAATCCGTGGAGGTGAGCAGGTTGGCCTGATGTCGGGGTCAGGGCTGGGGGGGGGTCAGTCAGGATGACCAAGCCGACCGTAGCCCAGTGAGAAAATATGTTAAAAAAAAAAAAGGCAGGATTAGAGGGGTATATCTCTACTAAGGTGGATTTAAACAAATGGGGGGGTGGCCAAAAGACTGAGGTTGGTGAACACGTCCGGACAGGGGAGCCTGATGAGGTCACCGCTCTAGATATAGGTAAAGGTGGAGGTGTAGTAACCCTGGAAGGGGGTGGGCAGAGTGGTCTGAGTGTAATACAGAAGGCACCACCACCCGGTAAGAATAAGGAGGAGAAAGGGTGTGGACTACTGGGAGGAGGCACACAGGCCAAGGAGGAGGAGAAGAGTGAGGAGAAGGAGGGGTACTGGTGAAAGGTGGTCTGACTAAATGGATAGAGAACTGGTTACAGGGGATGGTGCAGAGGGTGGTGGTGGTGAGGTAGTTCTTGGCACCCAGAGCAGTGACAAGTGGGGTGGCACAGGGCTCAATGCTTGGGCCAATGCTATTTGGGCTCTTTATCTCCGATATAGCACATGGAGTGGGGAGCAGGGTTAGTCCTGTTCGCATATTATACCAACTCAAAAGCAAACAGTTATAGTAGCAGAGCCCCCCCCCACTCACACACATACACACTCCCCGAAAAGCTGCTTAAAAGCCTGCAATTCATTCAAATCAATTCCATTTTCTTACTTACTTGGGGTTCAATGCCAACAAGTGTAAAATCATGTACCTAGGGCATAGGAACCCCGATGCTGGGTATAGGATGGGGAGAGGTACTGATACTCACTAGACATGAAAGGGTCCTTGAGGTTATTATATCAGAGGACCTCAAGATGGCAGTACAGTGTGACAAGGCTATCTATGGGCAGGGCAAATTGGATTCTGGGGTGCATAAGGACTGGCATCTCCAGTAGGAGGAGGAGGAGAGATGTTGTGCTGCCATTGTATCACTCCCTGCTATATCCCCAGCTGGAGTACTGTGTCCAGTTTTACAGTCCATACTTCAAAAAGGACATGAAGTGGAGGTTTTGCAGAGGAGGGCAACTACAATGGTTCAGAATTTTCACAGGAATCCCTACAAGGAAATGCTGAAGAATCTCAACATGTACACTCTGGAAGACAGAAGGCGACAGGTGACATGATCAAGACCTACAAAGTACCTCACAGGGGTAATTAGGGTACAGTTGGGGAGTTTCCTTCAAATGAGGATGAGCACCCAAACCAAGGGAAATACAATGAAGCTGGGTGGAGGGGGGCATTCAGGATAGATGTGAAGAAATATTTCTTTACTGAAAGAGTGGTAGACACCTTAAACAGACTGCCAGAAGTGGTGGAAGCTAAAATGGTAGGGGGCATGAAGCATGCATGGGATTAATATAGGGGTATATTAGAAAAAGGGGAAGAAGGGAGTCAACGGAGATCAATAGGGCTATGGAAGTGGAGCAGGTTTAAGTTCCTTGCAGGACAAATCCATTAAGCAAGCTCATTCACAAGGAGGTCCTGATGGACGGAGGAAGAATAAGACATGCAGTAACATATACAGACAGGAGTTACAAGTAGATAGAGAATACTTGGGCACACTGGGTGGGCTGAGCGGTCCTTTTCTGTTGACAAATTCTGTTTCCATGGCACCATGTGTTAATTCAGGTGCAGTGTTTAAAGTTAGGATTACCATACATCCAGATGTGAGGTACAGTAAATTACAGAATTAGATGCAGCCCACTTACAGTACAATAAACACAACCCCAGTGCTTCGAGAAGCCTTTACTCTTCATAAGGCTGCTTAAAGAGCTGGGGTTCTATTTGCAGTGTCCACACCAGTATGCTGATCTTAAAATCGCTGCCACATCTTAATGAGTACTTGATTCTTGCTCACTCCATTTCTTCCTCACTTTGAAACCTGCTTGTCCTGAGTTAGTTTTGGACTGGCAGCACCTCGCCTGTGTTGGAAGATGACCAATAAGTGGCACTGAAAGACGTCAGACTTCACAGACTGTGAAGGCAGCTGCTCATGGGCAGACATAAGGCAATTCTACTGGGGGGGTAGGAGGAAGTAAGCTGTTGATTAACTAGAATCTGCAGCTTATCCATCAGGTAGGGACATAGGCAGACTAGGTGGGCCAAGCGGTCCTTATCTGCCGTCAAATTCTATGTTTCTATGTTTCTCACCCACCATCTTGGCAAGAAGAAGGCTGCAGCTGTGGCCACTGATGACTGTTGGGGTGTGGGGATGGGGGACCAAGGGGGACACACATAAGGAGATAAAATCATTATAAAAATTGTGAGACCTTCACCAGTTTTCCAAACTGCTTACCAGTAAAAGAACACTCTATGAAGTTTTTCAAATAGCAACACAATCTGGTGAGCCCTCTGTCTGCCATCTGACACCAGGCATCAACCAGCATAAAAATGCCTACAGAAGGCAGTGTGGTCATGTGGTCACTGAAATACTGGAGATTACAGATTTATAAGAACAAAAGAATATCACACAGAAGCTGGCACATGTGCCTATAGCAGCTGTCTCCTGCTTCTCAGTAGTTATATTTATACCCTTGAAGTACTTGAATGTTTCTATCATATCCCCTCTTTCCCTCCTCTCTTCCAGTGACTACATATTGAGGTCCCTTAATTTTTCCTCATAAGTCTTGTGTTGCAAGCTCTGTACCATCTCATTTGCCCTTCTCTGGACCATCTCCAGCCTGTTAATATCCTCACAAAGGTGCGACCTCCAGAACTGCACACAGTACTCTACGTGAAGCCTGACCATGGTTTTATATTATGACATCACTACCTCCCTCCTTATACTGGTGTTACCCCTGCCTATGCACCCCAGCATGTCACTGGCCCTCCCAGCTACCTTACCACTTTGACATTTTCAGCTCATCTGAAATAAGAACCCCCAGGTCCCTTTCCTTCTTTGTGACTGTCAGCAACTCCCCCATCCTCTACCTTTCCCAGGGTTTCTGTGTCCCGGGTGCATAATTTTGCACTTTTTGAATTAAGCTTCAGTTGCCAGTCTTCAGACCATTTCTCAAGCTTCCCAGGTCCCTCTCATTTCTCCACCCCTCTGGGGTATCCACTGTGTTACATATCTTGGTGTCATCTGCAAACAGGCAGACCTTTCCCTTCAGCCCTTCTGCAATGTCACTAATGAAGACATTGAACAGGACTGGCCCCAGGACCACTCCCTGCGGCACCCCACTGGTCACCCTCTCTCCCTAGACTGCGCCCCATTTACCACCACTCTCTGCCTCCTGTCTGTTACCCAGTTTCTAACCCAGTTTACCACCCTTTCCCCCATGCCCCGCCTACTCAGCTTGTTTATCAGCCTGCTATGTGGGACATGTCAAAGGCTTTGCTTACATCAAGGTAAGCATTGTCCACTGTCTCACCCTGATTTATTTCCTTTGTCACCCAGTCAAAGAGATCAACCAGATTTATCTGACATGACCTCCCCACTGTGAATCCATGTTGCCTATGGTCCTGGGCTCCGATGGCTTCTACATGCCCCACTATCCTTTCTTTAACCAATGTCTCCATGATCTTCCCCACTACTGAAGTGAGGCTGACTGGCCTATAGTTCCCTGTCTCCTCCCTACTGCTGGATTTGTATAGAGGGACCACATGTACCCTCCTCCAATTCTCTGGTACCACCCCTGTGTTGAATGACTCAGTGAACATGGCTGCCAGAGGTACTGTTATTTCCCTTCACAGTTCTTTTAATATCCTTGGGTGTATGCCATCTGGTCCCATCGTTTTGTCCACCTTCAATTTACTCACCTTCTGCGGGATTCTTCTGTCTGTGAATGGACTATTGTCCACCTCTTCACGCCTTTAGCATTCTGTGTACTGTGGCCCTTGCCCCTCCCTCTTCTGTGAATACTCAACAGAAAGACACAGTGGATGTCTTGGGGGGGGATGACAGTTCTCAGGCATGCTACTTTCACTTCCAAATACCTAAACAGCACATATAAGCAATCATCATTCAGCATTGACAAATGCTTGTTATTCTACAGTCTTTATTAGGGATGTCTTTATTTTGTTTTCTTTTGAAACATTTAACTAAATACTAAATAATAGGAATGCTGGAAAATGCTCAGCTTTTTGCTTTGCCAAAGATTTCATTTACTAAAATGTCCTTGTGTTGCTTATAGTTGTATTGAAGATCTGGAGTTTTTTTGGCTTGCTTTGGTTGCATTGTTCAGTGGGTATATTGCAAGAGGCCTTCCTTCTCTGTGCTTTAGATGATGCAACCTGTTTGAATTGGGAGAGAAAAAAAAATAGCAAGCAGTCATTGTTATTGTTTTTTATGTTTGCTTGCGCAGAGCGCAAGAAATACATTGTGGCAGCTTGGTGCTGAAGCAGGTTCTGGAGGTGCGGCACTGTTGTGGCCAATACCGGCACGGCATTTTGGGGTGTGTGTGATGTCCACCAATAATGGGGGACACAGCCAGTGATAGTAGTTTCAAACGTTGCCACCAACTTGAAAGAAAATAGCCGATGTGCCCCCCCCCACACACACGCACACACACGCATATTGCGTGCTAATGCGCTCCCTCCCACACACTGTATGGCCGATGGGGGTGCCCAATCCCCTGTCAGCTCCAATGTTTCCACCCCCAACAGACAGCCAGGTGCCATGCTGGGAGCCCACCCCAGCGTGGCAACAGTCGGTATGGCCGAGGGGGGTGCCCAATCCCCTATCAGCTCCAGTGCCCCCGCCCCAAACAGGCTTCCAGCTGCCATGCTGGGAGCCCACCCCAGCATGGCAAATGTCCCGCATTGTCCAAGAACAAAAACAAGAAACCTGAAAGAAAACCTTCCCTCGCTGACTGTCCTGACCCCGCTCCCCCCACCGCCCACCCTCTGTGCCCCCTACCTCCCCACCCTCCCTCACCCCATACATACCTCCAGTCTGGCATGGACGTATCTTTGGTGGACCAGGAACACGTCTGCACTCTTCAAACCCGATCGCGAGCTGAGGAATGCCGGTAGCTGTATAATGCAATAAATAGGGTTTTGAAGTTTGATGCATATCTCAGGCATTTTGGGAATTTTTCTGGAAATTTTCAACATGGGTCTTTGGGACCCCACCTCATGAATTCTGTCACTGTCATTTTGTTAATCAGCCCGAAGGTGATTTGCTGTCACTGCCGGAACCACCTTTGGAACATTCAAAATGACAGTGTCTAATTCATGGTGAGCCAAAATACTATGTTGAAAATCTGGTGAAAATATTCCCCAAAATGACTGTTTTACTAGCATGCATTGCGCTTGCTATCCTGCACGTCGTAAATCGCCGAATTTTCAATATTTACACTCCATATTTTCAACATTGCCATTTTACCACACCTCCTTATGAGCAGTATAGCTGTCAATTTTCCACTTTGCCCAAAATGTGTGTCCAAGGCATGTAGAAAATGGGGAAGTCAGCGAAATCACTCGGACAGATTAAGAAAATCACAGTGACACTGTTCATGGGCAGAGGTGTTACAATGGCTATGTTTAAAATTTGGTGAAAAAAGTCCATAAAATGACTGTGTTACGAGCGTCCATTGCGCAGTTTCCATGCACCCTCTTAAATTCATAGATTTCTAATATTTTCAGTCCAGATTTTCACCACTGGCATTTTTACACACTTCCTTATGAACAGAACAGCTGTCATTTTTCACACCATGGCCGAAATGTGTTTTCGCACTTCCAGTGCAGAAATGCGTGGTCGCTGTGGGAAATCACTGTTCGGGACAGATTAAGAAAATCCCAGTGACACCGTTCATGAACGGAGGTTTCAAAATGCCTGTGTTGATAATCTGCTGTAACAAATCCCTAAATTAATTGCATTATGGGTGTGCGTTGTGCAGTTTCTACACACGCTCATGTCTTCCAGTTTTTTTAATATTTTCACTGCAGATTCTCAACATTGCCGTTTTCTCCACCTCCCCATGAACAGTACAGCTGTCATTTTTCACATCCTGTTCGAAATGTGTTTTCACACCTGTGGTGCCAAATGGTGTAGTCGCTATGCAAAATCAGCTTCCGGCTAACAAAATGATATTGCCACTGTTCATGAGGTGGGGGGTCACAAAAAACCCATGTTGAAAATTTGGAGTGAAAATGCCAACAAACGCCTGAGATGTTAGGGTTTTCGACCATAAAACCCCACCCTGTAGGGATTAACAGGCATTAGGGGTGTGACTTGAAATTCTTGCCTGTAATGCTCATACCATTCCACACCCTGCAGCCAGTGAGAGGCATCGAGGTGTGTCTTGGACTCTTCGTCCCCAAAGTTCACCCCATTCTCCTATACAGCACCCATCTCACCGTATTTCCTGATGGAATGGGGTGAGCATAAGAGCCAAAGACCCCAAAGCACACCGTGACACTTGTCAGTGTCTGCAGGGTAGGGTGTGGTGAAATGGCGTGGCCGTTATGCCTGCCGACCCAAAGGCACACCCCAATGCCTGTCGCTCTCTACAGGGTGGTGGGGGGGTTGGCTTCAGTTCAATACTTCACTGTCATTCCTATTATGCAGCTCTCTAACTCCTGCACTACCAATGCCAGCAAGCAAACATTTGGCATTGACAAATGCTTGTTTATTTTTGGGGGGATGGTGGTGGGGGAGGGTCAGTTTGATTCTGGTTTGCTTGTGAATGTTTTTTTTTTTTTATGGTGGGTTTATTGTGGTCGGGGGGAAAAAATGTTATTCTGTTTATGACAGCATTAGAAATGAAGTGACTGGTCTGCTCTTGTTGAAATGAGTGAAAAAGATTGACACTTGTGTTACTGGAACAAAGCTATGTACCATTTGTTTTGGGAAAAAAATTATTAATTAAAGTTAAAACATGAGGATGTAGGCCTGCATAGATCTGACTAGATACTGAATTCTGTAGAAAGCTGTACAGTAGAAATATGATTATTTTTACTTAGGTAGGTGGTAACAGATACTCATTTGTAAGAGCATTCAGCTGGTTTTGCATACATTGCTTTTTGGTTTACTATTGTTAGGCCTCAAGTTTTCCTTTTTAAAGGGTGGGCTAAGGTTCTTTTCTTTATTTTTGTAGCTTTTTATTCCGGGCACTGAGTCGTACAGTGTGCTATTCTGTTGGTGGGCTGTGTTTATTACTACTTAGCCTTTACATTGACAGCTTGGCTATTCATATAGTATAGTTAGTCTCTATTACTCATAGTAGCAGTAGTATTATTATTTTTTAAAAGATGGTTGCTATGGGTTTGCATACTTACTTTATTCAGTGTCGCTGTCAGATGTGATGACTTGATGCCTTTTTCTTTTGTAGTTATACCAGTTTCCTGTGTGGGAAGAAAGAATGATACAGTGTTGTATTTTTTATGCTTTTAAACTGTTACTTTTCAGTGTTTTTTTTTTGTCTTTTTTTTGTTGGGTGCTTCGTTTTAGCTTTACCTTACCCTGCCCTCCTCTCATCTGTCAAGATGCAGTATGACTAGTGCTATGCTATTTTCAGTTCTGGTTAGAAATTGCAGGAGGGTGCAGCTTTCTTTGCTTTATGTTTCCAATGACTAGGGTTTTTTTGGGGGGGATGCAAGCTCTCCTTGAACAATTTTGAAGGTGAAGGTATTAGCCGAGATTGAAGGCTTATTAAAACAAGATCCCAGGATGTCAAAATAGTTGCTGCTGATGGTTGATAGTGGGTTTTCTTGTTGCTTCTGTGATGTTGAAGTATCTTTGGAACTGAGAATGGCAGAGATTTTTCTTTGCTGCTTTTCATTTATTTTTGCGTAGTCGTTAAGGCTCTGGAGCTGCTTGTGACCCTATATTTGTATTATTTCTGCAGGGGCAACTCTTGAATCTGATAGTTCTTGTATTAAATGCCTTCTAATCGAGTGAGTGATTTGTAAGTCTTTTTTCTGTGGTGATGGATGACTTGGCAATCATTGTTTTTACTATTTTTGCAAGCTTGTTGACTCCCACGGGTTGGTTCTTGAACCAGGGGTTGCCAAAGTGGTCTGTTGCATGATAATTAGTTGCTAAGAAAAAAGGGGAGTCACTGGTCAGAGTTCGTTCGGGTCTTGCTTTGGCGTAGGTGAGGTAATTCTGCACAGGTCATTTCTTAGGGTTGTTTGCCACTTCATAAGCTCTTGGTTTGATTTTTCGACAGTCTTCTGGGTTGGCTCTGGTGCGTGTTTTTGTTTGTCTTTCTGTGCAGTACTGGAGGAAACGCTTGCCATCTTGGTCTGTCTGTAGCTGAATGTCTCCCCATTTTACATTTCTCATTTCTGTGTTGCCTGTGACTCCCAAAAACATGCTCATTGTTACCCACATGGTATTTAGCAGCGGTTCAGCATTGTCTGGCCCCAGTAGTCCTTCTTCATATCATGTCTCTAATATACCGTCAGTGAGTTCTTTGGCTGCCATTGGCTTAGAGCCTTTCCCTTCACTTTTAACATTACTTGTCTGCACTATAGGACTTGTTGTACTTTATCAAACATGGGAGTGGTGAATAGTGAGTGTGCATAAGCTTTATTTTTTAAATAGCTTTCCAAGCTTTGAAATGTGGACCGGAGAGTCAGTGGCTCATATAGAGAACCATCTTTTTTTCTGCAACACATAAAATAGTGGCATAGGTATTGATTAAGCTCTTCTGGTTGTATGTCATGTAGTAGGATTTGAACAATGAAATTTTCAGTTAGGTACCTGTTAAACATGCTGACGTCGGCTAGTGTCTTCCGTACTGTATATAAGTTCTTTGCTTCGTCTATGATGTTTTCTATAGCTTTTGTACCTATTAGGCTTTAGAAGATAGTGCTGGTTTTTGAAGTAGATGTACTGCTGGAGGTCTCTGCTGTTTTCTCCTGTGTGTGGATTTCTGTTGGCAACGATGTGGGATTATTCTAGGGGTCCAGTAAGGGTTCTTCATCAATTTCAATTTGAGTCATTATTTGACTCATTTCTATGTCAGAACTGCTGTCGTGGTTGAACAATGCCATTTTTCTATGTTTCCATTCGGCTGTGTTTCTTTTGTTTTTCAAAGCCGAAGGAGAAAAAAAAATACGATTGTTTTTGAGAATTGCCGGTATCTTGTGAATGTAGGGTGGCTACTGTTTTAGTCTGGTGATGCCATGTGTTGTTTTGATGCCAGGTTTGCATGTGGAGATGTTGGTCTTGAGGTTGGCATGGCAGGTGGAAAACATTGCTGACTGATTGTTTCTGACATGTTTTTTTTTTCCAGGGAGTGAAAGAAGTTCGGATATTTTACTTTGATTGACAGTAGTAAGTGTGTGTATATAAATGGTAAGTGTATTTGTAAATATTATTTATACATACAGTTACTTAGATAAATGCTTTTATCTATGTATGTATATGTCCACACCTATTTTACAGAGCAGACAAAGAGGCCATACCAAGCATTATATGGCAGCTACCTTGTCCCTGCCCACACCAAGGACTCTGTGCTTCACAGGACACTCCTCCTTCAATGTCCTTGTTTGTACCTTGGCCTTCGCATGATTCATCCACCTTGTGCATGTCCACCTATGCAGAAAGCTAACCATTAGGCATTGACAGGAATGATGGAGATTGCAGGAACCTTTCACAGAGCAAGAGGAGACTAGCTGAAGACACAAGTACCCATGGTGGTAGTTGAGGAGCTGGCTAACCAGAAGGGTCCACACCAGGGTGACATGGAGGCTGCAAAAAAAAAATAGATTGCACTCCGATGGTGAGTGCACTGTTGAAGTTTCACCCTCAAGCATGCAGCTGTCCACTTTCTTTTTTAAATCCAACATTTTGCCACCCATTCAGTAATACCCAAGTTACCCACTCATGGCAAGGCTCAACAGTGTGGTGTGTATATTCCCCCACAGGCAGTCATCACTGATGCAGGAGTAGCATGCACACATGGTTACCAAACAGCACAAGAGATTAAAATCAGAGATTATGATGATGGATCCAGCAGGAAACAAAACTTGTAAGGACCCCCTCCTGCACCTGTTTGCACAATAAGAAACCTGCATTTTGCTATTTAGTTAATGTGTTGCTTTATTTATATTTAGAAAATTGGCTTTTTATTTCCTGAGCACTTGTTGGCTGCCTCCCATGCCAGGGGGTACATTAACTTTCAACAGATGCCCAGGAAATAAAAAGGTTCCATCCTGTCATGCAAAAAAGTGCAAAGTAATGCACCTGGGAAACAAAAACCCAGAGGAAGAGTACACAATGGGGTGGGAGGCACTAGCAACAACAAAAATGGAAAGGAACCTTGGGGTAGTCATACCAGATGACCTTAAGGTAGGCAAACAATGTGAGAAGGCAGTAAGGAGGGCTGGGGGGATGCTGGGATGCATAGGGAGAGGCATCACCAGTAGAAAACAGGAAGTTGTTATCCCTTTGTACAGACAGTTGGTGAGACCCCATTTAGAGTACTGTGTGCAGTTCTGGAGACCCCATCTCCACATGGACATAGACAGGATGGAGGCAGTCCAGAGGAGGGCAACTAAAATGATGCGGCGTCTGCAACACAAGCTGTATGAGGAGAGACTGAATGAGCTTAATATGTATACCCCTGAGGAAGGAGGGAGAGAGGGACATGATAGAAACATTCAAGTACCTCAAGGGAATCAACAAAGTCCAAGAAGGGAGCATCTTTGAGAGAAAGAGATGTGCAAGAACAAGTGGGCACAGTTTGAAGATGGGGGGGGATGGCTCAAGGACAAAGTCAGAAAGTATTTTTTCATGGAGAGGGTGGTGGACACATGGAACCACCTTCCTGAAGAGGTCGCGGGGTCAAAAATGTGGGGGAATTCAAGAATGCATGGGACAAACAAAAGGCAATTATAGTGAAGGGTAGGAGGAAGTAGGCTGTTGGTTAACTAGAATCTGCAGCTTATCCAATACATGGGGAATGGGCAGACTAGGTGGGCCAAGTGGCCCTTATCTGCCATCAAAGTCTATGTTTCTATGCCATGCCCTTGTGTCAGACTGGTATCCTTGTGCCAGTTTGAAATTCAAAGTTTAGTAGCTGTCATTTTTTTTCCACTCACTTAGCGAGAGGCCCCCCAAAGCAGTCCTTAGACCAAACAGTACAGCCACAAATGGAAAATAAATTACCACAGTAGACAAAAAAGAACATAAAAACATTTTTTTTAACTTAACAAAGATGGACTCAACTCCACCGCTACCACCACTCCCGACTTCCGACCCCTGCCAGCTCTTACGACCATCACTATGATTTCTATGCTCACAACTGCCACTAGCCAGCAGCATGACTCCATCTATGGAACCAATTCAATAAAAGTCCCCTCTTGTCTACCATGATCATGCTCACCTGCTCGGTACCCTGGCTCACTACAAGAGCATCCTCCCCAATAAAGTGGCACACACTCTGCCACTTTTGTCTCAGATCTCACACAGCAATAAAAAAAAGTTTTCATTTTAATTTAGTAACGTTCGCAAGTCGCATGCTCAGCGCTACTCATTGACAGCACTTCCCTAAACTGTGGTAAACTGTGTACCTAACTCACCTGTCTCCACTCCTGCACCACAAAACATTTACAGATTTTTTTTTTAATTAACTTCTGCTAATTTCAATAATGCTATTGTATCTCTAAGTTCTGCAGTCTGTTTCCTCGATCATGCTACTACTCACAGCTGCCAGTGTCCCAAAGAAAACAATGAATTGCAAGTGAGCATGACAAGGGGCTTAGTCTGTGGTCTTACAAAGCAACCCCCCCCAAGAAAACACGGAACGCAAGAGAGCTCGGGGGGGGGGGGTGTTGATGGTTCAACTGTCAAGGAGAGACATGCTAGACACCATAGCACAGCAGTTAGAAAGCCAAGGAGAGATGTGTTGTAAACTGTAAAGCAACTGTGAAATGCTGCACTGCCCTCTACTGGTAAGTATTGATAAGTATACCAGAAGAGGGACTATTTTACAAAAAAAGCAACTTAAAGTTAATATTTAGTAATTTCTTTACTATTTTTTAAATTCTTAAATATTACCAAAAATCTTTACACGTGGCCCATTTTCTAAGCTCAATAATACCTGCCAGGGTGGTATTGGACAAAACTAGACATTCCAGAGGCTATAAGGCCCTCTACCTGTGGTGTCGGACCTCGTTATGCCTCTGAGCGGTCTGGTATTGACCAATATTGCCCACCCTGTCAGGTATTATTCCTTACATGGCTCCTTGGCAGGGACACTGGTTTTCCATTTTTACCGGTAACACCGCTAACAATCACGGAATCCTGCTTGGTTTGCGGATTTTGAATTCTTGTACCCGTGCCTCACGGAAATTGCATGTCACTGCACAGAATCTCTAAGATTTCATCATCTTTTTAAATTTTTTTTTATTTTCTCTTTCTATGTCCCCTTCTTACAGCATCAGTCTCCACTTTTCAGAGATCCCTAGGCTGGGTATCCCCTAGCTTCACCTCAGGTAATGCTCAGGAGCTCCTGTGAGCCTGCCCCTATCCTACCTGGATTGTACCCCTCCCCAGGTGGGAAGGGAGGGGACCCCAGGTCACCCCTCCACACTCCCTTAGTGTGTGTTGGGCAGCTCAGTGGGTCCCTCATGGAGCCTGGTTATGAAGTCTGGGGCACCTGGGTCCCTTCTGCCAGTGGCCGATGTGGGGTGACTGTTCCTGGTTTTCTGGTCTCTGTCCCTGAGGGCACCGGCACTAGAGGAGATCCAGGGAGGTAGGTCACATACAGACATGCCACTGCTTCAGATCCTGGCTAGCGTCCTCCCCTCCTGATCACTCTGCAGCACCATTGCACCACCACCTGTGGTCACACAGGTAGTGGTAAAGCAGCAGGATCTGCAGCCCACCCTCCCTGGAGAAGGAGAGCAGTCCTCCAGGTGCTCGATCCTACTTCCCTGGCCAGATATCCAGCAACCCGAGTTCGCTTCTGACCCTGGGTCACTGGCATTGCAAGCAATACTGCTACCACAGTGCCAGCAGGCCGAACCAGATTTCAGCATCTTAAAATGAATGCTGCTGTGCTTTGCATTCTTTCTGCTTTGCTGCACATAGAATCAGTAAGAAAATCACCCGCACTGCTTTGTTGTAATCAGCCATTCAGTTTAACCACCCATGCCTAGTGGTTAGAGTAACAAGCAGTGAATGAACTGAGTACATCCAGCAGACTTGGGTTTGATTCCCACAACCTCCACTTGCATACTGTGTGACTCCAAGCAAGTCACTTAACCTTCTCAGTGCTTCCAGGTCACTCCTGAAAACAGACAGTTCTGCCTAGTGGGCCTTACCTGCTTTACAAAGAATATAAAAAAATACCAATATATGTTTACTGCATCATGGAATAGTAGTCAGGGTACCATGTAATTTACCTGAATTTTACTTGGGCAGCAATGATTTTGTATAGGTAAAGATAAATGTTCAGATATATTTTATGTGTTTTATAAGCTTGTTTTTAGATTTTGTCAGATTTTATTGTATTCTTTGCATGTAGCATCTAGGTTGAAGATTGCTAAATGCAGGATCACTGTTACCAACTAGCTTATTCAAGTTTATAATCAGTAGGGCCATCCAAAATCCTCAGTTGTTTGAATGAAAACTAGTCTGAATGAAAGTATGTTCACAAAGAAGAAACTGCCTTACTACTGACTTCACAGTTAGCACCCCGTTTAGGTGAATTGGATCATTTGCACCTTTTTTCCCACCTGCTGTTTCAGTCTTTGTGACAACAAAAAGTTTTCTGATAGACTGCTTCAACAAAAAGCCAATGTTAAGTATTTAAGCGTACTTATGTTTGGCCAGTGGATTTTTGAAAGCACAATGACATACAGAAGGTAAGACCCCAGGGGCTGTATGATGCTGGTGGGCAGAGTAGTGCTCAATTCACATCTGAACAAAGACATGAAAACTGGGAGACACCCTTTTCATGGACACCAAGTAGAAAAAAGCATCCACATGTCTGGGAGATGCATGAATCCATTTCAGGGTCCTCCACTAATCACTTGTGGATTTTTTTGGTGAAGACACTTTATTTCAAAGAATCAAATTCAAGCAGTTTTTTTTTTTTTTGTCCTCCTACCCCTGGCCTTCAGGCCTGCCAAGGCTCCCTACCACCGCTGCTGAGTCCCGACCACCATCCACTGCCCCTTATTGCTGTGCTACCAGGTAACCCAAAGTAACACTTCACTGAGTGGGCCCCTACCCATGTGGGTGGCTACCAGGGGAGGAGAATTGCCCCCAAAGAGCTTCCTGTGTATTCTGGACATGGCAGGGTCAGAACGGACAAATATCTGGGGCTTCCAGCTTATGGAGGGACCAACAGCCATCCTTTGGTTGGTCAGAGGGTGTTTTCCCATTTTCTTGGGAGCGAGACAAGCCACATGATGTCAAGGCACAAGCCGACGTCTGTCACGCTCCCTCCTGCAGTGAGGGTTGACATGTTGTGCCTCTGGCCTCCACCAGGGGCCAGCAAATGCTGAGCCATAAACCTGCCCTTCCTCCCAGGAGAAGATACGTGGTCATTGAACACTCAAGCCTTCACCCACCAGCTGGCCCTCCAACACCCAAGTCTGTTCTCTAACCCTGGTCAGCGGTGTCACAGGCAGAAATCCAATTCAGGCAGTTAAATTATAGATAGGAAAAAACAAAGGTAGTCCACCTTAGTGGTGATGGTTCAGATTAATTCACATCTGAGTTCTAACAAGCAAAGAGACCATGTCATTTGTAACTTGTGCATCTGGGGTGTGGGTGCTGAAGAAAGGGGATCATAGTGCAGTCACTACTGCCATCACCCCTGAGGGATGCGGACTGCATTGTTGCTACTGCTATCACACCAAAGGGGTGGGGGCTGTAGTGCTTCTGCCATCACCACTGGTGGATGGGGAATGTAGTACTGCTGTCATCCCACCTGAGGGATGGGGGCCATAGTACTGATATTGCCATCACACCTGAGGAATGGTGATCGTAGTACTGCTGCCGTCACACCTAAGGGATGGGGGCCACAGTGCTGCTGCTTCTGTCACTCCTGAGGGAGGGAGGTCATAGTGCTGTTGCTGCTGCCATCACACCAGAAGGATGGGGCCGTAGTGCTGTTGGTGCTGCCATTGCACCTGAGGGATGGGGCCATAGTGCTGCTTCCATCCCACCTTAGGGATGGAGGCTGTAGTGTTGCTGCTGGCTCTGCCATCACATCTTGTACCTAAAATAACTTTAAATTGGTACAAGGATGGAAGGATGTGTAGTGGAGGTAAACATTGCTAAAATGCATGTTAGCAGAGTTAAAAATTGTTAAATAAAGTACAGAAAACCAAACACTGGTAAAACCGGATTTTGGCTTAGCAGACACCGGTGACAATACCGTTTTTTACAATGTACAAAAAGGAATATGCCCTTTCTCAATCCCAGTAAACCAGTGTCCCTGCTCCTTGGCAGTGCACCCAGATATGTCCCAAAAGAGTCACTACTGTAACTTTGCACTCTGCTCTGTGGCACACATACCACTTCCTTATCAGAGCTTAAGTAGGGTGGGGGCCACAACATGATATTTATTCCTTGCTTCAAGGATTTTTACTTGTTTATAAAAGTGATACATTGTGGAGCTTTTGCATGTGTCCATAATTTTAGGGGAAGGCCCAGAAATATTTATTTTTATGCAATGATGAGTTCAGGTACGTTATGGACCAGGCAGACTCGATGAAACAAAGATCTTTGTCTGCCTGTAAAATTCTTTGTTTTTATGTCCACAATTCTGTTGTGTAGCAGGTAATCTCCCAAAGAGGAGATGACGACATCATAGCTTCCTTCAGGACTGGGGTAATGCCCTTACAGTTCAGTCAGAAGGAGCTGATGACATCACAGCCTCCTGCTGGACTGGGGTTAATGCCCTTGTAGTTCAGTTTGAAGGTGCTGATGACATGAGTCACTGGTAGGACTGGGAGTTAATGCTCTTAAGGATCAGTTAGAATGTGCTTATGACATAAAAACCTCCAGAAGAACTGGGAGTTAATGCCCTAAAGGTTCAGTTAAAAGATTCTGATAACATAACAGGACTGGGGGTAGTGCCCTTGAAGTTCAGTAAGAATGTTCTGATGACATGAGAAGATCCAGTGCCCTTGTAATTCAATTAGAAGGTGCTAATGACAAAAGCCTCCAGAAGGACTAGAAGTTAGTAAGCTTGCAGGTCAGTTAAAATGTGCTGATATAAGAGCCTCCAGGAGGACTGGGAGTTAATACCCTTGCAGTTAGAACGTGCTAATGACATCAGAGCCTCCAGAAGGAATACAGAACCATGTAGATCCACCAAAGCCAGCCTGGTGGTGTTGCCACAGAGCTGCTGCTCACAGTGCCAGTGACTCGTCTTTGTACCCCAAGCCCAGGTTAGAGGTCAGCAAGAGGAGGAATGAGCATCCTAGAGCTCCTTCTCCAGGGATAGGGAGGGTCCAGGCCCTGCTGGTCTGCTGCCATCTTAGTGATCACAGCTGGAGGTGCAGTGATAGCCTAGGACAGTCAACTATGGGTTGTCTGGTTGGCATCCATGTGGAGGAAAAATGAAAAAATATGATGTTTCTTGATGTCAGATGGCAACTTGGCACTTGCCTGGTCTTCACTCCTCCAAGGCTGGACTCAAGTTGGTTTAGTACTCCAGGGGGTTGCTTTCTCAGTCCAAGCCCCACTATGGGTTGCAAGTCATGGAGGCTATGCTGGATGTGAAGGAGATGGGGCTGGGTTGGGAAGCCATTGAAGGGGTCTGATGAGCGCAGCCAAGATGACCACAGGGGCACACAAATTTAACTAAAAAAAGCAAGCACCACTATGTATATCAAGCAGTCCCAACTGACATTGTCAGGTTGTTTCTGTGTCAAGTAAGACAACTACCCATGTGGACTGCCCCGGACACCTGAACCAGATGTACAATAAGTGTCTCCGAGTGTTACCTAATGAAGGGCTTGGACACTATAAAGCAAATCTCGGCTATAGTACTATGTGTCAGACAAAGCAATCTGTATTCCTGACATCCAAGCATGACCCATCAAAATCTACTTTCAGTAAAGAAATTATGAAATTAATTATTCATGAGGCCACCTCAAGTTCTGACCAGCTGCTGTACCAGGCATAAATAACTTAGAACTGCCCAGTACAGCTCAGAGGCAAATCATTTAAAAAAATGCCAAGCCATTTTGTAATAAAAGAGATAAATGTAGCCAGCCCAGTGGAACAGAGGATTGAGGCACTTGACGCCACACCTCCTGTCTCATAGGTAACCCAGAATCAAGAATGAACTTGAGTCATTGGGTGTCAGCCAGGGCAAAGGATGGCGCATCAGCCTGACTGCTCTACTCTCTTGGGGGAAGGTACATATCACACTGCTCCTGTACTGCCACCATGGGGAGGTGTGGGATAGGGCAGCAGTTGTGGCTAGACAGGGGCCAGCTAGCAGGCTTCATGCATGCATGCCTGTGTCATATTATGGAGCCAGCCACAGGGAAGAAAATGGAAGCAGTAAATACAGTGTCAGCAGGATGATGTTCAGCCCACTCTGGACCCGCATCACCAACTAGGCAAGGGCACAGACTGGACGGGGACATTGGAAGGAGGGTCCTCCTTGGGGTACTACTGGTTGATAAGTCCTGGGAAAGTGGGTGCCAACCGAGGGTGGTCTGGGGCTGAGGGGGACCGAGTATTGGGATGATAAACACCTTGATAAAAACAGACTAACCAAACAAATCCAATTAGATTTATTATGGCAAAACACCCTTAGAAGTAGGTATTACCTGGGCATAAAGTCCTGGCTGGGCTTATTGTTCCTTGGCTGTACCTCAGCTAATCAACACCCCTAGCTGGGTATTAATCTCCTGAAAATGCCTGCTTATTCAGACATCATTGCTTAAGTAATAAAAAAGAGAAACGCATTGCTTGGTATCATTGCCTACATTAATTTTTCTGATACTGTAATTATAACTGTCTGGAGGGATGCAGCACGTATCTGCATAGACATTGCTTTTCTACATATTACGGAATGGACGAACATTTTAATTAGATATGATTCTAATCTGTTCTGAAAAGTTATTGTGTTCAAACATTTTTTCAAACCTGGTGATTTGCATATACATGCATGCTAATTATGTTAATTTCACTCTGCTTACTAATTTGTATGTCAATCCACTCCAAAGGAATTTTAGCTATATATCTTTGCGTATGATTTAATTAGTACTTTATGCCAATGTATTTAACGAACTTAGTAGTATTTTCACTGGTTTTTAGGTGCTTTGCACTATTCTGCTTTTGCTTATGTACCTCTTTTTGTTTTCCCTTCCCCTGGGATTTATCGAGAAATGATCTCGGAGTGCCATTCCTGTCAGGAAGGGTATGGGCGTAATCCAGGATGCCAGATCTGACTGGACTCAAAATTGTAAAAAAACAGACCAGCTGGGCCAGCCAGAGCAGTCATACTTGGTGCAACTTGCATGGTCTGGCTTTTACGGTCAGAATAGTGGGTCCAGTTTTTATCGTTTTTAGTCTGTCTGTTCTGGTTGGTCCAGAGTTCATGTAGGGTGATATCTGTACTACCTACCAGACCAAAACAGTAAAGGGGCTCGTCCAGGTACAGCAATTCAGATTTCTCTCATATATTCACCCTAGATGAAATCTGGATGAGCCAGAATGAATGGACCAAAACAGGAAAAACTAATCTATGCAGAACAGACATACCGTGCAAGTTGCTCCAAGTCTGGTTTTAATGTTTTGGGTCTGGTCTGGTCCGTTAGTCCAGATCTTACCAATTCATGGTCAGTAATTTTCAAAAAAATCAAACAAATAAATAATACGCTCCCACTAATCGATGCACCATACAGGCCACTTCTCCAGTGATCACCTAGTAGCATTGGAGCGTTGCTGGTGGAAAACCCAGTTAGAGTCTGACAGACTGGCCCTGCATTCTTACTGTGTTGAGTACCAGGGGGCAAATTACTGTAAAAAGGCAGCATTTCTGTCCAGGGAAATTGCTGCAGGGAGAAACAGACCATCTCAGCTGTTTCAGAACGTGGACAGTCTTTTACATCCTGCCTGTCTCTGGACGAAAAAAGCTTTTTCAACCACTTCATGTGAAGAGTTTGCCCTGTTTTTCTCTGACAGAGTGTCGACCATTCAGTTGGGGATTTCGCCAGGGAGGCTTGTGCCTCGCAGTGATTGAGTTGGGAGTTTCAGAGGCACTCAGTCTGCCTGGGAGGAGTTTAGGCCAGTGGAGGTGTCTGAAGTGTCTAAGGTGATCGTGGAGCTGAAGCACACCTTTTGTGAACTGGACCCGGCACCAGAGTGTTTCTTAATGGGATGTGCTGATGCCATTGGCCCAGTGTTCACCAGGACTGCCAGGTACTTGATGGTGGAGGAGGTCTTCCCAGTTGCTTTGAAAGAAGCACTGGTGAAGCCCCTCCTAAAGAAATCATCCCTCGACCCAGATGTCCTGGTGAATTACTGTCTGATCTGCAGCCTGCCGTTTTTGAGCAAGGTTGTTGAGAAATTGGTGATATATCAGCTTGAGGATTGCCTGGTGTCCTCGGATATCTATTTGCCATTCCCATTGGGTTTTCAGGCCAGATGCAGCACTGAAACTGCTCTAGTGAGAGTGCATAATGATCTGCTTAGGGCTAGAGATAGAGGAGACAGGTCAGTTCTTGTGCTCCTTGATCTCTCTCCTCAGCTTTTGACACTGTGGATCATGTCATGCTTCTTGATCAACTCTAGGAGTTTTTTGGACTCGCCAGCACCGTCATCAAATGGTTTGAGTTCTACCCCTCAGATAGAGTGCAGCACGTGGTGATGGGGAATTTCTCAACCTCCCCAATGCCTCTGTCTTGTGGAGTACGTCAGGGTTCAATCTTGTCGCTGATGTTGTTTGCAGTGTACATGCTACCCCTGGGTGAGATCATTTGACAATACATTGTGGAGTTTCACTGCTATGCAGATGATACCTAACTGTATTTGTCTTTTGCACCTGGAACATCAGGAGCGGTTGACGTGCTTAACAGCCATCTGGCTAAAATCAGTGACTGGATGGCTTCCAGCTAGTTGAGACTCAACCCAGCTAAGACTGAGGTGCTGGTGATTGAGCCTGGTCACAGGCATGATGGGTTGCCACTGCGGGCTGACTCTGGACTTGTTCTGGGGTCTACTTTATTGGTGGTTTCTCTGAGGGTGCAAAATCTGGGCATGATCCTTGATAGCAAATTGACCTTTGAAGATTAGGTGTCAGCTGTAGTCAGCAGTGTTTTTTACCACTTGTGGAACATTACCTGGATTAAGCCCCTCATTCCACCTGAGGACCTGCCAACACTAATACATGCTTTTGTGACTTCTAGGCTTGACTACTGTAACACTCTGTACTTCGGGGTCACAGGAGGGACCCTCCGTAGGCTGCAACTAGTGCAGAATGCAGTGGCCCGGTTACTGATAAGCCTTTTGAGGTCCAGTCATGTGACACCAATTCTGCATACTCTGCACTGGCTGCCAGTCAGGTGGAGGGTCCTTTTCAAGGTGGGTCTTTTCACCTTTAATGCCCTATATGGGCTGGGTCCTGGTTACCTGTCTGAGCTCCTGAAACTGGTGTCCTCTGCTCACTCCCTCCACTTCTCCTCGAGGGGCCTCTTGTAAGTTCCCAGGGTTCAGCTCAAGACCTTGGGAGATCATGCTTTTAGTGTCTCTGAGCCAACCCTGTGGAACTCACTTCCACCTGCAGTCCGAGAGGCTCCCTCGATTGAGGTGTTTAAGGGGAGGCTAAAGGCCCACTTCTTCAGCCTGGCTTTTGACAGCTAAAACCATCTTTAAGCTTAGGCCAGTCCCTTGAAGACTAACTTTTGGAAACCTCTGTATTGCTGAATTTTAATCCTGTTACATTCTTAATGAGGTTTTATTATGTTTTTATCTACTGCTGTATGTCCTTGTTTATGTTCGGCAGCCAGAACCTCCATGATTGGGTGCCTTATAAATAAAATTGCCTCGCCTTGCCTTGCCCTAGTACCAGCTCTGGTCTGTCATGACAGAACATGGTTTGGAGAGCTTACGGACCGAGAAAGTTCCCACACAGGGTCCTCATTTCACTCCAGTACTGGGAACTCTGAAGTACTCTGGCATGATAGAACATTTTTGACATTCTGCTGTCTGGGTCTGTTTCTAATCATTTGTATGACACTGGTCAGGTAAGGTGGGTGAAAGTTTCACAAATGACATGGTTAACTGAAACCCACCAGCATTAACCTGAAGCACTGCAAAATAGACTCTGTTTATTACATTTGTCTTTGGTGGGGTGGGGTAGTCCCTGACGATTAGGATGGAGTAGAACCAGTTCTGTAAAAACAAACATAAACTCGACTGTTTTTAAAATCTGCAATCTAAAAGAACCATGCTGTAAAAAAATGTCAGCATGCAATGATACATCATTGCATGCAAACTACCATGTTTGGGGAATTGTTCAAAAATGAGAACTTTCTAGAATCACTGAGGTTTTAATTGAAACCAGGAATGGTGAGTCCACCCTTCTGAATGTCATTGCCCCCCCCCACCCAAAATATCTCTCACAAATCCAAAGGAGCTGATATGAGGCACAAGGAGGAGACAGGGCTCAATAAAAGTTCAGAAAGCTGATGGCCAGGTAGCACAGATAGTTGAGGCATTGCACACCTTGCCGCCTGCCACAGTGATGATCCATGTTTGCGAACGAGCGTAGATTGCTGGGGTTGCCAGGGTGGGAGAGGATTGAGAGTCCCAATGAGAGCTGTCCTTTCTCTTCAAGGGTGGCCAAGCTATCTCAGCCTGTAACTGCCATGGGGTGGAGGCCTGGTGTCAGTGCAGGTGCGAGTGACTTGAAGGGAGGGAGCTGCGGTGATGTAGGATGAGTGTGCCTTCATGCACACATACTAGCATTGCAGCATGGGGGAGGGATGAAAAAAAGTGAAAAATATGGGGGCCTGGACTTTGTGAAGCCCTGCCCATGTCCTGGCAGTCTGCCCTGCCACTCCTGTCTCAGAGCTGAACTGGATTTGTCTGTCAGAGGTGTGGATGGCTCTCCCCCTCCAACACTGCCATGAGGGGGAAATTTGCAGAAGAACAAGTGTTCTGACCTGGAGAGAGGTATAAAGATGTCTGCTGGGCACAGGAACAGGGCTGATAGCTGCCGAGGTCTGCCAAGGAGGATAAAAATCTTTGTGGGGAAAAAAAAAGTTTAGAAAGATACTAGTTATTTTAGCGGCACATAACATTGTTAAAAAAAAATAGAACCCTTTAAATAGATTTGTACATTTTTTATTTTTTATTTATAGAAACAGATCCCAATTCCCTGTTGAGATTAGAGCCAGGCTTGTTCAGGCCACTTTCCTCCCTTTACTCGATTATGGCAAAATAATCTACAATTCTACTTCATCCTTAAACCTGAACAAATTGGATGTCCTTTACCATTGTGCCCTACGGTTCATTACTAACTCCCCTTATCGAACCCACCATTGTGTTTTGTATACAGCTGTCGGCTGGACGTCACTTACTACTAGATGTTTGCTTCATTCTGGTATTTGGACTCTTAAAATCCTCCTGAGCAAACTACTGAGCTACATAACATCCCTTATCTGCATCTCCCACACTTTGTATTCCCTTAGGAAGTCTGAGTTTATCCTCTTAGACGTGCCTAGGACTCGTACCTTCTTTGGCAAACATGCCATCTCATGTGCACTTCCAACTCTCTGGAACCAACTCCAGTCTATACTAACACTCTCTAGCATTGTCTTTGTCAATCTCTTTAAAACCTTTGCTGCGACTAAACTAAACAAGCATTTGTCAATGCTGACTGTTGTCTCGCTGGCTTTGGTAGTGCAAGAGATGCATAATGGGAATGGCAGTGAAGTATTGAACTGACGCCAACTCCACCCCCACCCTGCAGAGACTGACAGGCATTGGGGTGTGCTTTTGGGTCATCAGCTATAACGCTCATGCCATTTTACCTCACCCTACCCTGTAAACACTGACAAGTGTCGTGGTGTGCTTTGGGGGTCTTTGGGCCTTATACTTACCCCATTCCATAAGGAAATACACTGAGATGGGTGCAGTATGGGAGAATGGGGTGAACGTTGGGGCCAAACACTGCAAGGCACACCTCAATGTCAGTCAGTGGCTGCAGGGTGAGGGGGGGTGAGGGTGGAATGGCATGAGCATTACAGTCAATGATCCCAAGTCACACTCCTAATGCCTGTCAGTCTCTACAGGGTGGGATGTTACAGTTGGAAACCATAACGCCCTAGGCGTTTGTTGGTATTTTCATTCCAAATTTTCAACATGGGCTTTTTGTGACCCCACCTCATGAAGAGCGGCAATATCAGTTTGTTAGCCGAAAGGTGGTTTTGCACAGTGACTATGCCATTTGGCAACACAGACATGAAAACACATTTTGGGGAGGATGTGAAAAATGACAACTGTATTGTTCATGAGGAAGTGTAAAAAAATGGCAACTGTGAAAATCTGGAATGAAAATATAAAAAATTGGTGAAGTCATGAGCAGACATAGAAACTGCACAACACACATCCGTAACCCAATTATTTTTGCGATTTTTTAACCACATTTTCAACATAGGCATTTTGGGACCTCCCTCATGAACAGTGGCACTGTGATTTTGTTAATCTGTTCCAAAAGTTGATTTCCCACAGCAACCACGCCATTGTGTGCCAGAGGTGCGTAAACACATTTTGGGCACGATGTGGAAAATGACAGCTGTACTCTTCATAAGAAGATATGAAAAAATGACAGTGTTGAATATCTGGCATGAAAATATTGCAAATTTGTGAAGTTACAAGGGTGTGCTGACACTGCGCATCGCACGCTTGTAACACAGTCATTTTATGGAGTTTCGTCACCAAATTTTCAACATAGGCATTTCAGGACCTCTGCTCATGAACAGTGTCACGGTCATTTTCTCAAACTGTCCTGAAAACTGATTTCACACAGCGACCATGCTATTCTGCGCTGGACATGCAGAAACACATTTCAGCCAGGATATGTAAAATGACAGCTGCATTGTTCATGAGGAGGTGTGGAAAAATGTCAGTTTTGAAAATCTGGAGTGAAAATATTACAAATTCACAAAGTTACAAGTGTGCGTGGAAACTGTGCAACACATGCTTGTAAAACAACCATTTTTGGGGATTTTTTTCACCAAATTTGCAACATAGGCATTTTGAGAGCCCCCCTCATGAACAGTGCCACTGTCGGTTCATTAATTGGTCCCGAAAGGGGATTTTGCGCAGTGACTACGAAATCACCATTCGGACCGAATAAAATCATGACAGTGACTGAATTCATGAGAAGGGATCCCAATAACTCCATGTTGAAAATTTTGTGCCAAAATTCCCAAAAATGCCTGAGATATGCACCAAAGATGAAAAAAACCCTATTTATGCTATTATACAGCTTATCGGCATTTCTTCAGTTCGTGGTCAGCTTTGAAGAGTGCAGATGTGTTCCCAGTCCACTGAAGATCATTGCACCATGCTCTGGAGGTAAGTATGGGCTGAAGGGTGTGTGAGGAGACAGGGTGTGCAGAGGGTGGGCACGGGTTGGGGAAGGCCACCGGAGTTGATGAGGGACCGTTTTCTGCTTTTCAGGTGTAAGAAAAAAAAAAACCATTGCAGGACAGTTTTTCTTTTACAGGGGCATTTGGTACAATGGGGTGGGCTCTCAGCATGCCACCTGAGTGCTTTTTTGTTGGGGGTTCTCTGTAGCCAATGGGGGTTTGGGTACCCCTGTCAGCACACAACAAATGGGGGGCAATATGCCGATGGGAGTGGGCTCCCCCATCAGCAAATTAAAGTGGTAAGGGGGGAAATGATGCTGAGAGTATTGGGCACCCCCTTGGCACACACTTCAAATGGGGGGGTTGCATTATTCTGACAGGGAGTGGGCTCCCCCGTCGGCAAATGAAGTGGGTCAAGGCCACTATGTTTTCTTTTTTGTAAACTGGTTCACCAGGAAAGGCACGCTGTATGAGAAGCTTGGCTCTCATTGCAGTGGACCTTTTCTTTGATCTGGTGGCCAGTTGTGTGTTCACTGAGTATCATGCCAAGCAGCTGCCATATTGGGGAATGAGGACACACCTACTGATGCATGCTCTGCATTTGCCCACAGTGACCGTGCTCCAAATCTGCTACTAATGCAATATGTTAGCTGGCGTGCAAGCGTGAGCCAACATAAAAATACTTTCAGCTGCTTCTAGTCCCTACTTGACCCTTGACCTTTTAATCAATAACTCACTTCCCTTCCCTTCCCTGACTCCTTCTACTTCTCTATTTCTACCTTCTCTCCTCTTCCTTCCCTACCCTACCCTCCCTTTACTCTTTATTTGCATCATCCTTACTTTTGATAATCCTCCGCACATTTCCTCCTTTTTCTCCCCTCTTCCTTATCCCTCCCTTCCCCCTCAAGATCCTTCCCCTCTTCTCCCTCTACTTATTCTTGCACATATCCTATACTCTCCCTTCACCTTATGCATCCTATTGCTTTTGTTCTAACTATATGTTTATAAATATTACTTTTTTATGTCTAATTTGAGCACTATGAACCACATGTACCATATACTTTTATGTACTAAGATTTTATGTATGTAATTTCTGTTGTCTGTATACATTCCTCAGGACCTCTTTGTGAATGAGCTTGCTCAATGGAGTTTTCCTGCAATAAACTGAAACATGAAACTTGAACTTGAACTAGCATGTATGAAGCCTCCTTAATCTCCCTACAGTTCTTTTTACATTTGTTATTTTGCTGCTTTTTATGGCTGTGGGTGGAGCCTACAGCCATCTTGCTATCTGTAGCTTGAAAATGGAGTATCGTGGAACACATATTTTGGACTTTTCAATGTATCCTTCCACATCTACAGATCACTATGGCAACTAAGATAAAAATAATTCCTTCTTTCTGTTTCAAATATTGGAGATATAACTCCTAGTTGCTTATCAGATGGCCATTAGGAAACTGAAACAACTTCTGAAATATTGATTGCCTATTAAACTGGAGATTTGTTTACCCCCCTCGAAATGCAACAACCTGCACATTTAAATGCCTAGCATTTAAACATTTTTTGCTGTTAACTTCAGTTGGGCATGAATATCTTTCAAAAGATTCATACCTCAGAAATGTTACCCTTTCCCAGCAAATTTTTTAAGATTTACATTGTTTTATAACCTCTCAAGACCTATCTGATAAAATGCCAGGTCTTCAGTGAACTACCCAGACAAAATATATAAATGTATTTTTGACAGAAAGGGATGCTCCTGCTTCCCAAACATAACAGATAGGAGCTACTGAGCTCTCTTATAGTAAGTGTGCGTGTGTGTGTGTGTGTGTGTGTGTGTGTGTGTGTTTGGGGGAGGGGTGGAGAAACAGTCAAACTCCTGGCAAGGGAGACCTCAACTGATGAATTAACTTCTGACAAACCCTGAGTGAGAAATTCATCTGTATAAATATCTGATTCCTTATGTTTCCATATAGAGTTACAAAAAGAAAGATATTTGTAAGGGATAATAGTTGAGTTTTTATTGTGTTTTGAACCTTCAGCTCTAGGCTGTCGAACTTGAATGTATTGTCTGTGGTTAGAATGAGCAATCTAAACAGTAAGAAGGTCTGAACAGTAATATTTTCATTTATAGTATTAGTAATGTAATCGTGCATAATTTCTATAAATAAATTTGAGGTCTGATAATAATGTAGCAAGGGTATGTGTTAACTTGCTTTGATCTCTCACAACATGTAGTAGTAGTAGTAAATATTTTATTTTGAAAATTCAGAAAAGGATAGCCCAGTTGAGCTGAGGCTCATTTTCAATGGGGTCCCAATGTATAAAATAAACAGTTACACAGAATATGTACATAAATACAAGCATAGCAAATACAATAAATAATCTGTATCAAAAGACATAATACTGTACACGACAGACATGTAGATATTTTTCAATTAATTATAACAAACTTTAGGCATTTCAGCAGTTTTTACAAGCCAAGATCTTATTTGATGCCAAGATGGAGGAGATATTGACTTGATATATAATGTGCTATTTTTGAGAATGAAGGAGATCATGCCTTTTATTAGGAAGAAAATTACTGTTTAGATACATAAATCCATAGACACTGTCCGCAGATATGGGCCTATGGCCCACCCAGCCCATTTGAGCTTGTAAGGTCCGGTTATGTTTTTCAATATTTTTTGGAAGTTTTTTGTACACTTGATATTATTCCTGAAATGTCAGAGATCTTTCTGGGGAACTTGCAAGATACTGGTATATAACTATACCATTTATAAAATTCCTGATCAAACTACTGGAAACAGAAGACTGTTTTTTGTCATTTTATAATATGATGTACTGAGTGTGTATTTACTGAGTTGCTAGATCAGAACCATGAAGAAAATAATGACATTTACTTAACTTGTACAAGATTCCATCAGGTGGACAGAAAAAAGTCTATGAGAATTTGTCTGAAAACTAACAACTATAAGATGCAAAAATAACATTTGTGTGTGTGTGTATATATATATATATATATATATATATATATATAAATGTTCTAGTTGCAATAAATTTGTTTACATGCATTACTAGTATCTTTTGAAGATTGTCCGACATGTGATTACTAATTTTGAGTATAGTTCATGAAATAATGAGTGTGGTATTTGTTATTTCATATAGTCCCCCATTGTGCCTTATGCATACCATGTAAATCCAAATCATTCCAAGGCCATTTTGACATATAATACAGAGCTGTTTTCCTGATAAAAAGGCTGCTGATATAATAAATAAAGAACAAAGTCATAAATAAGGAACCAGTAGCTTATGGAAAAATCTACAGGGATTTATACAGGGATTTGATTATGCCACTGTGGGGAAAACACAGGAAAAATGAGGGTTTCTTACAGGGAAATGGTTATTTGGATCTGGGAGCACTGAAACTGTAAATGTGTCCACTGCACGTGTTGCTCCTTCGCCACCTTGTGGCCCAGGACATGACTGAAAATGGTCCACTGGATCAGTGCACTTACCTGGTAACCAAAAACATAAATAAATAAATAAAATAAATAAATGGGGGACCCTTAAAGTACAAGATTTTAAACTGGGGACATTTTTTCAGTGGAATCTCAATTTTGGCCACTAGGGGGCATGCACTCCACAATAACAGTTACTGAGCCAGCAGTAACCAAGCCTAGAGCAAGATTTGGTGCCAAAACACATTTTTAGATGCTACACTGATGGCAGCCATTTTAAGGGTCCAATACATACAAAATGGGGGGGGGCACATGCTGGGTAGGAGAGTGGCTAAACAGTACAATCCCAGTGACACCTCCATTGTGTAACCCCTAGGTGGCACTATTCCTAGAGTTACTACTCCTGCCTACTACATGTAGGTTGAGGGGCCAAGGTTCCCAAATTTATGTTAAAACTGGTTATTTTCTGTGATGCCACATAATGTGCAGTACCTCCACCCAGAGTACAGCTTTAAAATGGGAAAGCTGTTACCTGGTACAACCCCCTGGGATGTCATACCACCCACTATTACCTTTAGCCACCCCAACACATGACCCAGTTAAACATTTCCCACATTTCAACATTTTATTAATTGAAGACTCTTTAATAATGTGCCCACAACAACACATTTTAGAGTCTACCTCATCGGCAGTTTTCATCGCTGTAAGCGGCGCCCAATGGCCACAACTTCTGCTGCTGAGCTGGCCCAATGGACCCTCCTTGCCCGCTCTCCTGGTTCCCAGACACGGATCACCGGCCACGGTATGTCCGCCCTTCAGCTTAGGAGCCTGGTTCCCAGTGGCTGGTAGCCAATTGGTCCACTGCCGCTGCCTGTGACTCCTGATTGGACTGGTAATTTCCAGACAGCACAGCCATTGGTGAACCTTTCTCCTGGACTTAAGCTTGTCGCTAAGCCTATCTCCCTGCCTGATATTTGACTCACCCCCACCACCCCCTCCCAGGCCTCCTTTAAATATGCTTTTGGCCCTCCCACTCTGAGTTGTCATTGTTGCATTGGTTCTGCTTTCCAGGACCTAACCAACCCCTCATGTAAACCTCACACTCTCTCTCTCTCTCACCAACTTTGCAATCGCTTTTACCCTCCTTTGTGTACTCTCCCCCCCTCCTGTTATCCCTCTAGTATTCAAACTTTCCTCTGTTCTAAAATGCTTATTCAACTGATTATTGTGGTTTTGCTTGTGATTCTCGGTCCCGTACCCCCTGGTTGCAACTCCTGCCATTCTAACCTGCTCCTGGCACCTCTCTCTGTCCTATATTACACCCCTGGTATGATCACAGGGACTCATGGCACAGACTATTGGGCCCTCCGCCTTCCTTTGTGGCACCTTGGGGTCCTTCTCAAACTTATAGTGTACAGCCTTCCGACGATCCTGCAGGCCATGCACATACTCTACGATTTGTTAAGACAGCTTCAGCGCTGTGGCACTATAAGGCATAGGAATTTCACTCACAAGCAAGTCTGCAGCATGCTGAAATCCTTTCTCCTATGACTACTGCTCATGCTGCTCCTGCTCTCAGGAAATGTTCACCCCAATCCAGGACCCTCTAGCCATGCTGCAGAAACTTCATTAAGGAGGGAAGAGTCTCTCACCCTGGCATCTATTAATGCCTGTAGCATCCTCAGCAAGCTAGATTCCCTCCAAACGTGGATTCAACAACACAAGCCTGATATCCTCTCCATGGTTGAAACATGGCTAAACCCTAAGATCCCAGATGCCTCAGTTTCAATCCCTGGCTACTCCATATTTAGACAAGACAGGAATTCCAAATGAGGAGGGGGATGTGCAATATACCTCAGGAGTACCCTCTCTGGTCACGTTATACCATCTCCTAACCAGGGCATCTCTGCTCAGTTCCACGCTATCAAAGTCCCCTTAGAGCTCACAACAGGAACTTACTGTTGTCTCAGTTTATCTACTCCTCAGGACCAGGCCACTGGCTTCAACAACATTTTGAAATATATAAGGAACCTGCATTACAACACAGAAACTATAATTCTAGGCAATTTTAATATTAACTGGCTCTCCCTGAGGCCTCTGTATTTAAGATGCAGATGCTGCACAGCACCTCTCACAACTTGTCCTCACCCCACCAGATGCAACTAGGGACCGGATACTCACACTACTAGATTGATTCTGTCCAACTGCCCTGAACAAATCTCTAATGTCTTAGTCCTCCCGGATACAATAAGTGATCACTCACCTGTCATCTGCTCTTGGACTAACAAGGTCCTCAAACCCCCTCCCAAACTACTCTACACAAGGTTATTTAATCAGGGGCATCTTCAGCTACTGAAATCCCACATAAATAGACTTGACTGGGCAGTGTTGGACACACTCAGTGATGCTAACAAAGCCTTGGACTTGTTCATCGACCGCTTCAACGCAGCCTGTAACATCTGTGCGCCACTAAAAAAGATGAAGGTCAAAGGACGGTCGAACCCTTGGATTACCTCTGACCTGCCTTAAGTACAGGGACCACCTCTGGCACTGAGCTCGTACTACCCCAATGCAAGGAAACATACAAAAATACAAAGCAGCCCGAAATGCCTGCACTCATCTGATTCGGAATACCAAAAGCAAATATTACAAGGAGGCTCTGACCAACTCTTGGGGTGATGGGAAAAGCTTCTGGAACAACCTGAAAGAACTCACCAGCAAGGATTCTAAGGCATCCTCCACTATGCTCAACATGCAAGGCATTCCAACACTCGACCATGGCACCATTACTAATACCTTCAACAATGCTTTCTCGAACCTGGACAATGTGCTTCCTCCTAACTTCTTCAATGACCCTTCCCCCAATACCCCCCCATGTGTCCACCCTAAATGCTCATCCAGCACCTCAATTCTTCTTCAAAGAGGTTCCACCACATGTGGCTCGTAACTATATCTGCAAGGCCATCTGCAAGTCTGGGTACAGTGGGGATTCCCTTGACCTCAAACTACTGGCGCTAGTTCTGGATGAGGTCATTGAACCCCTGACGAAGATCTTTAAGCTCTCATTAAGACTGGGCCAATTCCCCTCTCGCTGGAAACAGGCAACTGTCACACCGGTTCATAAAAGAGGAGACAGGTTTCTTCATTCCAACTACAGACCTATCTCACTCCTCCCCCCATTATCTAAGGCATTAGAATGAATAGTGTTGGATCAGCTGGTCGAATTCCTGGATAAGTATGAAGTCCAATGCCCAGAACAGCATGACTTCAGAAAAGGTCACAGCACCACCACGGCGCTCCTGGAATTCCCGAGTTTTATTCATGATACACTCGACAAAGGAAACTGTGGGGGAGCAGTTTTCATTGACCTGATGAAGGCCTTCAACACCATTAATCACCCTCTACTCCTTAGGCAACTGTCTTACATTGTCTTATTATTTATTGCTTTATGTTATTATTTATTATTGTTGATGTTTTATTCTTGATATGTATCAGCACTTTGATTTATTGAAAAGCACTTTACAAATAAATTTTGATTTGATTTGATTTGATTGGGCCCTTCCATGGTTTGCCAGTTACCTCAGAAATCAGACCCAACAGGTCAGAATAGCACGTGTCATGTCCAAAGTCAGGCCAGTCCTCTCTGGAGTATCCCAGGGGTCCATCCTTGGACCTCTACTCTTCTCACTCTTCCTCAACAGACTTCCTGGTGTCTGCCAGAAAAAAATGCTACTCTATGCGGATGATGCAGTGCTTTTCTCTAGCCACCATGACACTAAACTCCTTGAAACACAGCTGCAGCTTGACTTCAAGCTTGTTGAAGATTGGTTCACATCACATTAACTCATCATGAACTATAGCAAGACCAAAGTAATGACCTTCTGTAATCCACGGAGCAGGCACAAATCCCGGTCCTTCAATATAATGAACGATGCAGGGAACCTTACTCGAACATGTGCCAGAGTTCAAATACCTTGGTATCACACTGGATAGTACCCTCTCCTACACGCAGCACATTGACATTGTTGCCAAAGCTGCCAATATGCGAATTGGTCTGTACACAAGCACAAGCACTGTATGGCTGCGGATGCCCTCAGGCTGGCCATCTACAACTCTGTCACCTCTATCATTGACTACGGTCTGGCTATCTATGGCTCTGCTTTTCCAACTGCCCTCCATAGAATCTCAATCTCGCTCAACAAAGCCTGCAGGCTCTTAACGGGCACTGCCTGAGACACGCACACCTGTGACCTCTACACACAGGCTTGTTGGCTACCACACCTCAACAGAATTCAATATCAGACCTGCCTGCTTACCAAAAAGATTCTCCTTGGTCTCATGCCCCCTGGTGTTTTTAAGCTTCTCTCTGCCTTCTGTGGTACTCAGCAAACATGTAGTGCCCAATCCCAAACCCTCCAGGTTCCTAGATGTCGTACCTCCTTGGGTCAGCGGTCTTTCACCTATAGGGCTCCTCTTTGGTTTAATACCCTCAACAATGAAGCACTTTCCTCCCCAACACTTGGACCCTTTAAACAGAATCTCTGACTTTATCTCACTGCTACCTCCAAATGTGACTGCTTCTACTAAAGGACTGCTTCATTTCTCCACCTAGTCATTCGTGACCTGTGCCCTTCATCCCCTCCTGGCTTTACTCTCTCTCTGGTTTCTATCTTTCCTTGTGACCCTTTTCATTCCTTTCTCTCCACTCTCCTCCCCCCTCCACCCCTCACTCATCCACTCTTCAAACTTCATTTTCTTTTCCCCTGTACCGATCCCCTCCCTCCGTCCCTCTCCCACCTCACGACAAAGGCCACTCAGCCTGACTACTTCTCTCTGACACCCTACTACTCAATTTAAGTCTAATAGTCACCTTCCTTCTTTATCCCCTCAGTCTACTTCATCATCTATCTGCCTGTTCTTATATTGCTCTCTAATGTTATCCTTTATCTATAAATTGTTTTACAGCCGCATAAAAATGTCAATCATGTCTGTACTATGCCTGTTTACCATTTACCAACCTTTGTTTGTATGTTTCTCCTTTCCTTTGACATGGAACCTTTGTAAATGAGTAGCTCCTACTCAAAGGTACTTGTAATCCAAGAGATTAATTAATAAAAAAATAAGTAAAATATTTGCAAAAGCAACAATAACAATATTTATTCAGGAGGCATGGGGATTAGGAATGGGGAAACAAAGGTGTAGAGGTTATGCAGTTACAATTACCATAATTATTTATAATATTTACATTTGATTGGGTTGGTTTGGTTGCTGGTGAAACCCTCCAGCTGGGTTAATATCTGGTTTTAATCAGAAAGCAATCACATTTGATCAACATGGGTACCCAGATCCCTTGCAATCTAAGCTGCCTAGAATCAGGTGAAACACAAATGTTACATTTGCCCACACTGGTACTAGTTCCCCAAAATTTAGTATGAGACCTCAGAATCCCACACATTTAAACCTGGGTACCCAGTTACCAAAGTCCATTGATGGTTGCAGGCCTGGTGGACAGTGTAGCTGTTCGTTGGCCAGCTGGATTAGCAGAACATTAGTGCCTAAACTTGGAAGCAATTAGGCAGACAACTATTTAAAGTCTCTGTGATATGTGCAGAGATTGCCCTGCATTTGGTAGGCTGAAAAAAGTCAGGAGGTAACCAGCCGGTTATGTCGGTTGGGAAATTGCTCACTATTTCCGAACATCCATCACATTTATATTTCGGTACATTCAGTACATTCATATTTCAGACACATCTGGTACATTCAATGAAGGGATAGTGCCTTCAACCAGGGGCCAGGATGGCTGCCCTGGTCATGTTTGCATAGAACAGTCCTTTCCAGGGTACAATAGTCAAAATCAATAGACTTGGGGTCTCAGTCCTGTTCGTGGTACATGACTGTAGGTTGCAGCTCCACTGGACATCTTGACCGGATTTGTTAGACAACACTGGACCTCCCAGGCAAAGTCAGGATGAGCCCCTGTACTGAGTGCTCCCCTTCCAGTCCTGTAGGCTGCATAGCAGACATTACATATCAGCACATCTATACTATGTTTTGTGCTCATTTGGGTCCCCCAGAACACTCAGGCACACCTGCACTGGGCAAAGGTTAGGCCCAGCAGATGCAAGGTGCAGACCAATTGGACAATCACAATCAGCAAACAGTTCAAGAAGGGTACACCCATGCTGGGCTAAGTTTAGGCACGGCAGTTGCAGGGTGCAGACCAAAGAACTATGTCACATAGCACAGTCACTTGGGCATAGGCAGCCCCAATTAAGCAAGTTTTCTTTCATTCTTTCACTGGGGGGGTACCAGAGTACTCACTCAGGCTCCTCATGGTAGAATCTCTGCAGTCAAGGTTCCCAAATTCTTCAGTTCTCTCACAACTGAGGTACGATCTACTCTCTTACAGCTGGTTTGAAGTCATCAAGTTGCAGGTCCATGTCTTTCCCCAATGTGGAACGGAGGGCTAGCACCTGGGGGATATTCTGGCAACCCCCAGGCTAGCAGGGGCACAAACTAAATTACTTAAACTTTCATTCCTAAAGAAGGCAAGCACCCCCTCCTGGATGGAGAGGATTAGCTGGACCACTAGGCCCAGTTGCGTGGCTGGGGGCCTGAGCCCTCACCCCTGTGGGGGGTTCCCTCTCGAATCTGGAAAATTGCTGAAAAACACAGTCTCTTATAGGGCTCTCCTGAGGCTCCTGATTAGCTGAAGCTATTGGGTGATTGGCCTCTGATTGGTTGGAGGTCCTGTCAATCAAGAAAATGAATTATGCATGAACCTCACTCGATGCACAGTTGGTTTACTGTTTCGGTGCCTGAAATTAGGTCCCTGCAGTTCCCTGTGAGCACTTGGAAGTTCCCCATGAGCTTAGGCTAATTTCCCACAAGTCCTGGCTTTAATATTCTAGCTTTCTGATTGGCTGTGCTGCTCAGTGAATGGTTGCTTAACACACAGTCCCTTAAGCAGATCAGATATAGTCCCAATCAAAATCCTGGTGTAGCCAAAATAAGTTAAGTATTTGCCCAAATTCCCTATAGTTCAGTAGCCCTGGATGTGTATTTGCTGTCGCTGCACAGATCAAATAAATTGCTCAGTCCATTTTCCTGTCACTAATGCCATTATTTAAGGATGCCTTGCAGCAGTAGACAGGCTATTTATCTGAGTCCCAACATTAGTCTGGTGCAGCCAGGAGTAAAGTTTTTATTAGTTAAAGCACTTTTCCCTTCACAACATTTTGCCCCAAACATACAGCAGTTACTTCATTTATTTTACATTTCTTTTTCCTTTCTTTGGCCATGGCCGAAATACAGCTTCCCTGAGGGCAGAATACACCCTCATTAATATTTATGAGATTGGGGCTCCAGCTCATTAATATTCATGAGCTCCGATCATTACTGCCTCGTGGATCTTTTTAAATTTTTAAGAGAGCAGCCACTTAGGGCCCTGTCTGTGGTCACCAGGTCCAACTGATCAGGTGGGGACACCAGGACCGCGGAACTACTCTCCCGATCGACCGCAAAGCAAGTGGTCGGGAGATCAAAGGCGCCACCGGTGCATGCACAGTTCCCGCGGTACCAGAGTGCCTTTTGCACTGCAGGGGATCATGGTTCTCCTTTTTTTGAGCCCCAGAGGGCTAGATTAACACTGGGCTGAGCTGGGACACAAAGGACACCGAAGACAGTACTTTGGCCAGCATCGGGGGACTATTAAAAATTATGCAGGCATTTGTCAGGCGATAGGGAAAATGACTAGATACAGGAGCTATGGGCTACAGGTACGTCCCCAAATCAGTAGGGGGATGATATAAATAAATAAATACATACATACTGAGTTGGGAATGAAGTGAGCATAGAGGTCTTGGGTCTGGGTTTAATAGGGAGTTTGCTTCCTTCCCCGGGCACAAATCAATTATTTATTTTTTTGTTTTGCAGCAAGCCACCAGAGCCATCAGGCGTGCCCTCCAGAACCCCCTTTCCCCCCCATGGACTTACCTTCCTTATAGGTGATACCCCCTGGCTTACTCCCCAGGGCAAGGCCACAGCACCAGGCAACCATGTCGACAGGAGAAGGTTGTTGGTAGGCGCGCCCAGCGAGATTGCTTCCCTGGCTTTCCCCCCAGGGTAGGGTATGAAGCTGGCTGGAGCAATGGACGTCGGATTAGGTCACCTTGTTTCAGATGTGCTAGGGGTGGAGATCAGAGTCAGGGGACAGGCATCACCAACAGTGGCTGCAATATTTGTATGCTGTTCTACTGCTCTAAAGGAGGCATGGCATGTAATGATGCCACCATCCACATGCCTCCTGAGAAGTCCAGGTGCTGGCCGCAGCAAAGCCCCCAGCCTCCACTAGGGGTCTGACTTTGTGGCAGACACACAGTCCCCCCTCCCCTTGGAGAAGGAGAGCCATCCATAGGACGCTCAGTCCTTCTCCCCCCCCAGCTAGCCCTCTGACTTCCCAGGTCCATTCCCAAACCCGGGACATCAGCATCACAGGTGGACACCATGCGGCTGTGCCAGTGGGCCAGAAAATCAGTCCTGATAGATGTCAGGAATAATATCTCAGTCTGACCCTGGAACATCAAGGGCATCTTGTCTTCCATCAAAAGAAAGAAGATTTTGAATGCACCCAAACAGCACAGAGTACAAACTGCCATGTTACAAGATACTTACCTAACCTTCAAGGAAAACATGACAAATTGGTGAGAGAATGGGTGGGGTGATGTTTTTCAGCCTCCTTTAACGGACACAAAAGGGGTGCGACTATCCTGATGCACAGGAATTTTGGTTTTGCTCCAGAGCGAACTGTTGTGGACCTGGGAGAGGAGTGCTATACTTTTGTAGAGGGCATATGTCAGGGTGAAAAATTCAATGTTGGGGGAAAAAATATATTTTTGTTTTTGGTAACCGGGTAAGGCCCACTTGACACAAGTGCCTGTTTTCAGGAGCGACCCAGGAGCACTGGGGTGGTTAAGTGACTTGCTCAGAGTCGCACAGTATGCAAGTGGAGGTTGTGGGACTCATACCCAAGTTTGCTGGATGTACCAAGCTCATTCGCAGCATGTTACGCTAACCTGTAGGCTACACTGCCAGCCAATTTCTGCACCAGCACTGCATGATCCTGTATTTCGACCAAATGCTAACTATTTTACATAAGGAGACATTTGCAAATCACATCCTGGCAGTGGAGTTTAACTGCTCCATGAGCCCAATTTTAGATAGGATGGGAGGGATGGCCAGATTGGAGATGGAGGTGCAGCACAGAGAGAAAGGCCTCGTAGATATCTGGAGAGAGGCGAACCCAGGTGCATGAGAATATACATTTTACTGTAACCTCCACAAATCTTGTTCTGGGATTGACTGTCTTTTCATCCCTCAATCTCTGTACCACAGAATAAAGGGGATGTAAAAAAGCTCCACTGTGGTCTCAGACCATGCCAAGTATCCCTTATGATTGCTAAAAAACTGTCTAGGTAACTGATTTGTAGATTCATACAGATCCCACTGCTTAAGAATCAGAATTACTCACTAGCATATATACCAGGAACTTACAGCTTTGAGACAGTGGTGGACCACCACTGTAACACTCATAGTATATCCTCAGTAATAGTCTGATGTAACAGCAGGATGTGAGAAATCTAATCTAACTCTGTGGAATTGAAGGCTGCATACTGGGAGGCAGGAAAAGCCTATATGAAGGGGCACCTAGAGGGGATTAGGCCGGAGATGGATGCACAACAAAGGTGGGTTATCATTAAACTTGGGCTGAATGAGGCCATTACAGCTTGCACCAGGACTCAGAGCAAGAAGAGCAGAGCTAAGAAGCCATGTTGGCTAAACAGGAAGGTGTTGAGGGGGGTGAGGACAAAGAGAGCAGCGTTTTGGAGGTTCAAGGGGACCAGGAGGGAGGAGGACAGGGAAGTGTACGCAAGATGGTCCAAGAAGGTAACCAAGCTAGGGAGGCCAAGGCACCAAGGAGCTAAGGTTGGCTCAGGGCATTAAGAGAGGGGAGAAGGACTTTTTTAGATATGTGAGGGAAAAAAAAAGAGATGTAGGGACCAAATTGTGCGGATTAGGAGATGTGGGGGGTGTGTGGAAAGGGGATCGAAACAGGTGGAAGCACTGAATGAATACTTCTGCTGTGTTCATGTAGGAGGAGGGTAGTCCACTACCTCATTGGACTTGGAAGGTGGGGATGGGGGAGGAGGAATGACTGAGGAGATGATCACAGAGAGTAGAGTACTAGAGGGTCTGGAGGCACTAAGTGTGGACAAGGCAACAGATCCAGATGGCATTCACCCCAGAGGGAGAAGGCGGAGGTGTTGGCCAGGCCACTGGCAGACCTGTACAACACCTCCCTGGACACAGGATGCATGCCACAGGACTGGAGGATGACTCATGTGGTGCCTATACACAAGAGTGGCCCACGGGATGAGCCAGGCAACTACAGACCCATTAGTCTCACTTTCATAGTGGGTAAACTTATGAAAGCGATACTGAAGGAGATACTGATGACATTCCTCAAGGTTGATGGCCTCCAGGATGGACAGCAGCATGGGTTCATTTTGGGGAAATCTTGCCAGACAAATCTAATAGAGCATTATGACTGGGTAACAGGAGAGCTGGATAGGGGCTATGCAATGGATGTCCTGCATTTGGACTTCAGCAAGTCCTTCGATTCAGTGCCTCATGGGCAGTTGGGGGGAAGCTGAAATCAGTGGGGCCAAAATTGGTTAACTGGATCAAGAACTGGCTAAAGGGGAGGCAGCAAAGGGTGGTGGTGGGGTGAACTCTCAACCCCTAGACCAGTGATGAGTGGAGTGCCACAGAGCTCTGTGCTGGTTCCAGTGTTGTTTGGGCTGTTCATATCAGATATCTTGCACAGAGTTAGAAGCAGGAGCAGTCTGTTTGCGGATGATCCGAAGATGGGGGCAGTAGTGGATGATGATATAGGGTGGAAAGAACTATAGGGGGACCTAACCAAACTGAAGGAGTGGTCAGTGAAGTGGCAGCTGGGCTTCAATGCAAAAAATGTAAGGTTATACATTTCGGGGAGAAGAACCTGAGGAGGGAATATTGGTTGGGGGGGTGAGGCTGGGGGTCACCGAGGAAGAGAAGGACTTAGGGGTGGTGGTAATGGAAAGCATGAACAACTGAGCTCAATGCAGGAAAGCTGCAGCTAAGGCTAACAAGATGCTGGGGTGTATTGCAAGAGGATTCTCATCCAGGCATAGGGATGTGATCCTGCCCCTCTATAGGTCCTTAGTCAGGCCACACTTGAAGTTTCATAGTAGTTTCATAGTAAAAGTACAAGTTCGTAAGGTCATAGCCCATTATGAACTCACCACCATGTAATCAATGGTGGTAATTATACTTCATTTCTCCCATATATTCATCCAAACATTTTTTAAAACACTCAACAGTGTTACTTGCAATAACATATTCTGGTAACGAATTCCGTAATGGTGGTGCCCTATGAGTAAAGAACCTCAATCTCTTTTGGGTTTTATTAATAGGGCACTTAATTTTATACTTATGCGATCTAATATCATTTCAGCCATCAAATTTCTCCAGGCAGATGACATCCAATGCACCACCTTTGTGCACTGTGTTTTTTATATACTTCAACATAGTGCCTTGGAAGTCATAAACCCGAAAGTTTAGTGTTTTACACTGTTCATTGTTTCATGTTCATGTTTCCTTTACTACTCCTCACTAACTGTCCATCATTTACTGTTAGATATGGCTGACATAGTTAGAGGTTTTATGTTTTTAATGTACATAGTTTTTATTTGTTTACAAAGAGCTACAGTCTGTCCTACTGACTGTACTCCACTGCATTTTGGACTACTCTCTGCAATAAGCATGGAAGAAAATGTTAGGAGAATTAAGAGGGGGAAACGAAAGATCTGTAAACATGGCTAAAATGAATACTATAGTGCTCTCCTTTAATGTCAATGGGCTTATGAACCCAGTCAAACGGAGTAAGGTTGCTTCCTTTGTAAAAAAAACTGGGGCAGACTTTTACGTGCTACAAGAGACCCACTTATTGTCTGTTGAGCACATTAAACAAGTTTGGGTTCCTAAAAGTAGTGGCCTCTTCCTACAAAAGAGGATGTCATAGGGGTGCTGCGGTCCTGGTGGCCAGAAAGGAGGCCTTTGAACCCAAGGACACCTTGACAGATGCGGAAGGATGTCTGGCAGCCCTGAAAGGCATATATAATGGGAAAATGATTACGCTGACTTCTATATATGTCCCACCAGGTTCAGACTATAATTTTCAGAGGAGGATGTATATGAAGCTTACAGAATGGGCAGAGGGAAAATTGATTATGGGGGGGATCTCAATCTGGCGATAAATTACCATTTGGGTACTTCTTCCATGGTGTCAAGGTTGGATAGGAGAGTGGCCCAAAAGGTTAACAGGCTTATGGCAGAACTTGGGTATGTTGATGCATGGAGAGAAGTTCACGGCCAAAAGAGGAGGTGGAAGTGCCTAATCCAATTAACAGAAGCACTCTTGATAGTTGGGTCGATCCCAGTCCTTACACAGAAGAAAGGGTTCAGCAAGAACTCCTAAAACTGAAGGTGGACAAAGCAATGGGGCCTGATGGAATTCATCCCAGAATTCTAAAAGAATTAAGGGGGGAACTAGTGAAACCACTGGCTACTCTTTTTAATAAATCATGGGAGGATGGTGTGGTACCCGAGGACTGGAGGAAGGCGGATGTGATTCCCCTTCACAAAAGTGGGACCAAGACAGAGGCAGGAAACTACAGACCTGTCAGTCTGACCTCTCTGGTTGGGAAAGTGATGGAATCACTTCTGAAGGAAAGAAAGGTTGAGTACCTAGAGGCCAGTGGGGCAGAGGACCCAAGGCAGCATGGGTTCACAGAGGGAAGGTCATGTCAGACGAATCTAATAGATTTCTTTGACTGGGTGACCAAAGTAGTAGACCAGGAGGGTCTGTGGACATGGCCTACCTAGACTTTAGCAAGGCATTTGACACAGTCCCACAAAAGATTAATAGTCAAATTAACCAGCCTGGAGTGGGTCCCAGGGTGGTAGCCTAGGTAAAACATTGGCTGGACAACAGGACACAGAAGGTAATTGTAAATGGAGTCCACTCTGAAGAAAGAGGGGTTACTAGTGGGGTACCGCAGGGTTCAGTATTGGGTCCAGTCCTTTTTAATGTTTTCATAAGTGACATTGCAGAGGGACTGGAAGGAAAAGTATGCCTCTTTGCAGATGGCACAAAGATCTGCAACAGGGTTGATACACAAGGAGGCGTGGAAAGGATGAGAAGGGACTTGGCAAGGTTGGAGGAATGGTCAGAAGTATGGCAGCTAGGATTCAAAGCAAATAAGTGCAAAATAATGCACCTGGGAAACAAGAACCCAGGGGAAGAATACACAATGGGGGAGGTAGTAACAACAACAAAAAAGGAAAGGGACCTAGGGGTAATCATATCAGATGACCTTAAGGTTAGCAAGCAGTGTGAGAAGGCAGTAGGGAGGGCTGGGGGTATACTGGGATGCATAGGGAGAGGCATCAGCAGCAGAAAACAAGAAGTTGTTATCCCTCTGTACAGACAGTTGGTGAGACCCCATCTGGAGTACTGCCTCCAGTTCTGGAGACCCCATCTCCGCAAGGACATAGACAGAATAGAGGCAGTCCAGAGGAGGGCAACTAAAATGGTGCAAGGTCTGCAAGAGAAGCCGTATGAGGAGAGACTAAAGGAGTATACCCTTGAGGAAAGAAGGGAGAGGGGGGACATGACAGAAACTTTTAAGTACCTCAGTGGAATCAACAAATTCAAAGCGGGTAGCATCTTTCAGAAAAAGAGATGTGCAAGAACAAGGGGACACAATTTAAAGATAGTGAGGGGGCGGTTCAGGGGCAATGTGAGGAAGTATTATTTCACAGAGAGGGTAGTGGACGCATGGAACAGCCTTCCTGAGGAGGTTGTGGGGTCTAAAACTGTGGGAGAATTCAAGATTGCATGGGACAGACATAATGCAATTCTTGTTGGGGGTAGGAAGAAATAGGCTGTTGGTTAACTAGGATCTACGGCCTATTCTGTAGATAGGGAAATGGGCAGACTAGATGGAGAAAGCGGTCCTTATCTGCTGTCAAAGTCTATGTTTCTATGTTTCTATATCAATGCCCTTCTTAGGATGAAATACACTAGTAAAATATGTATTTAGTTCGTTAACCATATCATTTTCATCACTAACTATTGTGTCTTTTATTTTTAACAGTCCAGTATTGCTTTGATTATCCCTTAGAGATCCTATATAATTATAGAAGCCTTTTCTATTTTGTTTGGAGTCTATTGCTAGCTGAAACTCAAGATCCTGTTTCTTTTTCCTTATAAACTTTTTACTTTTCTGTACCAACTTTTTATATGATTGCAAGTGGTTTATATTCTGATATTTTTTGTATTTTCTGTACGTCCTATGTTTTTTATTTATTATTTTTTGGATCTCATTTGTCCACCACAAAGGAATTCTTTTTTTCCAGTATTATGTTTTGTTCTTAGTGGTACCCATGTTTTTATACAATAGAATATCCTGGTTTTAATTATATCCCATTGTTCCTGAAGATTTTGACACCTTTCTAATTCATGAGTCCAATTCCAATTTTTTAGATAATATTTAATATTATGATAATCAGCTTTATTGTAATCCTGAATTTTTGTTATTCTGTTATTAATTCCTTTGAATAATGCATTTACTTAAAATGTATCATGTCATGATCACTATCTACAAGTGGCGGTAATGCTTCCGGTTCTGTCTCTAGGTGATTAATATTAGTCAGAATTAAATCTAATATATTATTTCCCCTTGTTGGTTTCTGCACAATTTGTTCAAGGTTTTGTTGAAGTATGATTTGTAGGAATCTATTTTCAATATTTCCTCTAGCCTCAAGCATGGACCACTTAGTATTGGGAAGATTAAAATCTCTCATGAGAATATAATCATTAATTATTCCCATATTCTCAATTTATTTAAGAAAAAACATGTTCCCTTGTAAATCTAAGCTCAGAGATTTGTATCTTAATCCCAAGGTTAATATTTTATTGTTACTATAAAGGTCAAGCCACAGAATTTCAGTATCATCATCCTTTAGTTGTCTAATATTCATTTTTATACTTTCTAAGACATACAGTGCAATGCCACCACCTTTTTTATTTTTTCTATTTTTAATAAATTTTGTATATCCAGGAATATTTATGCCCCAGTCATTATTTGTAAACCATGTTTCACAAATTGCACACACATCAATAGGTTTACTTTTTAATATATATCTCAATTCATCCATTTTGTTAAGTAAGCTCCTAGCATTAAGAGTACATCTATATATTTTTTTGAAAATCTTAGTTTATGTCCATTATTTCCTGTTGCAATTTGTTTAACTTGGACTCTTTTTATACCATTATTTATTTTATCACTTCCAAGCACCCACCTGCCCCCTATCTTTAGTTTAAATAATTGGAGATATGTGTTTTCAGTTACATACCTAACATTTATTTACCTTTATTAGAAAGATGCAAATCATCCCTACAAAAATATCCTAAATTATCATTGAATTCTTCCCAGTGAGTTATAAATCCTACCCCCGTCTCAAACTCCACCTTCTTAATCAATTATTTACCCTTTTCTTGATGTTACTATTTGCTCGTACCTTGCTCTAAGCATTGGCAAGATTTCCGAAAAAGTGAAATCACAACCCAATTCCACTAGTTTGTTTGTCATATCCACAAATTCTTGTTTTATTTGATATTCTGTTTGAGAACATACATTATTGGCTCCAGCATGAATTATGACTAAAGAATTTTGAGCATCTTGTTTTAATATTTCATTTATCATTTTGTTAATATCTGATACCTTTGCCCCTCTAAAACATGATAGAGTTCTTGTTGATTTATCTTCATCACATATTGTTCTATCAAGTCCTTTCACCACAGAATCACCCAAGATAAATATTTGTATTTTACTTAATAAGGGTATACTTCCTGATGCTGTATTTTCCATAACCCCTGAAGCATCATCACTAACCATTTGCATATTTATATCATCAGTCTGTTTGATAATATGTGTATCTGGTTCAAGGATGACTAAAGGTGGAATAGAGCTTATTTCTGTTTGGCTTTGCTCCGAATGTCTTATAGAAGATTGTTCACCCTGCTTATCATTGTTACTGATACTGGATACATCACGATGAGCCAAGGGATCAAACGCATTATGAAGGGAGATATCAAAAACCTCAGTATACTTCCCCTTTCTCCTTTTAGTGACCTTAGAACTTTGTACTAGAAACCAATCATCCTCAGTACTATTAACTATTTCTTCATCTCTAATTCTTTTTCTATTAGATGATTTTTGTGTTAAAAATTTACCTTTAGTTTCTCAATGGTTCGTACTTAGCGTCATGGGATTCTCTGGTTCATTTATGTGATCAGTTGTATGCTCTTTTACTCTATGTGCCATTTCTTTCTGGCTTTTTTCTAATTCAAGTAACCTTGAATTAAACTCATTCACCATTACCATAAGCTCAGCGTTCTCTTTACACTTTGTGCATATATACTGCTCATTACTCATTAGTTCTGGATCAATCGTATACATAAAACATATTTCACACCTCAAGCCAATTTTACCCTCAACGGTTGTAATTCTACTCTCCATTATTTATGTTATTTAGTATTCTTGTTATGTAAAACAACACTATACCTAAGGAATAGAAAATAACTACAGAGTATTGTCAGTAGGTACTAAATGATTTACTTCTGTATGAATCAGAACAACAATACCAACTAGTTCATGTACTATTTATTGATTAATATTTTTATACATCAGACATCCTAGTCAGTGTACTAACCACACTGCAAGTCTGGTATATACCACCCTTGCCAAGTAATTTCCAGGGTCTTTTAAAGTATATGGTTATATATCTTAAATATCAATCACAGATTTTTAGATGTAGAATAATAAGAATGGATTAAACAATAGGAATAATATGCAGTGAAACAACAGGCAGAAGTTTGCTAAACAAAGCTTGGAGTACTACTACTATCCTTAGCCAGATTCTTCATACAAAACGTATAGCTGAAGTGTATTATACATTAGTCTCATTCACAGTCACTAATACACTCAAACAAGGAAATCTCTGGTAGTTAAAGAATAGTATAAGCCACGTTTAAATGAGTGTATGCCTTAAATAATATTCGGGCTCTGTGACTAACCTACCATGCCGAGCACACATAACACGCACAGACGCACGTGTCTTTGGGCGTGTCCTGATGCGCATGATGCGCTCTTGCCCTGCCCGAGCTCGCCCTACTTGCTGCAGGGCAGGTTAAGTAGTAGCTCAGACTGGAAGTGTTGCTATGGTGACGGAGCTCACACTCTGAAGCTATTCAGAGAAGTTTTGTGGAAATTTAAAAGTTAATACCACAATTAGTGGTTAAAACACACAGCACAGGACTCTACTTATAGTATACTCAGTGAAAGAGCACTAAAGTGTCCCTCTTCCCGAATCTGTAGCAGGGCTCCAAAACCTCACAGTACGCAATATATTTATCAGTAAATCGTGTGCAGAGCAGAGTCTCACACACTTAAAGATACTAAGCAGCTCACACCGACTGCAGAGCAGGTTTAAATACCAGCTCAGACTATGTTGCTATGGTGAAGGAGTTCACGCTCTGAAGCTATTCAGAGAAGTTTTGTGGATATTTAAAAGTTAATACCACAATTAGTGGTTAAAACACACAGCACAGGACTCTACTTATAGTATACACAGTGAAATGAACACTAAAGTGTTCCTCTTCCCGAATTTATAGCGGGGCTCCAAAACCTCACAGTACACAATATATTTATCAGTAAATCATGTGCGGAGCAGAGTCTTACACACTTAGAGATACTAAGCAGCAGTACTGGAGTCCATATCTGAAGAAGGATATTAGACTGCTAGAGGGAGTGCAGTGTAGGGTGACAAAAATTATATGGGGGATGGAAGGCAAAACCTTCAAGGACAGACTGAGGGATGAGAGATTGTACACCCTGAAGGAGAGGAGGGTTGGGGGGATATGACTAAAATGTTCAAGTACTTGAAGGGGATCAACAAATCTGACACAGATAGGTTATTTATGCTGTGGAAGGGAAGGGACATGAGAGGGCATGAGCTAAGATTAGAATGGGGCAGATTTAGAAGAGAGATGAGGAGGTATTATTTCATGGAAAGGATAGTGTCAAAATGGAACACATACCAAAGGAGATGATATCATGTAAGACGGTGGGCAGTTTCAAAAGGGCATGGGATAAGGCATTGGAAGGGGGGGTCTGGGTAAGCAGTGCTGAGAAATTCCTGGAGGTAAAAGGGGGGGAGGAGGTGGGGCAGACTGGGCAGCTGCAAACTAGTGGTGCTAGCTGCACACTTGAGCAGACTTGCTAGACCATGAGGCCTGTTTCTGCAGGAATGATTATTGCATATATGACTGCAAGGCACAAAACAAAGAGGAAGTTGAGTGAGTTAGAAGATAAGGTAAAGGAGCTGGAGGTGAAACCATATAGTACTCAGTTGGTGGAATTGTGGGGTACCTTAGTGTAGCTGGGGAGGCAGTAAATTTACTGCCCAGCAAGGAGGCCTCTACAGCAGTGTTCTATGCCAAACAGAGGACATGACCTGTTTTCATGAAGCCTACTTGCCAAGATAAGCAGTGCATATGCTCCATTGTGACAGTTCTCCATGCAGTGCAGGTGGTGCAGAAGTCCCATGCATGTACGACCAGTGTTCTGTACCACCTCTGTACCCTTGACTCACACCTGGGCCTGGCAGGGCGAGTGGCTAAAGGTGTGCCATGAATTAAACATTTTTTCCACAGATGTGGCCCTGGCTATGCTAGTTGGGACACAGTAATAGCTGGTTATGTGCTCCCTCCTGGGGGCAACAAGGGTTTGTGAACATCACGTCCCCCCCATCCTGCTACCCCAGGCCTTCAGAGCATATCAGTGGAGCCAGGGAACTTTGGTGACAATGGGCTGAAAAGTGCATCTCTTTAAGGGATACGCTGGTCCCTGGAGGACCAGCCACATCCCCAAATTCCACCACACCATACATAGCAGGGATCTACTTTCATGGTGGCAGACCATCTGATTGGATGGCCACATTGATCACAGTGCTGTCCTGTGCGGGTCCCTGTGATGCAGTTACATGCCTTTTGAGTGTAAACTTGCTGCATTTGTGACTAGAAGCCTATATGAATGGAGCAATAAGCTAGCTCCATCTAGTCATGGCTGACAAAAGGTCATAGACTATCAAACACCATCACAGCCATAAGAAAGGACCAGGGCTGGGTAAACGGCATGGAAGAGATTAGATCTCAGTTTGCAAAGTTTTCAGCCCAGTTATACATGAGTGAGCATGGAACGGCAGAAGAGTTAGGCCACCCATTCTTAGATAAACTAAATCTTCCCAATCCCATGGAGGAGTAGCTCTGTATGTAGTTAAAAAACTCTGCAATTTGCTTAGCATGGAGTGTAGTTCTGTAATTCACATATTAAAATTCGTAAAATTGCATGAATTTTACTACGTGAATTGCCACATTACAAATGCACTATGACAAATTTTAATATGAAGTTTGCAACAAAAATCTGACACAAAGTGCAGATTGCAGCAATTTGCTTAGAAACACTTGCCACAACTGTAGCAAATTGCGTAGTGCACATTATGAGAATGCTACATGTAGCATACAGTGTCAGAATTCATCACAGTTTGCTAGCAAATTAAAAATCTGCAACACATCTGTAGAGGAGCAGGTGGAATAATCAGCAAAACCTGTAACACTAGGCGAAGTCTATCAGGCAATTAGCTAATTTGCAAAAGGTACTAAGGCAGTAGGCCCAGATAAGCTGCCAGTTGAGTTTTATAAAACTCTGGGGCAGAAGGGAGCCACAAGACTGCAGCAGGTAATACAGGAAGCCAGAGGTAGGTAGGTAGCTAGACTACCCGACACCTTTAATCAGGCTACTATTACAATCATACACAAACCACACAAGGATTCGACAGAATGCGTAGCATACCGTACCATACTATCATGCTCTTAAACTGCTATGTAAAGATGATGAAGGTAATGGTGGTTAGGCTAGAGAAGTTCCTGCCTTGCCTGGTAAAGCCAGATCAGCCTAGGTTTGTACAGGGCCGATACTCCTTCAAGAACCTGAGAATTCTGCTGAATGTGGTCACATGGGGCACTCAGCAACAGAGAGAAGCCTTTGTGCTCTCCCTGGATGCTGAGAAAACCTTTGACAGGGTAGAATGGGGATATCACGTGGAAATCCTAAGGAGGTTTTGGTTAGGGAACCTCTTTATAGAAATGGTGTAACTATGTATAAAACCCTGACAGCTCATGTCTTTGTAAATGGGTGGGCTATCCTGGGAATTTGGACTGTATTATTTATTCATTTCAAATGTTTTACCAGGAAAGTCATACTGAGCTAGTATCAGCTTATTTCCAGATGTGTCCTGGGGAGGGAGAAGAAAAGAAAGTAGAACAGATACAAATATAATCCCCTCCTTCAGTATGGGCTTGCTAGAATTCTCCCTGGTTGCCTGGTCCCACCAGTCCTGGGTCCTTTGTACCCCTAAGAAGCTCCTGCCAGCCCTTTTGTCCTTGCCAGCTGTGGGGTGCAGCAGAGTTGGGTGAAAGTTTGAAGTTGCGCCACCTAGTAGTATAGTGCAGCCTGCTCTGAGAAAGAGAGCTGGGAATAGAAGCACAGCTCAGTTTGCGCCAAGTTCGAGCTGAGTTCTGCTCAAGTGTGCAAGCTGACATCCAGTTTGCCTAGCCAGGTGAGTGATGCAGCACCCATCTAATTCTGCATTTGCAGCTAGCGATATGTGCCTACATGTTCCACCTCCTGGGATCCCAGAACCACATGTGTTGGATTGGACACACACACACACACACACACACACACACACACACACACACACACACACACTTTGGGTGAAAATAAATGTACACCATGTAAATAAATATTTAAGTCAATGTTTTTGCTTTAAGACTTTACAGTGAATGTGCTTTTGCCTGTCTGCAAGGTGACTCAGTGCTACAGCGCTAACGACAGGCAAATGAGGACTTTTGCAAAGCCCATTCAGTAATCGGATAACAGTATGAATGAGCAGCTTTTGAACAGTGGGAAAAGGTTTATTTAAATTGCATAGTTTGCCTACAATAAGACTTTAAACTGGGAATCAAGAACAAACTGTTTACTTGGAAGCCATCTTTGCAACCCTGAGCCTGCACTGACCAGTCAGGAATCAAGGAGCTCCATGGAATGCAGCTATGGCTCCTGGGCAGGGAGACTGGACAGTGTTCTTGGCGACTTTACTATTAACCAATTCACTGTCAAATGAGCCTAATGCATATTAATTTTCTTGATGGACAGCTGTGATAACCAATGAGAGCTGCTGGTGTGTAGAGTCAAGACATTGGAAGAGAATGCAGCTCATGGGCAGTTGCTGGCTGAGGCTTTCCATGTGAGGAGAGGAGCCCTGAAGGGTGAGAAAACTATTCTGAAAGTGGCCTAAAGCTTTTGTAGCCACCAGTGGGGACTTGTCTGTTTCTTCCCCTTGGTGGGAGGCCCAAACAATAAAGTGTGCATCATGTTTGAGAGGAAAATCCTGCAGCACATGCAGAGTACTGCAGATTTAGTTAGTCAGCCGAGGGAACCATATTTTGCCACAGACTACCCATTGCTTAGGAGAGCAGAGAGTGTGAGACCTGAATCCTGAAACTGAACAAGCATCTGAGAGACTGTCTGCCTGCCTGGCATTCTGGGGTCAATCCAGATCTGCTGCCAAGGTATTTGTATTTGCTGCCAGTTGAAAGTGAGAACAGGTGCAAGGCTGAAGCCTGAGAAGGACTTCATGTCTGCTAGGACAGTCTGAGGAGTCAGCCAGGTAGTGCTACCACTATGCATTACCCATGGCCTATCCGTGATGTGTGTGGCCCAGGTCCCTGGTACTGGCATGATCCAGGATTCCTATCACCAGACTGGAAGGTGACAAGCTGCTAGACATCTGCCACTGCAAGAAAGCTGCCATCAGTTGTATAGTCCAAAATACTGTCCGATACTGATAGTGTCAGTGGCTCAGTAGGTAGCACACTCACCTCTGAGGCCGGGAGATCAGAGGGCTGTGGGTTCAGTTCCCACATCTGGCACTTGGGTTAATATCCCAGTACTGACACTGTAATGCAGCATGAGAGGGGTGCTGCATTTCTGAGGTGCCGTCTTTCGGATGAGATGTTAAACCGAGGTCCCATCTGCCTGGACTGGTGGTAGTTCAGGTGGATGTTAAAGATCCCATGGCACTTATCGAAAAGAGTAGGAGAATTTCCCCGGTGTCCTGGCCAAATTTCCCTCATTTACTGAAAATACCACCAACAGCTTAATCTGGTTCAAGGTCAGTTGGCATTCATCTGTATCCCCTCCCCCCGGGTCGTGCCTGAAAATAGGCAGGATTTGTCTAGTGCACTTACCCGGTCAACAAAAGCTAAATAAATAAATAAAATAAATAAATACTAGCCTATCAACTGCACCTTCTACTGTTTTCATAGCCTGTGAATCTGGATTCCAGAACTGTAAGTCAGCAGAGGGTCTGCCCCATCAGGGGAGTTTGGACAAAGTTGTTAGCCAGTTCATTAACCCTCAGAAAATGCACCAGCGCCAGTCGACCCACGGTAATGTACAGGCCTGCAACTTTTCCTGGGTACCCAGTTAGACAACAGGGGCACTGGTCCAAGTGGGGAGGTGGACCAATCTAATGCAGTGTTGCTGTTGGGGGTAGGCACTGCTGTTTATATTGTTGTTAGCGCATTGCAACCTGTTACTTCAAATATTTCAGACTGTTTTTATCTTCGTATTCCCATTCCCCTTTCCTCTATTAATAAACCTGTTACTGTTTTAGAATACTGCCTGTGAGCATATTATTAGCGATAGTAATTATTTGCATGCATAGTACAGTACTGCAGCTGTTTGTGGTATTTCATGTGTGGGGTGACTGGAAGGGGAGGTGGGTAGGTACAGCATCCCAGGGAGTTGTAACAAACAAATATCTGGCCCACTACATATTACTCTGGGTGGAGGCACCGTGCTAATTATTTTACCTTTGGTAAAGAACCCCCCACCTTTTCCATCAGAAACAGAGCCCAGGACCCTTAACCTTGTTTGGCCCACAAGGCAAGGGTAGTAGCCCACTGTTACATGGTGCCCAGGTTACACAAAGTACAATGCATAAAAAGTAATACTGTAATACAATAATATTTAAATAAGTATAACAAAATATACAATTTATGAGAAAAGCTTCAAGAATAAATAGCCATGCCTTAAATATCACACAGTAAATTGTGGAACAGGCAAAAGAGCATAACATAGGAAGCATCAAAACAATAATAAGAGGAGTAGAGAGAGAGTGACCAATGAGGTGGGGGCCAGTGCTAGTGTTAGTGTGGAGTGGCAGGCAGGTGATAGAAGTCAACCAATATCAGAAACAACTGCAGGAGTGACTAGAGAAATCACAGAGGAGAGATTTCAGAGTGAGAAGGGAAGGAGCAGAGCAAATGGAAGGGGGGGAGAGAGCCCCAAAGTTTAGATAAATAGAACATGAAGGCAACTTGACCAGCAGTAGATGTCACTGGTGGGAGAACAAGAGAGAGAGAAAGGAAGCATTGCGAAGGGAATAAGAAAAAAAAAAGGGAAGAGAGGAGAGAAGCAAGATATGAGGGGAGGAAGCCAAACCAAAATTTGGAGATAAATGAGGTACAATGGGAAAGGCACCTGGCATCAAGAGAGAGAAGGGAGAGGGAGGTATACAAAGAACAGTGGTGAGTATGCAGGGGTTTATCAAGGGCAAATTGACAGAAGGAGTGGAAGATGAGTGACGAGCAACTAGTTGCTCAGCGTGCCTTCCTGGTGAAACATTTCAATAAATAAATAAATAAGAGGGGGTTCCTGTTAACCTAAAGTGGACTTTGGAGCAACACTATAAACAATGTGTCATAGTTGAAAATGAGGAGAATTGGACAGCTCATCAGTGTAGCAGTAGTGCTATTGCTCCCAACACCAGTGATCTGGATTCAGGAATTGAATCAGTTGTCGGGGCCTGCAGGGGGGAGGAAGTATGAACGTCCCAAGGGATGTTCTCCTGTGGGGGGGAGGTCATCATCCCCGCTGCTATACTACCACCTGGGTGACCACAGGTTGATGTGCAGCTTGGGGGCACTGTACATAAGGGGAAGGTGTTTGCTGGGCTCCAGAGCAGGTTGGACATGCCTATGCATGCCCATACTCCCATGAGCTCCTTGTGGGCTGATGTCTGGGAAGGGATGTACGAAAACATAAAATGTCCCCACAGCCAGGCCACATGAAAAGTCCCTGGTGCCTTAGCCCGGACCCACCCCCAGGACCCGCAGACCACAACCCAACGTGGCTAGCTTAAGGGTGTAAATGTGTGGACCCCCTCCTTCCCTGCCTGGGGGGAACTGAAGCATTATGGGGATATGGGGTTGCCGGTACCTGGAGGACAGACGGAGCCACAGGACACCTTAGGAGAGCTTAGAAGGAAAGGCTAGCTGTGCTGACGACAAGGGGCTTAAAGAGAATGTTAATAAAAAAAGAAAATGGGGAAAGCATCTTGATGAAGATTTCTCTGTGTACAGGAAGCAGGATGCTTCCCTTATTTCTGTGAAATGCTCCAAGTTTGGGGTGGAGCTTCTTCTGAATAGCATCCACATGAACAGAAAAATCATGGAGGCAATCCAGCCAGACCCTGAGGTACTTGAAAGTAGAGACATCTTCAATAGCTGCACCATCAAGGGATGAAAGGAAAGAAGGGGCAGAGCCTAGCAAGCCTCTACCTGGTGCCAAAAGTCATAGAGACTGTTTTATTAGCATTGAGGGATAACTTATTTTCTCAGAACCAAAGCTGGACATTTTTAAAGTCCTGTTTGATGTGCCATAAAGGGGACAAGTTAGGGCTGTCCCTTATGTCCAGTATTGTTTGCCCTAGCAATAGAACCATTAGCAGAAGCCATCAGAGGAGACCCAAGTGTGCAGGGCATACAGGGACATGGTCCACAGCACATGATTTCACTATACACAGATAATTTCCTGCTGTTCCTGACTAGTCCTGAAACATCAGTACACACTTGCTGTAGCAGAAAGTTTAGCACCTGAGAAAATAAAGGGCTTACCATACAACAGCTTCAAACAGTAGGGCCTCTGTATTATTTTTCTCTTTTCACCTAAGTGTGGTAAACTTCATTCATAACTTTTAAAAGTACAAACACTTTTCCACCCACGGACCATGGCACTTGGGCAAGTGGAAAAGTGTTTGTACTTTTAAAAGATACGAATGAAGTTTACCGCACTATCAACACTGCAAATGTTTCTGAATGAAGTTATTTAGTCCCAGATTTTGCTCATTATTTTGTGATGCTACTGCACTATGGTGAAAAGAGAAAAATAATACAAAACTCATACTCTTTGAAGCTGTTGTATGGTAAGCCGTTTATTTTTTCGGGTGCTGATCTTTCCGCCATGGCAGGTGTGTACTTATCACTGGATAATGCCCTGGTATGTACACTGAAGTGCTTGTATAGCATAAAGCAAGAAAAAGCTACTACCTTTGTGTTGTAAAAAGTCCTAAGATGTCCTTACCACCAATTACAGACATAATTGGGCAGTTCGGCTACACAACAATTTGCGCCGGTTAATTTGGTCCATGACATGTTGCTCCAAATTATGAGCTCTGGCATAAAGTGCTCATCTGTACAAATTGCCCCATGGTAATTTTCCCCCTTCATAAATATGATAAAATAAACTCCAGGGGGTACAAAATAGGAACAAATTATGCAGGAAGGGGACTTGACACCAGAGTGAGTTGTCACAGAGCTGAATGACTGTCATGAACTGATGTGTCCCTGGGCAGTTCTCAAGCTGCTCAGGACACAGGAAGAATTTTGACAAATCTGAGCTCATGCAAGTAGGGGTAGGGGGGAGGCAAGAACCTGTCTCAAACCTATAGAAGAGTGTCTTCAAGTATTAAATATCTGGAGATAAAGCCAGTGGAACCTATGCGATCCTCTCTGTATGCATTAAACTACAAGCCATTGCTCACAACAGTACACGCGCACCTGGTGAGATGGCAAACACTCCCCGTATCATGGATGGGATGCATAAACTTAATTAATATGAATGTGCTCCCAAGAGTCGTACACCTGCTACAGCTGTTACCTATGGCCTCAGAAATCTAGATCTGCAACACTCAGAGGAAAGGATAAACAACTTTATATGGAATAAAAGGAGGCTGAGGGTGAGTCTGTTCAAACTGAAAGGTGGCATACAGAAGGGGAGTAAAATTTCTGGACCTCCCAGCATCCCCCATGGCTGCACAGGCAAGACTCTTGAGTGAGTGGGTTCTAAGGAAGAAAGTGGGTGAGCTGAGTTAGCCTAGAAGCAGGAGACAGCATTTTCACTCTCACAGCCTATCTAAATCCAGGGGCAATAAGAGCTTATAAAACAAAACAGGATCACAGTGAGCTGGCTGTGTCCCTTATAGAGGCCTGGGCAACCATCAGGAACAGGCTAGAAGAGAAGACACCAGCACTGTACTTGTCCCAATAAGCTCCAACACAGAGTTTCTTCCAGGACTGGAGGACTCTGTGTTCACCATATGGGGAGAAGCAGGGACACAACGTCTAGCAGACCTATGGATTCACAGGGGTTCAAAATTTTCCAGGTGTTGTGTGAAGCAACAATCTTAAGTACTTACAAGTTAGAAATTGAGTGCAGAGACTAGATAAAGTAGACCCTAAGGCATCAGACCTGTATGATATGGAAGTGTAATTCTGCAAGCGAGACTCAGGCCGAGTTAGGTAATGGCCAAAGCGTACAGATCACTACAGGGCTTAAAATTTTAATGGGGGATTGTGCAATTTGCACTATTTTTGCCCCCCCCCCAGTAAATTCTGATCCCCCTGATGCAGGACAATCCCACCTCTGAACACTCTTGCTTTACAGCAGTTTGCTGTAGCGTGCCCTAGCTTGCAGTCAGAATGTATCAGTCAATCACTTACAATGAGCCTGCGTGGGAGGTGCTAAACACAGACATAGAACAACAGTGGTCAGAGTTGTAGCCAAAACATCAGGGCCAGAGAAAGAGAGAAGGAGCTGAAGTGCCAGAGAAGGACATAGACTCAGAGTTATCAGAGGTCACTAATGAGGAGATTGGGGAGTACATCAGGGTGCGTGCTACGTGCATGAGGCCAGGAGAACTGAACCTAATCCATTTGGCACACTCATAAATCTATGGACACTAAGCTTCAAGTGTCTTGTGGAATACACTAATGTGGGGGGCTGCAGTGTGCAGTGTTATTGCATGTAAAGCAATTTAGAGGTATAAAGCCATCACTTTACAAATAGCTTTGAGATGCAGTGTGTGAAAAAAAACACTCTAAATTTTAGTTATAATGAGCAAGTATTGATAATGCTACAAATAATTGGCAGGAGTATGACAGAGGTCTTTCAGGGACCCCCCTACAAAGTTTATCCATTCCCCCCAAAATAGGTGTTCCCTCCCATTTGGTAGACCGGGGGAGAGGGGAATTCCACCCTGCACCTGAAAGCGAATTTTAAACCCTGCCCTAAAAACAAGACAGCTTTAGGAAAATGACTTATAACTGTGAGATTACAGAGGAGGCTTAGTTAATGATATGCGAAACACACATGGACATCCTGTCCTGATCTGTAACATATCCAAGTAGGTGCAGTACAAGTTCATCAATAGGCTATACAGGCCCCCAAGTGTGGTTGATAAGATCTGCTCAAATATTTCATCTGTATGTGGGAGGTGCAAGCAGAAGAGGGGAACCCATACATTATTTTTGGAGTTGCACCACCCTCAGATCCTTCTGGCAGACATGGGGCAAAATGTAGGCCAAATAATGAAACTGCAGATCCAGGATAGAGCTGTCTCTCTGCTTTTTGGGGTGGAGGGTGATCCATGGTGAGAATGACGTGCAGATAAGGCTAATGCTCACTAGGATGTGTATCCAAAACACATGGGTCTCTTGTCAAGCACTAACAATAGAGATGTGGCACACCCTGATTTCAAAAAATAATGCCTCTTGAGAGGTTGACTTATATGTTGAGGGGCTGAGAAGAAAGGTTCCACTATACTGCAGCAACACAGAATTCATCAACCATCAGTACAGCGATGGCACAACACTGCCAGTTGGTGTTGTGCCGTTGCTGGGGAAAAGTGTGTTTTCTGTGTGGGGCTTCACCCCCCACACCCCCCATGGGGGTATCTGCTCCCTGCACCCCCCACACTTAAGATTACCAACTCCAAGTCGGAGCTGGTTTGGGGAGGGGGTGAACACCCCAGAGGCAGCAGCATCGGGAACCTAGCGGACCATCACAATGAACTGCCGAAAATGTCACTGTGATGGTGTTCGCTGTATTCCCATCGCTGCTGTGATGTGATGCCAGGAAATAAAATCTGAGAGGTAGTGGAGCCCCTATATATCATCACTCCTATATATCATCACTCCTATAGATCATCTCTTCCTCCAGGGGAAGCATCCCTGCTGAGAACAGGACTCGGGTAAATGTACTTATAACAGAGGTACATAAGAAATCAGATTTAAGTTAACAAAGAGTACACTATATAGAATAATGTATGGGCAATCATATACAACAAAGCTATGTTTCCATTGAGGGGTTAAGATGACAACATATGAACCTCGAGAGCGAAGCTTGAGAGGTCCATGCTGTCATCTCAACCCCAAGATGGAAACACATGCTGAGTTTGTGATCGCCCATATTTTATTTTTTATAGTATATGATTTTTTTTTACACTAGAGTGAGAGATCCCCACTGAAGTGAAAACAAAAAATCTTGCCATTTCTTTACTCTGTTCTATGAACAAAATCAAATTTACAGACTTTTGAAAGTTAAAAGGTACAACTTTGGGCACTGGGTGGTTAGTGAATAGCTAGGTGTGGAATACATTAGAAATTTAAAATGGTATGAACATTGAATTGTGAAGAACAACCTTTTGGAATGCACACAACAATACTTTAGAATGCACACAATGGTTTAGAATGTGCACAACAAGGTTTCTGAGCAGGCTGATTTTCATACAGAACAAAGGCTAATCATATACTATAATAAGATTATTATCTAAATGAACTAACTGTACATTGAGTGGATGATGTGTCTGTGTCTATATGTGCCCTCAACTCTGAAGGATGTTATCATCAGGTGTGTTATTGACTGTGTAGCCTCACTTAAATTGTCTATGAACTATGTTGAACCTTACAATGAATTAACAGCATTGTATAGCTTCACATGGCAACAGGTTACTGCACTAATATTCATGAGGCTGTAAATGTCTATTATATAAAGTACTCAATAAATTACTTAAAAAAAATTACAGGAAATACAATATTGATTTGTGCATTTATTTATTTCTCTTTGACAGCAAGGAAAAGTGGGCTAGGAAACATTTTCTGTTTCAGCTATGTCTCCCCACATAAGTACATGAGGCAAACAGCTACACTTTAAGTGTCAGTTAACTACACTGTAGTTACAGTGTAATTACAATAACTGTATTGCAATTGCTATGTAGTTGTGTGCAATAAATATGTAACTACAGTGTCATTATCCTGTTGCATGTAATTAATGTTTAGTTACATTGAAACAGACACTTAAAATAAGGTATAACCAGTAAAACCATAATTTGCATTTACAGTCGACATGAAATAGCAGTTCATCAAAACCTGATCAATCAGCCAATCAACAATTATTGGAAAGCAAATTGAGAGTAAGCTCTCTTTTACAATTGCATCCAACATAAAAATAAAAAGAAGACATAACATATGGTTTCAAACACTTTGTATCTATATACAGTACAATTAACTCAGAAACTGACAAAGTTCACTTATAACAATTACAGCGACTGTACAATAGTCTAGTAATATTAGTGTTAAAATATGAAATAGGTGAAAGGGTGGTCATTTTTAACCTTTTCTGTATTTCAATCCATGTGCATGGTACAGATACCGTAAGAGTAAATTCTTCATATTTTGTCATATATTTAGGCACCAGATACTTAGTAAGTACTGCATATGTAAGATCGTAGCTATTGTGTGGTTTAAATTGCAACAAATTCAAGAGATAAGAAGGAACTGCTCCTAATACAAATTTATACGCAAAAGATTTTCCAATGTATTTGCTTTCGAGCATATAAGGAAACCCATCCAACTGCAGCATACAAGCTGCAGTGACGAGTTTTCCAAGGAAGGCATGTTATGAATCTGAGTGTGCTATGTATGGTATAAGGGGACATGTACACCTAAGTAGGGCAGATGTAACCTTTGTGTATATGCAGTCTCTGTATTCCATTTGTGACAAAAATAATAAGTTCACCAATTGCTTATGAATTGATAAGCTAAAATATGCTTTATTTCAATAGAAACAAGCATTTGTCAATGCCGAATGTTGTCTTGCTGGCATTGGCATTAGTAGTACAGAAGTTAGAGAGATGCATAATAGGAATGGCAGTGAAGTATTGAACTGATGCCAACCCAACCCCTACCCTGCAGAGACTGACAGGCACTGGGATGGGCCTTTGGATCATTGGCCATAGCACTCACACCGTTTCACCTCACCCCACCCTGCAGACACCGACAAGTGTTGTGGTGTGCCTTGGGGTCTTCGGGCCTTACTGTGCAGGACCAGTGGGTGACAGTAGGGGTGGGGGTCCACAGGATATGGCAGCCCATGCCAGTCCACCAGAGGCTGCCATTCCCCCTTCAAAACAAGCCAGAAATGTGCCATAATATCAGATCAGTGCCAGTGACACCCCCAGCCCATACCTCTTCACCCAGGACTGGGGCCAGTGGAGAATGGGCTGTACTTGCCCCGCTATGAACTGGACAACCAGCCAGAGAGGGGCACATAGGTGGTACGACAGCCCCAAAGTAGATGCCCTCTGTGCCAGCTGCACTTGCCTCCCTGGCAATGTGCAGGATCATGCAGTTGTCTGTCCCCTTGCCTGCCCCCAGCCCGCCGCAGAGATGGGTTCTGTGACCATGATTTGGGCATGGAGTAAGCATACAACAATGGCTCTGGATGCTGTGGGGTGCTCCAAAGGTGCACATCCTGTGCACGTGGGGCCTCTGCAGCTGTCCACCCCCTTTGCAAGAGTGGAGCAGCTGCAAGCATTCTGTGGAGCATGCCCTTATTTCAAAGCATATTACATATAAAATAATGCATGGGGTGGCGTGTGTAATTTATTTATTTATTTAGCTTTTGTTAACCAGGTAAGTACACTAGACAAACACATGCCTATTTTCAGGTACGACCCAGGAGAGTTCAGGAAATCAAAGAACATACAGAGTACAATTTGAAGCAAGTAGATGTCAGGAGAAGCATAACCTACATAGTAAGATATCTCAGGTCACGACAGTAATCATAGTCAATATGCTAAGGTACATCGTCACTGACACAACGTCACCAGCAATATATATACAGATATATACAAAATTTACACCTTTGCAAGATACATGGAATGAATACACTCACGTATACTGTGCAGAGAACCAGGCTAATCAGGGAGGGTTAAGACATAATGAGAATTTTACACACACCTGAGGTGTGGGATGCTACATAAACCCCGAGGGGTTTAGTATAACATCCCACACTGATTATTGCGAATGCGTTAAGTTACAAGCGTGCGTTGCGCAGTTGCTATGCACCTCATAAAACAGTTATTTTATGGAGCATTGTCACCAAATTTTCAACACAGGCATTTTAGGACCTCTGTTCATGAACAGTATCACTGTCATTTTTGTAATGTGTCCCGAACACTGATTTCGCACAGCAACCACGCTATTCTGCGCCGGAAGTGCGAAAACACATTTTGGCCAGGATGTGAAAAATGACAGCTATACAGTTCACAAGAAGGTGTGGTAAAATGCCAATGTTGAGAATCTGGCATGCAAATAGTGCAAATGCACCAACGTACGAGCGTGCATTGCCCAGTTGCTACGCATGCTATAAAACAGTCACTTTATGGAGTATTATCACCAAATTGTCGACACAGGCATTTTAAGATCTCTGCTCATGAGCAGTGTCACTGTCATTTTCGTAATGTGCCCCAAACACTGATTTCGCACCATGACCACGCTATTCTGCGCTGGAAGTGCGAAAACACATTTCGGCCAGGATGTGAAAAATGACAGCTATATGGTTCACAAGAAAGTGTAGTAAAATGCCAATGTTGAGAATCTGGTATGAAAATATTGTGAATTCACTAACTTACAAGTGTGCATTGCGCAGTTGCTATGCACGCTCGTAAAACAGTCATGTTTTGGATTTTTCCCACCAAATTTGTAACATAGGGTTTTTGAGAGCTCCCCTCATGAACAGTGGCACTGTCATCTCCTTATGCAGTCCTGAAAGGTGATTCTGTGCAGTGACTGGAAAATCACCTTTCGGGACCGAATAACGCCATGACAGTGCAATAATTCATGAGAAGGGGTCCCAAAAACCCCATGTTGAAAATTTGTGGCCAAAATTTGCAAAAATGCTTGAGATATGTACTAAAGTTGAAAAAACCTTATCCATCCCATTATACAGTTTACTGCATTTCCTCAGTTCAGCGGTCGGCTTTGAAGAGTGCAGGCGTGTTCCGGTCCACCGATGATCGTCGCACCAAGCTCCGTGAATTAAGTATGGGTATGGGGGTGGGGGAGGTAGGATGCGAGTGGGTGGAGTGCGGGTGGGGGCAGGGGGGCACAAAGACTATGAGGGACCAATTTCTTTTTACAGGTAGTAAAACGAAAAGAAAACATCACGGGACAGTTTTTGTTTTCCAGGGGATTTGGCATGCTGGGGTGGGCTCCCAGCATGTCACCTAACTGTTTTGGGGGGGTCTGTAGTCAATGGGATTGGGCACCCTCATCGGCAAACAACATGGGGGCCGAATTTATACAGACCGGGATTAGGCACCCGTTGTACACTAAAGAAGGGGACACAGAGCCAAGGGGGTTGGGCACCCCCCTTGGCATTAAACAATTGGGTGGGTATTTCTGCCGATGGGGAGTGGGCTTCCCTGTCAGCACACAAGGAAAGGGGGGGCAGGGTAACAGCTGAGGGGGGATTGGGCACCCCCTCGGCATTTCACAATTGTGGGGTGCTTTATGCCGATGGGGAGTGGGCTCCCCCATCGGCACATTGACAGGGGGCAGGGGCAGCCGACAGGGAGATTGGGCACCCCTGAAGTCGGCAGTTCTACGGCCATGTCCTGCCTGCACGTAATGGTGGTGAGCACAGCAAGAAAAGGACCGCTGCTTCTGATGAGCTTTGCTCGGATTGCAGTGGACCTTTCCTTAGATGTGCTCACCCCATTATGTATGTATGGTGTGGCGCCGGCATGCAGGCTGATTGGAGAATGAAGGACGCACCTACTGATGCGTGCCCTTCATTCGCCCAACAGCGACTGCACCTCCAAATCTGCACTACTGCAAGATGTTGACTTGTGCACAAGCACGGCAAGCCAACATAAAAAGCTAATAATTTAAGTTTACCTGATAGATTTTGAATATGAAAATTAAATATTAATTGTTCATCTAAGAATATTCCCAAATATTCATACAAGTTAAACTTATTTATTACTGTACTGTCCAATGATATGCATAATTTTGACACATCTTCACATTTATTATTATTGAATAACATCCACTGAGTTTTCTGGACATTAAGCAATAACCTCAAATTCATCAGTCTTCTGTAGCTTACTAAAATATTTTTGCATTGTATCAATTGCTACATTGAGAACTTCATGTTGTGTATACAGAATTGCATCATCAACATCATATAGAAATAAGTTACTTGAACAAGACCTATATTTTGGGAGCTCATTTATATCAAGCAGAAATAAAGGGGTCCCAAAACTGACTCCTGAGGACCCCCCATTAACCGTAGCAAACTCTGAACAATGTTCTCCTACTCTTACACTTTGCTGCTGGGAAAACAAATAAGAAAACCATAATAGTGCATTAATACAAAGGTCTGAAGCTTTAAGTCTGTTCAATAGCATATTATAAAATGGGTATGAGAAATATTGTACTGTGATTGGTGGAATCCAGTCACATAACGATACTAATATCTCAGCACAACAGCACAGGTCAGAAATGCTGAACTTTCTGAACCTCATTACTTGGTCCTAAAATAAACAAGCATTTGTCAATGCCGAATGTTGATTGCGTTGGTCTGTTAAGCTCACTCAGTGGCCCTCTGTCACTGGCTCAGTCTGTTTGTCCCGGTGCTACAGGCTGCTCTTTTGTAGTGGGTTGCTGCCTGCATTGGCACCTTGTTTTGCTGAGGAAGAAATACGCAGCTGTCCCAACAGAGCTCCATTGAGGTGGCTTACTCCCCCTCTCTGACTCACTCATTCTGTTTCTCCTGGCACTGCAGGCTGCCCTTTTGTACTGGGCTCCTGCCTGTGTTGGTGGCTTTTTCTACCCACAAAGAAATCCACAGCTGTCCTGACAGAACTCCGTTGAGGTCGCTCACTCTGCCTGTCTCTCTCACTCATGCTGGTTCTCCTGGCGCTGCAGGCTGCCCTTTTGTACTGGGCTCCTGCCTATGTTGGTGCCTTTTTCTGCCCACAAAGAAATGTGCAGCAGTCCCGACAAAGCTCCGTTGAGCTCGCTCACTCCCCTTCTCTCACTCACTCATTCTGTTCTGCTGGCGCTGCAGGCTGCCCTCTTCTACTGGGCTCCTGCCTGGGTTGCTGCCTTCTTATGCCCAAAAAGAAATTTGCAGGAGTTACAATACAGCTCTGTTGAGCTTACTCACTTGCTCATTCTGGTTTTCCTGCCACTGCAGGCTGCCCTTTTGTACTGGGCCCCTGCATGCATTGCTGCCTTTTTCTGCCCACAAACAAATCTGCAGCAGTCCCAACAAAGCCCCGTTGAACTAATTGACTCTCCCTCACTCACTCATTCTGTGTCTCCTGGTGCTGAAGGCTGCCCTTTTGTACTGGGCTCCTGCCTGCATTGGTGGCTTTTTCTGGCCAGAAAGAAATCTGAAGCAGTCCCCACACAGCTCCATTGAGCTTGTTCACTCCCACTCTGTCACTCTTGCATTCCGTTTCTGCCGGTGCTGCAAGCAGGCTATTTGTACTGGGCTCCTGCCTGCGTTGCCGCATTTTTTGCCCACAAAGAAATCTGCAGCAGTCACAGTAGAGCTCCGTTGAGCTCACTCACTACCGCTCTGTCACTCACTCGTTCTGTTTCTCTTGGCGCTGAAGACTACACTTTTGTGTGGGGCTCCTGGCTGCGTTGGCACCTTTGTCTGTCCACAAAGAAATCCGCAGCTGTCCTGACAGAGCTCCGTTGAGGTCACGCAGTCTCCTTCCAGGGTTCGACAAATCCTATTGCCCGACGTCCCGGGCTACCAGATACAGTGCAGGGACAAGCACTTTCTGTTGTGCCACCTGTCCACGGGCTAGCACTGATTTAAAATCTTTGCTGCAGTTCTACCTTCCACCAGTAGGGTGCTCACTGCTGACTGTGCACCTACTGGTCGAGAACAGCGGTGAGTGTAGTGAGCTTGCCTCAGCCTATGGAAGCCTACACGGAAGTGGCATCAGGAGCGAAGCGCCGAGCAGCGCCTCATCGGAGGAAAACGGAGGAGGAGCAAGTTGTTGGACTGGCAGGCATGGGGCCAAATGAGGAAGACAATCTTGAACTGTAAGTGATACAAAGAATGCCCATTAGCCATGGTGATGATTTGCGCGTAGTAGAGGCAGTGTAAAGGCGTGCAGTGCGTTAGAGCCCTCATTCACTGTCTGTTGGAGGATACTAGAGGATACACAAATTAAACAGTCCGTTGTTGTGGATATCGGGAGTGGGGATCTTGAAGTGCGACCTTTCTTTGTGTTTGTGTGGACTTGACTACTCGGAAAACAAATTTAAAACTGAATTAAGGAGGGAGGGTTGGTGAGAGTGAAGAGCGGGAGGAGGAAGGCAGGAGCTAGGAGGACTTAGGAGTGGGGCAACGTGGCTGAGCACTGTTGACTGCACACAAGTGCATTAGTGCAGCAGACAAGCAAGCCATGCCAGTTTTGCCAAAATTAATGAAGAAGAGACTAATCTGAGTAAATAAGGAGTGTGCAGGCAGGGTAAATAAAATATTGAGAAGGGTTAGGTTGGGCATAACGGGTGAAAGCAAACCAAGGCGCTTATAAAATAAATTAAGTAGGCAGTATAGTGCAGTGGTCTAAGGCTCTGAGCTGCAAATCTGGTGACATCCAGCAGACCAGACCTGGGTTTGAATCCCACAGCTTCCACTTGCATACTGCCTGAGCAAGTCACTTAACCTCCTTGTGCTCCCAGGTCACTTAGCTTAGTGTGCTATACCTGGTTAAACAACTAAAAAAATAATTGAAACAAGGAGAAAAGGAAACAAAACAGAAACTTGGGAGGGGGGACTGTCTGGTACTGTCTGCCGTCTGTGACAACTGAGAACTAGCAGCAGCGTAAAGTGTCACTGACTACAGAAAATAAAAAGGAAGAAAGCAAGGGCAGGGGACTACTGCTGTGGGACGGGGAGCTTTGTGTTGCCCAGTGCCCACCAGTAAAAACAGCAGTTTATTTGACTACTAGCTGCATAAACAAAGAGAAAATAAAATAATAAAAAGAAAGAAAATAAGGGAAGAGGCTGGTAGGTTGTTCGGAGAGGAGAGCGCAGATATAGAGATTGTGTGTAAAGGAGTGAAGGAGGAGCTTGGAGAGAGGAGGGGTGAAGGAAAGGACTGACTTGAGAAAGTTAGTAAAAAAAAAAAGATAGTTTAGTAAGAAATAAGCCTATAACTCAAACTGTGTGTGGTGTGGGGCTATGCAATGGGCTTGGTTGGGCTGTTGGGAGAGATTTTGTGAAAAGGAGTGAAGGACCCAGTGTCCTGCAGCCAGTTGGTTGGCTTTTGGCTTGAAGTACCCAAGAAACAAAAAGAGAAATATAGTAAAAAAATATATATAATACAAGTGTAAGTAATAGTAAAATAAGGGAGCCTAACTGGGGTGGGCTTGGGCTGTGCTGGGAGAAGCGTGAGTGACTGTGTGGAGAGTGTTCTGCAGCCAGCTGCCTGACTTGTTACAGGACAAGACAACTTGCAGTGTATAGAAAGAAACCCAACCCATGAGCCCACCAGTGAAAAAAAGGACGCAGACACCAGTGTTTAAAAATAAGTTTATTATTATTGGTTCCATTAGTCTTTAAAAAAAAGTGACCACCAAATTTATATGGACAATATACAGACGAACAAAGCCAAACAACAAAGTCTCTTGTCTCTCTGGTCAGCAGCAGCACCATCTTTACGAGACAAACACAGTCTGGTACTACTTCCACAGATAAAAGTCATGAAACTGAATCTGCATCTGTGGTTCTGGATATAATTGCTGACCAGGTACTTGATGTAAACAGAGAAGTCCTAGTAGCCTTATCTCAAAAGCCCTGTGTCACTTGCTAAGAAACGTAGTTTACTGCTTGATAATGAGGTGGCAGTTGGGAGTAGTAAAGACAAGAAATATGACCAAGAGAAAAGGGCCAGACTATTTCAGTGTCATTGGCTGTCCACTTATAAATGGTTGAGATACGATGATAAAAAGGGGCTTATGTACTGCACACTTTGTGAAAGGTATCCCAGTATTGCAACTCCAGCATTTTCAAAAAAAACAAATGTCTTTGCCATAGGCTCTAACAACTTTCGCATTGAGTCACTACGTGCACATGAAAAATCCAATCCACATGTGCTATGCCAGAATCAACATATTCTGGAAAGTGGCCAACGAGCAGTATGTTGTGGAGATTAGTGAGTCACCACTTTACCAAGCCTTTGCACAGTTGGAAGAGGCCACAAAAGCAAAGATGAGGCGCCCATTTAACACGCGTATTCCATAGCCAAAATCTTCGCTCCTTTCTCAGACATGGGTGGCTCTGTGAATTACAGGAAAAAATGGCATTAAGCTAGGTTCTAATTATACTAACGATAAGCGAGCCAGGGACTTTTGCAGTGCTATTTCAGCAGTGATATCCAGAACCCAGATACAGACTCTTGCTAATGTTAAGTATGTGACAGTTCTTGCTGCGGCAGTACTGATTACAGTATAACTGAGTGGGAAAATGTTTTCTTAAGGTTTGTTGAACCTAATTCAAAACAGGTGCATACATTGCTTATCAAGCTGTGCCACTGGAACATGCACATGCAGAAGGTGTATTCCATGCAATATCAACTGCATTGAGTCAGTAAATCTTCCTCTCAGTAATCTACAAAATGTTAACAATCCAGGACCGCTTCTTATTTCAGCAAATTTTGATGGGGCCAGTGTCATGATGGGCGAAAGAGGAGGAACCATAGCAAAGTTGCGGGAACACTGCCGTCCTGAAATAATTGCGATGCACTGCGTTGCCCATAAGCTAGAGCTGGCAGTTCTCGATGTGTTAAAAAAAATCCATTTGTATCAAAGCTGGAAAGTACTCTCAAGGGAATATTTAAATTTTATCACTATAGTCCCAAAAAATGAGAGAGCTCCAAGAAATTGCTAACGTGATGGATACCGATCTGGCGCGACTTTACTGCAATTAAACAAGTGAGATAGCTTGCCAGTAGGTCACGTTCGGTCACATGCAGTTCAGGTTAACCTACCCACTGTTGTACAACACCTACATGCATCTTTGACTGCTGGTGGTGGTGAAAGTTCAAAAACAGAGCCTCTTAAAAGAAACACAGAGTGTGCAGTTTGTAAAAGCTATCCATATACTGCAAGATTTCCTGCCAATACTAAAAAACCTGTCACTGCAGTTTCAACGAGATGACATAGTAATACTGGAAGTTCCACAGCTTGTTGAGACCTGCCTACTCCAGCTTATGGAACTGAAAACCATGCAGGGCAATACATGGCAGCTTTCCTCAGCCATTACAAACCAGAACAGAAATGTATGGAATATGTTGTGACAAAGAGAGGGAGGGAGAGACTGTTCATTTCCCATTCAGAGGCAACTGCCCAGAAATCAATTTTGTGACAGATGGACAACTGCAGACTTTAATAGATGCAGCAATAATGTATATTGACAACAGATTTAAAAATTTCTCAGAGGTGCCTCTCAAATGGTTCAACTGCTTAGATTTTAAGCAGTTTGATCTGCCAAGAGACCAACTAGCGGTGTTTGGGACCTCTGAACTTGCAAACCTGGCAGAATATTTTCACTTTTTACGGAGGAGCAGCAGAACATATAAAGTCAGAGTATGCTGCATTTAAAACAATATTAGAAATCTGCCATTGAAAAACCTTATTTGCAGGTATATACCAGATTACTAAAAGAAAAAACACCCAGATTATACACATTCTTGACTTAGTTGAAATACTCATGGCAATGAGTGTATCGACTGCAAAATGTGAGAGAGTTTTTCTGTTCAGAACCTAATCAAAACAAAAATCAGGACAAGGCTGGCTGATGATTCACTACAGTCTCTCCTGCAGATAGCAGTAGAAGGTCCTGAACTGCATGACTTTGATCCGGATCCAGCAATTAACCACTGGCTGCTCTGGTCCAGGCACTCGACATGTTAGTGGGCATGCTGTTGCTGCTGATACATTATCTTCTGGTTTAGCTGCTTCTGCTGATGATGATCTTCTTGATGCTAGTACTCCTGCTCCCAGTGCCCATCATCTTCTTCCTGGCCTAGCCCTTAATCACCATTTCATGTTCTTCTCAACCAACGGCCTAACTGGTTTTGGCTTGTCCTTAACTAATTCTGTATCATTTCTCCAATCTCTTCTAATACAGACTTCTGCCTAGGGTGTCTTAGTGTCCGGCCTGTACTACCCTGGCCTGTATTAACAAAAATATATGAAAATATTGTTTTCCTGATTTATGAAGTTCTTCTACATCTCTCCATCCATCCTATGAAATAATAGTACAACATATAAGCCCTGCCACACAGCCACACCATTTAACTTATTTCTGTTAAGTCGGTTTAATATTTCCAATTGAAATGTACTGGACTACCACTGAACTCGAGGACTACCATTTTTGTCAAGGCCACTTGTCCTGGACTAGCATGAGATTTTAAAATTTGTCGATCCCTGTCTCCCTCTCTCATCGCTCATTCTGTTTGTCCTGGCACTGCAAGCTGCCTTTTTGTGCGGGGCTCCTGCCTGCATTGGCGCCTTTTTCTGCCCACAAAGAAATCCCAGCAGTCCTGATAGAGCTCCAGTGAGCTGACTAAGTCCCCCGTCTCACTCGCTCATACTGTTTCTCCCACTGCTGCAGGCTGGCCTGTTGTACTGGGCCCCTGCCTGTATTGATGCCTTTTTCTGCCCACAAAGAAATCCGCAGCAGTCCTGACAGCGCTTCGGTGAGTTCACTCACTTCCCCATCCCTCACTCACTCTCTCGTTCTGTTTCTCTCAGTGCTGCAGGGTGCCCTTTTGTACTGGGCTCTTGTGTTGGGGCCTTTGTCTGCCCACAAACAAATCCGCAGCAGTCCTGATAGAGCTCAGTTGAGCTCGGTCACTCCCCCCTCTCACTCGATCGATCTTAATCTGTCCCAAACACTGATTTTCCAGAGTGACCGTGCTATTGTCTGGCAGGAGTGCAAAAACATACTGTAGCCAGGATGTGAAAAATGAGAGCTGTAGTGTTCATAACGAGTTGTGGAAAAATGCTACTGTTGAAAATGTGGCGTGACAGTATTACAAATTTGCAAAGTTACAAGGATGCGTGGAAACAGTTCAATGCATGCTGGTAACACAGTCTTGTTATGGCAGTCCTAACAAACATAGAAACATAGAAACATAGAAGTTGACGGCAGATAAGGACCGCAAGGCCCATCCAGTCTGCCCATTTCTTTTTCTACCTTATAAATGTACCATCGGCCTTTGCTCTGTCAGTGACCTATCTATTCATAGTCATTTGTATTGCTCCCTTATGCCTATCCCATGCCTGTTTGAAGCCCTGCACTGTATTCATAGCCACCACTTCTTGTGGTAAGCCATTCCATGCATCTACCACCCTTTCTGTGAAAAAGAATTTCCTCACATTCCCCTTAATCGACCTCCTCTAATCTCATGCTGTGTCCTCTTGTCCTGCTATTTTCTTATATTTAAACATGTTAGACTCTTTCACCTTGTTTATGCCCTTAAGGTGTTTAAATGTCTGATCATATCCCTCTCTCCCTCCTTTGCTCAAGGGTATACATATTGAGCTCCGTTAATCTGTCATATATGTCTTCTGATGCAGTCCCTGCACCATTTTGGTTGCCCTTCTCTGGACTGCCTCAATTTGGTTAATGTCCTTGTGAAGGTGTGGCCTCCAATACTGCAGTACTCCAGATGGGGCCTAACCAATGTCTTGTACAGAGGATTATTACCTCCCTCTTACGACTTGTGATACCCCTACTATACACCCTAACACCCCTAGCCTTACCTACTGCTTTAGAGGTCTGCTTGGATGATTTTAGGTCATCAGTGATGATGATGCCCAAGTCTCTTTCTTCCTTTGTGACTGCTAGCAACTCCCTCCCAGCCTATAAGTGGCTTCAGGGTTTCTCTTCCCTATGTGCATGATTTTGCACTTCTTTGCATTAAATCCAGTTGCCACTCTTCTGACCATTCTGCTAGTTTATCCAGATCTCTTCTCATTCTGCCCACCCCATCTGGATCATCTCTCTGTTGCAGATCTTGGTGTCATCTGCAAACAGACAAGCCTACCCTCTAGTCCATCTGCGAGGTCACTAATGAAGATGTTGAATAGGACTGGCCCCAGGACTGATCCTGAGAGTACCCACTTGTGACTTGCATCTCTTCTGACTGTATGCCATTTACCACCACTCTCTGTTTTCTGCCAGTCAACCAGTTTGCCACCCAGTTGACCAACCCTGACCCACGAGCCTACCTAGCTTATTTATCAATCTTCTATGTGGAACAGTGTCAAAAGCTTTGCTGTGAAGTCAAGGTGGCGACATCAACTGCTCCCCTTGGTCCCACCACTCTGGTTACCCAGTCAAAGAAATCTATGAGATTAGTTTGACAGGACCTTCCTTTATAAACCCATGCTGTCTTGGATCCTGTGCCCCTATGGATTCCAGGTGTTGCACTATCCTTTCCTTAAGGAGTGCCTCCATAATCTTGCCCACTACTGAGGTAAGACTGACCGGTCTGTAGTTCCCGCCTCCTCCTGCCACCACTCTTGTGGAGTGGGATCACATGAGCTTTCTCCAGTCTTCTGGGACCTCTCTGTGCTCAGAGACTCACTAAACAATTCTGCTAATGGCTCTGCTAGTTCCTCCTTTAGCTCCTTAAGTACCCTGGGATGTATGCCATCAGGTCCCATTGCCTTATCCACCCTGAGGCTAGCAAGCTCTTGCCCTTTCTTTGTGAAGGGAGTAGTGCTCACCTCCCTCCCCCCTGTGTCCATGATGCTGAGCTGTGGGCCCTGCCCTACCTTCTCTTCAGTAAATACTGAGCAAAAGTATCTATTTAGGATAGATGCCTTTACAGGGTCCTCCTCCGCACATGCTCCCTTTTCTCCATTAAGCTTAGCAATACCCCCTCTGGACTTTCTCCTTTCACTAATGTATCTATAGAAAGTCTTGTCACCTTCTTTTACTGTTCGTGCTAGTGTTTCCTCAGTTTGGGACTTTGCCTGCCTTACTGCCTTACCTGCTTCCCTTAGGGCAGTTTGGTATGCCTCCCTATCTTCATCCCGCTGTGTTCCCTTATATTTTCTGAAGGCCAGCCTTTTGGCTCTGACCTTTTCTGCTACTATATTTGAGAACCAAAGTGGTTTCCTTCTTCTTTTGCACTTCCTTTTCTGTCTAACACAATGGGATGTTGCTTCAAGTATTGTATCCTTAATGCTTGCCCACTTTGCCTGTACCTCCTCACCTGTGTTTCTTTTTGCCAGGGCTAGCTTAACTCTGTTGGCCATCTTATCAAAGTCAGCTCCTCTGAAGTCCCATATTTTTGCCTTGGAGCTCCATTGAGCTCGCTTACTCCCTTTCTCTCACTCACCCATTCTGTTCTGCCGGCGCTGCAGGCTGCCCTTTTCTACTGGGTTCCTGCCTGCGTTGCTGCCTGCTTATGCCCACAAAGAAATTTGCAGCAATTACAATACAGTTCTGTTGAGCTCACTCACTCACTCATTCTGGTTTTCCTGCCACTGCAGGCTGCCCTTTTGTACTGGGCCCTTGCATGCATTGCTGCCTTTTTCTGTCCACAAACAAATCTGCAGCAGTCCCAACAAAGCCCCGTTGAGCTCACTGACTCCACCTCCCTTACTCGCTCGTTCTGTGTCTCCTGGCGTTGCAGGTTGCCCTTTTGTACTGGGCTCCTGCCTGCATTGGCGGCTTTTTCTTGCCAGAAAGAAATCTGAAGTAGTCCCGACACAGCTCCACTGAGCTCGCTCACTCCCCCTCTACCACTCTCGTATTCCGTTTTTGCCGGTGCTGCAAGTTGGCCATTTGTACTGGGCTCCTGCCTGCATTGCCACATTTTCTGCCACAAAGAAATCTGCAGCAGTCACAGTAGAGCTCCTTGAGAGCTCGCTCACTACCGCTCTGTCACTCGCTCGTTCTGTTTCTCTTGGCGCTGCAGACTGCACTTTTGTATGGGGCTCCTGGCTGCGTTGGCACCTTTGTCTGTCCACAAAGAACTCCACAGCTGTCCCCGACAGAGCTCCGTTGAGGTCGCGCAGTCTCCCTCTCTCATCGCTCATTCTGTTTGTCCTGACACTGCAAGCTGCCCTTTTGTACAGGGCTCCTGCCTGCATTGCCGCCTTTTTCTGCCCACAAAGAAATCCCAGCAGTCCTGATAGAGCTCTGTTGAGCTCACTAAGTCCCCATGTCTCACTCGCTCATATTGTTTCTCCCACCGCTGCAGGCTGGCCTTTTGTACTAGGCCCCTGCCTGTATTGACACCTTTTTCTGCCCACAAAGAAATCTGCAGCAGTCCTGACAGCGCTTCGGTGAGTTCGCTCACTCCCTCTCCCTCACTCGCTCTCTCATTCTGTTTTTCCCAGTGCTGCAGGCTGATCTTTTGTACTGGGCTCTTGTGTTGAGGCCTTTGTCGGCCCACCAACAAATCCGCGCAGCAGTCCCAACAGAGCTCAGTTGAGCTCGGTCACTCCGCCCTCTTGCTCGGTCGATCTTAATCTGTCCCAAATACTGATTTCCCAGTGTGACCATGCTATTGTCCGGCAGGAGTGCAAAAATGTATTTTAGCCAGGATGTGAAAAATGACAGCTGTAGTGTTCATAAGGAGTTGTGAAAAAATGCCACTGTTGAAAATCTGGCGTGACAGTATTACAAATTTGCAAAGTTACAAGGGTGCGTGGAAACAGTTCAACGCACGCTTGTAACACAGTCATGTTATTGAGTTTCGTCACCAAATTTTCAACATAGGGATTTTAGGACCTCTCCTCATGAACAGTGCCGCTGTCAATTTCTTAATCTGTCCTGAACACTGACTTCCCACAGCAACCACGTTATTCTGCGCAAGAACTGTAAAAACACATTTCAGCCAGGATATGAAAAATGGCAGCTGTACTGCTTATAAGGAGGTGTGAAAAAATGGCACTGTTGAAAATCTGGTGTGACAATATCACAAATCTGCGAAGTTACAAGGGTGCGTGGAAAGTGCGCAACGCACACTTGTAACACAGTCAATTGATGGGCTATCATCACCAAATTTTCAACATAGGCATTTTAGGACCTCTGCTCATGAACAGTATCATTGTCATTTTCTTAATCTGTCCCACACAGTGATTTCCCACAGCGACCGCTCTATTCTGCGCCGGAAGTGCGAAAACATATTTTGGCCAGGATGGGAAAAATGACAGCTGCACTGTTCATAAGTAGGTGTGAGAAAATGGCAATGTTGAAAATCTGGAATGAAAATATTATAAATTCGCGAAGTTACGAGTGTACGTAGCAACTGCTCAACGCACGCTCGTAACACAGTCATTTTATGGAGTATCGTTACCAAATTTTCAACATAGCCATTTTAGGACCTCTACTCATGAACAGTGTCACTGTCATTTTCTTAATCTGTCATGAATACTGATTTCCCACAGCGACCACACCATTCTGCACCGGAACTGCGAAAACACATTTCAGCCAGGATGAGAACAATGACAGCTGTACTGCTCACAAGGAGGTGTGACAAAATGCCAATGTTGAAAATCTGGCATGAAAATATTATAAATTTGCCAAGTTACTAGTGTACGTAGCAACTGTGTAACGCATGCTCGTAAAACAGTCATTTTTTGGATTTTTTTTACCAAATTTTCAACATAGGCTTTTTGAGAGCCCACCTCATGAACACTGGCACTGTCGTTTCGTTACTCAACCCCGAAGGGTGATTCCGTGCAGTGACCACAAAATCACCTCTCGGGGCCGATTAACGCCATGACAGTTCAAGAATTCATGAGGAGGGGTCCCAAAAACCCCATGTTGAAAATTTGGTGAAAAATTCCCAAAATGCCCGAGATATGCACTAAAGTTGAAAAACCCTATTCATTACATTATACAGCTTACCGGCATTTCCTCAGTTTGCGGTCGGCTTTGAAGAGTGCAGACATGTTGCCGGTCCAGCAAAATCATCACACGAGCTCCGGAGGTAAGTATGGGGTATGGGGTGTGGGGAGGCAGGGTGCGAGTGGGTGGGTGCAGGTTGTGGGGGGCAGGGAGACTGGGAGGGACCGTTTCCTTTTACAGGTTGTAACAAAATAAGACATCGGGGACCAGTTTCTGATTGTAACAGGTGCTTTGGCATGATGGGGTGGGCTCTGGCATTCCTGTGTGGGTGGGTTGGCCGTGGGGATGGGCACCTGCTGGCAAACAAGGCAAGGGGAGGATGCTGCTGGGCCGAGGGTGATTGGGCACCTCAGCCACAGCAAGGAAGGGGGTATCATTATGCCGACGAATTGGGCACCCGTCGGTAGGAACAAATGGTGGGTAATCATTATACCGATGGGATTGGGCACCCGTTGGCAGGAACAACAGGGGTGGGGATAATCATTATGCCGAGGTTGGGCACCCGTCGGCAGGAACAATGGGGGTTACAGAATGCCGACGGAAGTGGGCTCCCCCGTCAGCAAGTAAACACGGTGGGGGAGGGTATATTGTTTGTGAACACGGTGGCAACCCACCGCCATGTTCACAAGCAATATCAGGGATCCCACATCCCGCCCTGCAATGATGGGTCGCTCCCTCATTGCAGCCGATGGCTGATGCTGCAATGACGAGGCAGCCCCTGACTGCAGCAGCTGATTTTTTAGAAAGTTGTGGCACGCTGGCTGAACTAGTGTCAGCAGCAGTGTGCCACGGCATTGGGGGATGGGGGACAAGCCTTTGCAGGCTGTGGGGGCATTGGGCACAATAGTGCCATACCTCCACAACCTGCTTCTGGAGAAACCTGCTTCAACATGTTTCATGCGCATGCGCGCAATCAACATAAAAATTAGGAAACCCATTTTAAAATCACAATACAGGATCTCAGGGTGTGTGCAACTGAGGGATAATGGCACTTATCAGGTGTAAAGCTTTGGCTAACTTGGGCTTCAGTGCCCGAGGCGTACTGTTATCCCACAAAAATGCACACCCTGTCATGCCTTATCATTTAATTATGCTCCACCATATCAAAAGCTTTTGGCAGGTCAAGAAAAATTGCTGGGGTCAGGTCATGTGGTAGGCAGAACGATGTTGTGATGATGTCATAGCCTTAGTCTCACCTGTCCTCACAGTAAGCAATGAGGCAGGTAAGGAAAAAAAACTCCACTTGTGGACGGAGATCCTATGAATTGGGATGTAAAGCACTGAATTCTGTTTTTAAACTCCACCCCAAAGAAACTCATTAATGGGCTAATCCAGAGTGGGACTGACCTGCACAGCTGTGCTCTACACCCCCGATGTAGATCATCACTGGACAACTTCCACACTGTCTGTTCGCTCCCTGCCCACATGTGCAGAGTATTGTGCTGGCACAGGGGGTGGTCCAGTGGGCAGATCTGGGCTGGATACAGGGTATTAAATGGGTCACCCATATAGTGGGTTCCCTGATCTGTGAGAATGGGGTATTGTGGAATGCAGTATCTATCACCTACTGTATTTGTTAGATTTAAAAATCTAAAGGAAGAAATATACTGTAGGTGCTGTGCCACTCTGTCCCATCCTGCCCTCCATTCTGGATTGAAGGACTGGAGCAACTACAGCCATGAGGGTGCTCTTTTTGGTCTGAAACATCTTCTGGTAGCTGAGCTGAGGGGTGCATAACATGTATGCTAGGGTCCCCCCCCCCCCGGCATAAGCTCAGCACCCTTCTGGCATGCTCTGCAGTGCGTATATCATGCTGGGTATTGCGGCGAGTCCTGGTATGTCCCCTGATGGTTTGTCCCTGGTGTTGGCTCAGTGCCCTTCTGGCATGCTTTGCACTGCATATATCATGCTGGGTAGTGCTGTGAGTCCTGGCATGTTCCCTGATGGGCCACCCCTGGTGTAGGCTTAGTGCCCTTCTGGCATGCTCCATAGCGCATATTTATTTATTTTTATTTGGTAACTGTGTAGGTACACTGGTCCCAGGAACCATTTTCCAGTACGACCTGGGTCATATACATGGCACATACAGTACAAGATGGACATGTAGGGGGGGGCGACTATGTGATAAACCATTTATGTTGTTTAGTTGCCATTGACCTCAAGTAACCTCTCAAGTGGTGGAACCACAGGTGAAGGTTACGAGAGATCAATGACAACTAAATAACATAAATGGTTTATCACACAGTTGCCCTCACCCTCACCCTTCCCAGCATATTCCATTTATGCAATAGGATGACTGGCTTAGTGCAGTCTTGCTTAGTGTGGGTTTGATTTGAAAAATATGTTTTGTTTTTTGGTATTTCTTTGTGTATTAAACCTCCTCCACTTCTGAGGAGTGCTGTTGCCATGGCTGTCACCATGAATGCTGCATCATGACATCTGCATTGACTGCACTAGATTGTTGCTGATTGCTTAAGGAAGTAGAGTTTCAAAATGTTGGGGCTAGCATGGTGGCAAATTTAAGTGAGGGGAACGAGTAGAGGAATCCGTGGTTGAGCTCTCGAGTTATGGAGAATTTTTTTACGTTTTCTTAAGTTTTTGAATTTAAAATTAAAGTAGTCCTTTTGTGCTAGAAAGCACGAAGGTTTGTGGATGGTCTGGGAGTGAGTGGTAGGACCGGGAGAGTATGGAGCGAATGGCTATGAAAAGCAGTTGTAATGGGACCGGGATGAAGAAGACCAACCAGAGTGAGCAGGAGCATATGGGCGAGTTGAAGTAAACTAGAGAGGTACTGTAGGTTGTAGGGAAATGGCATTATGGTGTGAATTTGTGTTGTGCCTTAGCCTACATGGCACTGTGCTGTCTTGTGCCGTGAGGACAAGAACTTCATTAGATCGGGGGTGGACCGTCATGGACCACAGCAGAACAGAGTGCAGGAATGCCTGATGCTGGGGATGTGTATTCTGTGTTTGAAGCCATGGTGAAAGTGAAAGTAGTGCAGACTGTTCGGTGCGGGGGGGGCAGTGACGTAGTAATTATGTATATAAACAGAGTGTGACATAGTAATTGTGTACATAAATTTATGTACACAGTTACTCAGAAAAATGTGTTTATCACACTCCGTGTATGTCCACCCCTACTGCATAAATGGAAATGTAATACATGGAGATAGGCAAATAATACTATCCTATCCCATACAAAAAAATCCCAGTAATACAACAGTAGCCAAAGTGATAATACCATCATTCCTCCCTGATAATACTATCGTTCAGAGGTAATAATACTATCACTGCTGCTCTGAACGATAGTATTATCAGTTAAACAGAACAGCGCAAGCCCAAGACTCACAGCTGGTTGCTAAGCAGCCAACTGCAGTCGCTAGACTCACGATGTGAGATTTCCAAACCGTGCTTCATGGTTGGCTGCCTTTTCTCTCTGAGAGGGCAGAATACTTTCAAAAAAAATGGTGGCTGTCTCACTTAGCGAGAGTAACTTGTACCCACAAAACTTGGGATCTTTGCTTTTGCCTGGACGTTTTTTACCCCACAAGACAACAGTACCTCGTTTATCCTGCATTTAGACGGAGGAAAAAAACAGGTAGGACTTCCTAACGAGTGAGGACTTGCTAGCAAGTGGGAGGCAGAGCGGCCGTGGGGCAGCTGAGAACCAGCCAGCAAGTTTTTACTGCAGTGCTTCGGTGGACATTTTCGCAGGCTGTGAGGAGAACAAAAATCATACTGAAACATTTTTATATGGAATTTGGCTCCATATAATACAAAAAATAACACATGGGGTGTATGCATTACAAAGGAGTACTCTCATCTCGAGGTTCTGGGGACATGGGAACCTCTTGAGCTTCGCTCTCGAGGTTCCCATGTCCCCAGAACCTCTCGATGGGATTACTCCCTTGTAATGCATGCACTCCTATGTATTATTCTATTTATAATACATGAGATACAGCAGGGGTCTGCAACCTTTTCAGGACTGAGAGCCACATGTCCTCCTGTCATAACCGGTCTGATTACCACAGAGTCATATGAGTCTATGCATATCAGATGTCCTTTTCAAAGCATCACTGTACTAAAGTTCATCCCACAATGCTATTTGAATAAAGTGGATGTTAATTAATTAGAACACTACAAAAAGCAAAGCATTGAAAAAAGTGTAATTTATCAATTGTTTTCAAAAACAGTGATTTATCATCCAATACAAATGTGCAAAAGTTTCAACCAGCAGAGTATGCAAGTGCACAAATTACAGTGTACTTTACCAGGTTTGTTTGTCAAGGCCAAAACTTTTATTTATTTATTAGCTTTTGGTAACCGGGTAAGTGCACTAGGCAAAAACATCCTACCTATTTTCAGGTACGACCCGGGAGAGTACAAAATCACAACATAGTATGAGCACAAAATACAATCAACAGTAGTACACAAACTGATACATAGTGCAGGAGAACTGTCCAATAAATACCATGACAGAGGACAGCCACCGAATAGCATACACCAGCTGGAAAACACTAACAGTGGTCAAGTTATCAAACATCACATAAAGCAAAAACAAGCATTATGGGCAGTCTGACAGGCGTAGCTGGGAAACAGGAAGGTAGGCACTCTAAATCAGACTTGTTTGGACTAGGAGTGGGAGAAACAGATAGATAGAGTCAATTAGTTATAAGAGGCAAATCCCGAAGGATGAGCTGGTAGCAGACTAGATAGACAAAGTTGAGACATAGTTTAGGTGGGAAGACAGGCAGAAGTTAAGTGCAAACACAGTTATCCAGCAAGAAGAGGAGGGAAAAAGAATGTGTTTAAATGAGAGATGAGATGAGGAGTTCCCGACATGGATGGGGAAGGAGTTCCAGAACCTAGGTGCAAAATAGGAGAAGGCTTGTTCCCCCATTTTCATGGAGCAAGGCAGCACAAATAGCAATGGGGAGGCAGAGGATCTGAGGGTACAGAAGTGAGAGACAGGAGTAAGCATGTTGCCCAGATAGGATGGATGAGGAGATCTTGTTAAGGAGTCAACAAAACACCCAAGGGTGTAGGAATGAAAGGCATTGGGAGACAGCCATTGTAAAGCAGAATAGAGAAGACAGTGATGGGTAAGGTGGGGAACCAATAGGGCAAATCTACTAATATTATTGTAGGATGTATTCCATTTGGGAAGAACTCCTGTGTTGGCTTGAGAGAGCACTGGCACTGCATATAGCAGCTGTGGTAGTAAGACACCTCTCACAACTGAGATCCTGGCAGCCGGGGTTAGAGAGTGTTGCACTCTGTAGGCTGCTCCAATTTTGGCATTAACAGAGCGGCATACCTCAGTGACATGTGTAGAGCAGTTGAGTACCATGTTGAGCATTACCCCAAAATACTTGAAGGATGAGGTGTTGGAGACCGCAGTCCCATCACAGCAGTGCATCAGAAAATTGGGGGACTCGGAGGTCACCTTCCTGGCAGACCCAAAGAGCATGGCCTGAGTCTTGGACACATTGAGGACTTGGTAGTTGGATGAAAACAAGGATTGAAGGGTCTGAAAATTGGGGTAGAGACATAAATAGATGTTGACAACAAACTTAGAAGCCGAGTACAACACCAGGTCATCTGCATACATGATAATATTGCAGTGAGGAGAGGGAGTAGGTATATCACTGATGAAGAGGGAGAAAAGTAAAGGACCTAGAATCGATCCCTGTGGAACACCACAGGTGATCAGGATGGGGAGGAGAGAGACTTGCAGAAGAAGACTGCCTGAGACCAATTTTCAAGGTAGCTGCCAAACCAGGAGAGGGTAGAATCAGAGGCACCGAGCGAGTTCAGTTTGGCCAAAAGTAGAGGGTGATGAACCATGTCAAAAGCTTTGGAGAGATCAATGAAGATCGCCCCAGTAAATAAACCCTTGTCCATGTTATTCTTAGCATCACTGGTAAACTGAATGAGAGCAGTAGTTGTGTTGTGCCCGGCCCTGAAACTGTGTTGAACAGGGGACTGAAGGTCAAAGTTCAGAAGGTGCACAGTGACCTGCCGATGGACGAGTTTCTCAAGCAGCTTGCTAAGAGTTGGCAGGAGGAAGATGGGTCTGTAGTTAGACATGATCCTGGCGTCCACTTTCTTAAGGATAGGAATAGTTCTTGCAACTTTCCAGACCAGAGGCACTGAGGCAGTGCTGATGGAGAGGTTAAAAAGTCTGGGTACAGGTGCCGGAAGACAAGAGGCAAACTGCCTTAAGATACTAGGATAGATACCATCAGGGCCCACACTACCTGACGCCGGGATTGACTTTAATGACTTATGTACTTCTAGATAAGGGACCGATGACAACTCTAGGGCTGGGACAGCAGCACCATATGGGGATGGGGATACCAGGTGAGTAGTATTCGAAGGAAGGGGGGGTCGGCAGTGTGGAAAATTGAGAATTAAAGGCATTTACTATGGTAAGGGGGTTATTGCAGTGAGTATCATTTATAAGCATATCATTAGGAGTCACAGGCTTATTGTTCCCCAGTATTTCCTTGATTTGGGACCAGTACCTTTTAGGATTTAAGGTAGAAAAACCTGAGCAAATTATGGTGGTATATACTCTTGGCGGAACAAATCTCCCTTTTACAGGTGTTGCAAAGAGACCTGTAGGCCTCAAAGTCAGCTTGAAGGGAAGATGACTTCCATACTAACCAGAGATTATCCCTCTGTTTCAACAGTTGCAGCAGGGGACACTTAAGCCACTTGGTGACCTTATCTTTTACTCTACATGTGGAGACTGGGATGTGATGGTTCTGAATGGAGAGCAGGGTACTGTTAAAGTATTCGGCCGCTATGTTTATGTTGTTTGTCATGTAAAGGGGAGACCAGTCAACCATGTTAAGATCATGCCGGAAAGCTGCAGGGTTGAGTTTAGAGATGTTAGAGAAAGATATGACCTTAGGTGGGAAGGAGGGGGAGGACGTGTCCCAGGTACAGTAAACAGGGCAGAGATCGCTTATAGAGTCAGGAAGAACACCCACAGAGGGGAAGTTCTCCTTCCTATTAGTCAAGATCCAATCTATTAGGGTGCTAGTGGATCCCTGATGGGAGATTCTGATGGGGTCCTGGATAAGTTGAGAAAGGTTTGCCTTGCTAATAATGGTGGATAAGAGAGAGGTACTGGGCACGGCCCAATCCTGATTAAAATCTCCTAGGCATATAACCTTATTTCTCCCCGATGCGGAGGGCACCAGTTCAATAAATTCTTCTAGACCCATCCTAGCGTTTCTAGGGGGGATATAAATGCAGAAGATATGGATCTTTTTAACTCTACCAAGTAATAGAAGTGCATGAAGCAACTCACAATTAGACAGGGATGGATCCTGTATGACAGTCACATTGAGGTGAGGCTTGTAGTACAGTGCCAGGCCACCCCCTCTTTTGGAGTTAGGGCGATCAACCCGAAGCATATTATATCCTGGGATAGAGCAGAGGGACTCAGCAATATTTGGCTTTAGCCAGGTTTCAGACAAGTCAAGTATGTCTGGATCATTAGAAGTAATCTAAGCCTCTAGTTCAGAGAGATTGGCAGTAAGGCTCCAGATGTTAAGGTGGGCAAAGGTGAACCTAGGTGCTTGAGTCCCATAATTGGAGGAGGGAGACCGGAAGATGGTATTAGAGTTAGTGGGTCCAGGGTTGGTCTCATCATCCCCTGCTAAGATTAGGCATAGGCTAATAGTCCAGAAGGAGGCAATTCTGACACCGTGAGAGACACACACCGAGAAGATAGTGTACCTCCGTAGGATACCCCTAATTACAACCCCAAGGTATTTATTGTGTAGCCCCATCAGTGGTTCAGGTTGTGGGGTGGGTTCGAAGAGTAAGCTGGAGTGGCAAAAATTGTCAGGAGAATAATAAAGGTGAGCTGGGGGAGGGTCAGATGGTCCTGTCAATAGTACTAGACAAAACATAACACCTACAATTGTCAGGACAAGATTAGTAGTCCTAGAGAACATTGTGAGACAGGTCTAAGGCAGTGGTAGCTAGGAAGGAGTGGAAAGTCAGACAGAGCCACAAGTCCCCAAATGTAGTGAAAGTCCCAGTAAGCAGGGAGCAGCTACTGAAAATATAGTTAGAGCAGAAGTACAGGTGCCCTTTAGTGTGGAGCTAGTATAAGGAGACAATGAGAAATGTGGTAGATAGAAAAAATCATGTGAGACACCTCCCTATATATGAAACACCAGCTAAGGGTGAGAGGGTATTGGGAGGCGGGTGGGAGCAGTCACGAAGCGACTGTGTGGAGCGACCTTTCAGCACCCGAACAAAGCCTCACTTGATATGGGCTGTCAAGCTGGGTGCACAATTTGTGCAGTGATTAACAAGTGCTTCAATGGATAGTTTCCTTTCCAAATCCTCTCGGAGAACTGAAGGAGTTTTAGCCATGCTTTTGTAGCTATAAGAGCAAATGGTTAGTAACTCCACCTTAATTCCTTTCCAAATACTTATATACAGTAGAATATACCATAAATGAAAGCAGTGCTGAACAGTACCCTTGTTACTGGTCAACAATAGATTCATCAAGCACAACAGAAACAGAAAACTGACCTAATATCATAAACATAGCTAAAAATATCCATATTCCACAAAATGTTTTTTTGCGTGGTCCTTCATAGTCTTATGCAGAGAAAAGGAGGTCTTAAACTTTGCATGCAGTAAAACTCTACTTTCTTCCTTGAAATTTGCAAGTCCATATGTGGCCATTTTGAAAACTGTATCCTTCATAACCTCTCAATCCATGGGGCTGCCTATCCAAAGCAACTACAGGGCTCCGGTGAAGCTGGCTAGTTGCAAGCCAGGAAGTCAAATTTTGGGGCCCAGAGTTTTTTTTCCTAGTGCAGAAAATACTTTCCCTATGCCTCTCCTTCATATTTATTAGCATCTGAAGAATGTTTGATTGTGATATACCCCTGGAATAGTCTTATATATAATGGGCAAAAAAATCCCTGTTTTCTGATTGGCTGAGACTTGGTTCTAGCTGTTGCACTAAGACAGTGCCACCACTGGCTAAAACAAGTCCCTGTCAACCAGGGCAACTTACAGAATTCATAAGTCACATATTTCCTAGTTTCCATCACAAACATGGCTACAGCCTTTACTCATATGTAAAAAACTTCAACTAGGCCTTAAAAATAAAAGTCCATTAAATTAAATAAAATACTTAAATAATTTAATGTTATTTACACTCATGAGCCCCCTTACACACATACACAAATTTAAAAATCAAGTACTATTCAGAGTTTCCACTGCTGTTGTTTCTTTGATGATCATGAAAAATCCCCCACCTATCTCTACCACTTTGCCAGAGAACTCCCTGGTCCTTACCTGGCAACAGATACAATTGAGGTTCTGGCTCCACTTCAGACCTGTGTGTGTGCCTTTCTTTGTATGCCAGTTGAGCTCTGAAGAATGTTGAATTCATGCATTCCATGTTACCATTCTGTGTGTGTGTGTGTGTGTGTGTGTGTTTTGGGGGGAGCATTCTACTACTGGAATAATGCAGAGCTTTGAATTCTTCTATTCCATGGTAAACAATCACACAATGTATTAAGTGTGAAGAAAGATGACTGACAGGTAAAAACATCTGTGGAAGGACTATTTTACATTTTTTAGCAACATTTTAGTATATTTTTTATGACTTTGAAAACTTTAGAATGTTCTTTTTTTGAAAGTTACCTATGGGACCATTTTATATAAGCAATAAGACATGGCTGGGTGTTGGTTGTACTGAGATACCCGCACACCCAGAGGCTGAAGGCACTCAACCTGCAGTCTCATGCCTAACCCCGCCTCTGGGTGTGTGGGTATCTCAGTACTACCAACTCCCAGCCAGGTCTTATTGTTATATAGTGTATGGTATAATGCTGTTCTGCATGGAAATCCATGCCTAGAACAGCACTGCTGTGCTGCAATAGCTATGTCACTTTCTCTGTTGTGCTGCACTAGCTACATAACTACTACAACACAACAACTTGGAATGCGTTCACGCATGCGCGTTCTGGTGACCTCCGCTTTTTAGGAAACAGCTGTGGTGGTATGACTTGGCCTGGGAAGCAAGCAGTGATGAAAAAACACAAAAGTAAGGACACTGATGTTAAGTTATGAGCGCCGATACAATATAAAAAACAGTGTATGATCGCTCATATACAAGAAGGATATTTTTTACTCTCTAGGTTTCTGTGGTAATGAAACCTCGAGAACAGCACTCTAGGGGCCAGATATTCAAAACTTTGCCCCGGGACTAAATTAGCACTGCCTGGAGAGCAAACTTAGCCCAGAGCACAAAGCAAGCTATATTGAAAAGGAAATAGCCCGGTGCTAATCCTGCTGAATACAGCAGTCTAAGGAAGCCGGGCAAACCATTTTGGGAGTGCAGGGCAAAAATAGCCCGGGAATAAGACAGCACTGAATATAGCAATGGGGAAGTGCAAACTGCAACTGCAGCTCATTAGACTCTGTAGCAAGCCGGTGTTGCAGGTGGAGAACATTGTGTGTGATTGCACAGAGATGTCTCACAGCTACTGCAAACATACCTCTCAACCTCCTGCCTCATAAATCAGGGACAAGGCTTAAAACAAACAGGGACAAAGGTTTAAAATCAAGGACACACCTTAAAAATTGGTGATATCCACTCAGGAAGCTGGTAGAATAAGTGGTTTAGTGTAAAATGCATTTTCTAAGGAAGAACACGTCAGTAACATTAATGTTTGACATTATTTTATGCTTACAACCCCCACTGTCTGGTCACGGAAACACAATTTTTAGGAGGGACAGAGTAAATTCTGAGGTAAAATCAGGGACAGTTGAGAGGTATGACTGCAAACAACAATGTAAGCCACACACTGTAGAACTGTGCTATGCTGAAGTGAGGTTTGCCCGGGGGTAACCTGATTGCACAGTGCTAACACATTAGCCCGGTGCAAACTGGTTAGCCTGGGGCAAACGGGAGCTATATTCAAAGCTCCGATGCAAATCAGCCTACTTAGGTAATCCGTGGGAAAACAGATACATTTGCATCTCATTAAGTGCTGCTTAGCATGTAGCACCATGCAGTTTGCCCGGTGCTACTGAATGGAGCACAAAGCTCCCCCTTTTCGTCAGAATGGAAGTACAGGCTGGACGCTGCAGGTCAAGGCATAACCACAGCATCTCCTGTTGGTTGGAAAAGAAGTACAGGCCGGAAGCAGCAGGAACTGTGTGTTGCCAGGCACAGCTGGTGCATACGTACCCCACAACACCTTGCCTTCTGAATCAGGGACAAGGCTTAAACAAATCGGGGACAAAGGACCACAAACAGGGACACATCTTCAAAAGTAGAGATATCCACCCAGACAGCTGGTAGAATATGGGGCTTAGTGCAAAATGGAGTTTGTAATGAAGAACAAGTCTGTAACTTTAATGCTTGACATTAGTTTGTGCTTATGATTTCCACTGTGTAGCCATGGAAACACAACTGTGAGAAGGGACAGAGTAATATTGTGAGGCAAATTCAAGGACATCCCTGATAATCAGGGACAGTTGACAGGTATGCTCCTGACCCATTCACAATCGAATTAAATGTAATGTCCCTGGTAGTCTAGTGGTCCCCCACCCCTGCATGACTCCCTACCCGTTTCCTTTTAAAATAAGTTTATTTCCATGGTAGTCTAGTGGTCCCTCCACCCCCTGCGTGACTCCTGACCCATTTCCTTTTAAATTAAGTTTATTTCCATGGTAGTCTAGTGGTCCCCACCCTCTGCATGAATCCCGACCCCCGGCCACGGTCAAAGAATACATTTCCCCAGTAGTCAAGTGGTTCCCCCACCCAGCTTTGCACCTCAAGGGACCCCCCCAAACATGGCATCCCCCTGGAGCCGGCAACCAGCTCAGCCTCCTCTCTCACCATGGCGGCTGCTGACTGCAGTATTCAGGAGTGCCACTGTGGTGAATAGATGCGCCTATTCAATACAGTGTCATTTTGAATACTGCGGTCAGTGACGCCGTGGTGAAGACGAGGAGGCTGAGCCAGCCGCCAGCTCCAGGAGGATGCCGTGTTCAGGGGTACCCGAGAAAGCCAGGTGGGGGACCAATGACTACCGGGGAAACGATGTGACCATGCAGGTCAGGATTCATGCAAGTGGTGGGGGACCACTAGATTACAGCAGAAATAAACTTTAAAGGAAACTGGTCGGAAGTCATGCAGGGAGTGGGGGACCACTAGACTACCATGAAAATAAACCTTATTTTAAAGGAAATGGGTCAGGAGTCATGCAGGGGATGAGGAGGACCACTAGACTACCATGAAATAAACTTTAATTTAAAGGAAATGGGTCAGGAGTCATGCGGGGGCCACTAGACTACCATGGAAATAAACCTTAATTTAAAAGAAAACAGGTCAGGAGTCATGCAGGGGTGGGGGGACCACTAGACTACCAGGGATAGATCTTATATTTTACATGGAGAGAGTCGAGAATCCTGGAGGCACCATCACATTACAGCCAGCTTTTTCCTGGCGGTATCTAGCACCCGCTACAGGTCATGCTAATGCCTGTAGCGTGGAGCTATACATTTGAATATGCCATGCTGCTTGCATTCATGGGCGCTCTCCTGTCCATGCCCCTGCATACCACTACCTATTAGCATCAGCACTACCACACAGTGCCAGCGTTAATAGGGCTTTTCAGTATTGCAGCCTCACGCAAATCCAGTGTTATGGATTTGAGCTAGGCGCAAAGGTTTGAATATCTGGCCTAGAGGTCTCGTGTTACCATGGAAACCTCTTGACTGAAAAATATCCTTGTTGTGTATGAGCGCTCATACACTATCCTCTAAATTTTTTGCAGACTTTGGCCCAGATAGTCAAAACTTTGCCCCGGCGCTAAATTAGTACTGCCCAGTGAGCAAACTTTGCTCAGAGCAAAAGCATAACTGTATTCAAAAAGAAATAGCCCGGTGCAAAACCAGCTGAATATATATAGCAAGCTAAGGAAGCCGGGCAAACAGGCCCAGGAGTGCAGGGCACAAATTGCCCAGGATTAAGACAGCACTGAATATAGCAGATAAGACAGCACTGAATATAGCAATCAGACAGAGGCAGTGCAAACACCCACAGAAACAAAGTGTTCGAGGTGTAAGCAGCTTTCTAGGAACACAGGAAAGCAAATTAGCCCTGCCAGACACAACTGCAGTACTAGTGAATGGCATGGAATAACCTGGACCCACAAGTGAAACCAGAATACCACAGAACACTGTCAAATCCTGAGTGCCCCCAAAAAGACACAGGACACAGGAATGTCAAGCATAACAAATTATAATTCAAAAAGGGACAGGTAAGCACAAAGGCAACAGGAACAAATGTACAGAAAAACAAAGAAAACACAGCAGAACACAGTATGCAAAATGGGGTACAAGACAAACATAATGAAAGGAAAGGACAGGCTTAACAAGGGACTGAAAACAATGGGAAAAACAACAGTAACAGTGCAAAAAGGCAATTGTGTACAATATTTACAGTGGAATGGGGAAAGAATGTGGAAGGGAGAGGGATGTGGGCATAGGAAGCAATGGAGGGAAACAGGATGGCAGACATAGGGCTAGGGACAGTGGGCCAGGAACAGGAAGCAGGATAACAAGAATAGGAGGTAGGAGTTAGGTGTGGGCAGGTGCTGGCAAGCATTCATCCAGGATGGCTGTAACCCGTCTTGTTTCAGCAATTGACACAGCCTGCTGTTCTATAAGCGTGCACTGTTGCCGCACCACCCTCCTCAACAGCTCATCTCTGTCTTCAGCCTTTTCTGGACGGGTGGCCCACACTGACGCCCGACGTGGACCTACAGGAGAAAGGGGACCATATCAGGACATAGCTGATGGCCTTAAGGCACCATGTACCACCACATGGTGGACAGTATGCCCCAACAACCATGCCCATGTGCCAGTACAGAACAAACCACAACGCACACTAACATGTGCCTGCAGGGCAAGGCAGTATGTAACAGGCAGCATGCAACACCCCATTGTACATGGACATGCATAGATGTATGCTGAAAAACCTAACACAGTGGAATCCAGCCAGCACAGCGGTGTGCAGTCTGTAACAGTGCAAACAGACAGCCACCCTCTGAGATGCGAACGACAAGTGGACACTGAATGACATGCACATGGGATGACACATGTTGGGACATGCTGCCCACAGTCACACAGCTATGATACACAACACAGATGACACCCACTGGAGAAGGTGCCACAGCTACATACAGGTGTGTAACCAGACATGCCTGTCCTGTACCCCCCCAACAGTGGCCCACCCTCACTGCTGCCCCCCCACAAGAACTGTAGAGACTCAGCCAAACTGCCACCCACGATGCTATAACACAGCAGCTGTACAAATGATGTCAGGAAGCCCTGAACAGGTGGGTGACTGACATAAGTGTGCAACAGTGGCAAGTGACACAGATAGAGACTCGACATGGACCACAGGGACCCAATTACCACAGAGGACAACGACACTGGCAACAGTACAGTAGGGACTGCAGGACAGGTAACCAAGCAGTACACAACCAGGAAAAGTGTCAATGCCCACCCCACACACCACTGGTGAAGAGCATGGCACGGGGCTGTGCCACCACCCAAAGTGGCAGCACCATGAAGACGCACATGCAAGAAGACACACACATGTGAAACAGAGACACAGGCCATGGTCCACCAGTGGCAGGGCAGCGGTAGGCCAATGATATGCACAGGACAGTGTCACCCTGGTGGCCAAGGCATGGCGAGGCACACCCCCCCACTTGTGGGAGCAGCTTCTGCCACAGGGTCTGACACCCAGCACACCATGCTACAACAGAACAACCCCTGCAGCACACCTGCATAAGCTATGCACAAACACCATGCACTGCAGGGACTGAGGGACAGCACCCTGTAGGGGACAATGGCCCCCACAACACAGCTGGAGCCAACAGGCAGGGGTGTAGCCAGGGAGCTCACATCTGCACACCATGTGGACACACTGCTACTTCTCTCCCCATCATTAGATTAGTCTGAGATTAATTGGAATAGGTTTAAATTAAAAGCAAATCAAACAAAATCTTTAATTAGAAAGGTTAAGAAGCAGTTTGAATATAATCTTGTCAATCAAAAAGATAATAAAAAAAAGATTTTTTAATTATATTGGTTCCCTAAAAAATTCAAAAACTAGGATAGGACCGCTTTTAATTAATGATAATTTAGTATCTGATGAACAGGGTATGGCCAATGAATTTAATCATCAGTTTTCTAGTGTTTTAAAAAAAAATGAAACTTTGGGTCAGTATGACTGTTTAAACCTAAATCAAGATATTATATTTACGTCTGCTGAAACTTTTTCTGCCTTGATGTCTTTTAAAACCTCTCCTTCAGTAGGAATAGATAATATTCCTTTTTTTTTCTGAAAGCAATTGCTTATGAATTAGTCGATGTTTTAACATTTCTGTTTAATAAATCTATATCACAAGGTATAGTTCCAAATGAATGGAAACAAGCTCGAGTAATCCCTATTCATAAAAATGGTTCAAAACAGAATATTAAACAATATAGACCGATTAGCTTGACTTCTAGTATAGGGAAAATAATAGAAAACCTTCTCTCACATAAAATGAATATGCATATTATCTAAAATGATCATTGTGACATATCACAATATGGTTTCATAGTGGGTAGATCATGTCAAAGTAATTTAATAAATTTCTTTGAGCCAGTTAGTGTGGCTTTGGATTTAGGCCTTCCTGTGGATGTGATATTTTTAGATTATGAAAAGGCATTTGACACCATATCACATAACATTTTAATAGATTGTCTGGTAAAATTACAGTTTCATAACAATATTATTAAGTGGATTATATATTGGCTAACTGCAAGGAAGCAGCAAGTTAGTATTCGCGGATATAACTAATCATGGAGTGATATTACTAGTGGAGTGCCGCAGGGTTCTGTGCTGGGCCCAGTTTTGTTTAATATTCTGATTTCAAGTATGACAACCTCAGATGGTGTTTGGCTTAACAAATATGCTGATGATGCAAAATTGGGTAGCATTGTTAATAACATTACTTCGGTACAGAATTTACAGTCTAATCTAAATAATATATCTGTTTGGGCTACTAATAATAAACTGACTCTTAATATATCAAAGTGCAAACTTATGCACTTTGGTAAAAACAACCCCATGACTAATTATGAGATAAATAATATACCACTAAGTAAGGTCTTGTCGGAAAAATATTTGGATATTCCTGACAGCAATGATTTTAAATTTACTGAGCATAACAATCTTACAGTCAAAAAGTGTCGTCAGTTAATAAATTGTATTTTTAAAAGTTTAAAAAGCAGAGAAGCTGAAGTGCTCATTCCATTATATAGTAGTTTAATAAGATCTAAAATTGATTATTAGAAACATAGAAACATAGAATTTGACGGCAGATAAGGACCACGTGGCCCATCCAGTCTGCCCATTTCCCTACCTAATGGATAAGCTGCAGATCCTAGTTAACCAGCAGCCTACTTCTTCCTACCCCAACCCCCTAGAATTGCCTTATGACTGTCCCATGCATGCTTGAATTCCACCACTGTTTTTGACTCCACAACCTCCTCCAGAAGGCCGTTCCATGCATCCACAACCCTCTCTGTGAAAAAATACTTTATTAAATTACCTCTGAACCGCCCCCCCATCTTCAAATTGTGCCCCCTTGTTCTTTCACACCTCTTTTTTTGAAAGATGCTACCCTCTTGGACTTTGTTGATTCCCTTGAGGTACTTGAAAGTTTCTATCATGTCCCCCCTCCCTCCTTTCCTCGAGGCTATACATATTAAGCTCCTTAAGTCTCTCTTCATATGTCTTCCGGTGCAGACCCTGCACCATTTTAGTTGCCCTCCTCTGGACAGCTTCACATTCTGTCTATGTCTTTGCTGAGATTGGGTCTCCAGAACTGCACGCAGTACTCCAGATGGGGTCTGACCAGCTGTCTGTACAGAGGGATAATAACTTCCTGTTTTCTATTGGTGAAGCCTCTCCCTATGCATCCCAGTATCCCCCCAGCCTTCCTTACTGCCTTCTCACATTGCTTGCCCACCTTTAGGTCATCTGATATGACTACCCTCAGGTTCCTTTCCATTTTTGTTGTTGTTAGTATCTCACCCCCCATTGTGTACTCTTCCCCTGAGTTTTTGTTTCCCAGGTGCATTACCTTGCACTTCTTAGCATTGAATCTAAGCTGCCATACATTTGACCATTCCTCTAACCTTGCAAGTCCCTTCTCATCCTTTCCACCCCACCTTGTTCATCAACTCTGTTGCAGATCTTTGTGTCATCTGCAAAGAGACATACTTTCCTTCAGTCCCTCTGCAATGTCGCTTATAAAGACATTGAAGAGGACCGGTCCTAATACTGAAACCTGCGGTACCCCACTAGTAACCCCCCTTTCTTCAGAGTGGACTCCATTTACTATTACTCTCTGTGTCCTATTCTCCAGCCAATTCGTTACCCAGACTGTCATCTTGGGACCCACTTCCAGGCTGGCTAACTTGTATATTAATCTTTTGTGTGGGACTGTGTCAAATGCCTTGCTAAAGTCTAGGTAGGCCATGTCCACAGCCCCTCCCTGATCTACTACTTTGGTCACCCAGTCAAAGAAATCTATCAGATTCATCTGGCATGACCTTCCACTGTGAATCCATGCTACCTTGGGTCCTGTGCCCTCTGGCCTCTAGATACTCGACAATTCTTTCCTTCAGAAGTGATTCCATCATTTTCCTATCACTGAGGTTAAACTAACAGGTGTAGTTTCCTGCTTCTGCCTTGCTCCCACTTTGTGAAGGGAATCACATCTGCCCTCCTCCAGTCCTCGGTACCACCCCATCCTCCCATGATTTGTTAAAGAGGGTAGTCAGTGGTGTCACTAGTTCTACCCTTAGTTCTTTTAGAATTCTGGGATGAATCCCATCAGGCCCCATTGCTTTGTCCACCTTCAGTTTTAAGAGTTCTTTCAGAACCCTTTCTTCTGTAAATGGACTGGCATCAACTTCTGTATCCAGAGTGCTGCTACTGTTTGTTTTAGGTACCTCCCCCTCTTCATTTGTTGTTCCTCTTTTTGTACACCAACTCTAATAAAAGATAAGATCATGAAAGAGAAAGTACAAAGAATATTTACAAAAAACATAAAGATTTTAAAAATGCTTCCATATGAAGATAGACTTAGAAATTTAAATCTTTATTCCTTGGAATATCGTTCGACTAGAGGTGACCTATGTTAAGTTCATCGCGCAACTTGAGATGAGGACTTATTTGAAACTCTATGTTTAGAATGGAGTAAATCCTTAAACACTACCAGATCTCATAATATGAAAATAAGGACGTATCTTGCCAAAACTGTAGAGAGAAAAAATTACGTAACACAACAAATTGTTCGCTTATGGAATTCCTTCCCATGGGAGGTAGTAGATACTGTAAACATTGAATTGTTTAAAAGTAATCTGGATGTTTATATGGGTGATTCTAAATATTATTACCACCCAGGTCAGGGGTGGCGAAGTCAAAATGGGCTTGTCCCTTGATTTCGTATTTACCTATGAACCTATTAGGGTGAGCGACCCCACCCCGGAGTGTAGCCAGACAATATACAAACGTACACCAGGACTGTGTTTGTTGCCACCAGTGACATAATAAATGCAACTTATGAAACTCATGACAATGGGCGCTGCCCTGCATGGGTAAATACAAAGCCATGCATTGCTCCCCAAGACACCCACATACCAGCCCACAACCTGTACAGCTGTATTGTCCATGGGATACAAAGACAGTCACAGTGACCAGTCCTCCTAGCGTAGACACCAATGAATAAAATCACAGAAAGGTACAACATTGTCTTTGTTAGGCTTCACAGAAAAAGGAAGCAGTGCAGAGCCTATGTGCTACCGCCCCCACCAGAATTAAAATAGCACACCATGGAGTGCCTGGAGGATGCCGGCCTACTCCCATGCCGCAACAGGCACACATGACATGCACAGCCACACAGACCCGTGTGGCACCATAGGCCCAGAGCCCCCCAACAGCCCCTGTTCATGTACGCCATGGAGGTCAGACAAGGGCACACAATAACATACTAGTATCCACACTACAATGGCAATACACTGGTAGGAAGATACAGGCACCACATGACACTGTGGACCCCTGTTCACCATAGCGTGAATAGCCCTGGCAGGCACTAACAACATGTTCTGCATAGACACTGACACACTATACATGGTAATGCGAATGAGACGTGCCATGGCAGACAGGACAACAGCAGCAGCAGAAACAGCCAGCACAGCAGGATGACCCCAGTAATTCCCCAGCTCCAGGCATAATGACTGGCCGACGGCCATGCACAGACCTGCTTCATCCTGCCACAATGGTGTACATAACAGCAACATGTTGCACATGACAGTACAAGGCAGATAGCAGTGCACATGGCAGTAATGGCATCAGTAGACCAGACATAGAGCCAGCCATGTCACAGGCCGCACAGCAGAAGGCAAGGCACTGGAGGCACAGAAGACAACATAAATGCACGCAGCCAGCATAGCAGGCCCCACTGATGTAACGGTCATGGGTGTGCTGAATGGTGCCACTGGTGTCAAGCATCCAGTGCCCCCCCATCCAGCACATAGTCAGGTATGAACAATGTAGCCCCATGTGGCTGTACATATTGTAGCCACATTGGCTAAGGGGTCCCTGTAAGTGATCACCCTGGAATCCAAATGCAACACAGCTAAATCACATCAGGCCTGGATGACCTAGGCGACTGTGCCATGACACCAGACACAGCACTCCAATGCCTGTAGTGCCAACACAGACACATAGTAGAAATGCACAATGGCACACAGTACTCACACAACACACTCCCATCCCCGTCGCTGCTCTCCGCTGTGCACTGCACCATTGATGGCCCCCTCTGCCTGTCCGTGGTGGGCCTCTGGTCGGCCTGCTGCTCATCCCTCCTGTCTCCGGCGTGGTCTCTGTGCTGTGCAATGGGAAGATGGTACAGCAGCATTACTACTATGTCAGCCACCACGGTACACTAAAGACCACCCTGGACCCTGGTGGCGTAGCACAACACACACATAACCGGCACACAGGCACAGTGCAACACCCAAGCCATGCCAAGCATGACACAGGTCACTGCAGACTGCACAATGCGTGGCCAATGTGTGCAGGGGGTGGAGCCTGACAATGCCATCCCGTAAACACAAGCTGCAACAGCCCCCCCTCCATCATATGTACGCAGCCCCTCTGGATGGTACCTCCTCACACACATGGCAGACTGTAAGCAGAGGAGTCCTCTAACCCGTAATGAGGGAACATAAGTATTGAACCCCTCAACAATAAATTTGGACACACAGACATGACCCAGTGGCATACAACAACCCAAAGGCTACAGATAGAATGACAATGATGACAGAAAGGCATACAGAATGTGGCATGCACACAGCATGACCGTACACAAACGAGTACAGTGCGTATGCTGCCCACACCCATAAGAGTGTGCAGCACAGCAGGGCACCAATGCCATGGAACTGTCACCTGAGCCACTGGCCAGTGTCATTGCACAGACAGAGCAGTGGTGGTGGAGTGCACCACACCCAGACACATACCTGTCAACAGTACCACATTCTGAGGAGCGCTCCTCAGTGTACGTCACAGAAGCTTCCTGTACCACATTGTGAGGACTCAACCCACATGCAGTGGACACATACGAAAGCACAGAGCCGTAGTAAATGATGAGAACCATATACCATACAATGAATTAACAGACCTCTGGAACATAACTGCAAACATTGTGACAGTGTTCTGAGCAGCGTAGGTGTAGCTATGTGTAAGTGATCCACAGTCATCCCACTTATGCCGCATTGCAAGAGGCAATGTACCACAAGTGGTTGTGAAATGGTTGGGAGGTTAATCCAGACAACACACCCAACCACACACTGTGGATGTACATAGTAGGCACAGCTGCAGGCAGCCCCCATGGCAGAACACAGTGGATGTGGCAGGGGGCCAGGTGTCATGCGTCCATGCCACCACAGTAGGTGGTATGGGGCAGTGTGCCACCACAGTGCAGGACATTGCAGACAACACTCCCAAGATGCTCCATCCCCCCTGGTCCACACAGTCCACACACACCTGATTGGAGGCCCCCATGGCAGAAGACCAACATATCGTAGTAGTAGTAAAAGTGTACATTAGTACAGGTAGCAAATGGTAAAAAGTCATTGGGACATAAACCCATGTCCAAGAGTGACCTGTGTCACATATCATTACACAAGGTGCACAACAGTAATAGCATGGTAGATTTGTGCTGAACCCCACCAGCACAGCAACACAGCCCCCTTGATGGTTTGTTAATGTGCCATGGCACACACATACACACACACACACACACACACATGCACACAAGCACACCACCCAACACTCATCCCCACCACCCATTACATTACCGTGGTGAGAGTCATCACATGCCTGGCACAGGCACAGTCCCCTCTCGAACCATCGCCCAGCATCGTTCCAGCAGCGGGCGCTGCCTGCGCCTGATGTCCACATATCAGTGGCGGCGGCACTTCTCCCCATCACGTGGTATTCCCATGAGTGCTGTGAGGCGACAGGCAATTGAAGCCCAGACCTGGCTACGGGGGCGGTCATCCTCCCAGACCTCTCCAAACAGGCACCTATGCCGCTGTTGAGTGAGCTGTACAAGGTTGGCTGTCTTCACTTCATCCCAACGCCTGTCAAGGGCCATCACTGCCCTTTGCCTACATCTCACAGACATTGCTGACACAAGAGGAGGGAAAGGTATTGCTGTACTGGCAACAGACAGCCCACACACCCTGACACTCCCAAACAGTTCAGCCTAGCACCGCACAGAACTATGCAATAGTGCCACACTACCTGGAAGTGTGCACAATGCGCATGTATGACCCTGTCATGACCCCGTGCAGATGTACCAGGCATGCTCAGTGGCAGCATGCTAACATGGTTAGCGCAGCGCTAAGGCACAATAGTGTGGACAGGTTAGCGCGGACTGCCCCAACCCGCGCATGCACCATAGCTGCGCTAATCAGCCCTAGCATGGCGCTATTGCAACAGTGCTGTGCTAAGCATAGTCGAGATAGCCCGACGCTATATAGTTTACCCAGCGCTAAACACTTTGCTCGGCGCTATCATCTGCCATATTCAAACAGCATATGCAAATGATGGTCATTGTGTATGCATGGTGCTAACATGGAGATTAGCATATCATTAGTGGCCCATTAGCATGCTTAACAGGCTTGTTTGCCCGGCTGTGCTATATAAGGGCTAACCTGTGTTGCTTATCGGTAATACATGTTGTTGTGGGATTACTGCTGCAGCACAGGATGTCACTGGAACACTCACAGAGCCAGCCAGGTATGTACTGCATGTGGGCTGACACAGAGGTACAATTCCAGGGACATAGCAGTAGGTTTATGATGTGGTTTATGTTGACTGGGTCCCTAGTGCCAGGCACAACCTGGCCATTCCTCCCAACCTTATGTCCCTCAAATGTGGAACATTGCTCTCAATATGTGGAACACATGAGCAAAATGTGGAACACGTACTCAAACTTTACCTCAGAGGCCCAGAACACTGTTAAACTATTTGCATTTATATTCAGGAGGTCAGTTAGTAATTGAGCTATATATGTTCTGCATCATTTACTGTGGAATAGTGCCTCACAGTGTTACCACTGAATGGCGGGACAACTCCTCACAATGTTGAACAGCGTGCTGTTGTGCCGTACCATGAGGAACGTTCCTCGTATTGTGGTACAGTTGAGAAGTATGGACCTGGGGGAGGGGGATACAGATGACTGCTAATTGACTGTGCCCTGGATGAGGCTGCCGTTCATGAATGTTCTGTGTAGTCACCATGCTGACAACAGTTGGGCATCCCCATGTCACGTGTGCGTGGCTTGATAGCACTGGATGATGGCAGACATCCAGGTCAGGGCTGTAACACATGCTTACTCTGTCTGTTGTATGGTCTGGTCTGCACAATCCGTATGTAGTGCCACAGAGGGGTTCTCAGTCCCAGTGACCTCGGGAGCACAGATGCTCGAGGTGACAGAACACAGGTTGTGTATAACTGTGGCATCATGTATGTGATATATTGTATAGATGTAGTATGTCACATGTGTGCAGTGTGTTGCTCTGCACTCTGTTCCATACTGACACCGACATGTGATGTCTCAAGTGGTTCAAGACTACTGACACCACTGCGGTACTGTGAGGATGGTAACACTGTGCCAGAAAGCCATGCGCTCCTGCAGCAGTGGTGACATCAGTACTGCAGCAGAACATCATAATAACAGCACTACTGCAGCAGCACATAGGGGATACTTGATGGGCAACTCTGCAGCACCAGTGTGTTCCACCACAGAAGGATTCTGAGGCCCGTTGACACTGAGAGCACAGCTTGTAAGGTCCATGGGAATCAGAACCCTGACCCGGCAGGGCACGCTGGTTGTGCATAGCGCTGCTTTGCCTGTCATGTGTATTGCTTATTGTAGTGTTTGCTGACCGGGTATGTGCTGTAGACAAATTTTGTCTCTTTCAGCCACAACCCGGGGGAAGGGGATACAGGTGAATGCCAAATGTCTTTGAAACAGATTATGCTGCTTGTGGTATTCTTGTGAATGGGGGGTACATGCCCATGGCACCATAGATATTCCCTGCACATTTCGGGATGTGCCATGGGGTCTTTAACATCCCCCTGACCTACCACCAGAGCAGGCAGATGGGACCTCAGTCTAACATCTCATCCAACAGACGGCACCTCAGGAGTGCAGCACCCCCTCATGCTGCACTGCAGTGTCACTTATAGGATATTAACCCAGAAGCCTTGTGTGGGACTAGAACCCACAGCCATCTGATCTCCTGGCCACAGGGCATCTGTGCTACCTGCTGAGCCATTGTCTTTACCTGTGTATTGTACTGTGTGCAATCCGTGTGATGTAATAGAGGAGACTGCCTGATGTACAAGTGATAACCATGGTGTAAACTCCTCGAGTGGTTGCTAGGACATCAGTAAACCTCGAGTGCACAGCTCTAAAGGCTTACAATTGCCCTAGCAACCACGAGAGGTGATTACACCATGGTTATCACCTGTACATCAGGCATTGTCAGGTATAGTGGATGGGACTCGTCATGGGAATCCCCCATCATGTGTAAGTGGGCCTTACCCCAGTATTGACTCTGCGGTGCAGCCACATGTATGTGTAGGTACTGTACACACAGTATTGGGATACATGGACCAAATGACTCTGGGCCAGCATAGTACCAGTGTTAACCCCTATCAGACATGGAGATTGCTAGACTCGGTGACAGTACACTGTGACAACTGGACTGTTATAGAACTACTGTACTGAGGCTTCCAAGCACATTCCAGGTGTGTCGAATACCGACTAACAGTGGCAGTCTGTCTAGTTAACCCACTGCTAAGACATAGCTGAGATGAGTTCATATGGTCCTGACATCACACCACTGGGATGCCAGGGCTGTAATCTGCTGGATATCAGCGGGTAATCCGGGCTACCCATACTTTATAGTCCTGTTCTGCATGGATGATAGGCTGACCCAGGCAATGCCAGCCACCTGCCTGTCTGGCAGGAAAGGACCTGATTCCAGGTGTAGTAGTACCACATGAGTGGCTGTATAGTTCCTGCCACTCACAGGTTGCTCCTGTATTGCATGTGTGGGGCAGGCTATGGTATCTGTGAACCATCCAACAGTGGAGTACTGGTAATGGCCTTGGGACTGCAGCTGATGCCTGACTGGTGCAGTGTGGCTGGGCGTGTATGCGGTGGTGCTTGGAGGAACTGGGTGGCCCATTGAGCCTCTTGGATGCCCCTGTGTGGGTAGTGGTGCCCCAGCAGCATCATGCACTGTCCACTGCCCATTGTGCAGGCCATGCTTGACTGACTGCATGCTGTGGTGCTGCAGATGGCAGTGGGATGTGATCAGCAGTGTGGAGGATGCACTCTGGAGTGGGTCAGTAGTCCACTGTGACTGTAGGGTGCATGTACTCCAGTGTGACAACTGCCACAGGTACCCGTGCTGTCACCCATGTCACCGACTGACATGTGCATCACAGACAGCCAACCCCCCACCCCTGTATTGTGCTGTGTGATGTGTGCATGTGGGTCATGGCAGACAGTACTCATGCAGTTAATAGTGTTGGTACTCTGTGGTCCTAGCTGCTGACTGTCTGTGCACAGCACTGTGCAGCCAGCGGCAGTGGCAGTACCAACATTGTTGTGGTCCAGGGTGTCTACCCCCATGACAGGCCAGTCCATCTACAATGTGCACATCCAGGTCATTGCATGACATGCATTGACATACATGCTGGGGGTGCAGTACCCCAGTTTTATAGTTGTACAGTACCCACAACTGCAACACATGGTGGATCACACACAGGCCTTGTGCACAGCTGTGCCAGGATCACCTATACACACACCATGCCTGTATGTGTGTGCAATGTAGCTGCACTGATACATGCTCTGGCACATGCAATGGTGCCTAGGCTGCACCCCTAGCGGAACATGTGTCCTGGTCAGCCATCTAGCCCTGTTGTTGGGAGACAACCCATGCTTCCACAGCATGTGTTCCATGGTGCTGGGTGTGCAGAAGCCCAGCATGGCACTGGATGTGCGGGGGGGCACCATGAGTCAGGCATTTACAGCCATGGCTGCACAGTCCCACACATGTGCACATTAGACACTGTCTGTGGCTGTAGGCCTTGTGATTGCCTTGCAGTGCACCCATGTCCATGCCAACATGTGCAGCCAGGCCACCTCTCACATGCCACAGGCAGCAACATGGGCAGCACAACTGTGTGCTACACACACACAGCTGGCTTCCACATGTGCTGCCTGCAGGACTGCACAGCATTGAGGTGCATCGTGCATGTCCTGTTGCCGTTCCTCAGGGGGTGGGGGCATGTATAGGAGCTGTGTGTTGCATCATGGCCATATGATACTGTTACAGCTGTGCAGCGTTTGTTCACAGCTCTGTTTAACCCTTTCCCTGCCTTCTGTCCCACACAGGTGAGGCTGCAGGACAGGAGCGGCTCAGGGCCCACACATTTTCTGGAGATGAGCTGCTTGCCCTGGTACATGCGGTGAAGGACAGGGAGATGGTCCTACGCAGGAACAAGTCAACGGACGCCACTGTTTGGCTGATGTGGGAGGAGATTGCCACAGCAGTAAATGCCATAGGTGGTCGTGGCCGTAGCACTGATTCTCTCCAGAAAAGGTGGAATGACCTGCTGCGCAGGGCAAAGGAGGAGGCACAGCGGATCTGGAACAAGCTGTGGACCAGTGGGGGACCACAACCACTTGAACAGCGGGACTGGGACCCATTAATGGCCATAGTAGCCTCTACCCTGTGGCCAGTGGCAGTTGGTGGGGTTGAAGGCAGTGGGTGTGAGACACGACTGACACCACCCAGAGCAGGTAAGTTCATGGCATGTATCCACCACTCAGTGGACAGCAACACCATGGGGACAGAGGCACACATCACTACTGTCATGGTGCATGCATAGGGCCCACATGGGTATGTTCCATTGTAAGGGTGGTGTTGGGGCTGCACAGTGGTGGACATCTGCTGGCAGGCACATGTCGTGACTGCATGTGTGCCATGGTGCAGGGGCTCCTAGGGCACAGGCTGCGATTGCATGGGATGCACACTGGGGTCTGCACGGGCATGCTGGAGGGCACACATTGCTAGGGGTGCAAGTGGCATTGTTGGGAGTGGGGTGGGGTGGGTGGGCTGGTCACTGTAGAGCGACTGACATCAGTCTCTTCCATTTCAGCATTACATGCCCAGATGGCTATGTCCCAGGTGGAGCCAAGCACAGTTGTACGGGAGGTGGAGGATTCGTACACAGCAGAGGTACGCCCTTCCACATCAGGCATGGCAGACACAGCTAGACCAGCAGTGGCCATGCCAGTCAGCACTATGTCCGCTCACAGATGTTATGAGGCACTGACATATGCCGGAACATTGGATGAGGAGGATGCAGCCTTCCTGGAGTCCCTGAATCCACCTGAGTATGCCCAGGTGGAGGATCTGAGTGGGGAGCAGGTGGTGATCCTGACTGTCACAAGTGACCATGACTCAGAGGATGCAGGGGAGGAGCCCAACATGCTGGTTCTGTGTGCGACTAGTCACACCAGAGGTTTTGGTGCAGTGGGGGATGGCACCATGCCTGAACTGGGGACAAGGGGTACTCAGGCACATGACACCTATCTACCCACAGCTGCTATTCCCCTGCCCAAACATTCTTGCCCACTGGACATGTCCCACAGGGCACTGACCGCAGGGCTAGTCCAGCAGCATGCTCAGTCACCTGTGAGGCCACAGTTGCAGTGGCCAATGCACCACCAGCCACCTCCACAGGTCCCTTCACATCCACAACACACTGCCCAGCGCCAGCCAAGACCCCTGCCACAGGGGCAGGATGCTGATGCTGCACCTGCACAAGATGGCCAGGGTGCATGGCCCATGCTCTAGGAGGCCTTGACCTCGCAGCATGCAGCCCAGCAGGACCTGCATGATCTCCATAGGGAGCTGCGGCATGAGCTGTCACAGCTGCGGGAGACAGTGAGCACTGGTCTTGCCCATGCTGAGCAGCAGTTGGAGGAGAGGATGACCCATGTTCTTGCCACCATTGACCATGGCTTTGATAGCCTAACTGCTGCTGTGCAGGCCCATGCTGTGGTGCTGCAGGACACTATCACCACAGCACTGCAGGGTGCACCCAGACACCAGCGCAGCCATGCCTCACATGGGCAGCAGCGTGGCAGGGGTTCGCACAGGGTGGGCACAACCTCCTCAACCCCTACCTCCCATTCATCCACAGGACATGCACAATGTCATGGCCACCCTCCCTCCACTCCTGTGCAGGCCTCAAGGCGTGGCTGCAGATGGCCTGAACTCCCAGCCTCACCTGAATTCACCCCAACAATGTCCTCGGCACATCGCACGCCCACCAGTTGGCCCCGTACACAGGGTGTGTGTCGTATGCGCGGCGGCATGCGCAGCTGATGTGCTCCACCACATGCATGCTGTGGCCCTGACTCCCTCACCTGCATGCCTATGCACACAGCCACTTTCCATGTCCTCTGCACAAACACAGTCCTCCATGGCCCTTGTTCACTCCCATACCACAGCCCCTGCCATCACATATATACAGTGCTGTTTCTTGTGTGCACCTGGTGGTGGCTGTACCTCTCACCCTTTTGTCCCCTGACCATACAACAGTGCCTCTCAGGATGTGATACTATTGAGCAGAATGTGGACCTCATTCTCACTGCATTCCCATAGCAGCTAACTGACCTGTTACATTGTTTGCTTATCTGTTCAGGCCATCTTTTCTTAATTGCCTGTTTTTGTTGGCATTGTCTACGATGAGAAATTTCTTTACAGTGTTGCCACTGAGTGTGGGACAGGCCCTCACACTCTGGAATAGGTAGCTGCAGTGATGCAACTGTACTACTGTTCCTCGTACCGTGTTACAGTTGAGGGGTATGGTGGTGGCCCACACACATCACACGCACTGCACCACATCACATCACCACACTGGCGACGTGTGCAGCACCTATATATCACACAGATTTCACTGTACTGTATATGCACTACCATTAAATGTACTGTTGACACCATTTTATTTGTCTGTGTTTTCTGTACTCACCGTCCATCCTGGTTCGGTGTCTCAATGATGCTGCTCCTGTGTTCTATGGCCCGGCGGGCCATGCGCGGATCCCGCCGCTGGAGTTGGTCTACTATCCCCCTTACCCCTGGTTCTGGCTCACTGTCAGAATGCACCTCAGGTTCAGGTGCATGTATGCCACGGTTCAGTGCCATGTTGTGTAGCATACAACAGGCCAGGATGATACGGCATACCTTTTGAGGGCTATACTGTAAGGCACCGCCTGACTGGTCTATGCAATGGTACCGCATCTTGAGCATCCCAAAGACCCTCTCTATGATGTTCCTTGTAGCAGCATGTGCCTTATTGTACCATTCCTCAGCCACTGTTGCTGGCCGAGGTACTGGTGTCAACAGCCAGGGTCATAGGGGATAGGCACTGTCCCCTGTGGAGATAAATCAGGTGTTAGTGTTGCTGTCCTGCACAGTGCCCACTGCTGCTCTGAACCATTGCTCCCTGCCCTTTCCACGGCTACCCTTGCCTATCCCCCCTCCCCTGTGCTATCACCCTGTTGTAGCTGCCCATACTCACTGACTAGATACCCACGTGGAATCCTGCCATCCTTAAATGCCCAGCACAGCCGGGACTGGTGCCAGATGAAGGCATCATGGGCACTGCCAGGGTACTGTGCAAAGACATTGCTACTGCGCCCTGTCACATCGCACACCACCTGGCAATTAAAGGAGCGAAGCCCTTCCTGTTCACGTATAGGTCACTGGCATCACCAGGTGGTGCATGGATGGGGACATGGGTGCAGTCAATGGCACCAAGTACAGCAGATAGGTGCACAACTCGATGGAATTGCTGCATGGTTGCTGTGCACCCTGCTGCCATGCTGGGGAATACTATGAGCTCACCAGCATGTGGCAGGAGAGCATCAAGGAACTGGGTCAGGAGGCGCGATGTGGCGGACTGCAATATCCCAATGGTGCCCCCCGTTGGGCGCTGGATTGTCCCAGTGGCTAGAATGCACATCGCTGCCATCACCTTTGCTCAAACTGACATGGCGTGGCTGTGCCTGGTGTTCGGCTGCAGCTCCTCATGCAGGAGTTCGCATAGCTGCCTCAACATTCCCCTGTCCAACCTGTACCGGCCAACAATGTGGTCATCAGGCAGGGTCTCAAAGGAGACTCTGGACCGGTACCATCTGTGTGCAGCATATCTCCTCCTTCATCTAGGTAATGGGCCATGTTGGGCCTGCTCTCTTTCATCCTCCTCCACAGCCTGCTCCATCAGGTGCAGCACTACAGCATTGCTAAAGAAAACCATTGTGTTACACTTCCTGGTCTGGCCACTCCCTCCTCTGTGGATTGCCCTGGGTTTAGGTCTCCCTTTTATAGGCTGTAGGTAGTGCTGCGCTAAGTGCCGCACAATGGTGCATTGCACAGTGCTATATCTCTGAATATCCCATTGCGCCAATATGCAGGTTCCCGCTCCTCCACTTTGCCCCTTGCATACATTATGTTTTAGCCTGATGCTATTGCGTTTAGCGGTGCTATCTCCCTCTTTGAAAATGGCTGTCCTGCGCTAACCCTGCACTAATCCTGCTCAAACGGTTAATGCGCCACACTAAGTTTTGAATATCTGGGCCTTTCCCTGCAAATCACATGGAATAATGCATCCATCCCTGTTGATCAAACCAAAAGCACCACAGTCTTCTAGAAATGTCATGATCTCATCTATGATTTGTTTTTTTTCTTTGCTGGATGTGACATTTTATCATAAAATGTATGGCTGATTCACAGGCACCAGTGCTACCTTAACAGTATTGGGAAAGCTTTAAAGAGCAGGTTCCTAATAAGGGTTCCCCCAAGCACAGAACATAGCCTACCTGGCCCTGAGTTGAATTCTATAAGTTCTTATCCTTAACGCTGCTGTGAAAAAAAGTTAGAACACTAGTAAAATTGCCCCCAGACTAAAAAAACAGAAATGACCCCCCCCACGCAGGCACATGCAGCCCCGTTTTGTGATGTCATAAAATGAAGGTTGCATGTGCGTTATGATATTGATTGGATGATTTTCTTAAACATTTTATTACTACTTAGTGTTGGGATTTAAGGAAATCAAAGTGACCGCTTGACTAACAGGGCCCTGTCAGTCAAGCAGTCTCTTTGATTTCTTTAAATCTCAACACTAAGTAGTAATAAAATGTTTAAGAAAATCATCCCCATTCAAGTCAATAGGGCACGCACGCGCAGTCTTTGTTTTATAACATCACAAAACAGGGCTGCATGTGCCTGCGTGGGGGACATGTCATTTCTGGCTTTTTAGTCTCGGAACAATTTTACAAGCATTCTAACTTTTTTTCATGGCAGCGTTAAGGATAAAAACTTATGGATTTCAACTCAGGACCGGGTAGGCTATGTTCTGTGCTTTGTTGGGGGGGGGGCAACTACTAGAACACTGTAAGTCTGCTCTTTAAGACAATTAATACTGTTATTTCTTGCAGCTGTATGACCTTGCATGCCTTGACTTAGTCCTTTTCCATTTCCACAGCCTCCTATTCCACACGAGGAACCACTGCCTTCCTCATGCTCTGAACTCTACATAGTGTCCTGATGTAACTGTGATTGTACCCTCATCCTCACCCCACTGAGACAACTGATGTGGGGGCTATAGGTATATAGAGTACTCTGCATCTGGTAAGGGGCAGAGAAGGATGACAAAAGAACTGATGGGCCATCCTGTGTGGTGGTGGGTGACTCCTTCTGTCCCTACCACTTTGGGCACAAATGTCTTAGTCAGACAAGGGTGGCTGGGCATGCATATCTACTAGGCCCAGCCTGCTCTATGTAAGCACACCTACTTTCTTGTCTAATACCTCTGCATTAAGAGTCAGGCATTACAAACCCTGCTAACAAGATCCCTCCCCTTGTGCTACCAAAGAGAATGTGTGCAGAGTCAGGGGGCATCCACAGTTGATTCTTGTCACTGGGTTTGCCACTGGATGTGCAATATTCAGACTTCAGCACCAGCCTTGGTCGCCAGCTTGGTAGGCAGTAACACTAACAAGTAGGCCATCCGGCAGCCCTACAGCAAACCTTTGAAAGTTTGCTCACTCACATACCACCAGCTGAGGTCTGTAGTACAAATGTTTATTACTAACACTGGCCTATATTATGGGGGACACTTCAGTGCCGATAACCTCCCATATGTAATTCTGCTTGACTGCCTCATATTGTTTGAGCATCAAGGATATTAGTGTGTATGTGATATTGCATATACATAACTTTTTAAAGATGGCCCTGCATAGATAAAATGCCAAAAAAAGAAGTATTCAATATTGCAAAACACTTGGAACAAAGCAGCAGAGATACAGAAAAGCATAAATGCTGGACCTTTGAAGGTTAAGGAACTGCTGAGATGCGTAAACAAAGGCAAAGAGCCGCATGTGGCTCTCAAGCCTCACATTTCAGACCTTTAAGATACAGCATACAGGTTTTTTTTTTATTTATTGAGATATTCAGAAAGACCTTTGAGTCAAAGACTCATTTACAAAGGTTCCACGTCATACATAGAAGAGAACAGGGACAATATTTTTACAGGTTGCTGTACATTACATGATATTACAGTTATTTAACATGGTTACACATTTGTTCAGTGAGTGACTACCCTTCTAGGATAACATGATTTACAGTGATGCGCACAACCATAAGGTAGCAGTGAGGTTCTGAAGGAGGCTGTTTGTCAAAAATAAGTTAGCTTGTAGAAGCCATTGGCAAAGGAGGACTCAAAGATGTTCTGGGTCATCGAGGGGTCAGTTGCAGTCACATTGGTTAGAGGCCTGTAGGTGATTCCTTAGTCTGGCTTTGAAAGGGCCAAATCTAGTTTCATCAGTTATTAGGCTAGAGAGTGCGTTAGTCCAGGACAGTGGCGACTCCAGCTTCTGTTAGTTACCAGGGCACTGGGTGGGCACCACAGTTGGGAGCCAGGGCACCTATAGAAACCAGAATTTAAATCATGTATGTAAATTCCTGCAAGCCCATCTGTTTTGGGCAGAGAAGTGAGCACCCAGTGAAGGGGCTGGCTACTGAGCTTTTAGTAACTATATTAATTACCTTGCAGTCTTGACTCTTGCTTGGCCTATTTTGCCTGCAGTGACTCTGGGGAAAGAAGGATAACGGGTACGGACTACTGAGGGAGAGATTCGCAAAGCAATTCCACTCTGCCTCACGATCTGTAGACTGAAGTGCTGCTGGGTAGGGTTCTCAGAATTTGCCAAGGTGAGCCTCCCCTGTGGTGCTAGCTAAAGGCCCGGGCCTCCCCAAGTTTCAAGCACAGTGGCAGACATGCCAAACGGATAATGAATGACATGGGGAAGGCCCCATTCTCCCAAGCAACACCATCGGCACTTCAGAACCCACCCACCGTCCCTCTATTGCAGACCCATCATTCCAGAACAAACCAAACCATGGAAAAAAAATCCCACTTCAACCCCCCTCACAGTGCAAACAGGCAGCATAAAAAGACAGCCCATTTAAACACCTCACAGATTCAGTATATCCCCCCCCCCAGCACAGGCCCATACATAAAATTCTGCACAGTGCTCACCAGAGGCATCATGTATGTCTACCACCACCACCACCACCACCACACACACACACATATACACACACACACTCATCTTATCTTTGAAACAACCCCAACTATAAATAACACGCTGAGCAGTCACAGACAGAGGTATCATGTATCTTCTCCCCAGACACAGCACAGGCCCATCTTTCAAACACCACTGGCCATCAGCAATATGCTACACAGATGACAGGCTACAGTCATAGGCATCATGTACGTCTCCCCCCACCCCGACGCAGGCCCATCACTGAAAGACCCACAGAAAGAGCCACCAACCATAAACACCCCCAGCTTTGAGGCATATATGTCCCCCATACAGCCCCATCTTATACCACCCCCAGCCTGGAGGTGTGCATGTCTCTCCCTCCCGGACTCCTTGTGGTGAAAACACAGGCCATAGGCATTATGTATTTATGTCTCTCCATTTCCCCCATGCTAGCCCATCACTGAAAGATCCACAGAAAGCCACAAACACCCCTGCTTTGACTTTTGAGGCATGTATCTTTCTCTCCCCACCCCCACCCCAATACAGTCCCATCTTATACACCCCCCCAAGCCTGGAGGCGTGCATGTCTCCCCCCCCGGACTCTCTTGTGGTGAAAAACACAGGCCAGCATTAATTTATTTGCAGCAAAATTCAGTCAGTGTGCTTACCTAAAGTTACCAGCCCAGAAGAAGTCCACCAGGAAAGGTCCACTTAGCAAGAGGCTCGCTCCAGTCCAGAGGCAAGTGGTTGAGTGGTCAGCGGTCGCAGTCGGCAACTTGCTTAAGGAGCTCCTAATTAGTAGCCTCAGGGCCCGGGGGTTAGCAGCAACAGAGTTCTGCAGCAGACCTCAGTCCGGCATCAGGAACAACAGACAGCTTCAGCAAATGGGAGGAAAGCAAAGCAGCGGGTGGCATTAGTAGGCAGGAGGAGAGCGAGTGGCTTCACTAGCCAGGTAGTCCAAGGACGCGGTCTGCAGCACTTTGCAGGAAAAACTGACTGACAAGTGGCAACTAGCAGTAGCAAATAAATCACAATCACAGTAGCAGGTAGCTCTGACTGAAGATAAGAAATGATCCAGTCAGTACACATGGCGGGCTATGTTATTTCATTTCCTTCTGGGATGAAACGCAAGAAGTGACACACCTCATTGGATGAGGAAGCCTGGTGCTGTCTGATTGGTAGAGTTTTGCAGCCATCGATTGGCTGCAGCCACCTCCCTGCCATTGGGCAGAATTCTCCTTTCGCAATTGGTCTGTTAAAGACCTTGTGCTGCACTCCAATTGGCTGGCTCAGGAACAGTAGCTAGCCCTCCCAAGCTCTGCAGTTCCAGCAAAGTTAGGAGTCCTGCTGGGGCTCTCACCAGGGATCGGGATCTGCCTGTCACCAAATAAAATCAATCAAATGACTGCAGTGCAGGCTTGATGCAGACACTGCCCCTGCCCCCCAACCCGGAAATTCAGAAAAGGCATTGGTCAGTCTGTTGCAATACCAAGGAGGATGGGGAGGAGGCTATGCTAGCGCAACAGAAAAAAAAAATATCTGTTTTCGGAGCACTGGGGCATGAACTGGGGCATAGCTTTTTTTTACCAGGGCTTGTGCCCTTGTGTGCCCTGGTGTAGCGCCACCACTGGTCCAGAAAGGGGCTTTGTAACTGAAAGTTTGCTGGAATTGGGAAGTCCGGCAATGGGTTATCCATAGTAATGGTTTGTGCGAGATATGGGTGGTTCTGCCAGGAGAAGTTTGGAGGATAATTTTGTCAAGGGCGGGGAGGGGTGAGGCATAGGATTATCTTTTTGGTCATTAGGCAGGTGTGATACCTGATTCTGTTGTCTAAGTTTAGCCAGTTTGTGGTACTGTAGAGGGAGAACAGGTATATGTGGCTTGATCACATCCAAGGATGAATGGCAGGCTTTGTTAAGTACAAGCCGGAGTCTATTGAGGGTCATGAAGGCACGGCACTGTAGACGAGAATGCCGTGAGTCTAGCAGAGAGAGGAGGATCGAGGAGTCTGCGGTTAGTTGTAATGCTTCATGGGTGAGGCAGTGATTGCACTGGTAAAGTACGCCTAGTCTGGAGCTAAGGGCAGTTGATAAGTGCAGGATATGTTGATTAAAGTTGAGGGCAGGGTCTAATGTGATCTCTAGGTATTTAAAGCTGCTTACTTGTTCTAGGGGGGTCTGATTAGCTGTGAGAAATTGGGGGCAGAGGTTCTTGAGTGGGTTCTGGAGATGGGAGAAGATCATCACTTTTGTCTTATAGTTAATTATTAGACGTTGGGTGGTGAGCCATTGTTCGATTTCATGGAAAGTGTGTTGGAGAGTTTGGTGGAGTATGAGGGGTGCCGGGTGAGAGGTGAACAGGACAGCATCATCCGCATATAGGAGCATGCTACCAGGGCAGGCCGATGGGAGGGAGTTAAGGTATAGACTGAAAAGCAAGGGGCCAAGTATGGAGCCCTACGGGACACCGGAGTGGATAGGGAGGTGAGGGGACAGGACTGTGCCAACCTTGACCATCTGTGTTCAATCAGAGAGATAGCTGGTAAACCAGTTCATGGCATCATTGGAGAAGCCAGTGTAGGCCAGAGTGTTCAGGAAGAGGCATGGTTGACAGTATCGAATGCCTTAGATAGGTCCACGAAGATGGCACCTGTGAGGTGGCCATGGTCCAAGGATGAGTGGACATGAGAGGTAAATTCAAGGAGGGCAGTGGTGGTACTATGACCCTTTCAGAAGCCGTGTTGCTGGTTGGATAGAAAGTTATATTTATTAAGGTGGCAGTGAGTTGGTTGGTGACTATGCATTCTAGAGCTTTAGATGGGGGGGGGAATGGAGATGGGGCTTTAGTTGTTAGTTGATGTGCGATCCCCACTTTTATGGATAGGTGTGATGGAGGCCGATTTCCAGCATGTGGGGAATTTCCCTTGACAGAGGGAGCGGTTGAGAATGTGGGTAAGCGGGGGCTAGGACTTCCAGGAGGGTGAGGAGGAGAAGACTCAGGTCCAGGGAATCGTGACTATAGTGATAGTGGCTAATGGCATTGGTTAGGTAGGGCTTGGCTGCCTCCGGGTGAGGACACGTAGATAGAAGGGAGGAGCAAGGGGAGGATCGGGGTAGATTTGGAAAGGCGGGGGATTAAAGAAGTTAGGGGAGCACATGGTGAGATCGGTGAAGGCAGAGTTTAGGGCCGAGGTTATACTGAGGGGGTCGGTGGAGAGGTTTCCATCAATTTGCATTTGGTCTGGTGGCAGATTTGGGGCTTTGCCACAGAGCTCCTTAATATTATTCCAGAATTTGCACCCAGTGCCCCAGGTGGAGGTTAAGGTAGCTTTGTAATAGTCTGCTTTGGCAGTGCATATGGTCCAGGTGCACTTGTTTCAGGCCTCCCTATACTGTTGCCTGTCCAGAGACCATTGGGTCTCATTAGCTAGGTGCCATAGGGCATCACGCTGTCGTAGTAGGCCTAGGAGGTGGTCCGAGAACCAAGGGGCATGGTTTCCCTTGGACATAGTTTTGGTGAGGGGGGGCGAACTTGTCACAGGCCGCATTGAAAGTGGTGATAAATGGGTCAAGAGCATGGTCTGGGTCGAGGGTGTTTGCTAGGGGTGTCCAGTCCCAGTCTCTGAGGTGGGCCTTGAGTTGAGCTAGTTTACCAGGCCCAAGTTTGCATTGTGAAGTAATTTTAGGAGGGGTTTTGAGACGGGTACCAGACCAGTTGCAGAGTACCGGTGAGTGGTCACTTAGGGCATCAGAGAGGACTAGGGTGCTGGTTATTTTGTGGGGGCGGTTTGTGAATACTGTGTCTAGTAGAGAGGATGTCCCAGTGCGGGTGTCAGCCCGGGTGGGGGTGTGCACGATCTGTGTGGAGATCGAGGGCAGCCTCGTTAATCTAACGGGCAGCCGTTGTCTTGGTCAGCTAATCTATATTGGAATCCCCAAGAGTATTTTTTTCATGCTGTGGGGGAAGAGTAGAGAGATAGGACATGATGGCTTGGAAGGCTAGCTTCTGGTTTAGGGGAGCGACGTAGACAGTAGTGAGGAGGAGAGGGGAGGTTGACTTACCTAGAGTTAATTTTATGGTGATGGCCTAAGCCCTGGAAGATAGTTGGGGCTGAGGAAGTAGGTGGCCTGAGAGCAAGTCCTTGAGGTAGAGAGCGCAGCCTCCCCCTCGCTTACCCACTCGGTCAGAACAAAAGAGGAGATATCCAGGGAGGTTTACTGCTGAGTCGGTGATGGTGGGGGAGAGCCAGGTTTCACTCAGTGCAATGATATCAGGGTGATGGTGGAGTACCCACCCCTGAAAGGAGTCCCATTTTTTTTGAAGGCTTCAGATGTTTAGTGAGGCAATACGCAGACCTTTGACTGGTGATGGGTGGGATGGTGGGGGATTCTGTGGGCCTGGGTTGGGATGGACATTGCCCGTCAGGAGCAGAAGAAGTATGAGTGACCTGAGGCGATTGCTACCCGCTCGAGAAATTAGTTTCTGGCATATTCGCTGCAGGTGCCCCATGGTGGGTATTGGAAGTTTTAGGGTATGGGGGGCTGATAGGAGGAGTAGGTGGGGAAGGGGGGAGATGTGCTGTGGTGTGGATATGGTAGGAGGTTGGCAAGAGAAGGAGGGTCTCCAGAGAGTCACTTGCCTTGGAGATGGTATCTAAGGGGAGAGATGTTGAAGTTCCTGTTTATGTGTGTGGTGTAGTAGGGGTGTGTGCTGTCATCTGGTTATCAGCCTGAGTTTGTAAAGGCTGGTTGCTTATGTGTAGTGCGGGGGGGGGTAAGGTTGGGAGTGCCAGGCTGCATGAGGATAGGGTGTGGTAGTTTTGCTCCCCATTTCAGCGTTTGGAGTGGGAGGGTGAGGTGTTAAAGGGAACAGAAGAAGGAGAGTAATGAGGGTATATGGGAGCATGGTTGGGCTAGAGAGCTTTGTCATGAGGATGTGAAAGTCAGGTCAGGAGCATGAAATGTATATGGACCTCTAGTGATGGGAGAATATAAGCTGCAGGTGGAAAAGCTGACTGATAGGTAATTTCATGATCATGTGATCAGAAATATACCTATATATGGGAATGCCGACCAAGGGTGATGGTGAGCCTAATGCGTAGCGTTCGGCGGGGCAAGCCTGTGGTTTCAGAAACGGTCGCCATCAGGCGAGCTGCTCCCTGTGTGTTGCTATGTACCTGGGCAGAAAATTTGGCGCTCCAGTTTCGGTGGGGGGAGAGCTGGCAGTAGCCCTCACGACCTCCTTTGCTCCAGTGGGGTCTGCTGTGGAGGAAGGAGACAGAAAGAGGAGTTATATAGGTAAGGAGGGGGAGTTTCACTGGGGGCTGGACTGTATTGGGATATCAGGGCACAGGAATACTCTGTTTGATCATGTAAAATACTAGGATTCTCTGCTCTTTAAGCTTGCAATAATTTCAATAGCATAGTAGGTTTGACTGCAATTAATTTTGGACTTAAGCTGCACTCTGTAATTAAGTAAAAAAGTGAAATGAATTACATTGAAATTAAAGTAACAAGCTAGAAAGCAGTGTCCCACTACAGAAATGCTGAAACAAATAAAGCTTAAAGTAAAAAAACTGTCTCCACTAGTCCACCAATATATTTAAAGTCCCAAGGAAAAAAGGCACCAAAAAGCTGAGGTTTGAAAAGCCTGCGGTTTCAGGAACGGTCACGATCAGGTGAGCTGCTCCCTGTGTGTTGCTATGTACCTGGGCAGAAAATTCGGCACTCCGGTTTCGGTGGAGGGAGAGCTGGCAGTAGCCCTCATGACCTCCTTTGCTCTGGTGGGGTCTGCTGGGCAGAAAATTTGGCGCTCCGGTTTTGGTGGGGGGGAGAGCTGACAGTAGCCCTCATGACCTCCTTTGCTTCGGTGAGGTCTGGGCAGAAAATTCGACGCTCCGGTTTCGGTGTGGGGAGAGATGGCAGTAGCCCTCACGACCTCCTTTGCTCCGGTGGGGTCTGCTGGGCAGAAAATTCTGCACTCCGGTTTCAGTGGGGGGAAAGCTGTCAGTAGCCATCATGACCTCCTTTGCTCCAGTAGGGTCTGCTGTGGGAGTACATGGGAAAACAATACATGAGATTCAGTATATAATACATAGGTAATACAATTACAGAGTTGGGCACAGTGCTTGTGGACAAGCAGTACCATCAAATAAGTCAGTGCAAAGAAACAACACATGAGCACAGGTGGGGAATACAGGCTAACCATACAGATGAGAAATAAAGTCTGCTATGTAGCAAGCAGACTGGCACCCTTAGTCAGGTGGGATATAGAAGGCTGACAAAAGAAACCCCACCATGTCTAAAGTCAGGAAGTGCACCTGCAAGCCAAGGCAGAGAGAAGAGCATTTTTAAAGTATAATTTGAATAGGTGAGGAGTTCCTAGGGGGTGGAGAGATGCTGGTAGGCCATTCCAGAGCTTGAGGGCAGCGATGGAGAAGGCTCTCTGCCCCATATCAGTAGCAGCTGGGGATAATCAAGGAATCACTCAGAGGAAGACCTTAATTCCTATGTGCCATGCTTGATGCTAAGGAGTCTAGTTAAAGTGGAATAAACACCATCACGGAGGGATTTGTATATGAGGGTACCCATAAGGAAGTCCCAGTGCACCTGAGGGGGGAGCCAACCCAGTGTAGAATATAGGGAGCAGTGATGGGTGTTAAATGGGGCTAGAGTGACAAACCTAGAAATGCTGTTGAAGCTGTATTAAGACATGTGAGGTGCTGGGTCGAGGTCTGGAAGATGATGGGACAGCAGTAATCCAGGAGGGGTTGGAGTGTGCCCTGCTCAATGGCCAGTTGCATATCAGGGGTCATGAGGTGCCTCAGGCGATGGCAGACACCCAGCTGCTGATTCACTCATTTGTCAACTAGTTTAGTATGATCTTCAAAGGTAAGGGAGGGGTCAAGGGTAATTTCCAGGTATTTAAAACCGGTGACTTGTTCGAAAGGAGATACGTCCGGGGCCGCAATGCAGAGGGAGTTAGTTTGTCCAGCGGAGCATTTGGCAAGCCTAGGTTTAGACTCAAATAGCATAATCTTGTTTTTTTTTCAGCATTAGCAAGTAGTCTGTTTGATGTGAACCACTTATGAATGGTTTCAAAATCCTTGGAATGGGAGAGGGATAAGTTTAGTAGGCTCTTGTCACTCCTGAATATAATGAGATCATCCGCATGTATAAAATCTGGTGGCAGCCTGTACTATCCCAGTTACATGTCCTAACGGTGAAAGCCTAAAGGCGAGTGCCATTATTGAGAAGTCAAGAGTGCAAAAATTTATTTTGCACTCTAACACCCGCCAAACAAAATGAGAGCCTGGGACTGTTTTCACTGTTTCATGAGGGCTGTGCCCTCTGCATCCCCATGGGGGCACAGCCCATCGCACCCCCTACTTAAGGATTCTCAACTCCAGGGGGGCATGTTGGAGGGGTGAAAACATTTAAAAAAAAAGGTTTGGGCCGGGCACAACAAAAACACACCAGCGCCCAGAACCCAGTACCCTGCCGACCAATGCCACCAACCCACCCACCACACCACGGGGTCGGCTCATCGACCCACCACGGCACCACCCCTCACATTCCTTCCCACCCCTCACTGTGCATGCTTGCTCCCGGGCGCTGCGGTACCGAATAGCGCATCCCGCCGCTATATTTGCCGACCCCCATCCAGCCGCCTCCCACCCCATGGGCCTTGGAGAGGCGCTGGGGATTGGGTCGCCGTTATTGTGGGCGCCCAATCCCCAGTGCTTGTATCTCATGCTACCACTATCCCTAAGTAGGTGGCTAATAAAGATGGAGAAAAGGATGAGTGCTAGTATAGACCCTTGCGGGACTCCACTATACACCCCTAGAGGGATGGATATGACCCCCACAGTGCAGACCCTTTGGGATCTTTCAGAGAGATGGTTCCTAAACCAAGCCCTGGTGCCCATTGAAAAGCCATAGGAACTGAGTTTATGAAGGAGGACGTCATGGGGCCTGTTTCAAGAAAGAGAAATATGCCAGACACATGAAACGCAGTTGCATAAGATAATGCAATAGCAACTGCGACATGCGAGATACGTGCAATTCTAGAACCCGCAAGAATACAGCAAACACAATTGCGTAAGTCGCAACATGCAAAATACACCATATAAAAGTGCGCAACATGCAGTAGCAGCCCTACACATACACCAGCAGATATGCCACAGCAATGGCACAAGCTGCAGCGGAATGGCAGAGAAGGAAGAGGAACTTTTGCCATGAGGAGGTCAACACCCTGGTGGAGCAGATAGATCGCCACCATGCACTCCTCATGGGCTACAGAGCGGACACCAAGAAGAGGGAGAAACAGAAGAGGGCATGGGACAGGGTGGCACGCAGGGTCAATACCATTGCTGCACAGCGCAGGACAGTAAGAGACGTGCAGAAAAAATGGAACGACCTGAAGTGCCTGGTGAAGTTCAAGATGGCGAAGAATAGGCACAGATCCCAGGGCACAGGGGCGGACCCACCCAGCAGGAGCCACTCAGCGCCATTGAGAGGAGGATAGCGGCACACCTCAGCCAGCAAAGCATCGTTGGTGTCACACAGGTGGACACATACAAACAGTGGACAGCCACAGGTAGGGACAAACAACCAGCAACATACGGGACAGGCCAGACAAGAAAACAGCACCCAAGCCAATGGCAAAGATGGGGGGAGTGGGGTGGCAATCTGTAGGCAGTTGCAATGGTGGGGGGGCATGCCACAGGACTGCCACATGGCCACAGCTGGCCACAGAGTGGACCAAGGGAAACAGGAAATGGTGAGGGGCAGGACAGGGACAGGCATGTGTGCAGTTGCCATGTGCAGCAGTGCAAAGGAATGACCCATGGGCAACCATGGAGGGGCAGGCACAGGCCCAAGAACCTGTAAGGGGGGCATGCAGAGGGCTGGGCTGGGCTGCACTGTGTGTCCTGCACTGTGAACTGTTGGGGGAGGTATGCTGAGGGTTGGGCTGGGCTGCACTGTGTGTCCTGCACTGTGAACTGTTGGGGGGGCATGCTGAGGGATGGGCTCCACTGTGTGTCTGGCACTGTGAACTGTTGGGGGGCATGCTGAGGGCTGGGCTGGGCTGTACTGTGTGTCCTGCACTGTGAACTGTTGGGGGGCATGCTGAGGGCTGGGCTGGGCTGCACTGTGTGTCCGGCACTGTGAACTGCTGGGGGGCATGCTGAGGGCTGGGCTGGGCACTGTGTGTCCTGCACTGTGAACTGTTGGGGGGCATGCTGAGGGCTGGGCTGGGCTGCACTGTGTGTCCTGCACTGTGAACTGTGGGGGGCATTCTGAGGATGGGCTGCACTGTGTGTCCTGCACTATGAACTGTTGAGGGGCATGCCGAGGGCTGGGCTGGGCTGCACTGTGTGTCCTGACACTGTAGAACTGTGGGGGGCATGCTGAGGGCTGGGATGGGCAACACTATGTGTCCTGCACTGTGAACTGTTGGGGGGTATGCTGAGGGTTGGGACGGGCTGCACTGTGTGTCCTGCACTGTGAACTGTTGGGGGGGCATGTTGAGGGCTGGGCTGCACTGTGTGTCCTGCACTGTGAACTGTTGGGGGGGCATGTTGAGGGCTGGGCTGCACTGTGTGTCCTGCACTGTGAACTGTTGGGGGGCATGCTGAGGGCTGGGCTGAGCTTCACTGTGTGTCCTGCACTGTGAACTGTTGGGGGGCAATGACGAGGGCTGGGCTGGAGCTGCACTGTGAACAGTTGGGGGGCATGCCGAGGGCTGGGCTGCACTGTGTCTCCTGACTGTGAACTGTTGGGGGGGCATGCCGAGGGCTGGGCTGAGCTGCACTGTGTGTCCAGCACTGTGAACTGTTGGGGGGGCATGCTGAGGGCTAGTCTGGCCTGTACTGTGTGTCCTGCACTGTGAACTGTTGGAGGGGCATGCCGAGGGCTGGACTGGGCTGTACTGTGTGTCCTGCACTGTGAACTGTTGGGGGGGCATGCTGAGGGCTGGGATGAGCTGCACTGTGTGTCCTGCACTGTGAACTGTTGGGGGCATGCCGAGGGCTGGGCTGGGCTGTACTGTGTGTCCCGCACTGTGAACTGTTGCGGGGGGGCATGCTGAGGGCTGGGCTGAGCTGCACTGTGTGTCCTGCACTATGAACTGTTTGGGGGGCATGCCGAGGGCTGGGCTGGGCTGCACTGTGTGTCCTGCACTATGAACTGTTGGGGCATGGTGAGGGCTGGGCTGGGCTGCACTGTGTGTCCTGCACTATGAACTGTTGGAGGGGCATGCTGAGGGCTGGGTTGAGCTGCACTGTGTGTCCTACACTGTGAACTGTTGGGGGGGCATGTTGAGGGATAGGCTGCACTGTGTGTCCTGCACTGTGAACTGTTGGGGCATGCCGAGGGCTGGGCTGGGCTGCAATGTGTGTCCTGCACTGTGAACTGTTGGGGCGCATGCCGAGGGCTGGGCTGGCCTGCACTGTGTGTCCTACACTGTGAACTGTTGGGGGGGCATGCCGAGGGCTGGGCTGGGCTGCAATGTGTGTCCTGCACTGTGAACTGTTGGGCGCACGCCGAGGGCTGGGCTACACTGTGTGTCCTGCACTGTGAACTGTTGGGGGGCATGCTGAGGGCTGGGCTGGGCTGCACTGTGTGTCCTGCACTGTGAACTGTTGGGGGCATGCCGAGGGCTGGGCTGGGCTGCACTGTGTGTCCTGCACTGTGAACTGTCGGGGGCATGCTGAGGGCTGGGCTTGGCTGCACTGTGTGTCCTGCACTGTGAACTGTTGGGGGGGCATGCCGAAGGCAGGGCTGGGCTGCACTGTGTCCTGCACAGTGACCTGTTGGGGGTGCATGTTGAGGGATGGGCTGCACTGTGTGTCCTGCACTGTGAACTGTTGGGGGGCATGCTGAGAGCTGGGCTGCACTGTGTGTCCTGCACTGTGAACTGTTGGGGGGCATGTTGAGGGCTGGGCTGGGCTGCACTGTGTGTCCTGCACTGTGAACTGTTGTGGGGGCATGCTGAGGGCTGGGCTGGGCAGCACTGTGTGTCCTGCACTGTGAATTGTGGGGTGGGCATGCCGAGGGCAAGGCTACATTGTGTGTCCTGCACTGTGAACTGTTGGGGGGGCATGCTGAGAGCTGGGCTGCACTGTGTGTCCTGCACTGTGAACTGTTGGGGGGGGCATGGTGAGGGCTGGGCTGGGCTGCACAGTGTGTCCTGCACTGTGAACTGTGGGGGGGGCATGCCGAGGGCGAGGCTACACTGTGTGTCCTGCACTGTGAACTGTTGGGGGGCATGCTGAGAGCTGGGCGGCACTGTGTGTCCTGCACTGTGAACTGTTCTAGGGGCATGCTGAGGGCTGGGCTGGGCTGCACTGTGTGTCCTGCACTGTGAACTGTTCTGGGGGCATGCCGAGGGCTGGGCTGGGCTGCACTGTGTGTCCTGCACTGGGATCTGTTAGGGGCGCATGCTGAGGGCTAGGCTGCACTGTGTGTCCTGCACTGTGAACTGTTGGGGGGGGCATGCTGAGGGCTGGGCTGGGCAGCACTTTGTGTCCTGGACTGTGAACTGTTGGGGGTGGCATGCCGAGGGCTGGGCTGGGCTGCACTGTGTGTCCTGCACTGTGAACTGTTGGGGGGGACATGCTGAGGGCTGGGCTGCACTGTGTGTCAAGCACTGTGAACTGTTGGGGGTGGCATGCTGAGGGCTGGGCTGGGCTGCACTGTGTGTCCTGTACTGTGAACTGTTGGGGGCATGCCGAGGCTGGGCGGGCTGTACTGTGTGTTCTGCACTGTGAACTGTTGGGGGGGCATGCTGAGGGCTAGGCTACACTGTGTGTCCTGCACTGTGAACTGTTGGGGGCATGCTGAGGGCTGGGCTGGGCTACACTGTGTGTCCTGCACTGTGAACTGTGGGGGGCATGCCGAGGGCTGGGATGAGCTGCACTGTGTGTCCTGCACTGTGAACTGTTGGGGGCATGTGAGATGGGCTGCACTGTGTGTCTGCAATCGCGAACTTGGGGGGGCATGCTGAGGGCTGAGCTGGGCTGCACTGTGTGTCCTGCACTGTGATCTGCTGGGGGGGCATGCTGAGGGCTAGGCTGCACTGTGTGTCCTGCACTGTGAACTGTTGGGGGGCATGCTGAGAGCTGGGCTGCACTGTGTGTCCTGCACCGTGAACTGTTGGGGGGCATGCTGAGGGCTGGGCTGGGCTGCACTGTGTGTCCTCTATCAGAACTGTTGGGGGCATGCCGAGGCTGGGCGGGCTGTACTGTGTGCCTACTGTGAACTGTTGGGGGCAAGCTGAGGGCTATGCTGCACTGTGTGTCCTGCACTGTGAACTGTTGGGGGGCATGCTGAGGGCTGGGCTGGGCTACACTGTGTGTCCTGCACTGTGAACTGTTGGGGGGGCATGCCGAGGGCTGGGATGAGCTGCACTGTGTGTCCTGCACTGTGAACTGTTGGGGGCATGCTGAGGAGATGGGCTGCACTGTGTGTCCTGCACTGTGAACTGTGGGGGGGCATGCTGAGGGCTGAGCTGGGCTGCACTGTGTGTCCTGCACTGTGATCTGTTGGGGGAGGCATGCTGAGGGCTAGGCTGCACTGTGTGTCCTGCACTGTGAACTGTTGGGGGAATGCTGAGGGCTGGGCTGAGCTGCACTATGTGTCCTGCACTGTGAACTGTTGGGAGGGCATGCCGAGGGCTGGGCTGGGCTGCACTGTGTGTCCTGCACTGTGAACTGTTGGGGGCATGCTGAGAGCTGGGCTGCACTGTGTGTCCTGCACCGTGAACTGTTGGGGGGGCACGCTCAGGGCTGGGCTACACCGTGTGTCCTGCACTGTGAACTGTTGGGGGAATGCTGAGGGCGGGCTGAGCTGCACCGTGTGTCCTGCACTGTAAACTGTTGGGGGGGCATGCCGAGGGCTGAGCTGGGCAGCACTGTGTGTCCTGCACTGTGAACTGTTGGGGGGCATGCTGAGGCTGGGCTGAGCTGCACTGTGTGTCCTGCACTGTGAACTGTTGGGGGCATGCTGAGGGCTGACTGGGCTGCACTGTGTGTCCTGCACTGTGAACTGTTGGGGGGACATGCTGAGAGCTGGGCTGCACTGTATGTCCTGCACTATGAACTGTCGGAGGGACATGCTGAGGGCTGGGCTGAGCTGCACTGTGTGTCCTGCACTGTGAACTGTTGGGGGGCATGCTGAGGGCTGGGCTGAGCTGCACTGTGTGTCCTGCACTGTGAACTGTTGGGGGGCATGCCGAGGGCTGGGCTGGGCTGCACTGTGTGTCCTGCACTATGAACTGTTGGGGGCATGCCCAGGGCTGGGCTGGGCTGCACTGTGTGTCCTGCACTGTGAACTGTTGGGGGGCATGCTGAGGGCTGGGCTGAGCTGTACTGTGTGTCCTGCACTATAAACTGTCGAGGAAATGCTGAGGGCTGGGCTGGGCTGCACTGTGTCCTGCACTGTGAACTGCTGGGGGTATGCTGAGGGCTAGTCTGGGCTGTACTGTGTGTCCTGCACTGTTGACTGTTAGGGGACATGCTGAGGGCTGGGCCGCGTGTGTTCTGCACTGTGAACTGTGGGGGGCATGTTGAGGGATGGGCTGCACTGTGTGTCCTGCACTATGAACTGTTGGGGGGCATGCTGAGGGCTGGGGTGAGCTGCACTGTGTGTCCTGCACTGTGAACTGTTGGGGGGCATGTTGAGGGATGGGCTGCACTGTGTGTCCTGCACTGTGAACTGTTGGGGTGCATACTGAGGGCTGGGCTGAGCTGCACTGTGTGTCCTACACTGCGAACTGTTGGGGGGGCATGTTGAGGGATGGGCTGCACTGTGTGTCCTGCACTTTGAACTGTTGGGGGGCATGCCGAGGGCTGGGCTGCACTGTGTGTCCACACTGTGAACTGTTGGGGGCGGCATGCTGAGGGCTGGGCTGTACTGTGTCCCTGCACTGTGAACTGTTGGGGGCATGCTGAGAGCTGGGCTGGGCTGCACTGTGTGTCTACGCTGTGAACTGTTGGGGGCATGCCGAGGGGCTGGGTTGGCTGCAATGTGCATCCTGCACTGTGAACTGTTCGGGGGTCATGCTGAGGACTAGGGCTACACCGTGTGTCCTGCACTGTGATCTGTTGGGGGGCATGCTGAGAGCTGGTCTGAGCTGCACTGTCTGTCCTGCACTGTGAAGTGATGGGGGCGCATGCCGAGGGCTGGGCTACACTCTGTGTCCTGCACTGTGAACTGTTGGTGGGGCATGTTGAGGGATGGGCTGGGCTGTGTGTCCTGCAGTGTGAACTGCTGGGGGGGCATGCTGAGGGCTGGGCTGAGCTGCACTGTGTGTCCAGCACTGTGAACTGTTGGGGGGGTATGCCGAGGGCTGGGCTGGGCTGCATCGTGTGTCCTGCATTGTGAGCTGTTGGGGGGGCATGCCGAAGGCTTCACGCTGCACTCTGTGTCCTGCACTATGAATCTGGGGGGGGGGGCATGCTGAGGGCTGGGATGGCTGCACTTTGTGTCCTGCGCCAGAATCATGTTGGGGGCATGTTGAGGGATGGGCTGCACTGTGTGTGTCCTGCACTGTGAACTGTTGGGGGCATGCTGAGGTGAGTCTTGGCTGCACTATGTGTTCTGCACTGTGAACTGTTGGGGGGGCATGCTGACTGGCTGGGCTAGCACTGAGTGTCCTACACTGTGAACTGTTGGGGGCATGCTGAAGGCTGGGCTGGCTGCACTGTGTGTCCTGCACTGCTGAACTGTTGGGGCGGGGGCATGCTGAGGGCTAGGCTACACTCTGTGTCCTGCACTGTGAACTGTTGGGGTGGGGCATGCTGAGGGCTAGGCTACACTGTGTGTCCAGCACTGTGATCTGTTTGGGGTGGGCATGCTGAGGGCTGGGATGGGCCGCACTTTGCGTCCTGCACCGTGCACCGTTGGGGGCATGTTGAGGGCTGACCTGCACTGTGTGTCCTGCACTGTGAACTGTTGGGGGCATGCTGAGGGCTAGTCTTGGCTGCACTGTGTTCTGCACTATGAACTGTTGGGGGGCATGCTGAGGCTGGGCTGGGCTGCACTGAGTGTCCCACACTGTGAGCTATTGGAGGCATGCCGAAGGCTGGGCTGGGCTGCACTCTGTGTCCTGCACTATGAACTGTTGGGGGGGCATGCTGAGGGCTGGGATGGGCTGCACTTTGTGTCCTGCACTGTGAACTGTTGGGGAGGCATGTTGAGGGATGGGCTGCACTGTGTGTCCTGCACTGTGAACTGTTGGGGGGGCATGCTGAGGGCTAGTCTTGGCTGCACTGTGTTCTGCACTGTGAACTGTTGGGGGGCATGCTGGAGGGGCTGGGCTGCACTGAGTGTCCCTACACTGTGAACTGTTGGGGGCATGCTGAAGGCTGGGCTGAGCTGCACCCTGTCCCACATCAGGAACCGTTGGGGCGGGGCATGCTGAGGGGCCAGGCTGCCACTCTGTGTCCTGCACTGTGAACTGTTGGGTGCTGAGGGCTAGGCTACACTGTGTGTCCAGCACTGTGATCTGTTGGGGGGGGCATGCTGAGGGTTGGGATGGGCTGCACTGTGTGTCTCGCACTGTGAACTGTTGGTGGGGCATGCCGAGGGCTGGGATGGGCTGCCTTGTATGTCCTACACTGTGAACTGTTGGGGCGGGGGATGCTGAGGGCTAGGCTACACTCTGTGTCCTGCACTGTGAACTGTTGGGGCGGGGGCATGCTGAGGGCTTGGCTACACTGTGTGTCCAGCACTGTGATCTGTTGGGGGGGCATGCCGAGGGCAGTACTGGGCTGTACTGTATGTCCTGCACTGTGAACTGTTGGGGGCATGCCGAGGGCTGGGATGGGCTGCCCTGTATGTCCCACACTGTGAACTGCTGGGGGGTGCATGCTGAGGGCGCAGGCTACACCGCGCGTCCTGCACTGTGATCTGTTGGGCTGCTGAGAGCTGGGCTGCACTGTGTGTCCTGCACTGTGAACCGTTGCGGGGCATGCTGAGGGCTAGTCTGGCGGTACGTGTATCCTGCACTCGAACTGTTGGGGGCATGCTGAGGGCTGGGCTGGGCTGCACTGTGTGTTCCTGCACTGTGAAACAAGTTGCGTGGGTATGCCGAGGGCTGGGCTGGGCTGCACTGTGTCCTGCACTGTGAACTGTTGGGGGGGCATGCTGAGGGCTGGACTGGGCTGCAGTGTGTGTCCTGCACTGTGAACTGTCGGAGGGGCATGCCGAGGGCTGGGCTGGGCTGCACTTTGTGTTCTGCACTGTGAACTGTTGGGGGAATGCTGAGAGCTGGGCTGTACTGTGTGTTCTGCACTGTGAACTGTTGGGGGGACATGCTGAGAGCTGGGCTGCACTGTATGTCCTGCACTATGAACTGTCGGAGGGGCATGCTGAGGGCTGGGCTGAGCCGCACTGTGTGTCCTGCACTGTGAACTGTTGGGGGGGGCATGCTGAGGGCTGGGCCGTGCTGCACTGTGTGTCCTGCACTGTGAACTGTTGAGGGGGCATGCCGAGGGCTGGGCTGGGCTGCACTGTGTGTCCTGCACTATGAACTGTTGGGGGCATGCCCAGGCTGGGCTGGGATGCACTGTGTGTCCTCACTGTGAACTGTTGGGGGGCATGCTGAGGGCTGGGCTGAGCTGTACTGTGTCTCTGCACTATAAACCGTCGGGGAAATGCTGAGGGCTGGGCTGGGCTGCGCCTGTGTGTCCCGCACTATGAGCTGTTGGGGGGCATGCCGACAGCTGGGCTGGAGCTACACTGTGTCCTGCACTGTGAACTGCTGGGGGTATGCTGAGGGCTAGTCTGGGCTGTACTGTGTGTCCTGCACTGTTGACTGTTTGGGGGACATGCTGAGGGCTGGGCTGCACTGTGTGTCCTGCACTGTGAACTGTTGGGGGCATGTTGAGAGATGGGCTGCACTGTGGTCCTGCACTATGAACTGGCTGGGGCATGCATGGAGGGCTGGGGTGAGCTGGCACTGTGTCCGCAGCATCAGAACTGTTGGGGGGCATGTTGAGGGATGGGCTGCACTGTGTGTCCTGCACTGTGAACTGTTGGGGGCATGTTGAGGGATGGGCTGCACTGTGTGTCTCTGCACTTTGAATTGTTGGGCGCTGAGAGGGCTGGGCTGACAGGCTTCCTAGCACCATGAACTGTTGGGGGTATACCGAGGGTAAGTGAGCTAAATGTGTCGCACTGTGAACTGTTGGTGGGCATGCTGAGGCTGGAGGCTGCACTGTTTGTCCCTGCGCTGTGAACTGTTGGAGGCATGCTGAGGGCTGGGCTGAGCTGCACTGTGTGTCCTGCACTGTGAAATGCGTTGGGGGGCATGCTGAGAGCTGGGCTGGCTGCACCAGTGTCCTACATCAGAACTGTTGGGGCGGTACGCTGAGGGCTGGGCTGTACAGTGTCCTGCACTGTGAACTGTTGGGGGCATGCTGAGAGCTGGGCTGGGCTGCACTGGTGTCCTACGCTGTGAACTGTTGGGGGGGCATGCCGAGGGCTGGGTTGGGCTGCAATGTGCATCCTGCACTGTGAACTGTTTGGGGGGGTCATGCTGAGGACTAGGCTACACTGTGTGTCCTGCACTGTGATCTGTTGGGGGGGCATGCTGAGGAGCTGGTCTGAGCTGCACTGTCTGTCCTGCACTGTGAAGTGATGGGGGCGCATGCCGTGAGCTGGGCTACACTCTGTGTCCTGCACTGTGAACTGTTGGTGGGGCATGTTGAGGGATGGGCTGGGCTGTGTGTCCTGCAGTGTGAACTGCTGGGGGGGCATGCTGAGGGCTGGGCTGAGCTGCACTGTGTGTCCAGCACTGTGAACTGTTGGGGGGTATGCCGAGGGGCTGGGCTGGGCTACATCACGTGTGTCCTGCAGTGTGAGCTGTGGGGGGGCATGCCAAGGTCTTGGCCATTGCTACTCTCTGTATCCCGCACTATGATCTGGTGGGCATGCTGAGGGCTGGATGGCCGTACCCTAGTCCTGCAGTAATCGTGAACTGTTGGGGGCATGTTGAGGGATGGGCTGCACTGTGTGTCCTGCACTGTGAACTGTTGGGGGGGCATGCTGAGGGCTAGTCTTGGCTGCACTGTGTGTTCTGCACTGTGAACTGTTGGGGGGGCATGCTGAGGGCTGGGCTGGGCTGCACTGAGTGTCCTACACTGTGAACTGTTGGGGGGCATGCTGAAGGCTGGGCTGGGCTGCACTGTGTGTCCTGCACTGTGAACTGTTGGGGCGGGGGCATGCTGAGGGCTAGGCTACACTCTGTGTCCTGCACTGTGAACTGTTGGGGCGGGGCATGCTGAGGGCTAGGCTACACTGTGTGTCCAGCACTGTGATCTTGTTGGGGTGGGCATGCTGAGGGCTGGGATGGGTTGCACTCCGTGTCCTGCACTGTGCACTGTTGGGGGCATGTTGAGGTCTGGGCTGCACTGTGTGTCCTGCACTATGAACTGTTGGGGGCATGCTGAGGGCCGGTCTTGGCTGCACTGTGTTCTGCACTGTGAACTGTTGGGGGGCACAGGCTGGGTCAATGTCTGGAGGCCCCACCCAGCCAAGTTGGGGGGCAGGCACGGGCCAGCCACACTCTGTGTCCTGCACTCATGAACTGTTGGGGGGATGCTGAGGGCTGGGATGGGCTGCAGTTTGTGTCCTGCACTGTGAACTGTTGGGGCGGCATGTTGAGGGATGGGCTGCACTGTGTGTCCTGCACTGTGAACTGTTGGGGGGGCATGCTGAGGGCTAGTCTTGGCTGCACTGTGTGTTCTGCACTGTGAACTGTTGGGGGGGCATGCTGAGGGCTGGGCTGGGCTGCACTGAGTGTCCTACACTGTGAACTGTTGGGGGGGCATGCTGAAGGCTGGGCTGAGCTGCACTATGTGTCCTACACTGTGAACTGTTGGGGCGGGGGCATGCTGAGGGCTAGGCTACACTCTGTGTCCTGCACTGTGAACTGTTGGGGTGGGGCACGCTGAGGGCTAGGCTACACTGTGTGTCCTGCACTGTGATCTGTTGGGGGGGCATGCTGAGGGTTGGGATGGGCTGCACTGTGTGTCTCGCACTGTGAACTGTTGGTGGGGCATGCCGAGGGCTGGGATGGGCTGCCTTGTATGTCCTACACTGTGAACTGTTGGGGCGGGGGATGCTGAGGGCTAGGCTACACTCTGTGTCCTGCACTGTGAACTGTTGGGGCTGGGCATGCTGAGGGCTTGGCCACAATGTGTCCACCGTGATCTACTGGGGGGCCGAGGGCAGTACTGGGCTGCACTGCGTCTGCACTGTGAACTGTTGGGGGGGCATGCTGAGGGTTGGCATGGGCTACACTGTGCGTTACACTGTGAACTGTTGGGCATGCCGAAAATGGGATGGGCTGCCCTGTATGTCCCACCAGGAACTTTGGGGGGTGCTACGCAGGCTACACTCGTGTCCTGCACTGTGATCTGTTGGGGGCATGCTGAGGCTGGGCTGCACTGTGTCCTGCACAGAGAACGTTATGGGGCATGCTGAGGCTATCTGGCGGTACTGCATCCTGCACTGTGAACTGTTGGGGGGCATGCTGAGGGTCACAATACACTGTGTGAACTGCACTGTGAAATGTTGGGTGGCATGCCGAGGCTGGGCTGGGCTGCTGTGTGCACTGTGAACTGCTGGGGGGCATGCTGAGGGCAGGGCTGAGCCACTGTCTATCCTGCACTGTGAACTGTTGGGGGGGCATGCTGAGGCTGGGCTGGGCTGCACTGTGTGTCCCACTGTGAACGTTGGGGGTATGCCGAGGCTGGATGGGCTGCACTGTGTCCTGCACTGTGAACTGCTGGGGGCATGTTGAGGGATGGCTGCAGTGTGTGTCCTGCACTGTGAACTGTTGGGGGCATGCGAGGGCTGGGCTCGCTACTGTGTGTACGGGGAATGTTTGGGGAGGGACATGCTGAGGCTGGGCCACTGTGTGTCACACTATAACTATTGAGGGCATGCGGCTGGGATGAGCTGCAATGTGTCCTGCACCGTGAACTGCTGGGGGCATGCTGGGGCTGGGCTGGAGCAAAGCACGTACGGCACCGTGAACTGTTGGGGGCATGCTGAGCTGGGAAGTACACTGCGTCTTCACCGTCAACTATTGTGGGGCACAAGGCGGGCTGGCTACACTGTGTCCTGCACTGTGAACTGTTGCGGGCATGCTGAGGGCTGGGCTGGGCTGACCAGTGTCTACTGTGATCTGTTGGGGGCATGCTAAGGGCCAGGCTGCAATGTGTCCTGCACCGTGAACTGTTGAAGGCCGCGAGAAGGCTGGGCTGCACACTGTGTGTCCTGTATGAACTGTCAGGGGGCATACTGAGGCTGGCTGAGCCACTGTCGGTCCTGCCTGTGAACTGTTGGGGCATACCGGAGTCTGGGCTGGCTGCACTGTGTGTCCTGCACTGTGAATTGTTAAAGGCTGCTGAGTTAGTCTGGGCTGTACCGTGTGTTCACTGTGGTGGGGGCATGCTGAGGGCTGGGCTGAGCTGCACTGTGTGTCAGCACTGTGAACGTTTGGGGACGCAGGGGCTGGGCTGGGCTGCATCGTGTCCTGCCTCCGAGCTGTTGTGGGGGCGCCAAGGTCAGTCAGCTGCATCCAGGTCCTGCTCTGTGAACTGTGGGGGGCATGCTGGAGGCTGGGCTGCACTGAGTGTCCTACACTGTGAGCTGTTGGGGGCATGGCAAGGCTGGGCTGGGCTGCACTCATGTCTACTATGAACTGTTGGGGGCATGCTGAGGGCTGGGATGGCTGCACTGTGTCCTGCACTGTGAACTGTTGGGGGATGTTGGGGATGGGCTGCACTGTGTGTCCTGCACCAGAACTGTTGGGGCGCTGAGGGCTAGTCTTGGCTGCACTGTGTGTTCTTCACTGAACCGTTGGGGGCGCTGAGGCTGGGCTGTGCTGCTGACTGAGTCCCACACTGTGAACTGCTGGGGCATGTGAAGGCTGGCCACTGCACGTGTGTCCTGCACTGTGAACTGTTGGACGGGGGCATGGAGGGCTAGGCTACACCTGTGTCCTGCACTGTGAACTGTTAAAGTGCTGAGGCCTAGCTGCACTATGTTCTACTCTGAACTGCTGGGGCATGCTGAGGCTGGGCTGGGCTGCACTGAGTGCCCACACTGTGAGCTGTTGGGGGTACGCAGGGCTGGGCTGGCCACACCCTGTGTCCTACTAGGAACTGCTGAGAGACACTGAGGGCTGATGGGCTGCAGTTTGTGTCCTGCACTGTGAACCGTTGGGGCGCATGTTGAGGGATGGGCTGCACCAGTGTCCTGCACTGTGAACCGTTGGGGGCATGCTGAGGCTAGTCTTGGCTGCACTGTGTGTTCTGCACTGTGAACTGCTGGGGGCATGCTGAGATGGGCTGGCTGCACTGAGTGTCCTACACGGTGAACTGTTGGGGGCATGCTGAGGCTGGGCTGAGCTGCACTGTGTCTCTAAACAGAACGGGGAGGCGGGGCATGCTGAGGCTAGGCTACACCTGTGTCCTGCACTGTGAACTGTTGGAGTGGACACTGAGGGCCAAACTACACTGCAACCTGCACTGTGATCTGCTGGGGCATGCTGAGGGTTGGGATGGGCCGCACTGTGTGTCTCGCATCAGAACTGTTGGTGGGGTGCCGAGGGCTGGGATAGGCTGCCTTGTATGTCACTGTGAACTGTTGGGGCGGAAGTGCTAGGGCTAGGCTACACTCTGTGTCCTGCACCGTGAACTGTTGGGGCTGGGGGAATGCTGAGGCTTGGCCACCGTGTGTCAACACTGTGATCTGCTGGGGGCATACGGGCAGCACTGGGCTGTACCGGACGTCCTGCACTCAGAACTGCCGGGGGGCACGCTGAGGGCTAGCATGGGCCGCACTGTGCGTCTCGCAATCAGAACTGCTGGGGGCATGCGGGCTGGGATGGCCGCCCTGTATGTCCTACACTGTGAACTTTTGGGGGTGCATATGAGACGGCCACACCCGCGTCCTACTGTGATCTGTTGGGGCATGAGCTGGGCCACTGTGCATCCTGCACCGTGAACTGTTGTGGGGGCGCTGAGGGCTAGTCTGGCGGTACTGTATCCTGCACTGTGAACTGTTGGGGCATGCTGGGGGCTGGCTAACAGCACTGTGTGACCGGCACTGTGAAATGTTGGGTGGGTATGCCGAGGCTGGGCTGGGCGCACTGTGTCCTGCACTGTGAACTGTTGGGGAACAGCTGAGGGCAGGGCGAGCTGCACCGTCTATGCCTGAACCGTTGGGGGCATGCTGAGGGCCGGGCTGGGCTGCACTGTAGGTCCTGCATCAGAACTGTTGAGGCTATGCGAGGCTGGATGGGCTACACTGTGTCCTGCACTGTGAACTGTTGGGGGCATACAGGGGATGGGCTGCAGTGTGTCCTGCACTGAACTGTTGGGGGCATGCTGAGGGCTGGGCTCGACCGTACTGTGTCGTGCATCAAACTGCCTGGGAGGACATGCTGAGGCTGGGCTACACTGTGTGTCCTGCACTATGAACTGTTGGGGGGCATGCCGAGGCTGGGATGAGCTGCACTGTGTGTCCTGCACTATGAACTGTTGGGGCATGCTGAGGCTGGGCTGAGCAGCACTGTGTGTCTACACCAGAACTATGGGGGGCATGCTGAGCTGGCTGCACTGTGTTCGCACTGTCAACTACGGGGGCATGCAAAGGTGGGCTGCGCATTGTGTCCTGCACTGTGAACTATTGGTGGGGCATGCGAGGGCAGGGCTGGGCTGGACCGTGCGGCCCGCACTGTGATCTGTTGGGGGCATGCTAAGGCCAGGCTGCAATGTGCGTCCTGCACCGTGAACTGTTGGGGGCCGCCGAGGGCTGGCCACAAAGTGTGTCCTGCTGTGAACTGTCAGGGGCATACTGAGGGCTGGGCTGAGCTGCACTGTCCTGCACTGTGAACTGTTGGGGCATACCGAGGTCTGGGCTGGGCTACACTGTGTGTCTACACTGTGATGTTGGGGGCATGTTGAGTGTCTGGGCTGTACCAGTGTTCTGCATCAGAACTGTTGGGGGGCATGCTGAGGGCAGGCTGAGCTGCACACTGTGTCAGCACTGTGAACTGTTTGGGGGCATGCCGAGGCTGGGCTGGGCTAACATGTGTCCCTGCTCTGTGAGCTGTTGTGGGGCATGCCGAAGGCTGGGCTGGGCTGCATCGTGTCCTGCTTCAGAACTGTTGGGGGCATGCTGAGGCTGGGCTGGGCTGCACTGAGTGTCCGATACTGTGAGCTGTTGGGGGGCACGCAGGCTGGGCTGGGCTGCACCTGTGTCCTGCACCATGAACTGTTGGGGGCATGCTGAGGGCTGATGGCCGCACTTTGTGTCCCGCACCGAACTGCTGGGGGGCATGAGGATGGGCTGCACTGTGTCCTGCACTGTGAACTGTTGGGGGGCATGCTGAGGGCTAGTCATAGCTGACTGTTGGGGGATGCTTGAGGCTGGCTGCAATTGCTTGTCCCGCACTGTGAACTGTTTGGGGGTACGCCGCAATAAGGCCACGCACTGTGTGTCCTGCACGTGAACTGTTTGGGGCATGCCGAGTGGGCTGGGCTGCACTGTGTGTGCACTGTGAACTGTTCTGGGCATGCCGAGGCTGGGCTAGGCTGCACTGTGTCCTGCACTGTGAGCTGTTGGGGGGGGATGCTGAGAGCTGGGCTGCAGTGTGTGTCCTGCACTGTGAACTGTTGGGGGGCATGGTGACAGCTGGGCTGGCCTGCACTGTTTGTCCTGCACTGTGAACTGTTTTGGGGCATACCGCGGGCTGGGCTGGGCTGCACTGTGTGTCCTGCACTGTGAACTGTTCTTGGGGCATGCAGGGCTGGCTGGCTGCACTGTGTGTGCACTGTGAACTGTTGGGGTGCATGCTGAGGGTGGTTGTGCTGTACTGTGTGTCCCACTGTGAACTGTTGGGGGAACGCGAGGCTGTTGGGCTGCACTGTGTCCTGCACTGTGAACTGTTGGGGGCATGTTGACGGGTTGGCTGGGCTGCACTGTGTGTCCTGCACGTGAACTGTTGGGGCATGCTGACGCTGGGCTGGACTGCACTGTTTGTCCTGCACTGAACTGTTTTGGGGTATGCCGTGGGCTGGCTGGCTGCACTGTGTCCTGCATTGTGAACTGTTGGGGGGACATGCTGAGCTGGGCTGCACTGTGTGTCCTGCACTGGAACTGTTGGGGGTTGAGGCTAGCTACACTGTGTGTCCCATTGTGGAAATGGGGGGCATGCTGAGGGCTGGCTGGCTGCACGTGTCGTGCACTGAACTGTCGGGGCATGCGAGGGCTAGGCTGCACTGTGTTCTTGCACTGTGAACTTTGGGGAGGCATGTTGAGGTTGGGCTGCACTGTGCGTCCCACCGTGAACTATTGGGGGGCGTTGAGGGCTGGGTTCGCGCACTGTGTGTCCTGCACTATGAACTGTTGGGGGTATGCCCGGCTGGGCTGCTGCACTGTGTCCTGCATCTGAACTGTTGGGGGTTGAGGGCTGGCTGGCTGCACTGTGTGTCCCACTATGAACTGTTGGGGTGGTATGGGAAGGCTGGACTGGCTGCACCTGTGTCCTACACTGTGAACTGTTGGGGGGGCATTGAGGCTGGTGAGCTGTACTGTGTACTGCACTGTGAACTGTTGCAGGCATGCTGAGAGCTGGGCTGAGCCAATGTGTGTCCCACTGAACTTGGGGCATGCTGGGCTGATGGGTTGCACTGCTTGTCCTGCACTGTGAACTGTTTGGGGGCATGTCGGTGGGCTGCACTGCACTGTGTCCTGCATGTGAACTGTTCTGGGGTATGCCGAGGGCTGGGTTGGGCTGCACTGTGTGTCCTGCACTGTAAACTGTTCTGTGGGCATGCCGAGGGCTGGGCTGGGCTGCATTGTGTCCTGTACTGTGAACTGTTGGGGACATGCTGAGAGTTGGCTGCACTGTGTGTCCTGCACTGTGAACTGTTGGGGGGTATGCTGAGGGCTAGGTTACACTGTGTGTCCTGCACTGTGAAATGTGGGGGGGCATGCTGAGGGCTGGCTTTGTTGTTTGTGTGTCGTATGCCAGAACTGTCGGGTATGTTGAGGGCTAGGCTGCACTGTGTCCTGCACTGTGAACTTTGGGGAGGCATGGTGAGCTGGCTGCACTGTGTCCTGCCCGTGAACTGCTGGGGGGCATGCTGAGGGCTAGGTCACTGTGTGCCCTGTGAACTGTTGGTGCTGGAGGGTTGGCTGAGCTGCACTGTGTTCTGCACTGTGAACTGTTGGGGGCAGGCCCAGGGTCGGGATGGGCTGCACTGTGTGTCCTGCACTGTGCACTGTTGGAGTGGAATGCTGAGGTCTGGGCTAGGCTGCAATGTGTGTTCTGCTCTGTGAACTGTTGGAGGGGCATGCTGTGGGCTGGGCTGGGCTGTACTGTGTGTCCTGCACTGTGTGCCGTTGGGGTATGCTGAGGGTCAACTGAACTCTGTGTCCTGCACTGTGAACTGTTGATGGGGCATGCCGAGGGCTGGGCTGGGCTGCACTGTGTGTCCTGCACTGTGAACTGGGGGGGCATGCTGAGGGCTGGGCTGAACTGCACTGTGTGTCCTGCACTGTGAACTGTTGGGGGATGCTGAGGGCTGGGTTGGGCTGCACTGTGTGTCCTGCACTGTGAACTGTTGGGGGGCATGCTGACAGCTGGGCTGGGCTGCACTGTTTGTCCTGCACTGTGAACTGTTGGTGGGGCATGCCGAGGGCTGGGCTTGGCTGCACTGTGTGTCCTGCACTATGAACTGTTTGGGGGGCATTCCCTGGGCTGGGCTGGGCTGCACTGTGTGTCCTGCACTGTGAACTGTTGGGGGGCATGCTGAGGTCTGGGCTGGGCTGCATGTGTGTCCTGCACTGTGAACTGTTGGGGTGGCATGGTGAAGGCTGGACTGGGCTGCACTGTGTGTCCTATACTGTGAACTGTTGGGGGATGCTGAGAGCTGGGTTGCACTGTGTGTCCTGCACTGTGAACTGTTGAGGGGGCATGCTGAGGGCTAGGCTACACTGTGTGTCCTGCACTGTGAACTGTGGGGCATGCTGAGGGCTGGGCTGGGCTGCACCAGGTGTCCTGCACTGTGAACTGTGGGGGCATGCCGAGGGCTGGGCTGGGCACTGTGTGTCCTGCACTATGAACTGTTGAGGGGCATGCCGAGGCTGGGCTGGCCACCTGTGTGTCCTGCACTGTGAACTGTGGGGGGGCATGCCAAGGCTGGGCTGGGCTGCACTGTGTGTCCTGCACTGTGAACTTTGGGGCATGCATGAGTGCTGGGCTGGGCTGCACTGTGTCCTGCACCCAGAACCGTGGGGGCATGCTGAGGGCTGGGCTGGGCTGCACTGTGTGTCCTGCACTATGAACCTTGGGGCGGGGCCTGTTGAGGGATGGGCTGCGAGAACTGGGGGATGCTGTGATCTGCACTGTGTGTTTGGGATGGCATGCACAGGCATAAAGGGCAGTAGGGAGTGGGCATGGTCAGTTTGTTGCCTGCTGAGTGCAGGTTAGGGCTGGGGCCATGCATGTTCTGGCATGGAATCCGTAGGCACCCAGAGTGCAGGCCTTGCAGTACAGTGAGGCTCTGGCGGCACGCCTGCACGGTGTCACTGTTCAGTGGGAGCAGTACGGGTGGCTGTGGGACAACCAGAGTGACTGTACCAGGATGGACAGCATAGCAAGGGCAGCAATGTGAAGGTCCACACCATCGGGTGCAGTGATGCGTGTGCAGTGGAGGCATGCACTTGATGGGATAGCACAGAGGTGTGGTGTGATCGCCAGAGTGTCACTCCCAAAGCAGACCTGTGAGGGACAACTGATCAGGCAGGTGAGGCACACTGTGCCGCGGGGACACACTAACATGTTTCATCCCAACAGTGCAGTGGCAGCTAGAAGGGCCCAGCGAGCCGGAGGGTTGAGCAGCAGCGGCAGGGCTGAAGACCGAATGGTTCAGGCCATTGGTGGTCGGTGCTGGCTGATGATGGTGCAGCCCAATGGGACGCTGGAGGGCAGCTCTGCTGCCAGCACACCTGTGGCAGGAACACCAGAGCCAATGTCTGAGTCCAAGGGGAGTGGGGATGGTGACAGCCCCATGGCAGAAGAGGTGGTGGACAGCAGTGAGGAGGATGCAGCTGGATCACTACGGGAACAGCAGGGGAATGCCGAGGACACCACCAGCAGTGCTGCCACAACTGTGGAGGGAGTGCATATGCCCATGGTCGAGCGGGAGGTGTCAGAACCAGACCTGCCAGCAGCTGAGGACACTGGCATAGGGCTGCTCAGCACACTGAGTGCACATGGACTTGAGGACGAGTTGGATGAGGCCGTCCAGGTGCTGCAGGACCAGCTGTCCCCACCAGCCTACATCCGGAACTACTGCAGTTGGTGCTGGCTGGCCAGGGGACTGCAGGCAGAGCTGGCGTTCATCTGCTGGGCATGCAGGAGCACCACCTTGCATGGGCTGCTGCTAACCAGCATCGTACTGGCACCCTGCAGACATTCACAAGAGACACAGCAGCATGCATGGCCAGCCTAAGGGATGCCATACAGGGCATCCGGCACTGTGCCAAACATCAGACAGTCATCATGGACCACTTCAGCACAGGCCTGGAGAACATGCTGGCACACCAGCAGTGCCAGGATACAGCCATGGCCACAGCCATGCAGGCCAAAGAGCGCACACTGCTGCCACTGCACCACCTGCAAGGCATGGCCCAGCGGATGGCAGCCCCGGCCACCGCTCAGTCCAACACCCAGACACAGCCACCGGAGCAAGTGGAAACCCCTTCCCCACCCCAGGCCCTGGTGTCAGTACCCAACCTCCACCAGTCATGCTGCCAAAGTCACATGCCCAGCCAGGCATCGCCCACACTGACCTGGGCACAGGACAGCACCAGGATGCAACAATTGTGGTGCACACAGGCATGCCAGCAACACAGGCACAGGCCGGACTGAGCACCACACACAGTCCCATGGGTACGGGATCAGTCACGGGGAATGCACAGGATGGTGGGCACACTGAGGAGGGTGCTCCGCAGGCTGCACAGGGCCCGAGACTCAGCATGGATGGGGAAGACACTGTGGCCCCTGGCACAGCCGCTGCTACACGTGGGTACAGAGGCATGTAGGCTTATGGGCGGAGGCACAGCAGACCACCTGTGGGAGCACACAGTTCACAGGGTGCGATGCCAGGGAGGTCTGTTGTGGGAGCAACGACAGCCCACTTGCATTCAGGCGGTCCCCACAGCCCAGCTCCCGGCAGGTTGGTGGCGAGGATGGTGCGTGCGTGGCAGATAGGCAGTGAGTCGCCTGGGAACCTGTAGTTCTTGCAGTAGGGAATTGTTGGGTGGCTGCAATGGGGTGTAAATACATGCATGGCAGGGGCATGTCCATTTGAGGGCACTGCAGTCACATGGGTGTGTGTGTGTTTGTGTATATATATGCATGACTGTGTGCATGGGTCTATGTGGGGCACGCGTGTTGGGTGGAACTGGAGTGCACCGTGCAATGGGCACATGTGTGTAATGCTCACCATGTAAATAAACATGTTTGCACCTCAACCCTATGGTTTGCTGTCATTTTGTCATTGCATTGCTAGGGCCTTACTGGGACCATGTTGGGTAGGGTGTGCTCCCCGGGTGCAACATTGCTCCATGTGTGCCACAGCCAATGGGTGACTGCCTGCCATGGCCCCCCCCCAAGGTGTGCATGTGCACACACACACACACACACACACACACACACATACACACACAGGGAACTCTGCAGGCACAGGTACCCCACATGCAGGGTCACCCACATCCATTCTGCAAGTGTGTTGCTGCCGCACAGCGCACACACATATGTGTGACAACAGGTAGGCTGCATCCGCGCATTGCAGATGCGATTCTGGACTGCGGCATTGCACGATGTAAGTGCTGTAGCATATGCCGCAGATGCACATCCGCGACATGCGACATGTGATACACGTGCGAAAAGCACATGGAGCAGGTGTGGTTGCGAGCGGAATGGCCCAGGCACTGTATAGTGGTACAGGAACTACAGACCTGACAGTTGGAGAGAGCTACATATGTACAGTGCCAGCAGGACTTGGACAGGGTCAGAAACTCAGTAGACTGGTGAGTACTGGGCCACAGCAGGCTCTCCCCCATATACCCCTACCACATCTGTTACTGGCATGAGGGACTGGGACAGGCATGCATACCTCTGTTCCATATGTAGCCTATTTGTTGTTCAGTGCCTGTCACACTGTGGAACCCATGGTCTGCATATGGAGAACTGCAACAGACATCACCATGGCAGGAATCTAACTAATTGATTAGCGGTTGTTTCCTTGGGACAATAGTAACTATACAGAATCCATTAATATAGGTATCCTACAGGTGTTATGTTTGCCACACAGTGAGGCAAGTGCTATGCATTGTCACAGTGTATGAGAACCTTTATGAGCAATACGCTAATCACTTATTAGAGTTAAAGAACACCCTGCCATGGGGCACAGGCCACTGCTTTACTGTAGAAGACATGTACAAGGGTAGGCAGGCATACGCACTGTACACAGTTGTGTACAGACATGTGGCGTGCCTGTCATGTTCCATATGCTGTTCACAGTGCATTAGCACTGTGATCCATAGTATGTGTTCCTGTAGGCCACTGCTGGGTGTCACTGTAGATACATCTGTTGTGTAGGGGGGGGAGGCACATGTATGGCCACTGTAGGCTGTAGAGGGGACGTCTGACAGCAGTCATACATGTTTGGAGGGGGGAGCTTTTGAAGGGGATGGGTACCGATATAGATGGGGGGGGGACATGGTGTTAGCATGTACAATATGGCACTGTCTGGCTGCACCCCTGTACATGTTCCGCATGCCTGTCTCTGGGTGACTGACATAGTGTCAGGCAGCATGTCCAATGGAGTGATGCACTGTAGGCCAAAAATGTGTGCGGCACAGGTGTCCGCAGTGTGGCACGGTGAGCCCCTGTCCAGTGCAATGGGGTACAGTCCCTGTACCATGGAATGGGAGAGTAGGCGTAGATGCATGGACAGTGTGCCAGTGGCCACACCATGGGTGCACAGTGGGTCTGGTACCGGTCACAGGTATCAAGGCTGTGTTGCCAACACGTCGCCCGTACTGGCCCACACAGGCAGTGCCATGGCCCAGCCACACTGTCACTGTGCTGGTGCATCAGGGAGGCATATCTGTTTGGTAGGGGCGTGTCACTGCAGTAGTGGGCTGGCCCACCCACAGGTCTGTGTTCAGTGCCCAGTCATGCCGCACGGTCCACCCTTGTAGTGCCATCCATGCCTGTGTGCAGCACGTGGCAGACCATGACCCAGCCATCCCACATGGCAGGGGCTGGGTGCTGCCTGCCATGACTGAGGCTGTGCAAGGCCGGGCCTAAACAGGACATTGCTTGTGCCATTCACACAGGTGCACTGCCACCTGGCCGGATGGCTGTATGGCACTGTCCCTGTACCACGCCCTCCATGTTACACTCGTCGGGTCCACACCCGAACACCCCTACCTGTGCATCGGCAGTCATGGCAGGATGTCGTGGGGGTATTCCTGGGCCTTGTCCATGTACATGGCTGTGGGATGGCTACAGTGGGTGGGGCCTTGCGGCATCCAGGGGCTGCTGGCCACGGAGGCACATCTGGCTGTGTACTAACCCATGTCCATTCCCTCCCTAGCTCCACGGCAGACATATTCAGAAGTCTGGGGAGTATGCGGCATTGTTCAACGCACACACTCCCAATGCCTATCCAGCACTGTTTGCCTAACATTGTTGCTCTCTGTCCCCTGTGTAGGTTTCAGCATCACCGCATAGGTCCAGGGAGGTTCACACTGCCACACTGCAGCTGCTCCAGGGTCCCTGACAGTGCCACAGGCTTATGTTGCCCTGCTCTTTCCCCATCCTGCTGTGCTCCAGGCCAGTCCACGCCACCCACTCCAGACTCCACGGTGCGCAACACAGGTAAGTAACAGTCTGTCCCCATGTTGGTGCCCACGGGCATCATTGTGTCAGCCCCTTGTCCACCTGGTGGGTGTGGCCGCATGCACCTCCACATGGGGGTGATGGTGTGGATATGTGGCAGGGCTGCATTTGGTGCTCTGCACCCACACTGTGTAGAGCCATACTGTGGCATGCCTCTGCAGGAGATGGGTGCCGTGGTGGTGCACTGTGGTCACTATGCACAGCACTGTGTTCCCGGCCCCTGCATGGCACCACTCATCATATACACTCATCACACTGTGTGTGGCATTGGCGTGGGGTTTCCACATGGGGGGTGGGCCACGGTTGCAGGCCTGTGGCCTGGCACCGACCCATTTCCCATGGGCGGTGTCCGGTGTTGTGCATGGTGGGTGGGGGTGGTCTGCACGGCCACGGTGGATGTCTGTTGTGATGCATGTGCTATTCCTTCCCCAGTTACAGGTGCCACACAGTAGATGGGCCAAGATGTTATCTGGCTCTTCCCTCAGCGGCCAGGCACCCAACTTTACACCACATGAGACAGCGCTCCTCATGAACCATGTGCAGCTGTGGGGCCGGACACTGCTGCCACCTTGGTGCCACAGGAGCAGTGCTGCTGACCGTGAGTGGGCCTGGACGGCCAGCTGTGCTGTATGGCGGCAGCGACTGGTATTCGGCGCACCATCCGCCAGCTCACCTACCGCTGGCAGGACCTGACGTGCAGGGAGGCTGGTGTACTGCAGCGTCTCATCGGCATGGCCCACCGCAGGGATGCAGAGATGTGGTCAGAGCAGAACCCCGGTGTTGGTATGTATCCCTACAGCTATTCATCTGTTGCTGCAGTGCTGGCGTGGTGGCCATGGCACATGGTGCCTCCAACACACTCACCTGTCCCTTCACCTCAGAGGTTCCGCTGGTGCATCACACGCCATGCAACAGGGATGCCTTGCCAGCCTCAGACAGGAGGCACGTAGGTAGAGGACAGGTAGGTACATTCCATGGACCCCTTGGGCTATGGCCTCGGCAGGCAACCAGTGTGTGGCCTGTGCTGCGCCTTCACATTGCTTGCCTGTTTGTGCGTCCCGGCACTGACCTCATCCTTTACATCCCTACAGGTGTCCATAGCAGGCTGCCACAGCGGCAGAGGGCCCTACTGCAGGTGATGGCAGCCGTCAAGGCCAGTGATGCGGAGGAGTACAAGTTGTGCACCCAGTGCAGGTAGTGGAGGGCCAGGGTGCTGCCACCAATGTCATCCTCTTCCTCTTCCTCCTCCACCTTCTCCACGGTAGCAGCTGATGCCGGGGACCAGGCACCATTGGAGGCATAGCCAGTCCAGGAGGATCCCACTGATGGTGGGCAACAGGAGCCAGTTGACCCACAGTCTCCCAGCCAGGAGGGAGTGTGCAGTGACACAGCAGATGGGGATGGGGCCTTGGCTGCACTAATGACCAGGGCCACAGATGAGTACGTCACGGCAAGGGGCGGCCATGGATGCCCCACCAATAGCCACTGTGCCTTGCACTGCTGTCCATGCAGATGGGGACTGTGGACTGCAGCAGGGGGTTGCCATGTCTGTGTTACAGCAGGAGAAGCCATTGCCCATGGCGGATGAGGGACCCGCCACCGAAGATATGCAGGGTGGGGGCCCGGACTGGGCCTGCCTTTTCATACTTGTGACTGCCATACTCCAGGACATTGGGCACTTTCATGTGTCTGTGGCTGCCCTCCTTACTGAACTCCGGTGCACCTAGTGGCCATGGCCGACACAGCCACAGCCGGTCATGGGTTGGGTCAACTGTGTTGGTGGACATATGTATATGGGGTGGTTGTTTTGCTGGGTCTGTTTGTGTGGGTGTTGTGGGTGTACATTGGGTGGTTGGGTTTGATTATTGCTGTTTGTTTGAGTGTGGGACTGTTGTTTGGATGGTGGGCCTGTGTTGGGGTGTGCGTGGGTGCAGGTTGGTGTTTGGGGGTGTTGTGGGTGGCTGTTTGGATTTGGGTTTCCTGTGCTGTTATACTGTGCTTTTGTTGCCTGTTGTTTATCCCCATCATCCTACAATTGTTACCCTGTATCCCTGTCCCTGTTTAGTTAATTAAATCATTTGCTATAAACACTGTCTCTGTCTCTGTCTCTGTGTCTGTTACTGGTTGTTCTGTGTGTGTGTGTGTGTGTGTGTGTGTGTGTGTGTGTGTGTGTGTGTGTGTGTGTGTGTGTGCGTGCGTCTCTCGCTATGCACGGGGGTGCACACTGGTGTTGGTGTCTGCTGTCCTCAGTGTTCCCTCCCTCTGCATCAGGTTGGTGTGCCATTTGTGCTGCCCCCAGCACAGGCCACTGTCTCAGGCCTCATCTGCATGGTGTCCTGTGTGCTGCAGGTCACCTTGTATGCTATGGTGTCCTTGCCACCTCACATTGTACCTCCCAGCTGTGTGGTGGCATGGTGCCTGTGCTGCACCTTTCCGCCTCGGGTGCCATTGTTCCCTGCAGGTGGCACCACTGGCACGGACGTTGGTGTATCTCACCACCGACAGTCCGCTGGTCTGTGCCACCTGGTGCTGTGTCCCTGTTGTGGTTGCACTGTTTCCATGTATCAGTGGCCATGGCAGGGGTGTTGTGCCTGCTGGCGCCACCATCCCTGCATTGTGCCTGTGGCCTCTCTGCTCCCCTTGTACCCTGTGCCACACTGCCGCTGTGTGCCTGCATTCCTCAGTCACACTCTATCCTATGTCACATGTGTGTTGCTGTGTGTCTGGCCTGTCTGGCCCTGCTCCTTTCTTTGCTGTATATGTTACACCTACTCCCACGTTGTTTATGTTATGCTGTCTGGTCTTGGTGTATGTTGTGGCACTGCTGCTTCCAGAATCCCGCCCTGGCATTTCTTTGCTGTTTCCTTGGCATTTGTCCAGTTGCACATTTGTGTATCTGTGGGTTTGTCGCAACTGCAGTGTAAGTCGGCTTTGGCGTACTGTGTTGCATCAATGCGCATCTTGCAATGCAGAATTGCATTTGGCATATTTGCAGGATGTATTTGCAACTTACGTCATTTCCTTTGGCATATCTGCGTTGCACATTGGTGTATGCTTTCTAGAATCGGGCCCATGATCTACTAGGTTAAAGACCTTAGATAAATTAACAAAGATAGCCCCAGTGATTTTACCTTCATCTGCTTTCCTTAGAACATGGTCTGTGAACCAGGTCAGCATAGTGGTTGTGCTGTAGCCCTTTCTGAATCCATGCTGGTCAGGAAATAACAGGCTGTATTTAGATACATGGTCAGAAATTTGCAGAAAGACAATTTTTTCAAGGATCTTAGGAGAGAAAGGATGGATATTGGCCTGTAATTATCCAGGAGTTTAGGTCACTTGACTTATTTATTTATTTATTTATTTATTTATTGAATTTCAGAATTAAGACCTTTGAGCCAGGGGCTCTTTTACAAAGGCTCCACGTCAACAAAGAACTATACAAAGGAGGGAGTAACAGGCATGTGTACAAAATAAGCAGGCTGGGTGAGGTACAGTAAACCCAGGAGACATTTGAAAATAAACCTAGTGCATACAGTACATAATGATACTGATATTAAGTGCTAGGATTAAAAATACATAATAATACTGATATTAAGTGCTAGGGTTAAAAAGGTAACCAGACAATGGCGGAAGGCAGGTGTACAGGCAGAGAAAGCCAGTTAGAAGCAAACTAGAATAGTGATGAGTTATGAGGCTTAACAGGCCAATAGGTGGAGGAAGAAAAGAAGATAGAGCAGTTGAGGAGGTTGACTTTAGACGGGATTATAGTGGTGATTTTTCAGGTTATAGTGTGGGAAATGTTGCAGATGACCGTAGACTCAGTGATGACACAGAATAGCAGCCCAAGAGGGCGTTGTCATTAAAATGGCAGGATGGGTATAAGCAGAGGGCCACCAGGGTTAAGTGGGGCAGTCACAGCTGCTGCAGTTGGCTAGGTACTGTCAAAGACAGTTTTTAAAAGGACCAGTTTTGGGAGTAGATTGAAGGTGTGTGGGGAGGTTGTTAAACAAGCTAGGTGCTCTGCACATAAACGGTCTTTGTTCTTGAGATGTCCAGCATAAAGTTACCTGAAAAGTTAGGTTGGGCATGCTTCTCATGCAGCTCATGTTAGTGTGGGCCCTGTTGAGGAACTGCTGGGTAGACAGGGGGGCTAACCCTAAAGAGATCTTTTTGGCAGTAAGACAGGTGTGATAGGAGATTCTGCTCTGGAGGTTGAGCCAATTGGACTGCGTATATAGGTCACAGGTATGTGTGTCCCTACTAGCACCAGTAACTAACCTGCAGGCTTTGTTAAGAGTAACCCCTAACCTTCTGAGGACAGTGGTGGTGGCAGCACCATAAAATACAATGCCATAATCAATGACAGACAGTATAGAGCTTGTCACTGCAAGGCATAGTGCCTCTTGGGTCATACAGTGCCGATGTCTATAAAGGAGGCCTACCCTGATATTAGCAGTTTTGGAGATGTTATTAATGTGTTCTTGATAGGAGAGAGTACTGTCTAGGGTGATGCCCAGGTACTTAAAACAAGTTACCTGCTCAAGTTGTGTACCAATATTGTTGGAGATGGGTAGTTGGGCTCTTTTAAACTTGTTATGAGCCCCAGCAAAGACCATTGCTTTGGTCTTTTTATAGTTCTTAATTTATGCTCAGCGAACCAGGCTTCAATGGAGGTAAAGCTATGTTGCAGGTCACTGGTGAGGGGTGTAGGGTCAGGCTGGCTGGTGTAAATCACAGTGTCAGCTTCATACAGGTGAAGGTTACAAGGGCAAGCTAGGGGAAGGGTATTGAGGTAGAGGCTAAATAGTAGGGGACCAAGGATTGATCCCTGTGGAACACCGGATTGCAAGGGGTGGCTACTTGAGAGTGAGTCTAAGATTTTTATGTGTTGGGTTCTGACACCTAGATAACTTCTGAACCAGGAGGTAACATTTCTGGAGAGTCCTAGGGAGGGTAGGGTCTGGAATAGTAAGGACAATTGGACTGTATCAAAAACCTTTGTAAGATCTCTATACCTTGCAAGGTAACCATGGTCGAGTGCTTTATGGATATAGTCTGTGTAGGTGAGGAGGGTTGTGGCAGTGCTATGATCTTTCCTAAACCCATGTTGCTGAGGGCATTGAATGCATGGGTGGATAGATATTCAGGTAGCTTTTTGGCCACTAAGTGTTCAAGGGCTTTTGAGAGGGGTGGTAAAATTGAAATGGGATGGTAGTTGGTATGGTTGGCTCTGTCACCACTCTTGTGGATCGGTGTCACAACTGCAGCTTTCCAGACAGAGGGAAATTGACCAAGGCATAGGGACAGATTTAGGATCCAGTTGAGTGGGGCCAGGACTGCATCAATGGAGAGGACGAAGCAGTTTGAGGTCAAGGCTGTCAGAGCTGTGCCTTACTTCTCAAGCACCTTCACAATGTGTTTCCTGGCAGCAGAAGGGGAGACTGACCTGAAGTAGAACTGAGGAGTGTGAGGGAATGACTCTGGTCTGTTTCCAAAGCAGGGGTGGGGTAATTGAGGATGAAAGGGACAGATTAAATAAGGTAACAAGAGGTCTGGCAATAATGTCAGCTGTCAGTTTTAGAAACCGAGGGCAGAGACTGTCACTTATGGTACTGCCAGAATTGGGGAGAGCCCTGAGGAGACACTGGACCTTCATGGGGGAAGTGACTTTAAATGGTATGGTATGGTAAAATGTTATTTATACAGTGATACAGCCATTAGGGTTCCGAAAATCCCTGTTCAAAAGGCTTACCTGTTTATATTATCAAAATTATTACAACTATACATTTATAACAATACAGGTTACAGAAAAGTACAAAACAATACATCAGAGTTTACAAACTCATCAATAACAGGCATATTAACATTTTTAGATTTACATTAATTTCACCTATTACAACGACAACAAAAACTAAGTTTGTGATTTAGGCCATTTTTAAAAACATGATCAGTAATTGTTAGTTCGTGTAAAAAAGGAGGAAGACAATTCCAACTTTTAGCTACTTGATATTGAAGGGTCGTTTCACTAAATCGATTTTTAACTTTGGTATTATTAAATCTCTAGCACCAGTTTTTTTTAAATTTAAACCATGTTTTGGTTTTTGTAATTTGTTTTTTAGGTTATCTAAGGATTGATTTTTAAATTTGTTACGAACCTGATTTAGCCAGATTCCCCTAGCCCGTAAGTCTAATGGAATCCAACCCAAATCCATATACATAGTGCAATGATGAGTTTTAAAATCACACCTTAATACAAATCTTGCAAGCTTATTATAAAGTGTATCCAAGTTATTTAAATGTTTTCTTGCTGTATGTCTGTAAATATGACTTCCATAGTCAATAACCGGCATTATTAATTGATTGATCATAATCAATCTTGTTTCTCTTGTCATACAATTTGATATTCGTCTCATAGCTCCAATCTTAACATGTGTTTTCTTTATTAAATTTGTTATATGATATTGGAAAGTAAGACATTGATCTATACGTACCCCTAAATATTTATATGTTTCAGTTTGTTCTAAAAACTTACCCTCTTGTGTCTTTATATTTAATTTTGAAATTCCCTTTAAGTCCAATGCAAATGACATAACCTGTGTCTTTTTACTATTAACTAATAAACCCAGAGATGAAAAGTGATCTTGCATGATGCTAAAGTCACTCTGTAAGTTTAGTTCTACTTCACTTATAGTTTTTCCCTCTGCTACTAAAACCGTATTGTCTGCATATAGACGAATTTTTGAATGTCCAATTTTCTTTGGTAAGTCATTTAAATAGACTATGAACAGGAGGGGGCCCAGGATAGATCCCTGGGGAACCCCTCTTGTTACATAGACCGTTCTTGACTGGTGTCCATTTAGGACAACAAATTGTGATCTTTTATCAAGGTATGATATAAACCAATTACAGGTTTCTTCCTCCACCCCTATTTTCATTAATGAGTTTATCAAAATACTATGGTTTGCTAAATCAAATGCTTTAGATAGGTCCACATATACCACACCCACGGACTTCGCTTCCCCAAGAGGGGTTGCTATAAGATCCAAAAAGTCAGTGAGTGCGGTAGCCGTGGACCTACCCAGCCTAAAACCATACTGTTGTTGAGTCAATTTAAAGTGAAAGGGAGGACAGATGGTCATTTCAGATCCCTCATTCTCAGGGAAAGGGGTAGCAACCTTGGTTGGGAATTTAGCAAGGTAGGCTTCTAGATTAGAAAATCTGTGGTTCAGGGCTTCTGCAACTTTAGATGGCTTGGTTATGAAACCTGCATCCATGAGCAGGTTGTTGTTTCTCTGCTTCGTGCCAAATTTAATAAGGGAGTTAACTGAGGTCCAGAACCTGTTAGGGTCACCCAGGTTACGGGTCTGTTGATTTTTAATGAAGGAGCCTTTGAGGGATTTGGACTCCTGCTTACAGAGGTTGCAGAGTCTATGGTAAGTATTCCAATGAGACAGATCTGAACAAGGCCCTGTCCTATTTGTTATGCAGATAGAGTTAAATGCAAGGATCTGTTCTAGCCTCTATTTTTCAGTCTCTTGTCTGTCTAGTCGTGCAACCAAATTTTCTTGTGGGACCTAGGAACTGATCAATTAGACGGTTTTACAATTCTCCACCTCTTGCTATATCTCTGTTTTCCCTTGCTATTTCTGTCTTTTCTTCCCCTTGCATATCTGCGGGTATGAAAATAGGTTCCATGTAAATTACTCGCATGCAATATCAGCACGGCTAAATGCAGTGCGGTAATATCAGCGCAAACATAATATGCACCTTAACATCTCAGAGTGAGCATTTACAGCACGATAAGGTGCATCGACCCCAAGTAATCAACATTATAAGTTAACGCAAGAGTAAAACTTTAAACTTTGTAACTGTGATAGTGAAATATATTATTAAAATCATTACCTGTATCACAAGCAGCATCGCATAGCATGGTAGCATGGTCATTTGTTGTTAAAGTTCCAGGGTGTCATCACATGCAACTGACAGATATAGTTCAAAGGAGCAGGTCTAAGGTCTAAGGTCACAGTGTCATCACATGAGGCTGACAGATAAAGTTCAAAGGTCCAGGTTTAAAAGGCAATAGCAGACGACGGAATCTGTTAAAACCATATCTTTATTTTTTAACTTAAAAGTGCTTTATGGAGTTTGATCGTGCTTGTGAAGGTAAATGTTTAGCGGTTAAAAATCTTCTTTGTTTATTACTTTTTTTGTTTCTGGTTTGCCTCCTAGACCTGTAGTTGGAAATTATGTGCTACAGCTCTAAGGTAGTCGAGCTCAGAGCAGGAACCTTAACTGCCTACAACAGCCGTGAGATGTTTAGCAGTCTCTCAACACTTTTTCCGTGGTGCTGGGGGTTCCTGGCTAGAAAGGTATTTCTCCAACTTTATTTCATTCAGATTCTGTTCTGTTTTGACTGCCTGAATGAATTTCCAGATATTTGGGTGGCATGCTCTGAGTAAATTATTAAAACTATGATACCACCCCTCGACCAAATTAATAGTACAAGGGAGGCTGTCTGCAACCGTGCTATGACAGTTCCAAAAATCAATAGTAAAAAGAGGTCTGCGGTGACCACATCTGCCTATTGGTTGCCACAGCCACGTATCCTCAAAATAATCTAGTAACTGTGCCAGTTGTTCTTCACGTTCGATGTAAAAAGAGCTGCACCTGAGTGACTCAAAGGCAGACAGTGCATATGCTAAAGCAGGGAGCATTCGGATGTGAAGTGTAAAATGTGCATCTAACATGTAGTTTTTTAAAATGTCAGGCATTTCCTACACTTTACACCACATAGCCTGACATAGGTGAAAGAAACAGCCTCTAGCTGCAGTGCCATGAAATTCAGAAACAAAGGCTTTGGCAGCAGTCAATTCCAAATCTGTCATTACTGACAGTGGCGCAAAGTCTGGACAGAGGGTTTTTATTGTTGACAGTACTCTCACATATGCAGAATTAGATCTTGAAAACATTAAGATAAACGTTGTTGGGCTCACCGCAGTATGTTGAACACCATGGATTGTGTATAATTGTGAAAACAGCGGTGAGGTAGATTTAAATGTACCACCCGTGTACCAATGCTTACTCATCACCATGTAATTTAAATTTCTATGAGTGGAAAACATCAAAAACCTCTCATTGTCCTCACAGCCACTGTAGTGCAGCAAAAACTGATCCCCATGATCAGTAGCACTGTAATCGTGAGGTATTTTTGTAATTCAGACAGGCATGTTGGCAACACTGGAGCTACAGATACAGTTTGTCTTGCTCTTTGTGTAATTTGTTTAAGACTGGAAATTGATGGCAGTTTGCTTGCTGTTACAGGGTCTAGAGTGCTTGTGGCTCCTGCCACTATCTGGTGCGTGCCCTCCTGAGAGGACACAGCTTTCTCCTTCAAATTTTGCAAGACCCTGCGTACAGCAACAGCACCAGCATCAGGGGTATGATTATGTTCACTGATGAATTTTGTTATGGTATCATTGCTGGTATGGCAACGGGCAGAACAACAAATTGCTTCTTACTTGCTGCATTTCCAGTATGTGGTGTCACCATGCTGCCTCTCCTTGCGATATAGATAGCCATTGTTTGATAGTAAGTGCTGACCTCGCTGGCTGCTCACGAACTCCAAAGACATTGTAACAGTTGGCAGGCTGACAAATGGAGTCAGAGCAACCAGTAATTGATTTTAAAGGCCTGCACTAATTGAAAACTGCTGTACAGTGATTGCATGAACTGTGGTGACCTCAGCTTGCAACAGTTTTTGGTGATTTTGCTTGCAATGATTTTGTAGCAGCGCTTACATTGTGTTACGCGCTAATTACCATGCTGTAATGCTTGCACTGTATTGTATGCACTGAATTGACATGATACCATGAAAATATATGTGAATCCTTATGTGGAAATGTAAGTGATACTGGGATCCCTTTGTTTAAAACTGTATATAGTTATACTGTTGAAATGATTGCAAAAGCTATTTGGAACTCAAGGGGTTAACCTGAGATGCAGTCTTTAAGCCTTTTGCAGAGCTGTAAACAAGAGGTCAGTTCTGGGTCACTATGTACTGTTTTGTTGCACCTGTAAGGAATGACAATTATGAGAACATTCTGTAAACTTACAAGAACATTCTGTGAGAAGCAGGCTCTCCTAACAAGTTCCCAAACAAAGACAAAAAAAAAACAGCAATGTTTTTGCTAGAGATACAAGGAGAGTGAGACTGAGAGACTAAAACTTGGAATTAAGAGATGCCCTCAGAAAAAGGACTTAGGTTTCTCTGTTTGTATTGCCTTTGTAAATAGTTACATTGAATAATTTTTATTTTTTATTTTGCTGTTATCGAGAAAAATATAACACTATTTGTGAATTTTGAAACTGCGCCTGGTTTTCCAATGCTTCCTGACCTGTGCCTTGATGACATCCAGTTAACGGGATGGAGAGGATTTAAAGGTTGCCCATAGGGCATCCTGCTGTTTTATTTTAGCAAGGAGTTCTTTGGTGAACCATCTCTAGTTCCCTCCCCTGACTTGCCGGGTAGTGACTGGTAAGCGCTTGTCTTGCATAGATGATAGAGTGGCAGTTAGGCATCCTAGGCCTGAATCCACATCAGTTAGTGAGTGGAGGATGGACCAGTTAATTGACATAATGTCAGAGTGTTGTTTGTCCATATTACATTTGGAGAAGTCCCTAAAAGATATACGTTTGGGTGGGGAACGTGGGTTATGACAGGACCACGTACAGAAAGTGGGGGAGTGGTCACTGGCAGAGTCAGACAGTACTACAGCCAAAAGGGTTTTGTCCTCATAGTTTGTTAAAATCCAGTCGAAGAGGGAGCGATTGGAGGACTTGGGGTGGAGCCACATGGGGAAGGAGATAATCTGAGTGAGGTTCAGTTGCTTAAGCAACTCAACATACTCAAACTGCTGGTCATTAAGCCAGTTAAGGTTGGAATCCCCAACCATTATAAGGTCCCTTAAAGGATAGAGGCAGACAATACCTTGTGTTATTTGAACAAGTCCTCCGAGACCCTCCTTGGGAAGATTATATGCACAACCCACATATTGTTTCTTAGTGACCCTGAGGGTCAGTTCAGCTATAATCCATTCCGGAGAGGAATCTACAGAGTTACTGGTTGAGATGATAAAGACAATTAAGTGATCTTTGAAAAACAGCAACATCCCACCACCATATATTATGCAGGGTATTGCTGTGAACCTTGGCATACACCCTACTGGCCCCCGACCCTATCACTCAAGTAGATCAGTGGATTGCAGCCACAATTCATGGGTGGGGTGCTTCTTCTTAGGCATGCATGGAGGCCTCTGTATCTTTGGAGAAGGGACTCTAAAGCCCTGTTTACGCTGCTGACTTTGCAGCACATCAACCCATGTGCATGGGTTGATGCGCTGCAATGTCAGCAATGTAAACACTCTTTGGAGCACCTTAAGCCCCCTTCAGATCCTTTTTTTGATCTGACTCAGTTGGGGGATCAGCAGCAGAGCGAGTGCTTCGCACGGTGGTGTGAACACTTTGCTGCGCTCGCTCTGCTGCAAGGGTTATCTTTCCTTAATCCTTGATGAATTGATGCCCCCTTCTTGGAGTGACCTGCAGTGCTGCAAGGGCAGGCTGTGTAAATGGGAATCATTGGATGATCAGGGAGCGCAGTATGAAGAAAGCGGCACAGATGTCAGAGTGCTTCTGCCATGTAAACACGGCTTAAATGTCCAGGATCACCTATGCACCTGCATAGAGGTGTATAGGGCTCTGTGGATTGGGCTATTAGCTTCTTTCAGAGTTCAAAGAATTATTCTCAGGTGAGCAATTTTCTCCACAGCCTTGCCACACACTATTTGGACTGGTGGGTCTGTGACATCATCTCAACACCCTTCCTGTCCACAAAATGAATGCTGCTGCATCACTATTTAAGAGGTATGTTTCTATGGCTTACTGAAGTATTTTAAGTGCTCTATAAAGTATGTTTCAACAGTCCCATAACATTGCCTAGATAATTTCCTCGATCCCTTCTAAATTTGTCATTTCTGTCACTGACGAGACCAGATTTGATTCATAAAGTAAGACTTAAAAAGCCATTGACGACTCAAGAAAAACTTTGTAAAACATAATATTCAAACACAAAGCAGCTTATATTTCTCATTAGCTCTGTATTTCTTAACTCCATTATCTATTACTGAGGTCATATGCCTGAAAATGGGATAGTTGTTTCTTGAGGGCTCATCTGCTCCTATTGCTTCTTCCCAACCTGATGTCATAATACTCTGCTTGTGACATCATTGTTATTCCCATGGCAACAGACTATGATGTCACAACAAACCAATGTGGTTTCAAGTAGGGAGTAAGCTATAAAGGCAGATGAACTCTGAGGGATAAAGATCTTGTTTTCGTGGTAATTTCTTTAGTAATAAATAATGGAGAGGAGAAATCTATAGAATATATATGACATACAAGCTGAATTGTGTCTAAATATTATGTTTTCCAAAGTTTTCCCAAAAGTGTCATCTGCTCTTTAATGCTACATAGAAACATGGAAATATAGAATTTGTCAGCAGAATAGGACTGCTTGGCTACCCTGTCTACTCAGATATTCCCTGCTTAATCTGTCAGCGCAGACTTTAACTGGTTTCCCTGCCTGTTTTCTTTTTTTTCTTTTTCTTTTTTAGCTAGTATTTTCCTCCCCACTGTGGCTCCGGTCGGCTGGGACATCCCGACTGACCTCCCTGCCCAGACACCCGACATCAGGCCACCTCCTCAATTTCCCCATGGATTACCCCCATGGCAGGGTGGTGAGGAGCTGCCCCGTAGCTCAACTCACCGAGACGGATTCAGACGAGGTGGTGCCATTCAGGTTGGACCGCAGAGTTCGGAAGCTCATGCTGCCTGACCAGAGCCACTTTTTCCACTTTTCAGTCCCCCTGGAGTGAGGCATGCAATGACGCTAATGGAGGGAGTGCGCACGGATCTGCATGCTCTGTCTCCAGGCGTCAGCCCCAACTCCACCCCTTCCTATAGCATTGTCGCACTGTCCCCCAGCTGCCACCAGGTGCCAGACAAGAACCGACCACTGTCTTCCCCCCTTCCCGGAGAAGGAGAGCAGTCCCTTGGATGCTCAATCCTTCTCCTCCCCTGCCAACCCCCGGTGGCCCGTGCTCATTCCCAAACATGGGTCACTGGCATGGAGCGAGATAAGGTAACCAGCGCTTCAGCCCTCAGTGTCACTGGGCTAGCCACTCTGCCTGTTTTCTAATACACCCCTATGTCTATCCCACGCATGATTAAAACTACCCACTGGTTTTACCTCCACCACTTCCACTTACAGTCTTTTCCAGGCATCTATCACCCTTTCAGTGAATGAATATTTTCTCATATCTCTCTTAAATTTCCCTCCTCCAGTTACAGTTTAGTTCTTCTTTGGAAAATTTGTTTCACACTAAGCCCCTCATTGTAATATTCTGTTTTTAGCTGAAAGAGCTATTTCTAAACTTTGTCCCTGATTTGTTGAGCAGGGAGGTGAGTGTTATAAACAGTCCAATGATGGATCTATGTAGTAAAACATAATGAGCAACACTCAGTTTCCTTAAGCAATGAGCTGGGACCTAGTGGTATCAATTATGCAAACCATCCCCAAAATACTGTAATTTTTTTTTTAGTACTTATTACTTTAAGTAGAGCTGTTGATATCGGTTTGATCATGTGATCTCCTGCTCACCATGACTGCTGACTCTTAACTCCCAGTGTCCATGTGGCTGAGCCTCTGGAGATGTTAATGGTAGGTTGAGCCATAGGAACATCTATGTGCCCGTATAATGTTTCTATGTATATACATACAGCATAATAGTGTATTTACTTCCTTACACTGCTAGTGCTACTCTCTCTTTCCATGCTTCAGGGAGTGAGATCAGTACAGGCAGGGAAAGTACGTAAATGCACTATTATACAATGGGCTAAATCCAAGAGCCCAATCCCTGCAACCTGACTGGTAGGCTGGCACCTTTTCACTGTGATAAATCCTCCAGTGTACCCACAGGAAAAGGTGCCAGCCACCAGTCAACCGCAGTAAGAACCTCCTCTCAAATCACTACGACAAATTCAGGACCACAAAAAGACGGTGATGACCGGACGGCGAGATTCCCTCAACCACCAACTATCACGTGCACAGAGAACTCCTAGACAAGCAAAGCAAGTGGTGGCAGTTTAAAATGAGTACAATCAAAACCACATCACCTATTAACAACAGCACTCCCTTTAGTATCGAATTTTACACCCTTTCCCTTCCTTTTGTTCTTATTAAAAGTTTCTCAGATTTTTTACCGTTACTGTAGCCGCCATCTCCATGGTCTCCCTGTCTGGTAATCACAGCTCCACAAGACAAGGTCACTTCTTCAACATACACTGTCACTGCTACTTTACCCAAAATTACCCACATCCGATATGTATAATCCCTCCTGGAAAAAAAAATGAAAAAGCTGAAAAAAATCTCCATACCACAACACCCCAGTAACCCCAGAAAGCAGACCCTGACTGCGACCTTTCACCTGACAAAAACAAAAAATAGCTTCACTTCCTGTCACACCACACTGCACTGAAAGAGCCAGTAGACTGTTTTATTTTGTCTAACACAACCAAAACCAAAGACAGCGTCCAGGTAAATATGAGTCTTCTCTTTGAAAAATCCACAGAAATGGAATTGTGCTGTCTCTCTGTGATGTGGACCACACTGAGGGACGGGGGTGGCTCTTCTATATTCTACATAGAAACAAGGAACTATCTTTTGCACCACAACAATAAAAATCATGTAAACGACAAATAAAAAATGTTCCTTTACCTTTTTAGTTACTTAACTCATGGGGAACATTGTATAATAGCAATACACCACTCCAGGGAGTAGGTATATGGGTGGATTTACCATGCCTGGTGTGGTAAATCCACCTATATACCCACTCCCTGTCATGGTATATTGCTTAATTATACTATATAATACATAAGGAACATTACATAGGCACACAAGTGTCTTCTGCAAGTCAGCCCACAGGCTCAGCCCACTGTTCACATCAACAGTGGCTCAGCCCGGGGGTGGGGAGCACTGACAGTTGGCAGTCATAGTGGGTGGGTGCTTGCAAGATCAGCCAGCTATAAATTACTCTATTAAATGCAGTAAGCAGTGACACTAATGAAATTCATGTTCTAGGCAATTTCCTTAATCAGGACATCTACTTCCCAGCCGATTGGTTTAGGATACCTGAGAGTTCCCCTTTAAGGAACCCCTGACAGTTTAAAGGAACCAATGAAAAACATAATTTTTAGATGCATTTTGGCTTATATTACATGTCGGCTGGATTTAGCTTCCCAGTTTTCCATAATGACTATGCACATTAAAGCAGCAGTATTTGTTAGTCACCATGTACTTCGTTCAGCAATAATGTTTTTATGGCAAAAACATCAGTATACCACTTTTTCATTTGGTGTTCTTTCATTCCTGAAGTATGACAAGGGATATGAAGTTTTTAAAAGTTCACTCTTCCATGCCGTGCCTACCATGAAAAAAAAAAATTCAATATCTTGATACAGTGCTGGGCTGTTTACTATCAGAACCATCCTAATACATCCTCAGTACAAATGTAGTATGCAACAGGTAACCTCAGTGGAAGAGACTTTTAAAAACTTAAAAATGGCAGCCATCTTTATTGACTTGAGTCATTACTTGCAAAATTCAGTATAAAAGCAGTTTGGAAAATATCTATAAAAATGTAATACACTGATGATTCTAAGGATATCAGAAACACATTTGTGCTGAAAAATGATTTTTTTGGCAACTAATAAATACTACCACTTTAGCAAAAACAGGATCGCTGTCACCCAGCCTCCATCCGTTCTAACTGGTCCCCTATGACCAACATCACAGTCCTCTGCTTGTATGACATCACAGTGTGTTGCCATGGAATTAGGTAGGTAGACTGTCATGAACAGAGGACTATGATGTCAGGTGTAGGCAAGCAGCCAGAGTAGATGGCATCTAGAGGACAATGATACTGTTTTGTGTCTTTATTTATTTATTTCAAAAGTTTTACCGGGAAAGACATACTGAGCTGGTAACAACTCATTTTCAGATGTGTGCTGGGGAAGGGGGTGGTGGTGCAGAACAGACAAACTAACAATCCACAAAAGTTCAATAAATGTAAAAAATGTGTCAAAGCAAAAATTCAAGGTGCAGAGAAATGCAATACAGTATGGTGCAACACAGGAAGGTTTTCATGGTAATGTGTATTTTTATTATTATGGAAAACAGGAAAATAAATCCAGACAATATAGGGAATGAAATCTGCACTGTGTTTAAAAACTGTTTTTCCAAAAATTTCCCCCAGAAAAATCTAGTACTCATTTAACTAATCACAGGGTAAAGGCATGCAGCATGTCCTTTAATCTGAATCCTTTTTTCTGCTTTCTTTCATTTATTTTTTTGTTGTTGTTTTCATTTCCATGTCAGTGGTGAGCCTGTGTGGGCAACAGTCCAAGACACCAGCCAGGCACAATTCAAGATCCAATGATACTGTTCTGGGAGTTGGGGGACTGATTAAGGCTGGAGCAGATGCTGATGAGATGTGTGCCAGGGTAAAATAGAGCATGGAAAGGAATTCTGGCACTAGCTGGGTAGGAGGAGGAGCAGGGCTGGGGGCCAACATACACCAAAATGCACTCCTACAGAAATCATAGCCACCCACCTGTGGGATGGCAGGATAGGCATTCGTCCAAACTCAGACTTTTTGCATATTCATGATGCACTTGTCAGTGTAACAGTAACAGGGAAAGTGTTGAACTCCAGGTTTAGGCTTTGGGGAGGGAAAATTACCATTTTTTGGTATCACTTTAATTTAAAGGCCTTAAGTATTTAATGAACATATTGTAAATATACTATTAGCACTTAATAAGGTGGTAATTAGAGCTTTAATAAGCAGTAATAAGCTTTCAACATGGTGGTAACTGATAGTTGATTATGCATTTAAGAAATATGTATTAATGCAGTTATCATACCATATTAGTAGTAGTAGTAGTAAGTAGTAGTAAATAGATTTATTTATGAAACCTAGAAAGGGAAACACTCAGTTAAGATGAAGCTCTTAACAATGGGGTCCCAGCATTCACACTCATAGTTATAATACAAAAATAGAATTCAATTCAAGAACATCACAGGAACAATATATCAATTATTAGGCATCCAGAAATATTTGGTTAGATATGTATTTGACATTTTTTTTAAATATAGTGATGTCCTAATGGTGTACCTTTAGTACCCTTTGCTGCTATGTGGGAGACTGGTTTGCACCTAATACTTTGGACTTTTATGCAGTATGGGGGCTATGAATCACTGATGGGCTGGGTACAAGTGATTTGAACATACCTGGCTCTCATAGCTCTGCACCTGTGTACAGGTGCATGGTAGCCAGCACACACAATTCTGGCCACACACCTGTCCATGGCCCCCCCTTCCTGGCGTGCAGTTTCATGGAGGCAGACTGGAGGACACAGGTGGGCATCCAACTGAATGCCCTTCCTGGGTCTCGAAGTGGATTCTCTGCTCCATGTAAGTAGGGGATTCTGGCAAGGCATGGGGTGGTAAATTTCAAAAATACAGGTGAATGCCAGAATGGTTGCCCCAGCCCTCCCCTTCTACCCAGAGGACTGGGGTAGCACTGTAAGGGGGTGTTACCCCACAGCCTGTGAGGTTTCTCTGGGGTGGTGCACAAAGAATATGGCACAATCCCTGTTGTCCATCCAATGTCATGCCTGGAAGGGCAGCACCGACACAGTAACTGCTCCACTTGCAGACTAAGGAGCCTCCTTCTTGGTCTGGTATAATGAATTAACTCTGAAACCAGTGTTTTTCTTTAACTGCCTGGAGGAGAAAATGCTCTCCTCAACATCTGGAGGATGTGTAGCCTAGTGGTTACATAGCCCACAGGCTAGTGGGATGCAAGAGACCAGGTTCAAATCACACTAGAACCACTTACTCACTATGTAGTCTTGAGCAAGTCACTTAATATCCCTGTGCTGTAGTCATCTGATGACTGCCTTCTTCCCCATCTGTAAACCTAAGTAGAAGCAAGGCCCTGCTAAAAATGAGATATTGCACTTTAGCTGGGCTATCCAGGGGGAAAAAATAAAACAAAAATATGGTTCAGTGATTACTGATGTCCCTCCTACACTCATTGCATCCCCAACCCCCTTGTGTACCACTGAAAGCTCTAATGTGTCTCATTTCAATCACTTGCCTTTCCCCACAAACAAACAGAAGTCTGTAGTACATGAACACACACACACACACACACACACACACACACACACACACACACAGTTGCCCACCTCCTCTGCTGCTCAAAGCTCATACTCTGCAGTCTGGCCTAGCTTGGTCTGGCACTCTCTGCCTCTGTGTCCTTCCCTTGGCTCTCCAAGTGTCTCAGTTGTTGACCTTAGTGGCAGGCAGCACACACCCGAACCAACCATGTCTGCACCAGCACTTCCAACCGAGGAAATTAATATTTAAATTTTTAGGGTGGCTACACTGCTGTGACTGTGTCTGAGCCATGGCTTGTTCCTACCTCCTCCCCACCTGCTCTGAAACCCACAAGCAGGCATGACAATGATGGCTTGGTGGCAGTGCCAGGCCCAAAGGCTCTGCTTGGTCAGCTCAGTTGGGCTCTCTCTGCTTCTCTCATCTCTCATCTCACAGATCATGCTCTCTCGTCTCCTCAATGGCTTGTGCTTTAGTGACTTGACGGTCAATCTTGTCCCTCTGTCTCTCTGAATGAAGGATAAATTAATTACAAAGTGAGGACAACTTATGCCCTCCTGACAGCTGCTGTGTCACATGCTACACACCCCGCACTGGCATGAGTGCAGTTTTCGACAGGGTGCTCACTACAAGGGTGTGTGTGTGTGTGTGTGTGTGTGTGTGTGTGTGTGTGCACGTGTGACTGTTGTACATACCAATGGGCTATCTGAGTAGCTGGGAGCAGACCCTGTCCTGGGGTGGAGTAGGGCTATGGGCGAAGAAGAATGACAGGGACAGTGAACAACAAAAAAAGCCTGAGACACTTAAAGAGAAACTGTCAACCCCCTTAGGCCTCAAATTGTCCCTAGTTTAAAAAACACATTTTATGATTGGTCGCATTCTGTAGATACTGCAGATGTAGCTGGAAGCTTGATTCAGGTTATCTTTTTCTTTCTAAAAGTGAAAAACAGACTGCCCACCATACTGGTGTTACCACACAAACATGTATGTTTACATTCTTTGAACAACTTGTACTGCATCTTTTCTGGACTTGGCAACATCACGAACACAGTCTGGACACTCATGATGCAGTGGGAGAAGAGGAGACTATTGCATCATGAGTGGCTGCACTGTTTGGTGGTGTTCCCAATGCTTAGAAAGTATGCAGTAAGAGTAGATCAAGGATTTGAAACAAAAATAAGATTAGGTATAAATACAGTATTTGCATGCATTTCAGGTCTGCAAAAAAAGGAAACAGATGAAACAACCAAAATCATCAATGAATTTAAGAGAAGGTAAGCATCATAAAATGTGATGTTTCAACTAGAAATAGTATGATGAAAAAAAGGTTGACAGTGTCCCTTTAATGAGCAAGGCAGCCACACTAGAATAAATATAACAGCAAAAGTCACAAACACACCATTGGAGTGGCAAAAAATTCACAGTGGTAACAAATGTGACCCCTGGTGACCCCTAAATGATGTCTGTTTATCACGCTTCACTTGTGCAGAACTCTGAACTGAAATCAGAAAGGGAAAACTACTGATGTTCAGAACAGTATCATGCTGGTGAAAGATATAATGGGCCTCACGTAAGAGCCCAAGAATGGTACAGTAGGACTTTAAGGAACAAACTAGGCCTGTTACTTGCAGATGTCTGTGTTTCTACTGCAGCTCATAAGCGGCACCATGGCTGGATGCCATTTGGCAGGCAGACAGAACTGAGCCTGCAATGTGACTTGTAAGTCAAGCAATTTGTTATTAATTAAAATGCTTCAGTTTTTCCCCCAAGATGTTTCTCTAAGGGTCACCCTTTGATCATGCTCTTTTTGCAGAACAGCCAGCTCCCCATGTATGCCTATGCAGTGATATTTTTCCAAGGTTTGGAGAGCCCTTAATGGCTCCAGTACAAGACAGTCTGATTCGGACTGTGAAAAGGGGATTGAAAATGTTCACATTTGTAAAGATTTTCCAAATGGCTAATTAGCATTTAGGGTGCATTGAAATGACATGCAAATAGGTGTTGATTCCCAAATGTCCAATTCTTGTGTGGAAGAACCCTTTCCTTGCAATTGGGGGTGGTGGTTGTTACCAAATGATGCCAGCGGTGAATGATGTCCAGTCATCATCCTCTATGGGTAAAGCTGATGGGAGGAGCTACACAGGGTATATATATATATATATATATATATATATTATGGTAGCATGGTAGTGCTACCATAGTTAGGGTTGAGGAGCCATTTAAGGTTAAAGGGTCAAACTTTGCACCTTAATAACTTTGCCACCGTTTAACAGATTTAACTGAAATTTGGTATGCATAATTGGGCATGGTAGATCTTGGGATCTGCCAAGTTTTATACTGGTTGGATATACAGCTGAGGAGTTTTTAAGTGCCAACGAAATGTGTGTTTATGCTTTTTTGTGAATTCTTTGCTCTCGCCTACAAATCGCACGGTTTGCGCGACCAGTCCAAAAACTTCAGAGAACATGTGGCTGGGGCCCCCGATGTGCCTTTTGAAGATTTTGTGAAAAAATATTAAAATTTTCAAAAGTTATTCAAAAAACAAGTTCCTATTATAAGTCAATGGGAAAAGTTAAAATGTGAGAAAGTGTCTTACATGCAGTTTTTAGTGTCGCAAATCACCCCAGTAGTGTCATGAGTCAGCCATTTTTTTTTTCAATTAGTGATCAGAAAAATGCTTGCCATTTAAATTTGGGACCCTCTAGCAACACAATTCTTTTTGTGTTTACCTAGTCGGACCCTGAGGATGCTAGCCATGTCTTCATTTTGGGGTGAAACACCCTAGAAATATGTTTTTCAAATTTCTGGAAAAAGTAGTGTCGCAAAGTAGTGTCGCACTCACGAAAGTGTCGCAAAATTTGTGAAAGGTGTCGCAAGACACAACACTACTTCTCAAGACTATGGCCAAAATGACAGGACTTCTTTGTCACCCTGCTGCTAAAGAACCGTTTGGTCTTTTGGGCTGAAATTTGGAGGAAAGACAGCCAACATGTCACAGATGTGCCTTTTGTTGGTTTGGTGAAAAAATATTGCATGGCTCTAAAGTTATGGTACTCCAAAGTTAGCATTTTTCCCATAGACTAACATGGTGGTGTACGCCGTGCCTTTCGGGGTTTGTATCTTGAAAACAGTGCGAGATACAGATTTTTTGTTACGAGATACATGTAACACAAAATGGTAGCCAGGAAAACAATGATTTCTGTGAAATTTTAATTTTTTTTCTACATTGTGCGGTTCCTGAGATATTACCAGTTAAGTTCTTTCAATGCTCATTTTAAGCTTCGATCCCCATTACAATGCATACATTCTTTGTATACATTGTTTTTCTGTATGCACCTGTTTGGAAAACACAAGGTATGCACTTCCGTTACTGTTACAGTTAATGTTTCCACTTGCATTTATATCACCACCTTTGCGTTACCGTTACTGTCTATGCCACCGTGTGCGTTACCCTTTGTGTTCTCATTTGCACTTGCATTACCATGTGCGCCACTGCTAGCGCTTCTGTTTGATTTGCTGTTCCTGTTACTATGTAACAAGACATTCTGCCGCCACATTACATTCACTATTTCTCGTCATCATTCTCAAAAAGAAAGGAAATTAGAGGCAAAAAACTCTGTTTAATGCATATGGGTTGTTCCACAGTGACAAAAGTGAGGAAAATCAGTGTTAGGGTTGAAAGCCCCCCTTGGACACCCCCGCCCACACCCCCAACTGGCATCGGGGTGCGCAATGGTGTTGTCGGTCCAAACTCTCACCACATTCTCCTATACCTCTGCTTCTTCACACATCTGATGGGGTGAAGAAGCAGAGGTATATGTAACACAAAATGGTAGCTAGGAAAATAATGATTTCCTCTACATCATACGGTTGCAGAGATATTTGCAATTAAGTACTTCAGATGCTTGTTTTCAGGTTTGATAGGCAGTACAATGCATACATTCTTCGTACACACTGTGTTTCTCTATGCACCTGTTGGGCAAAAACAGGGTGTGCGCTTTCATTATTGTTACACATACTGTTTACATTTGCTTTTATGTGGCCATTTACATTACTGTTCCCTTGTATGACTTCGTGTATATTAATGGTACAGTTGTATGATTCCAGTAACATACTACTTAAGACAGGTAGGAGTTCCATGGCATCAGCCAGGGATGCCACCCCCTCTAGAGCAGGCACTGCATCCTGAGTGGAGACTCACAGGAAAAGGAAACCCATGGGATCAATGGTAAAACTGTGTGATTGCTGCAACACGTAACTTGGAACACTTTGGAGTTGTATTTTGTCACCCCCCTGGGAATTCCCTGCCCCTCGGAACAGGTAATGCATGCTGAGTAGAGACTCACGGGGGGGGGGAAGCAATAGATATAAATGGTTCAGCTCCATTATTTCAGTAACAGACTAGTTGGGATAGTTAGGAGTTGTGTAACATCAACCAGGTAATGCTGCCCCAGCTATAGAACAGGTGCTGTATCCTGGGTGGAGTCTGATAGGAAAACAAAACCATGGACATCAATGGCACACTACTTTGGAGTTGTGTGGTGTACTGTTCCCATGTATGACATTGTGTATATTAATGGTACAGTTGTATGATTCCAGTAACATGCTACTTAAGACAGGTAGGAGTTCCATGGCGTCAGCCAGGGATACCACTCCCACAAGAGCAGGCACTGCATCCTGAGTGGAGACTCATAGGAAAAGGAAACCCATGGGATCAATTGTAAAACTGTGATTGCTGCAACACTTAACTTGGAAAACTTTGGAGTTGTATTTTGTCACCCCTCCGGGAATTCCCCCCCTCCTGGAGCAGGTAATGCATGCTGAGTAGAGACTCACGGGGGAAAAAAGCAATAGATATAAATAGTTCAGCTCCATTATTTCAGTAAGAGACTAGTTGGGATAGTTAGGAGTTGCGTAGCATCAGCCAGGTCATACTGCCCCAGCTACAGAACAGGTGCTGTATCCTGGGTGGAGTCTGATAGGAAAACAAAACCATGGACATCAACGGCACACTACTGTGGAGTTGTGTGGTGTCAGCTAGGCAATGTGCAACCTCAGTCGTGGTAGTGTAGCCTGAGTGGATAGTGGTAGTGAAAGAAAAAACATAGACATCAAGAGGACACCTCTGTGATTGTAGGGACACACAAGTTAGGACACTTAGGAGTTGTATGGTGTTAGGCTATTACAGTGTGTTGGTACTACTTCCTTGTCACCCTCCCCATTGGACATTCAGTACATATGGATATAAATGGTTCAGGTCCATGATTGTAGAACATACAGTAGTTGGGATAGTCTGGAGTTGTACAGTGTCAGGCAGGAAATGCCTAGCCTTTGCCAGAGCAGGTACCAAACAAAGAATATGGATATTAATGGTACAGTTGCATGGCTGCAGTAACATACTAGTTAGGATAGTTAGAAGTTGCATGATATCACACAGGCAATGCCTACCGCCCTGGAGCAGGTACTGTATTTTGAGTGCAGACTGACAGGGAAACAAAACCTATGGATATAACTGGTACAGTTTCATGATTTCTGTCACGTACTACTTAGTTCAGTCAGAAGTTCCATTGCGTCAGCCAGGGAATGCCAGCCTCTCAGAACAGGCACTGTATCCTGAGTGTAGACTCACAGGTAAAGAAAGTCAATGGGGACAGCGGAACAGAAGTGTGTTTGCTGGAACACACAAGTTGGAACACTTTTCTTTTGTGTTTTGTCAGCCAGCGAATGCCCACCCTTGGCAGGTAATGTGAGAAAAAATGATGAAATTCAGTGTTAGGGTTGAAAACCCCCTTTGGACCTTCCCAGCCCATCCAGCCGGTCCTAACTCTCACCACATTCTCCTATACATCTGCTTCTTTACACATGTAGCATACTACTTAGGAGAATTAGGAGTTGCATGGTGTCACCCAGGCAATGCTACCCTCCTAACAGGTACTACATTCTGAGTGGAGACTCACAGTAAAAGGAAGCCCATGGATGTCAATTGTACAACATTGTGATTGCAGGAACACAGAAGTTGGGACACTCTGGGGTTGTGTGTTGTAAAATAGGGAATGAGCCCTCCTCTCGTAGCAGGTACTGTATCCTGAGTGTAGACTAATATGATTAGGAAGAACATGGGATTAATGGTAAAACAGTGTGATTGCTGTAACACAGAAGTTGGAACACTTTTGATTGCAGTGATACACAAGTTGGGACACCTTGGACAGGAAAACAAAACTATGTATATAAATGGTACAGTTGTGTGATTACAGTAACATACTATTTTAGAAATGTAGTAGTTCCATGGTGTCAGCCAAGAATCCCCCCCCCCCCCAGAGCAGGAACTACATCTTGAGTGGAGAGTCACAGGAAAAGGAAATCCATGGGATCAATGGTAAAACAGTGTGATTGCTGGAACACATAAGTTGGAACACTTTGGAGTTGTATTTTGTCACTCCGGGAATTCCCTCTCCCCCCCGAACAACATGGACATCAACGGCACTCTACTGTGGAGTTGTGTGCTGTCAGCTAGGCACTGCGCAACCTCAGGCGAGGTAGTGCATCCTGAGTGGAGAGTGGCAGTGACATAAAAAACACAGACATCAACAAGATACCTCTGCGATTGTAGGGACACACAAGTTATGACACTTAGGCATTGGATGGTGTCAGACAGGAAATTACAGTGTGCCGTTACTACTTCGTCTCCCTCACCATTGGACATTCAGTACTGCATCATAAGTGGAGAACCACAGCAAGACTGAGTCCATTCCAACCAATGCTACACCTCCTTGATTGTAGTTTTACACAAGTTAGACAGTTAGGAGTTGCTAGTTGTTAGTCAGGGAATGACTGCACTGTCTATAATTGTAAAAGTTAATCAATTCACAACAATGGTACGCCTGTGTGACTGCATGTGCTGTTGCACCAGTACAGTTGGTATTTGGATTTACTCATCCAGTGAATGCTGGCTACGCCTCCCGCCCCACCCCTACACTCAGAGCAGGATATTAATGTTTCAACCTTTAGAGTCAGAAGAAGAAAGACAAATATTTTTGTTCATAAAAATATTTATGTAACAACATTTTTCATTGAATAATTTTTTTCATACAAAAACATAAAAATATTATTTGCCTTTTTGAAAGCATTATTTTTTTTAACACTAAATTCTTCAACATTTCTATAATTATAAACGATGAAACAGATTATAATTTATAAAAAAAAAATTGCCGGGTTTGCTGTGGTGAAGGAGTCGGCCCACCAGAGGAAGTTGTATGTATGTGGAGGCGCAGTGCAAGTGGAAGCTGCTCCAAAATATGATCGGTACCGGATGTTTGTGGAGGCACTCAGGGTTTTCCAGGGAGACTGCTTTACTGGTCTTCAGGTGTGGCAGTGGTTGTCTCTGCAGTGCTGTCTGCGGGTGTATGAACCGGCTCCAGCATAAGGCTGACTGTCCCCTGTTGTGCATGTAGGAGGGACAATATTTGTTGTTGTGCCTCTTTCATTTGTTGTTGTCCTTGTTTCAGGCCAATTATTTCTGCAGTGAGGTTGTCAACCTTCTGTTCAAGCCAGTTCACACACCCGCAGTGTGCTGAGCATGATGGAAGTTCACTGATATCTGTGAACAGAGGATTACACATATTAACGTGTTACACTGCCAATTATTATCAACTGGTTTAATTCCTCATGCAATTATATATCAGTTCTAGTACTATGTCTTGGTAACAGTTTGAGTAATGTCTTAAGTATGTAGCTAAATATTACAATCAAATTAGTGAAATAATGAGTTATGTCACATTGTTATCTTGCTAGGGAATGACCCTGTCCACCACCCCTAGAACAGGAACTGCATGTTGAGTGTAGAACCATTACAGAACATAGAGTATGTACATCTAAGGTTTAAGTCCTTGATTGAGTTATGCAGAAGTTTGTACAGTTATAAGCTGCATGCCGTCAGACAGGAGATGTTCGAACAACAGAGTAGGCACTGCACCCTTAGTGGTAATATACAGCTAAATTGAGGACAGTAGATCGATGGTATACCTGAGTAGTTGCAGATGGACACAGGCTAGGACATTTAGGAGTTGCATGGTCTGAGCTGTACAATAGCCTGTGACACACACCATTCTGCATACCAGGTGGAGCTTTCTGAGCATGGAGCCACACTAAACAAAAGACAATGGACATCGGTGTTGTAGTCTGTTTCTTTCAGGCACACAAGTTAGGACAGTTAGGAGTGCATGGTGTTAGATGAGCAACAGAGTTTTGGCTCAGATAAGGCACTGCATCCTGATTATGGACCCACAAAAAAAGAAAGAAGATGAGCATAAATGGTGCTTCTACATGGTAGCAGGAACACAGAAGTTAGAACAGATAGTAGTTGATAATGTGAGCCTGTTACGCCCCCCCCCAGCACAACAGACAAAGGAGGTATTGTGTTCTAAGTGTACATCCAGAGGAAAATGAACATGTGAACATTAACAATATAGTTCCCTGATTGTAGGATTAGACAAGTTAGTACACTTGGGAGTTGTATGGGATTAGATAGTCAGTCCTCCCATCACAGTGACACAGAGAACAGGCACTGCTTTTTTAGTATGAAATACAGCAAAAGAAAGGTTCTGGATATCTTTGTAGAACTTTATCATTGCAGTAACAATGTAGTTGGGACAGATAGGATTGTAATGGTGTCAGCTAGGCAAGACGAGTGCTACCTCAAGTGTGCCAGTGCATTCTAACTGGAGAGTGACAGACAAACAAAGCCCATGGATATGTATGGGACAGCACCATGAGTGCATAAACTGAGAAGTCGATACACTTTGTAGTTGCGTGTTGTTAGTCAGGGAACGACTTGCAGGTACGGCACAGGAGGTACTACATAGTAAGTGTACAGTCAAGGTTATGTATCTGAAAGGCACAGTTTCATTATTTTAGTTATACACTTCTTGTGATAGATAGTAGTTGTATGCTGTTACCTAGGCAATGGGCTCCACCCTCCCCTGCCCCTGTCAGGCCAGGTGCTACATCATGAGTGGGGTGTGAGAGAAAAACAAATGTTATGGACATATCAAGTATAGCTTTACAATTGCAGTAACAGATAAGTTAACACAGTTAGCTGTTGCATTGTATTACAGGAGTTATGTTAAGGGTCTGTTCATCATCCTTTAGGGGTGAATGTGGCATGAGGCCTGGCCAAGTGCTACATAACCCTAGAGGGTGATCAACTTATGATTAAGATAACTCCTGGGAGCACCTATTTGTTATTATAGTAAAAAATACTAGTAAAATACTGCCACAACTTGTTCAGTACATAAGCAGGGTGTACATGTATGTTAATCAAGGATTTACATAGCGTTGATAGAATGTTTAGTACCAATCAGAAAGGTGTTTTTGTCAGACACTTTTAATAATATTGGGTAGCTAGTGTGAGTAAAAGAAACTTCATGGATATGCAAGGTGCATGTGCCTTGTTGCATTGGTATACAAGTTAGGACAGTTAGGAGTTGTACCATGTCAAGCAAGCCAATGATGCCCCCTACAAAAAAAACATGTACAGTATGCTGAGTGGTGAGGCATAGCTACAGTGAGTGTATAGAAATCAACAGTAAATCTGCATGGTTGTAGCTATACAAAAGTTAGCATACTTTGTAGTGGGATGCAGTAAGTCAGCCAATGCTCACTTATAAAAGCACAACCAAATTGGCTAATTTATAGTGATAGGGGATGCACAGGAGGACTGATGCCATGTATGTCAATGTCACATGCCCCTTATTGGAGGCATAGACAAGGCAACACAGCTAGGAAAAACACCGTCTATCTCAGACAAGTTAATGAGCATTGAGTGAAGAGGTATAGGTAAAGTAAGGGCATGTACATCAACATCATATATCTGTGGTTGAAGAGACATTAAAATTAGGATAGTTAGTTGTTGTGTGGACTCAGTAATGTGATGCACCCATACCTCCTCTGACCTCACCCTCAGTAGTTCATTGTGAATCTGTAGGTTCAGTGACAGTCGTGGTATGGAGATGTACACTACTACCCACAGATATTGCCAGGTATTTTCAAATATTTTTGTGATATTTCTAGAGAACTCTACTGCTTTCTGCATTTCCACAGTAGGTGCAGCAGAGGTAAACTGTTTAGAAATTTCAAAAAATATCTGGAAATAGCTGGCAATGTGTAACTACTACTGTATGGTACAGATCCATGATTTGTTTATTATGCAGTTGTTAGACAGTGTTTCAATGGTCTACCTAGTTATGGTTAAATACTTACGCTCAACAGTGGTGCCAGTCTCCTGTTTGATCTGTGTTACAGAACTTCTTTTTGCAGTCTCACTGGCTACTGTGGAAGAGAAATAGATTCTGTAATGTACAGTATGACAATCCGTTCATTAATAGCAAGACTGTTATTCTCTTCCATGTTTGATTATATATTATTATTCTAGGATGCTACTATCTGCTACACTTTAGGTTGGCCCTGCTGATTACTGATACGTTTCAGATAAAATATATGGTAACACTAATAATTGACTGTATACTGACTTTAAAACTACAACTGAAGTATTACGATGGCTATTCATGATCTATGTCTTGAATATCAGCTGTGCACAAGATAGGACACTAAGTTAGAATGAAGTGTGAAACACTTGATGTACTACTACCCTTTCTGATCTGATAGTAAACCATCAGTGATAGTCAGAATCTAAATACAAAACTAAACTTTAATATTATGCAGTACTGAGAATAGCTTAATGGTATTTATTAGGATGAGTAGTTGTATAGAGTAAGCTATGGTATGGTCCTTTAGTGTTTGGTGACTGGAGAAGGACACCACAAGGAAAGTGCTGAATAGCATCACTATTTTTAAATGGTGTCAGGTGTATAGAGATTAGTACTGTGAGTACTTATTCACTTAAAGACAGGAACACACATAGAGAAATATACAATTAAGTTTATACAGACTTCAGGGGTGGGATATTCAAAGGGGTTGTGCTTTGTGCAACAGTGTTGTGCCATACGCAACCCACTGATGTGCCCCAGCGTGATGTTCAAAAGGGGAATTTGCTCCGTGCAAATCCCGATGCGCCGGGCTGCAGCAGTAATGTGTGCGGTACAAGTACGGGGGTGGCATGCCCATGTATATGCGGCACATCCCAATATTGAGTCCGGGATGTGCGGCACATATGCAGCAACACCCATCTTGCACTGCACAGGAGTGCGCAAAGATGTTCTCAAATATTTACTGGAGCAAGGACTGGCCACCCACAGACCACCTACCATATTGCTGTGCAAAACACAGCAGCTGCCATCTGTTGGGGGCCACCCGAGCCATGGTGGCACCATACGGTGGCGTAGTGCCCCCCAAAATGTCTGAACATGGGCTGTAATACTTATTTAACTCCCTGGTGGTCCAGTACACTGTACCTTTGCTTGATAGCGGGCTGTAATGAGTAATCTACTCCGTGGTGGTCCAGTGGATTGAACTCCCTGGCCAATCATGGGCTTTAATACATATACAACTCCCTGGTGGTCCAGTGAACCAAACTCCTTGCCTGATCACAGTCTGTATTAAATATTTTACTCCCTGGTGGTCCAGTGGACCGAAGTCCATGCTTGATCATGGGCTGCAATCATTAAATAACTCCCTGGTGGTCCAGTGGTACCGGTACCCCTCTCCCAAGCCACCCACTCACACCTGCCACCCCACTCCCCTCCACCCAGAACAGGCATTACTTGTACTTCAGTTGCATTGTCTTACCTTCTGACCCAACAAAGATAATGCTGTCGGTGTCAGAGTTTTGTTTCTCCACAGACTCTGGCTTTGGTGGTACAACATTTGGAACAGGTCGGGTGCACCTCTGATTTCCTGTAAAAGTGAAATGATAGTGATTTGTTTTGAATGTTCAGTATATTTATACTTTAATTTACCACAGATTTCTATTTGTAAGCTTCTGTTGCTATTTTGTTTTTATAGGTAGTCAGAATATCATATTGTACATTCTTTGATTATTAAGACATTTATTTAGCACAGAGATGCTGCGTTCTGTATGTCTATCTGTTATATTATGTTTGTACAATGGAATAAGTCAAAGTTACAAAGTCTGACTTCACATAATTGTTATAGCTATTATATTAATAGTAACATAGAAAGATAGAAACATTGACTTTGACGGCAGATAAGGAACGCTCGGTACACCCAGTCTGCTAATTTCATTACTTACAGGATAAGTTGCAGATCCTAGTTAACCAACAGGCTATTTATTCCTACCCCCTACAAGAGTTGCCTTATGTCTGTCTTCCTCCTTTTTTCTCATTACCGAGCAGAAATATTTGTTCAGTATCCTTGCTTTTTTACTGTCCCCCTCTGCCCAACCACTGTTCATTGTATTCAGCCTCACTATACCTCCCTTTGTCTTTCTACGCTCTCTGATATACCTATTAAAAGTTTTATCCTCCTTCTCAACTGAATTGGTATCTTTTCCTCAGTTTGCCCATTTGCTATTATGACTTCCCTTCCTGCTTTCTTCCTCCTTAACTGGTACAGCTGTGTGTCCTGTTGCTTCTGTGTTTCCTTATACTTCCTGAATACTACCTTTTCCTGCCTGGCTTTCGCCGTCACTTATTTTGAGAACTATAGGGTTGTTTTCTTTCATTTTGATGTTTTTGGGTAACAAATGTATTATGTACTCATGGCGTTGTAGCCACTCTCCTGCAACAGGCTTGCCAGCCTCCTCCCACATTTGATATGCTATGTTGTACCAGCCAGAGTCATTCTCCGGTACAGATCTGCATTTTTTTAAGATGTAAAAATGCTGTTGGAGCACCTTCCACTTGTGCTTGCACATAGCGGAATTTTTGTGGTGTACTTTATAGCAGCACTGCATGTGGCCGCATATGCACCTCCATGTGTTATCCAACTTCCTGTTGGTACTACGCATCAGGAATCTTGTGATTCCTTTTCTATGGGCCGACTCCACCAAACAGCGCACCTCTCTTGAGCTCCAGAGTCTCATTCTTCTTAGTAATTCTCAGGTCTGCAATGAATATAGAGAGAGAGAGAGCAGTATGTTAATCTCATATTTAATGCTTTCTGCATGGTTCTATTTCTGTGCAACTTTTAGACTAACAATGTACAGCTAGTATGTTGCCACCTATTGAACAGTACTGATTAGTAGTCATGATGTTTGACAACAGTTATGATTATATTACATGACATAGAGGGCACATAACTATGAGTGGTATGTCATGCAACATGTGTGGTGTATGTGTGTATAGTTACAGCATGTGTATAGACATTTCTTTTTAATGTTAGTGATGTGCTACCAGCAGTACAATTCTACCTACACCTGAAGTTCCTTGCAGCGCCTTCCCAAAGACCAGGTAGTTTATCCTGAGGTGCAGTCACAGGAAAAGGAAGTCAATGGGTTTAAACTGCAGACCTTGCTGGTTGCAGAAAAGCACAAATTATGGTTGTTTGTATTTGGATGTTGTTATCCATGCAATGTGCACACATTTCTCCCACCCACCCCAAGCGAGGAACTGCATCCTGAGTCAAGATATACAGAAAAACAAAGAAAGTACATAGCGAGTGAAGAGTGATAGTTAGAGTGAGGCAATAGACACCTAAAGTATACCTGTCTAAGTACATATTTTGACAGATTAGCATACTTAGGATTTGCACAGGCTCAGTCTGATGATCCCTCCCCCCCACATAACAGGCACTGTCTCAAGTATGGTGTGGTACTATGAAAACAATGATAACATGTCTTTCTGTGATGTTTATTATGTATGTAGCTGTTCTATTTTTTGACCAAGATTTTGTGGTTCTTAAAAGAACCATTTTTTAAAAAGCACACAGTTTAACAGTCTGATTTCTTTAGAAGGCTGTGAGTATTCCATCTCGAAGGTCTCCCAGAAACAGGCAATTGCCAGCATGAGAGACGTGTACACTGTCTGGTAGGTATAGCCAATCGTTAGAATAGTTAATTTCTGGGTGACGTATTGTGTGCATTCCAGCATGCACAGATATCCAGATATCTGTATGTTAACCTTTCTACGTGCTCTGTCAAGCAGGTACATGTGCTGTTCTGTTTGCCAGACCCTGCATTCTGTTATATCAGAAAATATTATCTTACAGGCAGGTAACATATGCATGATAGAAGCAAGGTCCAATTTTGCTTCTGACACTAAATCAACCCATCTTTTTGTGCCAAGATCATTGCCTCTGAGATGAATCAGCAGCATGTCTGGCTGAGCATGAGTCCTCACAAGTTCAGGATAGTTGGCATGAGATGCTCCCACCTCATGCCACCTCTTCCAAACCACTTAACAGAGCATTGGGCAGCTGCAGGTCTCTGCCAAAATTACTCCTCTGAGCATACTCAGAAGCACGCCTTACTATGCTGCTGCCCACTACCCACACAGTCCATTTGCTGTTTTTTGCCATTCTTAGGTGTTAAACTGAGAAGTGGACAGAGAGCTACCAAAAAAAAAAATCTGTGTTTCTCCTGCAGTAGCTAGAGACAAGTGAATGTAAAACTAAGATTTCCCTCCCAGCTTTAACATTGGTTTTGTGGGCTGTTCCAAAACAGTCATCTTGACATGTTATTGGTTAGTGATTTGTCATGGTTAACCAATACAGTGGATGCACTGACTATTACTACGTGGCTGTTCTTGATGTCAACCACAAATGCAGGAAGATTTCTTAGTGGGAAAAGGTAACATTGCCATTGGCTACTTCAAACAATTACAGGGTGACAGAGGCATGTGATTGGTTGTGTGTCTTCTTATTATACATGTACTGCTTCTTTCTGCCTCCATTTGCAGCTCTATCTGTGCTAGTAAGTACTGATTGACACTCTGACTTTAAACTGTTATAGCTTTGTTTAACAGTATGCTAGCTAAATAATATTGTTATGGTGAAATGCAGCATTAAAAACATTTTGTTTAATACTATTTTACACTGGTTATACTTTATATGATACTGCAAAAATTGTTTAGAAGGTAGGATGTACTTACATAGTCAGAAACAGGGTCTTGCTGGTTATCCTTAAGATGGATGCTATGTCTTTCTTCTTCAGTGTTCTGTTGTTGTGATTGGTTGCTTGATGTGGCCTGATAGATCTACCGATATATTGGTTGAACCATGGGTCACTCAAATAGGCACCAGTCTGCGATTGGCTGAGTGTGAAAAGGGGTGTAACGCAATTGGTATATGCAAAACCTTCATATGTGCACACTACTTTGCGACACTTTCGTGAGTTTGACACTACATTTGTGAAAGTACATACAACAGTTTCGCATGTTCAACACTAAAATGTGTGAAAGGGTCGAACGTATGACACTGATTTTGCAAAAGTGTCGCACATTTGACACTGTTTCAAAAAATTTTAGAAAAAAATGTTTTTATTAGTTGAAACAGCACTGTGGATGCCTGATATAAGAGTTCTGCTTGATTGCTCAGATATTAACATATTTATAATCACATTATTATAGAGCTTATGTTCATCACTGTTTGAGAAGAATGTGTATTGCTTTACTGATCTTCAGTTACTACAGTAATTGTCTACACAGTGTTAAGTATGGAGTTGTTTTTGTTCTTTTTATATGAGATATGTATAGTGTAGCATACTATGTTATGTTATGATCAAGGTAAAGAGATGATTTTTTTTCTCTGCTTTCCATACAGGTGTCTGATTTTGCTAAAAGATTGCTGTACTGAACTGAGAATTGCGAAACAGGGAAGCTACCATCCAGACAGAGACAGAAGTCTATGGAGAGATGAAACAGGTATAACAGTATGTCACTGTTGCTTAAGAGTAATGTAAAAGTCATTCATGGTAACTCAAAAAGTAAAACAATTCAGCATTTAAGTGAAAGTGTTAATTCAGACATTTATGATTCTACAGTAAAGAAACGTGTTTGCTCTAGACCAAGGAAAGAATGTGTGGCCAAGCAACAGTTGTGTAGGTCTATGAGCCACAAGGATACTGTTGCAGAGACACGCATCAACACACATGGTAAGCAGCGCCATAAATGTGTAGCTGTTGATGGACATGTGAGTAAGCAAAAGTATTTTCAAACACTAGCTGCTAAAGCTAAGGCTGATAGACTTCTTGCTGCTGTGTTGAGACGGGAGCACAAAAAAGTCAAAAACCATGTAAGTTTGATGAAATTGCAACTCCAAGTATGGATGTTTGTAAATAGAGGAGTTTTTTTCTTCAATGTCTGTGGCATAAAGTGTCTCATGCACTTGAGCAGTTCAGAAAAATTGTGTATGACATAAAGATGAGACTACAAGGGTACCCCATCTTGAGCATGCACAATTTCTGTGATGTTTTCACAGGATGGTGGCTGCACACACAGCACTCAGAGGCGTATTTCTGGGAGGAGTCATATTGCTCACAGAAAAAGGACAGAAACTTATGCATTGATGAGTCTGGTAAAGTGTGCAATGTGCTCAGTGTGTGTGATGACGCTAGAGTGGAGTCAGATGATGAATGTGAGGAAAGTACTCAGACTCGAAAATGACACTGTCTCTCATGGACATGTGATGAGACTTGTAACCAGAGGCAATCATCATTTGAAAAAGTTGTGCACTTTCATCAACCTGTTTGTCATTACTGATCATGAAGACTGACATAAACTGTTTGAGAGTATAAACCTTTGTGAGATCCGTCCACATACTGGGTTCATGGGTCATTCACTTGCATGCCTAGACAGTGGTGTATGTGACAGTGTCTTTCATCACATGTGTATGCTGGGAGTGCATCAATCAGGCATGCACAATTTTTGTGTACAGGGTCTATGATGTTCATTGAGTTGTCGCTTGGTATACTCATCTGAATGAGTTACTGCAGTCTGGTGACATGCATGGTGCCATGATATTTCTGAAACAGCTGTGGTGCATCAGCAGTGTGACTGAAACTGTGATTGATCAGTCATCAGTTGTTGATGAAAATTGTGTGTCTGTGTTAGAAAGTGATATTCTCAAACAGTTTGGGAAATCAATTGCCAAATTTGTCTTGGCAAAGACAGAGAAATTTGACTCTGTATGTGTGTCATGTCATTGCCTTTGTTACGAAAAACAAACGGTGACAGTGAACCTGGAAACCTTGTCACCATACAATGATATGTGGTTTCGTCTTGTAGCATTTCTGCTCTTAAAGTGTGACTTTCAGTTAGTCCCAATCATTGTGATGTGCAAACATTGTTTCTCCAAAGTAAAGTCTAATGTTCTACCACCAAGGTCAGTCTTGAACAACATGGAGGCAGATGTTACACCAAGTGAGACTGCCACATTGAATATGTTGGAACGGATTCTAATTCAGACCATGAAACCATTCCAAACTATTCTAAGTCTGAACACTAAGACACGGAACATCCCACAAAAATAACTCATTAGATCTCTTAAGGGTTCCATTATGTATCTTCCACTTCCTTTCCAGGAAAATGTGGAGGTGATCTCTAGTGATAATACTTTGGTGATTCTTGTCACTGGTGTTCCAACTAAGACAAAGGTCATTTGGCAGGATGTTGTCAATGTAGAAAAGGTGAAGCTTACTCTTACTTATTTAAAGAGCAACAATCCTTTATGCAGACCTTGATATTGATCACATGACCACTGTGTCTGTAGAACAAGATGTGTTGGGAAGCACTAAATCAATGATTGAGAAGGTCAATGTTGCAACAAATGATAATGTGTATGAGCAGTACACAATTCACCCACTGCATGGCAGAGATCCAGTAGGGGACAACATTGATCTTTATCAAATGAAACAGGTGGAAGGTGAGCCTGTCAGCATTTGGGAGGCAACACTAGAAGCAAGCTATTTCCCAAACTTATTCCCTAAAGGGTCAGCTGGTCACCTGGATGAAAGAGAAGTGCATGTACAGGGTGCCGAGTACCGAACAAGCCGTGTGCTCAGTAAAGATGGCAAATTCAGACTCAACAAACAGTACCTATTTCATTTCTGTGGGAGAGTGAACTTAGCATATTGTCTGCATCTATTGCGCATACTATTCGTCTGACTACTCTACTTGATGGAATTACAGCTGCACAGTTTCTTGAGAAATTGAAGCACAAAGATGAAAATGTGCAAGTTAATTTGTCTTCTATTCTGTCAAGTCTATGTGGCACCAAAGAATATTGGTACCGCAGACACTCTGAGGTGATGATAATGCTGCGAGAGCATGGTGCAGCTACATGGTTTGTCTCAGTCAGTTGTGCTGAGTATGCCTGGGATGAGGTCATAGAACTGTTGAAGTGGGAAAACTCTGATGTTAATGGTATTGCATCAATGACTGTCGGAGAGATGTGCTCACTTGACTCTGTCTCTGTCACAAGGCATTTTCACAAGTGGTTCCATGATATTCTGACTTTCATTTTGTCAAAGGACAATCTGCCTCTTGGTATTGTGGAACATTACTTTTGGAGGATGGAGTATAAAGCATGAGGTGCTCCTCATATTCACATGTTGCTGTGGATCAAGGTGAGCATGAAGCAGCACAAGTGCTCACATTCATCAAGAAATATATCACTTCTCCCCTTCTATTTAACCTGTATTTGGAACCTCTCATTCAAAACATTCTCAGCAATGCAGGAATACAGGGCATCTGGGTGGGACGTCATGAGGTTAAGATTATTGCATAGTGGATGATCTCCTTCTGTACTTATCCCACCCGGTGTCCTCCGTTCCGGCTTTGCTGGGTGAAATTGCTAAATTTAGTGCCCTCTCAAACTATAAACTAAATGCTAATAAAGCCTCCTTTTTTCCCCTGAATCATAAGATATTCAAGACTGATATTACCCCCTTCGGTTTATGTTGGGCTTCTAGGACACTGAAATACCTGGGTATCAAACTAACTCGAAATCCCTCAGCATGGTTCAAGGAAAATTTGGAGCCCCTTTCCCAGCATTTAATTCAGGATCTTGATAGATTGTCTAAACTCACGATTTCATTATGGGGCCAGATTAACATAATTAAGATGACTATCTTCCCAAGAATTGTCTACCCTTTATCTCTCCTTTATACATTCATTCCGTTATTCTGGTTTAAGAAATTGCACGGTATCTTTACCAAGTTTATCTGGTCTGACAAATACCCTCGACTGGCTTATTATAAGTTGGCCACCTCAAAATTTGAGGGGGGTTTGCAGATTCCTCATTTGGCTATATATTATTGGGCTAGCCACCTGGCAAAATGCCTGAAATGGGTATGTCTGGGTCCCGAAATTCTACAGCCGACATGGCTCAGAATAGAGTTGGATTTAATCCGGTCTATGAATACGGATCCCCTAACTCTATTTTATGCAAAAATGTCCCGGGTGCATGGCGTCGAGAAATGTCCCACTTTTATGACTTCCTTAAAAGTATATGCACAGCTTTGCTCCTTTTTGCACTACATCCCCCAGTTAGACCTGGCCCAATCCATATGGAACTCTCCATCCTTTACTATGAATAAGCAGCGGATTCCCCGCACTTGGTTGCCCCAACTGGGTGATGGGATAGTATCTTTCTTCCTGGAAGATGAAGGGAAATGGCTGTCAGCAGGTGATCTTATTTGGAAATTTAGTATTCCGGTGCACTCACACTTCAAAGCAGTGCAGCTAAGGCATTTATTGATAACAGTGTTGGGCAATACCCCTCCCTGCCAAACGGTTGGGGCCCTGATCCCAGAATTATTTTCTCTACTTGGGTCCCCAGGTGTCGTCTCCAAATTATATCAGGACTTGTTTCAGAGAAGATACGGGCACTCCTTCAGACTGACTAGGTTCTGGAGCTCTATATTTCCCCAATATTCCCCCAACTGGCAGGCCTTGTGGAGGTCCTGTCATGAATTTGTGTCCCAGGATAGACTGCGCCTTATGCAATACCACATCCTGCACAACATGTATTATACTCCAGTTAAGTTAAAGAAATGGGGTATCCTTGACTCAAACACATGTGTTAGATGTTCTCAGGGAGCAGGAACACTCCGATATATATTTTGGTCTTGTCCTAAAATTTCCCTTTTGTGGGACTCTAGCAAAGCTTTTCTTGACCCATTATTGGGTCTGCAGGAGTGTTTCATACCTGACATTTGTCTCCTAGGGGACCTGTCCTCCATCAGGGTCAAAGTAAGAAGGTTTCATATTTCTATGATTGCACTATCTGTCAAGAAGCTTATTTTATGCCATTGGAAAGATAAGACCACTCCAACATTACAGGAATGGGTGAACGGAATCCTTGCTAACCTGCATACAGAGAAAGCTATTGCCAGCCTTCACAATAGAATACCCATCTACACTCAAATATGGGATCCCCTCCGCTCTTTAATTATAGTTACCCGGACATAAGTATTGTTTCACAGTAGGTAGCCCTGTATACTTATGTATAATGTTTTGAACCCATGTCGTAGTGGCACAATACTGCTGAATGGGGGAGGGAGGGAGGCAGTTTTAACAGAATATGTTGCTGTATTCTTTCTTATTTCCCATGTTAACTGCCTCTTTTGTTGTGGAAAACGTTGTTAATAAAATCTGAATAAAAAGAAAATATATATATATATCACTTGCCGCATTCCGGACAAGTATGACAGTCCAACACTATGGAAGTTGGTGCAAAAGTTTCAGCACCGTAGTTGGGCGAAATACTGCCGCCGGGTAGTGAAGAACAAATCTGATTGGTACACAAGATGTCGTTTCGGATTTCCTAGACGTGTCTGTCAGGACGGGTGCATGAATGATCTGTTTTCAGCAATGCGACACCACTTGAAGTCAAAATCTGCCAAGAGGGTATTTGAATTACCAAGAGATGAGAAAGAGGTGTACATCTATGACTACAACCCTACTCTTCTCCTAATGTGGCAGGCAAACATAGATGTTCAGTTTGTGGCTGACAACTCACTGGCTCTGTTGCGGTATATCACTTTGTGCATTATTAAACATGAGCAGACTAGCTTGCAAGATCTTTGGGAAGAAATTGCTAGTTCAAGCAAGAGCCTGACATCTCAGTTGTGGTCACTAGGATTGAATACCCTTTCACACAGAGAATGTGGTGCTTATGAGGCTGGTGATCGCTTGATTGATACACATCTGTACGGTAAGTCTGATGCTGTCTGCTTTCTCAGTGTGAACTACAAAGAGAAGCGAAAGCGTGTACTTATTCCTCATGCTGAGATTGAGAAACTGGTTGTTAATAGACCCTCTTCAAGACATATCTTGAAGAATAACCTCATTGACACATACTACCTCCGTAGACATGAAGACATGGATGATATGTGTCTATTTCAGGTGACTAAGTGGTATGACTACAAGACAGATGTCTCACCTGATTGTACACATGACATTTACAAGGTCAGAGGAGTGGATGGCTGTCTTGTTAAGAGACATAAGCCTTGGCTCATATACCACTGCAAGTTACATCTAGGCACATCTAAGAGCAGAGAGCATTACTACTTTGCTCTGTTATTCCTATTTAGACCCTGGAGGAATGAGGCTGAATTGAAAGGCGACTGTGATACATTCAAGGAAGAATTCAATCGCAGTTAAGAGACATTTCAAAAGTCAATACTCAGAGATATACATACAGAGACTAGATACTGAGAAGGAGCAGCTTGAAAAGACACAGAAGCTACTTGAGGAGGATACTCCTGTTAGCTTACAAGACGATCTTGATCCAGAAGGACAAGGTATCCTTGGGGAACCTCTGCCTCTGAATGCCCCAGAAGTACTCATGTCAGAAGTGGAGAATGCCATGGAACAAGGTACGCACTGTGGTGCTGACCCAACTGAGCTGAGACAGAGACTTAATGAGCAACAGCGTGTGGTTCACTCTCAGGTAACTGACACAGTCCGGCATGGGATACTGCATGAAGAGAAGAAATGTGACTGTCTTGACTACAAACCACTGCTAATGTTTGTTAGTGGGTCAGCTGGTACAGGGAAGAGTTTTCTTATTGAGGCCATTATGGCTGAAATACAGAACTTGATAGGGTCAGCGATGTCTGTTGCTGTTAGTGCTCCCACCGGACTGGCAGCATACAACATTGGTGGCGTGACATTACACCATCTGTTCATGTTGCCAGTGGAGCATGGCAATGCAGGAGAGTATCAGAAACTGTCATTTGAGGTTGCATCTCAGCTTCGTTCAATGTTTTGTAAGATGAAGTCTCTCATCATTGATGAGATTAGTATGGTATCTAATTTGACGCCTGCCTGTATACATCTATGTCTACAGGAGATCCTGGGGACTGACTATGGAGATGCATTTGGTGGAAAAAGCATTGTTGTATTTGAAGACCCTTTACAGCTTGCACCTGTGAATGCAGAACATGTCTTTTCATCTCTGACTGTGAAGCAGGCCAAGAATACACTTGGCTGCTTTGGAGGTTTTAACCTGTGGGATTTATTTACCTATACTGAGCTGTATCAGAACATGCACCAAAGTGCTGATTTGACTTACAAGGCACTGTTGGATCAAGCTCGTACAGGTTCTCTGTCATCAGAACATGTTGCAATGTTAAATGGACAAAGAATCAGAATAGACACTACATCCACAGAAACTGCATATGATGTTTTCAGTGATGTGTGTTTCACGGGCACACGCATTGTGTCTTATGCCACGACTAAAGAAATGCACTGAATTCAACAGTGTCATGTTGCAGAGAGAAAATCAATGAATTCTCACACTACATGCTGTTGACGCAGTCGATGCTGTCATTTTAAGTCAGAAACTGGTAGCTAAGATGACTGAACGACTGTCTGAATTAAAGTCAGATGTTTCACGCATAGCTGGTCTAGAAGCTATACTTACAGTTTGTATGAATGCACGTGTCATGTTATGACAAAATCTTGATGTGTAGAGTGGTATGGTAAACGGTGCCATGGGTAACATCATTGACTTTCTCTACAGTGTTCAAAAGACATTTATTGAGACACTTGTTGTCCACTTTGACAACATGGAACATCTTGTACAGATTAATCATACCTGTGTTAAGTTCCAGGTATTGAAAGATATCTATGTGAACAGGAAACAGTTCAAAATATGTGTTGCATATGCTGTTTCTATTCACAAATCGCAAGGCTCAAGTTTGGATTCAGCAATGGTGGACATAGGTACAGACATTTTCAAAGATGGTATGAGCTACGTCACACTTTCACGCATTCGTAGTCTTTCTGGGTTGCACATTATAACACTTGCACCTCAGAAGATATGCACTGACAAGTGTTGTGTTGTTGAGTATAACAGATTACGTACTCTATATCAGCCACAGATGCCTTTAATACCACTGCCAATGTATGTGGTTGTCTCAAATCGAACAGTCTCAGCTACAGCTGACAACAAAATGAAATGAGTTTCTGCAACTGATGCAAGTCTGCAAAGTGAGAAAAAGGTCACAATTCCAAATACGGGTGCTAAACCAGCTGTTGGGCAGAAGTCACATAGTGTGGCTGTTGTCCCAGTGTTTGATAACAGTACTAGAGTTAACTGCTATGCTAATTCAGCTATGCAAGTCTTTCTCCACATGCCACACTTTGTGCAGGCAATATCTGCTTCACAAGAGGCACCCTTATCAAAGCCATTGAAACAGGTTGTCAGTGTGGCTTCTGATCAGTCTAGCAGTGTCCAGTCACTGATGGATGCAGTACATTTGCTGATAACATGCAGCAGGACTCCAGTGAGTTTATGATGGCAATCATAAACAGCTTGGATGAAGAGGGTACTTCAATGCATCAGGATTTTACTGTATTATATGTAACTAAATACATATGTATCCTATGTGGTCATTCAGAGCGAGAAACCACGGAAGATATGCTTTGGGATTCTCTGTTTGTGCCTCAGGCTAAAAGTGTAAAGTTCCATCAGCTGTTTACAAATGCTGAAAGTGGTCACTTGTGTGTAAGGTGTGGAGGTTCATGTACTCAGTCCATCCGTTTGAGGACTTCATCTCAATATCTTATGCTAGTACTGCATAGATTTGACTCCAATGGGCTCAGAGTTGACACACTTATCACTGATTTCACAGCTGGTAGAATAGTATTTAACCAAGCAGTGTTTGACACTCATGCTGTGATCTACCACTATGGTCAGTCTGTACATTCTGGACATTATACCTGTTTGTTGAGGTACAGAACTGGCTGGGTTGAGTGCGACGACTCAACAAGTTATTTCAAACAGAGACTACTGCGACACTTACTAAATGCGTATGTACTGATACTGAAGAATTATGACAATCTTCATGTGTCAGAGGAATAGTCACAGAACATGTGACATTCGTTTAGTTTGCTGTCCATTTTGTTACACAGTCTGTTCTGGAACATAACCATTTCATTTGTTGCGAATGCACAGTTGTGATCACACAGGTAACATCTCATGGTTTTCTTGTATATGTTAACTCAATGTGACATATAAGATTGTTGCGTTGATCAGTGACAGAGTGGAAATAGTTGCAGTGGTCGTAAATCGGTGCCAGCTGTCTTCACAGTCACTACAAAAACCACACTTACATGTCTAAGAAACAGTTGCAGGTGTCAAAAGAGTATTCCTGTCTGGTCAAACTCTTCTGAAATTGTCTTTTCTTATGATTATATCATATGCACACATAAGAAGTAACACTTGGCACACTTGCTAGGTGTGTGCCTGTACTAAGACACAATACTTCACCATGTTGATTTACATCATTGTGTAACATGTCTTTTACTGAAGATTATGATCACTCTATCAGGTGTTGAGAACCATGATGTATGGCCTGTATTACTTTCTTTCTTCATATGGTTGCGCTGTGAGTAAATATCTCTATTTTTTTGCAACAGTGTACTGCTATACCTGTTTTATTCTCATGCATGTCTATTGTATATCTATGTATATATGATGTTCAATATATTTCTTGGTAGCACTTAGTGTTGTGACATTTTAAAGTTGTTGTGTTAATAACTATATATGTCCATTGATTAGAGAATAAGTAGGATTTTACAGTTTTAGAGTCATAGATTGATAAACATTCACATGTGATGTAAAGCTATTTGTAAAATAAGATACTATGGACTTGGACATATCTACTATGCTGTTATTTTATATGGTACTCTTCATAATAAGGTACAATGTTCTATTAGATATACCTTGATCATTTGTAGTGCACAGTTTATGTTTATGATGTAATAACATGTTATGTACATGTCATCTGGTTAAAAATTCCTGTTATATAAGTAGAACATGCAACAGATCTAAGTAGTCAAGTAGTTCAGTACTTATTTAAGTGTTGATTTGATCATTTTAACTGATGTGTATGATACCTGTTACTATATACTATTTGATGTGTTTGTGTTTTCACTTATCTTTATGTATGTTTATAATAGTTGAACATTGTACATCAGACACTTTCACTGATAATGAATACTTTTTTTGTGTTCCTGATAATATTTCCTGATCACCTCTATTGAGGGGTCGGGTTGGAATTTTCCAAATGCAGTAATATATAGTGATATATTTTAACATGTACATTTATATGTGTATATATATATATATATATATATATCCATATGTGTATACATAAAATACATAACCATTTCATCTTCACTGACAGTTTCACGTATATATTTCTTTACAAACTGTTGGTTGTTAGTAGTGGTATTAGTGACCTACTTGCATCTGGTTTTTCGCCCACCCCAGGAACATTCACAGTATCAGTCACACAATAACAACAAGACCATAACTGTTTTATATGTGTAATCAGTGTTCAGAGGGTGCTGTGATGCTTGTTTTTAGTTATTTTTATGTTGGCTTGTGTGCTTGCACAAGCAACATCTTGCAGTAGTACAAGTTTGGGGGGGCACGGCCGCTGTTGGGCGAATGCAGGGCATGCATCAGTAGGTGCGTCCCTCATTCCCCAATCAGCCTGCATGCCAGCACCACACCATGCATGTATAATGGGGCAAGCACATCTAAGCAAAGGTCCACTGCAATCTGAGCAAAGCTCGTCATATGCAGTGATCCTTTGCTTGCCGTGCTCGCCGTCATTATGAGCATGGTTGGCGAGCGGCTCAGGTCTGCTGACATCAGGGGTGCCCAATCCCCCTGTTGGTAAACCCCCCACTGTGTTAGTGTGCTGACGGGGGAGCCCACTCCCTGTCGGCATACCCCCCAAATGTTGAATTGCTGAGGGGGGTGCCCAATCCCCTCGGCTCACAGCTCCCATCTTGTACACCAACGGGAGCCTGACTCTCACGTGGGCATCACCCCTAATTGTTGAACGCCCAGGGGTGCCCAATCCCATTGGCATGACTCTCGTGTTGTGTGCCGACGAGGATGCCCAATCCCCATCAGCTACTGACACCCCCAAAAAAATAGTTAGGTGGCATGCTGGGAGCCAACCCCAGCATGCCAAATGCCCTGCAACATGAAAACTGTCCCACGATGGTTTTCCTTTTTCCCTGTAAAACAAAAACATCCCTCGCAGTCTCAATGCCCCTCCCCACCCGCACCCACCCACTGTGCACCCTGCCTCCCCTCACCCCCATACTTACCTCTGGAATCTGGCACGATGATCTTCCGTGGACCAGGAACACGTCTGCACTCTTCAAAGCCAACCGCGAACTGAGGAAATGCTGGTAAGCTGTATAATGGAGTGAACAGGGTTTTTTTAAACTTTGCTGCATTTCTCAGGCATTTCTTGAAACAAATGATTTGATACCTTTTATTGGACCAACATGGATGTTACAGAAAAAAACAAAGTGCTTTAGCTTTCGAACCAACCAGGTCCTTCTTCAGAAGCTTTGTGGCAGTTTTTTCAAATATCCCATACTATTAACACCAGATTATATAGAAAAAGCAGAAATAATTCTCATTGGTTTAACATATACATTTAAAACATAATAGAAGATTACGTCAGAGAAGCTAATTAACACCAGTATGCCTTTAACTGAGGAGCCTCAGAAGGCAAAGGTTATCAAGAATTCTCTACAGCCAGAGAGTTCTTGTCACATAAATTTTAAATGTCTCAGTATGCCAAGAAAGCAATCTAGTGATAAAAAAACAACCTTGGAGTAGCATTCTCTAATACATGTAAGATGAGCTCACAACTTACATTCCAATTGTCCTGGTATATTAAAGGACAGATAATGAAAGACAAAATCCTGAAATTAGGTATAACTGCAAGTTGAAAGCAAGCCTCAAATTAACCTACACATATAAACATGATGCATGAAAGTATCATTTGTAAGTGTAAGTGCAAAATAAATAAATAAATAAAAATACTTGTCAAGGACCCCAAGAAAACGAGACCATGAGCCTGATAAATGCAGATTTCAACACAGAGTCTGTGTATAACAAAAATGCACAGAATCAGTCTAAGCAATCTAAATGAAAACCCAAAGGAATTACACCTTTAATGAACCCCAAGTAAATGAGATATGCATCTTAATATGAGCAGTTAAAATGTGACGGTGTGAAATCCACCCACTGACAACTAATAGAAGGAAATAAATGCACACTATATGTGAAAACTAAGTGTTCTAGCCACATAACAACTGCCCCATGCCACGCTCCACCCACACATATGTGTGTACATACACCACACCACACTTCCACACACTCACACACACCTGCACACCCCACACAACCACAACACACAACAAATATAGCAAACACATTACACACACACCACACCACACCACGTACAACAAACAAAACACACATACACACCATACCCACAACACACAAAAACACAACACACACAAAACACACACATACATACATAAGTATACACACACACACTCAAACGCACTCACCACAGTGTTAAGGTGAAAAGTCAACAATGTAGATAACCATAAACTTACAAAATCAAAGGCCCACTGAAGAACTAAACTGTTTATGTCCATCTTTTAAAGTAAAGGTCTGTGTAAGTTTAAGTGGAATAATGTGTCATGTACCCAACATCAATATTCAATCCATCCGCCACCATATTGAGAAGTAAAATAAGTCTAATTTCAGAAGCCCGTCTCTGTTGTGTACTATTGAAATGTCCTTTTAAGACCATCACAGACATATCTGAGGTTGAGTGGTCATCCTGGTCATTCTACATGCTTCCTAAAATACATAAGCCTGGTAATCCTGGTAGACCCATAGTCTCTGGTAATGGCACCCTGACAGAGGGGATATCAGGGTTTGTAGAAGCTATTTTCAAACCGCTGGTTATACAAAGGGATAGTTACATCAAGGACACTACTCACTTCCTACATAAACTTTCTGGTTTTAAGGACTTACCACCTAATACCCTTTTAGCCACAATGGATGTAACCTCCTCTACACTAATATTCCACACACAGATGGCATTTCAGCCTGCCTCAAATACCTGCATGACAAAGAATTGGACCCCAACATTGACCCTGAGTTGTGGGTAAACTCACTGAATTCATTCTGACACATAACAACTTCAGCTTTAATGGTAAACATTATGTTCAAACTATGGAACTGCAATGGGAACCAGGATGGCTCCTCAGTATGCTAATCTTTTATGGCGTAATTTGGAGGAGGATTTTCTAAGGCACTGTACACATAAACCACTCGCTTATTTCCGTTACATTGATGATTTGTTTATAATTTGGACAGAGGGCACTGACACACTTAAAGATTTTCACCAAGAACTTAATAACCTCCACCCAACTATAAAGCTTTCCCTAGAATATTCTGCCACAAGTGTACATTTTCTGGATACCACTGTCACTATTAAGGATGGTACCCTACATACCTGTCTTTACAGGAAACCAACAGACAGACAGAGATACTTACACAAGAAAAGTAATCACCCGAGCCACACAAAGAAATCTGTTATATATAGTCAAGCACTTGTATCACCGTCTGTTCAAATGAGAAAGACAGAGACACACATCTGGCGATGTTGAAAAACACCTTTATTGAGCAGGGACACTCATCCAGGGAAATTGACAGAGCAGTGGCACGTGCAACACAGGTCCCAAGAGAACAGCTGCTGCAATATAAGGAACGGATGACTACCAACAGAATACCCTTAGTAGTCACATACCATCCTGACCTTGAACTCCTACGTAAGATTACTAAGGATCTCCATCCAATAATTAGTGAGGATGAAACCCTTAACAGTATTTTTCAAGAACTACCACTACTATCTTTTAAACAACCACCTAATTTAGTCAACCTGATTATTAGGAGTCAACTTGAACCGGAACAGAATACCATGACATCATATGGTACGACCCTTGTCATCAATGCACATGTAAGACATGTAACCTCATTTCCACTTCAGACTGTGTGGTTACATCACAAAACAGACTATTCAGGATACAGGGGAATTATACATGTACATCAAGTAATGTGGTCTATTTTATCCAATGCAAGAAATGTCCTCACACAGGTTATGTGGGGGAGACAAGCCAACAACTCCGCACTAGAATGAATTCACACAGACATTCTATTAATCACAAGATGATTGAGAAACCAGTAGCCCAGCACTTCTCCCAGGATGACCACTCAACCTCAGATATGTCTGTGATGGTCTTAAAAGGACATTTCAATAGTACACAACAGAGACGGGTTTCTGAAATTAGACTTATTTTACTTCTCAATATGGTGGTGGATGGATTGAATATTGATGTTGGGTACATGACACATTATTCCACTTAAACTTACACAGACCTTTACTTTAAAAGATGGACATAAACAGTTTAGTTCTTCAGCGGGCCTTTGATTTTGTAAGTTTATGGTTATCTACATTGTTGACTTTTCACCTTAACACTGTGGTGAGTGCGTTTGAGTGTGTGTGTGTGTATACTTATGTATGTATGTGTGTGTTTTGTGTGTGTTGTGTTTTTGTGTGTTGTGGGTATGGTGTGTATGTGTGTTTTGTTTGTTGTACGTGGTGTGGTGTGGTGTGTGTGGAATGTGTTTGCTATATTTGTTGTGTGTTGTGGTTGTGTGGGTGTGCAGGTGTGTGTGTGTGGAAGTGTGTGTGGTATGTACACACATATGTGTGGGTGGAGCGGCATGGGGCAGTTGTTATGTGGCTAGAACACTTAATTTTCACATATAGTGTGCATTTATTTCTTCTATTAGTTGTCAGTGGGTGGATTTCACACTGTCACATTTTTAACTGCTCATATTAAGATGCATATCTCATTTACTTGGGGGTTCATTAAAGGTGTAATTCCTTTGGGTTTTCATTTAGATTGCTTAGACTGATTCTGTGCATTTTTGTTATACACAGACTCTGTGTTGAAATCTGCATTTATCAGGCTCATGGTCTCGTTTTCTTGGGGGTCCTTGACAAGTATTATTTATTTATTTATTTATTTTGCACTTACACTTCACAAATGATACTTTCATGCATCATGTTTATATGTGTAGGTTAATTTGAGGTTTGCTTTCAACTTGCAGTTATACCTAATTTCAGGATTTTGTCTTCATTATCTGTCCTTTAATATACCAGGACAATTGGAATGTAAGTTGTGAGCTCATCTTACATGTATTAGAGAGAATGCTACTCCAAGTTGTGTTTTTTTTTATCACTAGAATGCTTTCTTGGCATACTGAGACATTTAAAATTTATGTGACAAGAACTCTGGCTGTAGAGAATTCTGATAACCTTGCCCTTCTGAGGCTCCTCAGTTAAAGGCATACTGGTGTTAATTAGCTTCTCTGACGTAATCTTCTATTATGTTTTAAATGTATATGTTAAACCAATGAGAATTATTTCTGCTTTTTCTATATAATCTGGTGTTAATAGTATGGATATTTGAAAAACTGCCACAAAGCTTCTGAAGAAGGACCTGGTTGGTTCGAAAGCTAAAGCACTTTGTTTTTTTCTGTAACATCCATGTTGGTCCAATAAAAGGTATCAAATCATTTGTTTCTGGATCCGTTTTTAAAAGGACCAATACGGCACCTACAACATTTTTTTTCAGGCATTTCTTGGAATTTTGGCACCAAATTTTCAACATGGGGCTTTTGGGGCCCCTCCTCATGAATTCTATCACTGTCATGGCATTAATCAGCCTCGAAAGGTGATTTCGAAGTCACTGCGCAAAATCACCTTTCAGGACCCATTAACAAAATGACAGTGCCAGTGTTCATTAGGTGGCCTCTCAGAAAAAGCCTATATTCCAAATTTGGTGGGAAAAATCCAACAAATTCCTGTTTTATGAGAGTGCATTGTGCAGTTGCTATGCAGGCTCGTAACTTCGCGCATTCCCAATATTTTAACACCAGATTTTCAGCATTGGCATTTTTGTACACCTCCTTGTGAACAGTATAGCTGTCATTTCCCACATCCTGCCCGAAATGTGTTTCCACACTTCCGGCGCACAATTGCGCAGTCGCTGTGGGAAATCAGTGTTTGGGCCAGATTATGAAAATGATAGTGACACAGTTCATGAGCAGAGGTCCTAAAATGCCTATGTTGAAAATTTGGTGCTGATACTCCATAAAACGACTGTGTTACGTGCATGCGTGCGTTGGCAGATTGCAATTCGTGATATTTTTACTCTGGATTTTCACCAATGCCATTTTTCCACACCTCTTGATGAACAATACAGCCGTCATTTCACATACCCTGCCCAAAATGTGTTTTTGCATTTCTGGCGCAGAATAGCATGGATGCTGTGCAAAATCACTTCTTGGGACACTTTGAGGAAATAACAGTGACACTGTACATGAGCAGAGATGCTAAAATGCCTATGTTGAAAGTTTGGTACCGAACGCCCATAAAATGGCAGTGTTGCAAGCGTGCGTTGCATATTTCCTACGCACCCTTGTAACTCCAAGACATTTCATATATATTTGTATGCCACATTTTCAGCACTGGCATTTTTTACATCTCCTATGAACTATGCAGCTGTCATTTTTCACATCCTGCCCAGCATGTTTTCATGCACTGCACTACCAAACACCCAAAGGGACACCCTAATGCCTGTCACTCTTTGCGGGGTGGGGGTGGGTTGGCATCAGTTCACTACTTGACTGCCATTCCTATGCTGCATCTCTCTAACTCCTGCACTCCCAATAGCAGCAAGCCAACATTCGGCATTGACAAATGCTTGTTATATTGTGTCACATCACCCATTGACTATCTGTGATACTGTTTTACATGTATTTCAGACAATAGTGAAAAAGATTTAAATGATTGTTTTGTGAGACTGATGTTGTGTGTTAATTGACTTCTTAATTCGGCCTTTTCAATACTTTTTAATTGAGCAATACATCTTTTTAAGCCTTATCTGCCTGTTTTGTGTCTTTCCTTTACCATTATGTGACAGTTATAATATGTATATTCACATTGGTGTATTGTTGCATCTAACCATGTTGTATGATGTTCATTGCTGCACACTTTCTACTTAGCAGAATTATACAAAGGGTATGACAAGTGGAGCTTTCTGATTGGCTGCAAACATTCAAACTGCCGTATGTAAATGTTTAATTAACAAACATGTAGAGCTTAGCCATATGATGAACACAATTTAACAGTGTTTACTAATATTTTGTATTATGACATGAATAACACACTCACAGGGATTATATCACTGGTGACTTAATTACCATCTAGGAACATGTGGCACTTGGCTCTACCTTGTAACACTGTACAGACATAGAAGGTGGTTAACAGACCATTAACATAAGCTCTGCTCATCCCTTATTGGTAAATTAACATACTATTGCTCAACATGTTGAAGATATACAACTGTGTTTCATAAGCAAATCATTTTATTTTCATATGTAATGTGTAGAGCATGAAGTATTGCTGTATGAATACTATCAGACAACTATATATAGAGAGAAATGTATCTCTATATTGGTTAGTATGCGTTTTGAAAAGAAAGACATGTTCTTTATAAGATATGAAAAATTGCATGTCAGTATGATTTCTCAAAAAGACAGGATATTCATGGCAAAAAAATCACTTTAATGCATCAGTTAGGGTTGTTCCACAGCAACAAAAGTGAGGAAATTCAGTGTTAGGGTTGAAAACCCTAACTCTGCATCCCCCCCCCCAGCACCACACACACACAGGCACACACATACACATATGCAAGTAGGGGGAGGACCAAGGCAACACAAACAATCACAGACAACCAGCAGCAGGTGACAGAAATAAAGAAACAACTGTCTAAATGTACTACAAGACATCCCCACCCACATGACCAGGTACTGCATGCTGTGTGGACAGCCACAGCAAAACTGAGGCCATGTACACCAAATGTACACATACCTGATTGCAGGTGCACACAACATACCTCACTTAGGAGTTGCATGGCCTTACCTAATGATGCTCCACACTCCACCACACCTGGTACTGCACCCTGACTGAACATCAACAATGCAACTCTCTGATTGCAGCTGTACAAAGGTTTGTACACTTATGAGTAAACAAAATAAAAACAACTGTGTAAATGTAATAAAAGACGCATCCATCATCAAGATACAAGAACTATTGCATTTAAGTATGTGATGTGCATAGTAGTAGTAGGTTTACTACATTTGTCCACTCAAGATACACAATCTGATCCGGAGGTACAGGGGAGCTATTGCCTGTACAAGGCTGTGCAACTCCTAATGGCACTAACAGATATACTGTTTCAGTGATGTAGGTATATTGTTGATGTCCATAGACTTAGTTTCACTGTGTTTGTATACTCAGAATACAGTAACTAGTCTGTCTGTCAGGAAGTGGAATTCGCTGGCTGAGGCCAAGCAACTTCTAAACATGCTAACATGAGTGAACCTACAATGATGGAGTTGTATCATGGATGTCCATAGGCTCAGTTTTGCTGTAGCTCTCTACTGAGGATGTAGTACCTGATGAAGACAATGGCATTGCCTGTGTTGTGGTAAGTTAAGTATCCTTGCAATTAGTGAGGTGCACCATTTATCTCCACACCCTCAGTTTTTTGCAGTTGGTCTCCACTCAGGTTGTAGTACGTGGTCTTTGGGTTTGGCAGGCCATTACGTGGCTGACGCTATACAAGTGATTACTGTGCTAATTGTACTACACCAGCAATTAGGTAGGTGTACCATAGATATAAAGAAATCTACTATAGCTTTCAGTCACAATGGACCAAGTGTTGTAGGAGGGGAGGGGGCATTCTCTCCCACAGACTGTGTGACTCATTATTGTACTAACCTTTTCAAAGCTGCAGTCATGGAGTAACAGTGTTGATGTTCATGGGTTCATTTTAACTGGGGTTCTACAGTAGGTTTGCAGTACCTGGTCTCAGTGGGTGGGGCATTGCCTCGTGAAGGTCCTTCATTGCTTAACAGTGGGAGGTTGTGTATACCTGAAATCAACCACACATACCATACCTGTCCAACTACTTAGTTTTGCTGTGGCTCTATAGCCGGGGTGCAGTACCAGGTGTGGTGGGGTGTGGGGCATCACTAGGTAAGGCCATGCAACTCCTAAGTGTGGTACGTTGTGTGCACCTGTAATCAGGGATGTGTACGTTTGGTGCACATGGCCTCAGTTTTGCTGTGGATCTCCACTGAGCATGCAGTACCTGGTCAGGTGGGTGGGGATGTCTTGTAGAACATTTAGACAGTTGTTTTTTATTTCTGTCACCTGCTGCTGGTTGTCTGTGATTGGTTGTGTTGCCTTGGTCCTCCCCCCTTCTTGCATGTGTGTCTGTGTGTGTGTGGTGCTGGGGGGTGAATGTGGAGTTAGGGTTTTCTACCCTAACACCGAATTTCCTCACTTTTGTCACTGTAGAACAACCCTAACTGATGCATTAAATAGAGTTTTCTGCCATGAAAATATATATATATATATATATATATATATATATACACACACACACACACACACATATATATATATATATTATGGTAGCATGATAGTGCTGCCTTAGTTAGGGCTGAGGAGCCATTTACATGTTAAACCTAAAACTTTGCACCTTAATAACTTTGCAACTGTTCAATGGATTTTCCTGAAATTTGGAATACATGATCAAGAACCATACATCTTAGGATCTGCCAACTTTCGTACTGTTCGGATATACGACTGTGGAGTTATTAAGCGTGATCTGTGCACGCATTTACACTTTTTTGAATTCTTTGCTTGTCCCTACAGGTTGCACGGTTTGCGCGACTGGTCCAAAAACTTCAGGGAATGTGCAGCCAGGATCCCCGATGTGCCTTTTGAAGATTTCGTGAAAAAATATTAAACGGTTCAAAAGTTATTCAAAATACAATTTCCCATTATAAGTCAATGGGAAAACTTAAAAAAAAGTTTGACAGTGTCTCAAATGCACTTTTTAGTGTCGCAAATGGCTCTAGTACTGTCGTAAATCCACCATTTTGTTTTCAGTTAGTGATCAGAAAAATGCTTGGCATTTAAAATTGGGGCTCTCTAGGGACACAATTCTTTCTGTGTTCACCTAGTTGGACCCTGAGAATGCTGGCCATGTCTTTATATTGTAGTTAAACACCTCAGAAATATGTTTTTAAAATTTTTGGAAAAAGTAGTGTCTCAAAGTAGTGTCGCACTCACGACACTTTTGCAAATCTGTGCGAAAGCTTTCACAAATCACGGCACTACTTTGTGACACTATGCCCAAAATAACAAGAATTCTTTGCCACCCTGCTACAAATGAATGGTTTGGTCTTTTGGCTGAAATTTGGAAGGAAGACAGCCAACATCTCACAGATGCGCCTTTTGGTGGTTTGGTGACAAAATATTGCATGGATGCAAAGTTACAGTACTCCAAAGTTGACACTTTTTCCAATAGACTAACATTGTGGCATCTGCTGCATGACAGGAATTCTTTGCCACCCTGCTGCAAAATAACGGTTTGATCTTTTACACTGAAATTTGGAGGGAAGAAAGCCAACATCCCACAGATGTGCCTTTTGGTGGTTTGGTGAAAAAATATTACAGGGTGGCAAAGTTATGGCACTCCGAACTTCTCTTTTTTTCCCATAGGGCCCGTATCTCGGAAACGGTGTGAGATACGGACTTTTCGTCAGAAAAATATTTAGCCCCAACAAGGATTAAGTATGAAGGGGGCTAAGTACAAAACTAGCTAGGAAAGTCATAAATCATATGACTTTTACATTATTTTCTACGTCGTACGGTTCCTGAGATATAAGCAATTTAGTATTCCAACTCCTCATTTTCTGCTCCGAGACCCATTATTATGCATACATTCTTTGTTGTTGTTGTTGAATTTTGTTGACCCGGTAAGCCCACTGGGCCTAGAAGTCCCTTTTTCAGGGGCGACCGGGCGGGGGGTACAGATGGTAAGCAACTGAAACTGAACCAGATTAAGCTGTTGGTGGTATTTTTTTTAGTGAATGAGGGAAATTTGGCCTGGACACCGGGGACATTCCCCTACTCGGCTGCTGCTTAGTGGCTGGTAGGGGTCCTGCTGACGTCAGTCTGCATTATGGCAGATGAGTCAGAACGCTGCCACAGTATGGAGGTCGGAGAAAGTGCGGTATCTGAAGTTGTACAAACGGTTGTTTCGGAGGATGGTTTGGGCTTACCTACGGCCGCTATCATGCTGGAAACAGCATCGGAGAAAGGTTCTACCTTACCGGAGTTGGCTGGCAATATTCCAGTATTGGAGAGAATGTCTACTGTAGAGGTTTGCCCTGATTCTGAACTACTTTCTATTTCGACGCCTGCTGTTTGCGCTCAGTTCTTAGATTAACAGTCACACCAGATGCTTTAAAGGAACTGCCTGCTCGGGAGCTGCTTCGGGGAAGACTTTAGTGGATGGACCTCTGGTGTCACAAGCTGTGCGACGGCAGTTCGGGCTTTGGGATACAACACAGGATGACTTCCTGAAAGATTGGTCAGAATCTGCAGCGTTAACTGACTCTGGCTGGAAACAAACTGTGTCGGGTCAATGGATTCCAGATTTTTCATGGACTTTGTCTTCTGCCACTCCTCCTTCGTCTATGCATGCCACCAAATCTTCAGTCCTGAGCTCAGGTACAGACTTTGTGCACACTGACTCTGCTATTTCTAGTAAAAAGGTTGTTGAGGGTGGGGAGAGTGATTTGGCTTTCTCTAAGCCGAGCACCTCCATGGCCGGGGTTATCAATAGTCCAAAAAGTCAGGAAGGAGCTCCATTGCACAATAATATGGAATCTGATTTCAATTACATGGAAGAAGCTTCCCATGTCGGAGTTGTTTAAAAAATAAATTGGACCAAGCTCCACGTCGCAACGCAGTGTGGCTGAGATATAAAGGGGGTCTTCCGGAACACCCAGATAGATATTATGTGTTTAAACAACTTTTAAAACATTCCATGGGGTTTCTTTCCACTGAAGTGTATGCCCTAATACATATTTCAGGGGAAGACTCCTTTGATGTGAGCTTTCAAACTAATCTACATCTAGAGAGGTTTTGGGAAAAATATGCTTTGCTTAAAAATACCCCATTATGGTCTCCTTTTTTTGTCATTCCACTTACCAGGCCTCATGTTTGTTTTGTCACCATTATGTTTTGGAACGAAGGGGTGAATGTAAGCGACATATATCACTGGCTTCAGTCTAAATGTGATATATTAGGACCCCCTGAGGCATTACTTGATACTGAGGGTATTTGGACAGGGGGCTGGAAATTTAAGGTGAAACTTTTCCAGGTTAATTCTGACATTGTGCACCTCCCCAATAGTTTTTTTCTAGGTAAGGATAGGGGAGTCTGTTTTTATGGGGGACAACCTAGAACCTGCTATAAATGTGGAGCTCGGACTCACATTAGTAGTGTGTGCGATGTGTTGAAATGTCCCTTATGTGGGGGGTTTGGCCACTCCATAGATATGTGTACTAACATATTTCAATGTAATTTATGTGATGAAAAGGGTCATGCCTTTCATCAGTGTCCTTGGGCAAGACGTAATTGTACAGATCGCTGGGATCAAGATGATTTGTTACATAAAGCTCAAACTAAAAAAAGGGGCTCTCTTGGGACTAATCCCCCCAATATACCTATTATTCCTGTTCCTCAGGTATCTAGCGGATTGGCTGACTCTAGTAAGGCGGAGGAAGGGATTGTAGAATTACTGATTCTCAGGTCCTAGTCGATAAACCTATTCCTAGGCCTTCAGTATCTGGTAGGCAGAATTCTGACTGTCCATGCCTCCTCCTTTGAGACAGTTAAGAGTAGGCGCCTTACTAGAGCCTCTTAAACAGCCTGTTGCAAGTCCGCTCCCCACTGATAATTTTTTCCTACCTTTACAAGATGAAATAAGGGATTCAGACCTTGAATCTGATACATCCCATATGTCTGAATTAGTTACAGAAGATGAGGATAGTAAGGCCACAGAATTAGCAAAAGAAAAGAAAGGAAAAAAGGAAAAAAGGAAAGTTAGTCAGAAGCATGGTACTTGACTTTTTTGTTTTGTTATATGGCTTCACTACGACTGGCATCTTATAATATTTGTAGTTTGAAAGCATTTCAAAAACAGATTTCTATATTAATGTACTTAGGCTCTTTGACCCTGGATATAATTTTTTACAAGAAACCAGGATTTCCTCTCTCTTTGAAGTTGAGCAATTTAAAAAAAGGTGGATCTGGGGGCCCTCTTTTTGGACTTTCGGGACAGATGTTGCAGATGGCATTGGCATATTATTTAAGAATTCTACTTTTAGAATTTCTAAATTGATTGATGTTAGGCCAGGCAGAGCCCTAATTTTAGATTGTTCTTTGGGGAATTATTATTTTCATTTTATTACTTTATATGCCCCCCAAACAAAGCTGAGTCGCATAGAATTATTTGAGGAGATTAAACCTTTTCTCTTTACTAGGAGACATGTGGTATGGGGAGGGAATTTTTAATTGCTCATTAGATGTAAAACTTTGTAGAGATTTTGGGAAAAAATATGCTGTGATACAAACTCTCTTAACAATATTATTAAAGATGCTGGTCTTCAGGATGTTTATAGGAGCATGCATTTACAGGCTGGAGCAACTTACTATAGGCATACCTTTGCTACATGTATTGATATGTTTTTTATTTCCCATTATCTTATACCTACATCTTGTATGGTTACACCCACTGAATTTTCAGATCACCTTATTTTAATTTGTACTCTTTCTTTAACTAATATGCTCTAAATTGTCCACTACAACTCAACGTTGGAGATTGAATACCTTTTTGGAAAGTCCAGTTTTTTTCCTAAATTAGAATTAGTTTTTGCTGCTAAATTTTCCACCATGGATTTATTTAATTCCTTGTATGATTGGTGGTTGCAGACGAAACAGGAAATTAAAAACCTGTTCCTTAGTTGGGGTAAATTTAAGGTTGATTCAGATTATATGCAATATTTATTACACAGAAACCAGTTATATAAATTGATGTCTTTTCCTCCTAAAGATCATGCGCTTTACACTTCTCAAATCTTGGAAATAAAAAAACAGATGAAGGCATTTCAGTATGATAGAGCCAAGTCTTTAGACCTGGAATTTAGATTTGGTACTAAACAGAGCCCTATGTCTGATCCTTATCAGTCCTGCAAATCACGTTTGGCACATACAGTTATGTCAGGTCTTTATAATTCAACTGGGGAATTAATTAATACCGATATTGGTATGTTATCAATTGTTCAACAACATATTCAGGAATATTTTGCAGTCCATTTGACGTCTTCTACTGACACTTTTCCTATACAGACTTTAAGGTCCTTACCGAAGGTTCCGGAAAGTGTGTTAGCACTTTTGACTAAACCTATTACTACACAGGAAGTCATAGAGGTAATTAAACAGTTAAAACCGGATCTTCCCCAGGTTTGGATGGGATCCCTAATGAATTTTACAAAATTTGCATACAGTATATGGGGTATTTCTTGCCTTTGGTGTTTAATTCTATTTTGTCCTCGGCTGTATCTTGTAAAGACTTTACCATATCTCTTATGAATTTCATTTATAAAAAGGTGATAAAAACCTTTTAACTAACTGGAGACCAATCAGTCTTTTGAATAGTGATTATAAGATTTTGACCAAAATTTTGAATACACGCTTGGTGAAGGTAGCGGATGTTCTTATACATCCTTCCCAGACATGTTCTATTCCTACTAGGAAGATTCAGCATAATCTTTTTTTAATAAGAGACCTTTTTGCAAGCAGCACATTTGGTTCTCATACTGGCTTGGTGGCAGCTTTAGATCAAGCTAAAGCTTTTGACGCTGTGTGTCATTCTTATCTTTATTTTATTTTATTACACTATGGCATTCCACGGACTTTTATTCAATGGATAGCTAGACTTTATAGTCAGGCAGTTACTATTCCAATTGTTAATGGCTTTATGGGTACAGAAATTAGGATTGGCAGGGGTGTCAGGCAAGGATGTCCCCTGAGCCCCCTTTTATATACCTTTGTATTAGATCCAGTTATCAGACGTATTGTTTCGGATCAGGAAATCATAGGTATTTCACCCTCACCACATTTAGAAATGGTTAAAGTCACCGCTTTTGCAGATGATGTAACTCTTTTATTGGCAGACACTTTATCCTTACAGAAGGCTTTAGACATTTTCATATCTTTTGGCAGCTTTTCAGGGGCCTCTCTTAATACAGAGAAGAGTTTTGTATTGTCTTTAGGTTCTATTCCCCCGGACTTAACTGACTGTTTCGGTATATCCTTTTCAAATTCACCCCAAAAAATTCTAGGGATCTGGTTTGGGACTGATGATATGGCAGTTTATAACTGGGAGAAGCAACTATTGGTTGGGGAATCTAAGGTCAATCAATGGAAAAACTGGAAATTTGGAAAACAAAAGTGGATTATGATTATCAAAAATTTTTTATTGCCAGTATTTATTTACCTAAGTCATCTTTTTCCTCCACCAATTTCTGTTGAAACTAGGTTATACAGTATCTTTTTCCAAATGCTTTGGGGTAACAGGCTTAATCCAGTTAAAAGAGATTTCACCTATCTTCTACAAAAAAAAGGAGGTTTACAGATGGTAAATCCTGTTGTTTTCCTCCATTCCATATTTTTATTTTCTTCCTTTCCTTTTATATGGCATGAGGCTTGTTTACCATGGCATTTCTGGGTACAATCTATTTGGCATAAATATTTTTTTAAATGGTCCATGTTTCCCCCTAAGATATTGGTTTCTGATGAGTTACCAAAATATGGACTTTCCACCTTAAAAAAGCTGTATCAATGGAAGGTGCCTTTACAGAAATTGCGTGCCTTAACTAGAAAATCCTTTTATGAATATGTTGTTTATGACATTCAGAATGTAACTCTTATTTTTCCTGATTGTACCCCAACGAAGATGACTTTTGCTTTATATAAATTGACAGATTTTCGAATTCCTGTGAAAACATGGGATATAGTTTGGATTTCAGCACATGGGAGGTTGGGTGTTAGGGGTAATTTGAAATATAAACGCTTAAGTGACAGATATTGTTTGAGACCTATGTGTACTAATGTAGAAGAAAGTCAATCCCATCTTTTCCTAGATTGTATGGAGAGTAGAGCATTTTGAATGCTGCAGGTTACATTGGCACATGCCACATTTGACTTCCTGTCATATGGTACACTAGTTCTGGGTGATTATGTAGGTATCTGGGATAAGTATCACAGGAGTACCTTAAATGTCTTTTTTGCCTTATTGCAATATTTTCTCTGGCAGGCTCGCTGTCAGTTTGTCTTACAACAACAGCAGACATCACATTCTGTTATCATCACACATGTGGAAACTGATTTATCTGCACTTAGATCAAGAGAGATGTCAAGAAATATTCGAATGATAAAGTTGTTAATTTATGGAAGTATTTCCCTGTCTTCTGAAGTCATAACCCTCTGATATGTATTTGAGAAATTTTTTGTGCATATGCTTCTTTTCTACTGATTGTATTTTGAAGTTTTTCTGCTTTGTTCTCTGTGATGTTTTGTTTTTGTTCAATAAACTTCCCCTACTCTTTTCGATAAGTGCCATGGGATCTTTAACATCCACCTGAACTACCACCAATTCAGGCAGATGGGACCTCGGTTTAACGTCTCATCTGAAAAACGGCACCTCAGAAGTGCAACACCCCTCTCATGCTGCACTACAGTGTCAGTATTGGGATATTAACCCAAGTGCCAGATGTGGGAACTGAACCCACAGCCCTCTGATCTCCCGGCCTCAGAGGCGAGAGTGCTACCTACTGAGCCACTGACACTGACTTTGTACTCATTGTCTTTCTCTATGCAGCTTTTGAGGAAAACCAGCCTGTGTGCTTACGTTGCTATTACCCTTACCGCTTCCGCTTGCAGTTCTGTACCCATTTCACTTACTGTTCCCGTCTACGTCACCATGTGCATTACCCTTTGCATTTTTATTTAAGCTTGCATTTGCATTATTTTTACCATTTGTGTCTACAGTACTGTTTCTCTTTCTGTTTCACTTTGCGTCACCATGCACATTACCATTTGTGTTTGCAGGCACCGTGTTACTATGTGACAAGACATCACATGGCGGGAGCACGGGGCCCAAAGGATCCTGTGCTCCCACTGCTGCATTACATTCACTATTTCTCATTATCATTCTCAAAAAAAGGGAAATTAGAGGCAAAAAAATTCATTTAATGCATCAAGTTAGGGTTGTTCCACAGCAACAAAAGCAAGGAAATTCATTGTTAGGGTTGAAACCCCCCTTGCACCCCTCCAGCCCACCCCCAACCGGCATCGGGGTGTGCATTGGGGTCATCAGTCCTAACTCTCACCCCATTCTCCTATTCCTCAGCTTCTTTCCACATGTGAAGGGGTGAGAGTTAGGGTCAATGACCTCAACGTGCACCCCGATGCTGGTTGGGGGTGGGCTGAGGGTGCAAGGGGTGTCAACCCTAACATCAAATTTCCTCACTTTTGTCACTGTGGAACAACCCTAACTGATGCATTAAACTGAGTTTTTTGTCTATAATTTTATATATATATATATACTGTATATATATATATATATATATATATATGTATGTGTGTGTGTGTGTATATATATATATATATATATATATATATATATATATAGGGAGATTGGATGACTGAAGATATCATATTTATTTCATGAGAGGCCAATGATATCATGATATCTCACGAGTGGTGAAGCCACGAGTGAGATATCTTGATGTCATTGGCCTCGAGTGAAGATAAATATGATATCTTCAGTCAGGCCATGTCATGTTCTGTTTATACAACTTATGTGCTGGTCCCCCAACATGACCCCCAGATAAGTTTTGCCCCCACTTCCCGCAGAACTGACCACATTGGATACTTAGAACAATATTGCACATAAGTTATGAGGCAGGAATAGGAGCACCTCCCCCCTTCCCTGCATTGGTCCTGTCATAATTGGTAAAGATATGATTATTAAAAATCCATTATTTGGTTGATTGTTATTCCCCCCCCCCGGTCTCACTGAGGATTTGTAGTATACATGTGTAGCTTGACCAAAAGGGTTTTCAGTGAGGAGCGGGCAGACATTTAAAAGAAAACAGTCTCTTTTGTAAATTAAGAAAAAGCTCTGTGGCTTTTAGACATTTATTAAGTTGTTGAAAATGTTATCTGGTTGATCCTGCCATTTTTCCCTGTGTCACTAAAATAGTTCAATTCCTGACGCCCTTATTTAAACACGGAGCAGCTTCAGCACGTTACTATGAGAGCCTGACATTCATCTAAAGCACTGTCTTCTGAAAATCATACAATGCATTCATTTTTTATTAATTTCCCTGGACTTGCTAGTAAAAACAGGTTGCAGTCACCGAAAGAGAACTGGTATCCTTCGGGTTACATGGTGCAAGCTATAGCAACACTTACTCGCGCTTTACTTTCACTTCTCTGAAGCTGCCGAGATGCCGAGTTCCTCGCTCTCTATTCAGTTTTAACTGCAACCTGTTTTTTACTTAGCAAGTACAGGGAAATTAATAAAAAATGAATGCATTTGTATGATTTTCAAGAGACAGTGCTTTGCTTTAGATGGATGTCAGGTACCCACAGTAACGTACTGAAGCTGCTCCATGACACTACAAATAAAGGACGTCAGGAATTAAACTGTTTTGGTGAGACTAGGGAGAAATGGCAGGATCAACCAGATAAGTTTATTTTTTTTAATTAAATATGGTTTTAAACTGATGGCAGGGTCAACCAGATGTAAGAGTTGCGTTGGTAGGGGGACGGGGGTCAGGTCATTAAGAGGCAGAGCCATATAACAGCTGCGTTTCTTGAGGGGGCCAATAGAATTTGTTACAGATTACATATAGGAGTTTAAAAGATAAAATGATGACGTACAGGAGTGTAAAGATATCATGATGACATATAGGAACATGACGATAACAGTGTTATCTTCACTGACTTCTAATATATATATATATATATATATATTCCATGTAAAAAACTTTGTTAATGCATTAGTTAGGGTTCTTCTACAGTGAAAAAAGTGAGGAAATTCGATTTTAGGGTTCCCACCCCTTAAACCCCACCCAGTCACCTCCACCAACAAGCATCGAGATAATGGGTGGGGTCCTTGGTCTAACTCTCACCCCATCCCATGTGTAAACAAGCTGAGGTGGTGCAGTGTAGGAGAATGGGGTGAGAGTTAGGGCCAAGGACCCCAACGCACACCCCAATGCCTGTTGGTGGGGGCGAGTTGTGGTGGGGTTTGAGGGGTTGGAACTCTAAAATTGAATTTCCTCACTTTTTTTGCTGTTGAAGAACCCAAATTAATGCATTAATGAAGTTTTTTTTGCATGGAATTTCCTTACTTTTTAAGAAAGAATAGAAAAGTAGAAAGTTGTGCAAGTTTTTTTTTTTTCCAATTGTTTAACCAGGTGAGACACACTAAGCTGAAAGCTTTTTTACAGGTGCAACCTGGGAGCACAGGGAAGTTAAGTGACTTGCTCAGGGTCACACAGTATATGCAAGTGGGGGCTGTGGGATTCAAACCCAGGTCTCCAAATTTGCAGCTCAGAGCCTTAAACCACTGTGCTATACTGCCAAAAGGCCCCGCGCTCCCACCAACTTGTAAGTGTCAGGCCACATTACACACCCAATGACTAAAAAGTATATTTAAAACAGCAAGGCCAGCCACCAAACAAATGTTAATCTAGTAGGACAATAGAAAAAGCTGTCCACAAAATGTAAAGTGTGTCATACAATATGTCTGCAAAAAATATATTGTCCAACATGTAAACACCTTTATTAACATCTATAGGACTTGCCATCAACACCCTCCAAATTTCAAGTAAAAAGACCAAACTGTGTCCAAGATATGACATGTCAAAATTTGACATTTTTATTCATCAGAGTGGCACAGTTACACACCTGTTGACATTTAACACACACAATGACTGAAAACTACATCCATGATACTAAGGCTAGGTATCCTATCAATTTCAAACCACCACCACAAGCAAAACGCTGTCGCAGAACGTAACCTGAACCATATCTCTGCCAAAAAAAAAATTTCCGACATGGAAACACTGTAATTTTCATCCACATGACATGCTGTCAACACCCTCCAAATTTCAAGTGAAAAGACCAAACCGTGTCCAAGATATAACATTTTAATGTATGAGATTTTCATTCATCAGACTGGCACAGTTCTGCACCTGTTGACATTTAACACACACAACGACTAAAAACTACATCCATGACACTAAGGCTAGGTATCCTAACAATTTCAAGCCACCACCACAAGCAAAACACTGTCTGCAACACGTAAAGTGCATTACGCAATATCTCTGCAAAAGAAATTTTGTCCAACACATAAACACCATAATTCACATCTACAGGCAATGCCGTAAACACCCTCCAAATTTCACGTAAAAAAAAAAAACATTTCCAAGATATTCAATGTTAAATATTAGTAAAATTTCCCTATCTATTTCATTATAAAAAATCTTGCCATCTTGTCCTTCCCTCGCGATCAAAGATGGCGATCAAAGAATCTCACGATCAAAGAATTTGTAGGCTCACGAACGAAGAATAAAAAATCTTATAAATAAAAAAATTGATGGAATTGCAGTATACCACTGTCATGATTCCACAGAACGAAGCCCCCTGAGTAAAACCCACCCTCATTTGACTTCCTAGGACACCCCCGGGCTGAGAAAATTGATTTTTAAATTGGGCCATCTCGTCCCTCACGATGCACGATCACGATCAAAGAATCTCACGATCAAAGAATTTGCAGGCTCACGCACAAAGAATTAAAAATATTATAAATCAAAAAATTGAAGGAATTGCAGTAAACCACTGCCATGGTTCAACAGAACAAAGCCCCCTGAGTAAAACACACACTCAACTGACTTCTTAGGACACCCCTGGGCTGAGAAAATTTATTTTTAAATTGGGCCATCTCGTCCCTCTCTTACGATGCATGATCGCGATCAAAGAATCTAACGATCAAAGAATTTGCAGGCTCATGAACAAAGAATAAAAAATGGTTAAACGTGAATTTTTCACTGATTTGAACCAAACCAATGGCATGCCTCAATGGAATGGACCCTCCTGAGCAAAAACCACCCTCATTTGTGTCCCTAGCCCACCCCAAGCCGAGATATTAGTGTTTTTAGGTAGCAATGCAAGATCACAATCAAAGAATCTCATGATCAAAGAATTTGCAGGCTCGTGATCAAAGATCACTAGCGAGCCACGAATTAAGATTTTAAAAGCTTATAACTCTATTTTTTGACCAATTTAGATGAAACCAAAGGCATGGCTCAATAGCTCAGAAGTGACCCGTGAGCCGAGATATTTGTGTTTTTCCAATCGAAAAATTAAAAACAAAATGGCGGACCTCACGATCAAAGAATTTTGAAAATCCTCGGGGACAAAGATTGTTGAACCGTGAGGCTGCAAATTCTTTGATCGCCAGGTGGGACGAGATGGCCAGAACCCCCAATTTTTGATCACAAGATATACATATACATTTTCCCATTGACTTATAATGTGAATTTTAAAGTGCCATAACTTTTGAATGACTTAATATTTTTTCACCAAACAAAAAGTGGCATATTCAGCCATGAAAGCTCTTTCAAATGAACATCTTGCAGAGTGGCATGCCACACAATGGTCGTGCAGGATTACATTAAGAATGCCAAAAGGTGCCTCCAAAAATGGATAATTTTGCATTTTTCAGCGCTTTTGTACACAAAGATCAGCACTCTGACTGAAACACAATTTGACAAATCAAGAGATCTAGAGTGTCCCAATGTATGTACCAAATTTCAGGCAAATCCATTGAACGGGTCCAAAGTTATTAACGTCTAAACTTTTGACTTTAGTATGTAACTGACCGCTCAACCCTAACTATAGTGGTGCAACCGTGCCACTATAATATATATATATATATATATATATATATATATATATAGACAGGGTACTTTGAGGTTTCTTCACTTTTTGGCAGACAGAGAGCTCTTGGGAGTCAGGGGTGTTTTGGCATGGGAAACAGCACACTACCAAGGCTGGTAAAGAATGTCAATGCTCTAGGTATCCTCATTGGGTAGGTGTCCCCAGGGGAGCCAATGAGGGGTCACTTTGTTCAATCTAGGCAGGGTTGCTAGCTAAGAAGGGCAACTAGGCATTGTCTGCAAGGTACTGAGCTATCAGGGGTACCCATCATGCTCAGTAGGGTTGTGCACACACTTTGTCCATCAATGGCTGTCTGCAAGATTCAGCTTGGGCACAGGAGACCCCCAAGGTGTTTCCTCACCTGGAAGCACTGGTGCTAGTCAGTCTTGGAGCCCTGAGAGTGATGTAAGGTCCCAGACATCTTGCTATGGTAAGGGGTGCCTGTGCAGCATTGAGTGAGAACCTGGAGGCTGCCAGGGAGGGACCTCAGGCACCAAGGACATATGCCATGCCAGCTGAGCTCATGGGTGAGGATCAGGGGATCTGCCCATAGCATGGGAGTTTGGAGAGACTGCCCAGAGGGTTCAGGAACACCAGGGCTGTATCCTCTTAAGGGATACTCCTTGATGGCTTTCAGGATCGAGGAGGAATCCCCCAAAGAACATTGTGGGCATTCTGGTGGTTGGATAACCTCAGAGACCTGCATGAGTCAAAGAACACTGAGCACCTAGAGGATGAGAACTGAAGCAAGTACTGCTTTCAAGACAACAAGAACAAGGTAGGAGACATTCTATGAGATAGGTAAGGGGGGAGAGGGGATCCCTGAATGAGTAAGACAAGGGTTTTCATGGTCTGAATGCAAGGATATGAACACCCCTGGTAGGAAGGGTTACTGGGTTTGCCTGGCAGTGCACCAAGGCAGTTGTATAGTTAATGCCCAATAAGCCATGCCAGTCCCTAGTGTGAAAGAGCACTGTGGGACTGGTGAGGAAAGTGCCAGCTCTAAAAGGCAACACAGGCCAAGAGTTCACCCTGATACTTTAGGGCACCATGTTGGCATGCATGGGGATCTAAGATATGGAGCAGTGCACTGCTAAGTGAACAACAGCCTTGTGGACTGCATCTGACTAAGGAGGGAGTCAGTGCATTGGGGCAGAAGTTTGACATCTTCGCAGAATATTTAAACTAGCAAATGGGAAGAGGGGTGCAACACCCCATACGTCAAATGGGAAGAACACCACTACCCCCTCAGCTAGTGGTCAAACAGGGATTCAGCATGTTTGCAGTTCATTTGCATCACCAGGTAAGAGAAAAGGTCCGTCTCCCCATACGACGCACAGGAGAAATGCCAAACCTCACCCAACAACTAACACACTGAAATCTGGCCAATGGAAAATCATATACACAAATGCTCACAGCCTGGGAAATAAGATCCTAGACCTGCAGGCAATAATGTCAGAGGCTAAACTGGACATAGTAGCAATTAGTGAGACATGGTTTACCAGTAACCACACTTGGGAGACTTCAGTACCTGGCTATGTACTGTTCAGAAGAAACTGAGGTGCAAAAAGGGGGGTTAGAGTGGCCCTGTATGTCAATGAAAATATCAAAGCTACAGAAATTCAGAATACACATAAGGAGCCAGAAGAACTGTGGGTCACCCTGGAAACAGGAAATGGGACAGCCATAAGAACTGGGGTTGTCTACAGGCCCCCAGACCGGGGGACATAGACACATTACTGTTAGAAGATATACAAAACATGACAGCTAAAGGGGAGGTTCTGATAATGGGAGACTTCAACATGCCAGATACAGATTGGTCAATACCAGCAGGAACATCTGCCAGAACTAAACACATGGTGGATTCCCTGCAGGGGGAGGGCCTCAAACAACTGGTACAACAACCCACAAGAGACAGGGCTATCCTAGATCTAGTACGGACTAACAGGGAAGGGATCACAGATCTCCAGGTAGAAGGTCACCTGGGGGCCAGTGACGATCACATGGTATGGTTCAATTTGGCCACTACATCTAAATCATCCCATTCCAAGGCAAAAATATGGGACTTCAGAGGAGCTGACTTTGACAAGATGGTCAACAGAGTTAAGCTAGCCCTGGCAAAAAAAAAAAAAAAACACAGGTGAGGGGGTACAGGCAAAGTGGGTAAGCATTAAGGATGCAATACTTGAAGCAACATCCCATTGTGTTAGACAGAAAAGGAAGTGCAATAGAAGGAGCAACCCACTTTGGTTCTCAAATACAGTAGCAGAAAAGGTCAGAGCCAAAAGGCTGGCCTTCAGGAAATATAAGGGAACACAGCGGGATGAAGATAGGGAGGCATACCAAACTGCCCTAAGGGAAGCAGGGAAGGAGGTAAGGCAGGCAAAGTCCCAAACTGAGAAAACAGTAGCACGAACAGTAAAAGAAGGTGACAAGACTTTCTATAGATACATTAGTGAAAGGAGAAAGTCCAGAGGGGGTATCGCTAAGCTCAAAGGAGGAAAGGGGTCATGTGAGGAGGAGGAACCTGTAAAAGCATCTATCCTAAATAGATACTTTTGCTCAGTATTTACTGAAGAGAAGGTAGGACAGGGCCCACAACTGAGCACCATGGACATGGGGGGGAGGGAGGTGAGCACTACTCCCTTCACCAAAGAAAGGGTCCTACAAGAGATCGCTAAGCTCAGGGTGGACAAGGCAATGGGACCTGATGGCATATATCCCAGGGTACTTAAGGAGCTAAGGGTGGAACTAGCAGAGCCATTAGCAGAACTGTTTAGTGAGTCTCTGAGCACAGAAGAGGTTCCAGAAGACTGGAAAAGGGCTCATGTGATCCCGCTCCACAAGAATAGTAGCAGGGAGGAGGCAGAGAACTACTGACCAGGCAGTCTTACCTCAGTAGTGGGCAAGATTATGGAGGCACTCCTTAAGGAAAGGATAGTGCAACACCTGGAATCCATAGGGGCACAGGATCCAAGACAGCATGGGTTTACAAAAAGGAAGGTCCTGTCAAACTAATTTCATAGATTTCTTTGACTATGTAACCAGAGTGGTGGACCAAGGGGGAGCAGTTGATGTCGCCTACCTTGACTTCAGCAAAGCTTTTGACACTGTTCCACATAGAAGATTGATAAATAAGCTGGGTAGGCTTGGGGTGGGTCAGAAGTTGGTCAACTGGGTGGAAAACTGGTTGACGGGCAGAAAACAGAGAGTGGTGGTAAATGGTATACAGTCAGAAGAGATGCAAGTCACAAGTGGGGTACCTCAGGGATCAGTCCTGGGGCCAGTCCTCTTCAATATCTTCATTAGTGACATTGCAGATTTGCAGATGACACCAAGATCTGCAACAGAGTAGATGATCCAGATGGGGTGGACAGAATGAGAAGAGATCTAGACAAACTATCAAAATGGTCAGAAGAGTGGCAACTGGGATTTAATGCAAAGAAGTGCAAGATCATGCACATAGGGAAGAGAAACCCTGAAGCCACCTATAGGCTGGGAGGGGAGTTGCTGGCAGTCACAAAGGAAGAAAGAGACTTCGGCATCATCATCACCGATGACCTGAAATCATCCAAGCAGACCTCTAAAGCAGTAGGTAAGGCTAAAGAGGGTATGTTAGGTGTATTAGTAGGGTATCACAAGTCGTAAGAGGGAGGTAATAATCCCTCTTTACAAGACACTGGTTAGGCCCCATTTGGAGTACTGTGTGCAGTACTGGAGGCCACACCTTCACAAGGACATTAACCAAATTGAGGCAGTCCAGAGAACCAAAATGGTGCAGGGACTGCATCAGAAGACATATGAGAACAGATTAACGGAGCTCAATATGTATACCCTTGAGCAAAGGAGGGAGAGAGGTGATATGATTGAAACATTCAAACACCTTAAGGGCATTAACAAGGTGAAAGAGTCTAACATGTTTAAATATAAGAAAAATAGTAGGACAAGAGGACACAGCATGAGACTAGAAGGAGGCCGATTAAGGGGGAATGTGAAGAAATTCTTTTTCACAGAAAGGGTGGTGGATACATGGAACGGCCTACCTCAGGAAGTGGTGGCTATGAATACAGTGCAGGGCTTCAAACAGGCATGGGATAGGCATGAGGGAGCAATAGAGATCAGTATGAATAGATAGGCCACTGACAGAGCAAAGGCTGATGGCACATTTATAAGGTAGAAAAAGAAATGGGCAGACTGGATGGGCCTTGAGGTCCTTATCTGCCATCAACTTCTATGTTTCTATGTTTTTATGGTACAAGATAAGGCAAGGCAGCTAAAACATTAGGATTTCAGCAATGTGGGAGATAGGGAACACCTGGGTATCTGTGCCCAAGAAGTACAGGTAGGCCTTCTGTATACATCTTGCTTAATGACTAAATAAAGCAGAGTTTTGGAGACCCTGCACAGAGGGGTAAAATTGCTGGGAGCGCAGCCAGGTTATCATCCACTACAGTGGAAAGCTGCACATGACTGGCATGCTACTCATCTAGGATACTGGGGAGGTATATGGAACCTTGGGAATAAGGGTGTGGCATTTGAGCTAGAGACAGTTATCCATGAAGATCTATGTATAGAAATGAACTGTTTGTGGACACATGAACTGAAATCCCTAGACCCATATCTGCTGTGCAAATGAACTTTGGTCTGAGCCCTCTAGTAGAGTCCATTGTGTGACATTTAGTGCCTGGTGTATTTTGCTCCGTAGTCTAATGTGCCACCACCCAACAACTCCAGCAGGCAGCCAAGCAGCCCGTACAGTTGAGTGCAAGAGGATCCCCATGAGCAATTATGTCATATACCTACCACTAGACATGGGAGTTCCCTGGGCCGTGCCCACCCCAATCCTGGGCAGTATGTAGGTGAGACACCATACCACATGAAGCTGACAGTTGCATGTGCATTAACTGTTTCCCTTGCCCTTGGCTTTTTTACCTGTCCTCCTGTCTTGACAATCAGGGCAGTTGAACTCCTCTAGCATGTGCCAACACAGGCAATATGGTAACATCATTGGTTCAACTGGCAGGAGGGTGCAACACCAGGAACCAAGAACATTCTTTCTCCAGCATGCACAACCTTCAGATGGCACCTAGACTGGTATTCTGGAGCATACAGTAGAACTGTCCCCACTCCCTCAGAGTGTCCTAGGCAGCAGCATGAATCACTGTTACCAAAACATCAGTCTGGCCTGCCCTGGACTGACTTCTTTTGACAAAAAAGGTTTGTTTTGCTTCACAGTGTTTTAAAATTGGCCCAGTTCTTCATATTTTTGCCAGCTTGCTTTATCTGTTCCAACTGTGTAGAGACACAGAATGAAGCAAGATATGTCTTAACCAGGGTCAGTTCTCAGTGCAGAAATGGAAGATGGAACTGTAGCAGTTATTTCATATAGGATATGGTTATTATACAGTGTATGAGAAAAAGACAGTGTATACAAAGCTGTACAAAATTGCACATACCCCGAATGTAAAATATCATGGATAGCATATGAAAATTTCCATAAAGGAATTTAGGTTGGCTTGGCTGTAAGCAGGACTGTAGTGTGCCAAAGAGCCTCATATACCAGCTGCAAAGGCTAAAAACACCAGCTATAGTCTGCTGTTTTTAGATTTTTCAGCTTGGTTGTGAGGCTTTTTGATACTATACAGTCCTGCTTAAAGTCAAACCAGCCTCAGTCGCTTCATGGTGATTTGCACATGTCACCCATATGTTTTCTGTTAGGGGTATATGTAACTTAGTATTTCTTTAAAATTTGATGATCTTGCCAGTGCCCTACCATGGCAACCCATGCTTCAGGGTTTTTTGCACTGAGGTTCTTCTCTGAACAAAGCAGTGTCATCTAATAGTACAAGATGTGAATAATGGTAAAAAACAATGCAACCATCTAGTGGTGGTCTGTGGAATAGCTAGCTTGCTAAACCATCAATTTCATTTTAGCTGAATGCTTAGAGCTGCTGCCATCAAAACTTTTGGTCTGATGTTTCATTCTTAGGAAGGGCTGACTATGCATCTTCCCATGTAGAGAGACAAGACATAATAATAGTAAACAGGCTACAGCCAAACATAACAATCGTAACCAGGCTATGGCCAAACATAACAATGGTTATCAGGCTACAGCCAAACATAACAATGGTAAACAGGCTATAGCCAAACATAACAATAATCACCAGGCTACAGGCAAATGTAACAATGGTCACCAGGCTAACGCCAAACCTAAAAATATTCACCAGGTTATGGCCAAACATAAAAATAGTCACTAAGCTACAGCCAAACATAACAATGGTAAGCAGGCTACAGCAAACATAACAATAATCACCAGGCTACAGCCAAACATAACAATGGTCACCAGGCTGCAACCAAACATAACAATATTCACCAGGTTATGGCCAAACATAAAAATAGTCACCAAGCTACAGCCAAACATAACAATGGTAAGCAGGCTACAGCCAAACATAAAAGTTAGAACCTGGCTGCAGCCAAACAAAACAATGGTCACCAGGCTACTGAGAAACATAACAATGTGCACCAGCCTATAGCCAAACATAACAATGGTCACCAGGCTATAGTCAAACATAACAATGATGACCAGACTACATCCAAATATAACAGTGGTCACCAGGTAACAGCCAAACATATCAATGAGCACCTGGATTCAGTGAAACGTAACAGTGGGCACCAAGCAATAGCAAAACATAACAATCGGCACCTGGCTATGGCTAAACACAAAAATGGTCACCAGGCTATGGCCAAACAAAAGAATGATCACAAGGCTACTACCAAACATAACAATGGTCACAAGGCTAAAACTAAACACAACAATGGAAACCAGGCTATAGCCAAACATAACAATAGTCACCAGGCTGCAGCCAAACATAACAATGAGCAACAAGCTAGAGCAAAACATAACAATAGTCGCCAGGCAACAGGCAAACATAACAAAGGTAACCAGGCTACAGCAAAACATAACAATGAGAACCAGGCTACAGCTAAACATAACAAAGAACACCAGGCTACAGTCAAGCATAACAATGAGCACCAAGCTGCAGCAAAACAATACAATAGTCACCAGGCAACAACCAAACATATCAATGGTAACCAGGCTACTGACAAATGTATAATAATAGTCACCAGGCTACAGCCAAACATAACAATATTTTCCAGGATATGGCCAAACATAAAAATAGTCACTAAGCTACAAACATAACAATGGTCACCAGGCTATGGCCAAACGTAACAATAGTCACCAGGCTACAGCCAAACATAACAATGAGCACCAAGCTATAGCCAAACATAACAGTAAGCAATAGACTACAGAGAAAAATAACGATGAGCACTAGAATACGACCAAACATAACAATGCACACCAGGCTACAGCCAAACATAACAATGAGCACCAGGATACGGCCAAACATAACAATGATCACCAGGCTACAGAAAAAACATAACAATGGTACCCAGGTTACTGCCAAATGTATAACAATGGTCATCAGGTTACAGCCAAACATAACAATGGTCACCAGGCTACGGCCAAACATAACAATGGTCACCAAGCTACAGGCAAACAGAACAATGGTCACCAGGCTACAACCAATCATAACAATGAGCACTAGACTATTGACAAACATAACAATGATCACCAGGCTACATCCAAAAATAACAATGGTCACCGAGCTACAGCCAACATAACATTGAGCAGCAGACTATGGCCAAACATAACAATGGTCACCTGGCTAAAGCCAAACATAACAATGATCACCAGGCTATGGCTAAATGTAACAATATTCACCAGGATACTGACAAACATAACAATGATCACCAGGCTGCAGCCCAACATAACAATGGTCATCGGGATATGGCCAAACATAATACTGGTTACCAGGCTACTGATAAACATAGCAATGATTACCAGACTCTGGCCAAACATAACAATGAGCATCAGGCTACAGATAAACATGATAATGGTCAGCAGGCTACTGACAAACATAACAATGATCACCAGGCTACAGACAAACATAACAATGATCAACAGGCTATGACCAAATATAACAATGAATGGCAGGCTACAGTCAAACATAACAATGATCACCAGGTTATGGCCAAACATAACAATGAGCAATAGGCTGCAGCTAAACATAACAATGGTCAACAGGCTACATTCAAACATAACAATGGTCACCTGGCTACATCCAAACATAACAATAATCAGTTGTCTACAGCCAAACATAACAATTGTTACCAGGCTACAGCCAAACATAACAATATTTACCAGGCTATTATGAAACATAAAATTGCTCATTAGGTTTCTGTCAAACATAACAATGATCACCAGGCTACAGCCAGGCATAACAATGAGCACCAGGCTACAGTAACACATAAAAATGATCACCAGGCTACAGCCAAACATAACAATGAGCACCAGCTTTCAGACACACATAGCAATGGTCAGCAATCTACTGACAAACATAACAATGATCACCAGGCTACAGCCAAATATATCAATGAGCATCAGGCTACAGACAAACATAACAGTGGTCACCAGACTACAGATAAACATAACAATGAGCACCACACTACAGCCAAAAATAACAATGGTCACCAGGCTACAGCCAATCATAACAATGGGCACCTGGCTATGGCCAAACACAAGAGTGTTTACCAGGGCATGGCCAAACACAACAATGGGCACAAGGCTATGGCCAAACACAACAGTGGTTAGCAGGGTATAGCCAAATGTAACAATGGTCACCAGGCTATAGTCAAACTTAAGAATGGTCACAAAGCAATGGCCAAACATAAAAATGATCACCAGGCTACAGACGAACACAACAATAATCAACAGGCTACAACCAAATATAACAATGGTCACCAGGCTACAGCAAAACATAACAGTGAGCACCAGGCAATAGCCAAACATAACAATAGTAACCGATCTACAGAATGGTCTCAAAGCAAGTGGCCAAACATAACAATGGTCACCAGGCTATGGCCACACCAAACAATAGTCACAAGGCTACCACCAAACATAACAATGACAACCAGGCTATGCCCAAAAATAACAATAGTCATCAGGCTGTAGCCAAACATAACAATACGCACCAGGCAAGAGCCAAACATAACAATGGTAACCAGGCTACAGCCAAACATAACAATATTCACCAGGTGATGCCCAAACATAAAAAAATTCATCAAGCTGCAGCCAACTATAACAATTCACCAGGCTAAGGTCAAACATAACAATGAGCACCAAGCTATGGTCAAACATAACAATGGGCACTTGGCTTTGGCCAAACAAGTGAATGTTTGCCAGGTTATGACCAAACACAACAATGGGCATAAGGCTATGGCCCATTACAACAGTGGTTACCAGGCTATAGCTAAATGTAACAATGGCCACCAGGTTATGGCCAAACAGAAAAATGGTCATAAGATTAGGGCCAAAGATAAGAATGATCACCAAGCTACAGCCAAACATAAAAATGGCACCAGGCTATAGCCAAGCATAACGATGGTTATTTGGCTAAAGCCAAACATAACAATGGTTACCAGGCTACAGCCAAACATAACAATATTCACCAGGCTATTGTGAAACATAAAATTACTCACCAGGTTTCTGTCAAACATGAGAATGATCACCAGGCTACAGCCAGACATATCAATGAGCACCAGGCTACAGAAAAACGTAAAACTGATCACCAGGCAACAGCCAAACAAAACAATGAGCACCACCTTTCAGACACACAAAACAAGGGTCAGTAGTCTACTGACAAACACAACAATGATCACCAGGCTACAGCCAAACATAACAGTGAGCATCAGGCTACAAACATAATGGTGGTCACCAGACTACAGCCAAACATAACAATGGGCACCTGGCTATGCCCAAACATAAGGTTTACCAGACTATGACCAAACACAACAATGGGCACAAGGCTATAGCCCAACACAATAATGGGCATGAGGCTATGGCCAAACACAATAGTGACCAGGCTATGGCCAAACATAACAATAGTCAAAAGCTGCATCCAAACATAACAATGGGCACCAAGCTATGGCCAAACATAACAATGTGCACCTAGCTATGGCCAAACACAAGAGTGTTTACCAGGGCATGGCCAAACACAAGAATGGGCACAAGGCTATGGCCAAACACAACAGTGGTTAGCAGGGTATAGCCAAATGTAACAATGGTCACCAGGCTATAGTCAAACTTAAGAATGGTCACAAGGCAATGGCCAAACATAAAATGATCACCAGGCTACAGACGAACACAACAATAATCAACAGGCTACAACCAAATATAACAATGGTCACCAGGCTACAGCAAAACATAACAGTGAGCATCAGGCTACAAACATAATGGTGGTCACCAGACTACAGCCAAACATAACAATGGGTACCTGGCTATGCCCAAACATAAGGTTTACCAGGCTATGACCAAACACAACAATGGGCACAAGGCTATAGCCCAACACAATAATGGGCATGAGGCTATGGCCAAACACAACAGTAGTTACCAGGCTATGGCCAAACATAACAATGGTCACCAGATTATGGCCAAACATAAGAACTGTCACAAGGTTACAGCCAAACATAACAATGATCACCAGGCTAGCCAAATATAACAATAGTGACCGGGAAACTGTCAAACTTAACAATGATCACCAGGCTACAGACAAACATAACAATTGTGACCAGGCTGAGAGAGATCACGTGATGCAGCAGGCCTGAGAAGATGCTTTCCCGATCTCTCCTGCCCACCGCCATTAACTTCATATATTTTCATTGAGTTTACCAAAATCGAGAGCCTGATCTAAGTTATATTCTGGTGGGGGAAGCTTTTAAGTGTGTAATTGGCATGTCCGGTGAAGTATGGAAGCCAAAATGAAGAAGCCTCCGCCTAAACACACACCCCCGGTCACCCCAGAGAAGGCCCCTAAGAAACCGTGGGCTGGAACTACAGGATCAGGGCAGGCAATGGCACCTCCAAGCTCAGATCAGGAGCCATTAACCCTCACCGGATTCCTGGCTGAATTTAGAGGATAGAACTGGGGGGAGCAGGGAAAACTGAAGTAAGGTGCCTGCCTGGTGCCATGGCTTGGAAGGACAGGAAGCGCATCCTCAGGATCACGAGAACAGCTGCACAGGAGTCTGAGCTGGATGTCATTGTCTGCCTAGGGACAAATGACTTGGCTCATCATGAGATTAGAGCAGTGCAGGAGGACTTTGTAGATTTGGGGAGGGGTCTAAAACAAGTAGCACACACAGTATCCTTCTCAGAGGTGCTGCCTGTCAATGGCATGGGTGAGGCGAGGGTACTTTGCACCATGCAGTTTAATGAATGGTTGAAAAAATGGTGTGAAGCACAGGGGTTTGGCTTCATTGGGGACTGGGGTTCCACCTGGAGGGACACCAGCCTATACTGGCAGGATGGTCTGCAACTGTCCAGGAAGGGAACAAGTCTTTTGAGCAATCGGTTTAAATGCTTCATTGGCAAGCTTTTAAACTAGTCAAGGGGTGGCACTGATAAGCAGCAGGAAAATCCCAGCATCTCCCTACAAAACAGGGTACTAAATGAGAAAAAGACCGAGGTAGAAAGGTCAGTGAGGATGCTGCAACAGAAGGTAAAGCCATCAAAAAATGGAGAGCAATGAGTACCAATGCCCGTAGTCTGGGTAACAAGCTTCCTGAATTAGTGGTCTTGATGGAGGAGGAACATCTGGATATCGTGGCAGTCACAGAAACATGGTACACACAAAACCATGACTGGGATGTAAACATACCAGGATACACTATCTACAGGAGGGGCAGGGAGGGTAAAAGAGGAGGAGGAGTAGCTCTTTACATAAGGGAAGGAATCAAAGCAACAGAACAAAAGGGTAAACAGGGAGGAGAAGAAGCACTGTGGGTAAATTTGGAGACAGGCAATGGCACCACAATCTGCACAGGGGTTGTATACAGACCCCCTTTTCAGGGGGAGGAAATGGACAAGGAAATTATAGAAAGTATACTTAGAATGGCAGAAAAAGGGGAGATATTGCTGATGGGTGATCTGAATATGCCAGATGTTAACTGGAGTGCAGTTGCCGCAGCCACTTCAAAGAGTGGGGTTATCCTAGATGCCCTACAGGGGGCATGCCTTAGACAACTAGTATTGGAGCCCACTCGAGAGGGAGCAATCATAGACCTGGTTCTCTCAAATGGAGATGGAGAGGGATCACAGATGTAGAAGTGGGTAGCCATCTAGGAACTAGCGCCATCGAACAGTATGGTTCACAATAAACACAGCAATAGAGTCAAGCCATACAAAGGCAAAAGTACTGGACTTAGGAGGGCTGACTTTGCAAAATGGGAGTGCCTAAGGAATGCACTAGCAAATGGGAAAGAAGGAGGGTAGAAGAACAATGGGGAATAATAAAACTGCCATCACAGAGGTAACAAGCCTTTGTGTGAAGCAAATAAACAAAATGATGTAAGAAACCACTATGGTTCTCAAAGGAAGTGGCAGTGAAGGTTCAAGAGAAAAAGAATGCATTCAGGAAGTACAAGGAATCACAGAAGGAGCAGGACAGAGAACTGTATCAGTTAAAGCAAAAGGAAGCTGGGAAGGCAGTCAGAACAGCAAAGGCCCAAACTGAGGAAAAGATAGCCAACTCAGTTAAGAAGGGGATAAAACCTTTTATAGGTACACCAGGGAGTGAAGGAAGACCAAGGGAGGATAGTGAGGCTTAATAAAGGGAGGGAGGGTGGGCAGAGAGGTGACTGTGAAAAGGCAGAGATACTAAACAAATATTTTTGCTCAGTATTTACAAATGAAGAGATGGAGGTACCTAAAAACAGTAGAAACACTCTGGATACAGAAGTTGATACCAGCCCATTTACAGAGGAAAGGGTTATGAAAGAACTCTTAAAACTGAAGGTGGACAAAGCAATGGGGCCTGATGGGATTCATCCCAGAATTTAAAAGAACTAAGGGTAGAACTAGTGACACCACTGACTACCCTCTTTAATAAATCATGGGAGGATGGGTGGTACCCAAGGACTGGAGGAGGGCAGATGTATTCCCCTTCACAAAAGTGGGAGCAAGGCAGAAGCAGGAAACTACAGACCTGTTAGTTTAACCTCAGTGATAGGGAAAATGATGGAATCACTTGAAGGAAAGAATTGTTGAGTATCTAGAGGCCAGAGGGCACAGGACCCAAGACAGCATGGATTCACAGCGGGAAGGTCATGCCAGATGAATCTGATAGATTTCTTTGACTGGGTGACCAAAGTAGTAGATCAGGGAGGGGCTGTGGACATGGCCTGCTTAGACTTTAGCAAGGCATTTGACACAGTCCCACACAAAAGATTAATATACAAGTTAGCCAGCCTAGGAGTGGGTCCCAAGATGACAGCCTGGGTAAAGAATTGGCTGAAGAATAGGACACAGAGAGTAATAGTAAATGGAGTCCACTCTGAAGAAAGGGGGGTTACTAGTGGGGTACCACAGGGTTCAGTATTAGGACCGGTCCTCTTCAATGTCTTTATAAGTGACATTGCAGAGGGACTGGAAGGAAAAGTATGTCTCTTTGCAGATGACACAAAGATCTGCAACAGAGTTGATGTACAAGGTGGGGTGGAATGGATGAGAAGGGACTTGGCAAGGTTAGAGGAATGGTCAAATGTATGGCAGCTTGGATTCAATGCTAAGAAATGCAAGGTAATGCACCTGGGAAACAAAAACCCCGGGGAAGAGTACACAATGGGGGGTGAGATACTAACAACAAAAATGGAAAGGGACCTGGGGGTAGTCATATCAGATGACCTAAAGGCGGGCAAGCAATGTGAGAGGGCAGCAAGGAGGGCTGGGGGGATACTGGGATGCATAGGGAGAGGCATCACCAGTAGAAAACAGGAAGTTGTTATCCCTCTGTACAGACAGCTGGTGAGACCCCATCTGGAGTAATGCATGCAGTTCTGGAGACCCAATCTCCACAAAGACATAGACAGGATGGAAGCTGTCCAGAGGAGGGCAACTAAAATGGTGCAGGGTCTGCACCGGAAGACAGATGAAGAGACACTTAAGGAGCTTAATATGTATAGCCTCGAGGAAAGGAGGGAGGGGGGACATGATAGAAACTTTCAAGTACCTCAAGGGAATCAACAAAGTCCAAAAGGGTAACATCTTTCAAAAAAAGAGGTGTGCAAGAACAAGGGGGCATAATTTGAAGATAGAGGGGGTGGCTCAGAGGTAATTTAAGGAAGTATTTTTTCACAGACAGGGTTGTGGATGCATGGAACGGCCTTCCGGAGGAGGTTGTGGAGTCAAAAACAGTGGCAGAATTCAAGCATGCATGGGACAGTCATAAGGCAATTCTAGGGGGTTGGGGTAGGAAGAAGTACGCTGCTGGTTAACTAGGATCTGCAGCTTATGCAGTAGCTAGGGAATTGGGCAGACTGGGTGGGCCAAGCGGTCCTTATCTGCTGTCAAATTCTATGTTTCTATGTTCAAAGAAGAGCTAAGAAATCTCGCTTCTGAATTCAAATCTCTCTCTCAGGCTATCGAGGATATAGCATTGAGAACTTCGGATGTCGAGACTCGTCTTATCTCTTTAGAAAGAAGGTGGACAAACAGAGTCCTGACGTGGCTATGCTTTGGCAAAAAATTAACAAGATGGAACAAAAGCTCGAAGAGCTCGAGGGTCCTAGCCACAGGAACAATGCGGTTATTATTGGTCTACCTGAGACGAAAGAAGGGCAAGATGCGGTTCTGTTTGTGCAGAAGTTCATCAAGAGAATTATTGGACCCTCTCCCTATGGCCCCACTACATTATAGGGAGGGCCCATAGAGCGTTGCGTTCTAAGCCTCCGATGGGGGCCTCTCCCAGACCGTTAATTTTCGCTTTCTTTTTGGAGAAACAGCATTTTTTTCTGAAGCTGAAGACCATACAAGAGTTACAATGTGAAGGAACAAGAATCAGAGTTACCCAGGATTTGCCACTCTCTGTGAGGCAACGCTGAGCTGCCTTCCACCCAGTGGTGAAGAAGTTTCTGGCGGCTGGTCTAAAATTCAGAATGCGGTATCCCTCAACGTTACAGGTTCAGATATCTGGACAGTGGAACTCATATAAGGACTCCGATTCTGCTATGGATGGACTGAGAAAAGCTATGCCTGACCTCTTTAAAGACTCTTAATAGCAAGGGGGTTATTAGAGAGGACTGTTTTGCCAGTCTAAAATGTAACAGAATTTATGGAAATGTCTAGTGTTTTATTTTCTGGTCTATTACTATCTATTCCTGACTGTTTCTCTATTTGGGGTTAAAAAATGAAGAATTGCGATATCTTTAAACTTTTTGGTTAGGCAGGTACATTTTAGATCTTCTGGGGGGAGGGTAAGAAGAATAGTGGGGACATCCCCGGCAAAAATTATGGGATGATAATGCCCATTTATGTATAGGGCAACATTTTGGGGGGACCGTGAAGGTCTTCAAGGTGTAAAGGGGGCATTTTTCTGCAGGTCCATCCAGCGTGGTGATTTGGGCTGCAAGGGACAGGTCTTAGATTAGGGTGGTGCTTGCACCCTGTTTTTGATTAATACGGGTCCAATCCTGTTCCTCCCCTTTCTCTTTTAAGCTGGGATACAGGAGCTCCACGCCAGTTTAACAGCCCTGGTGAGGAGAGTTCTTGTGGCTGGTTGACGGCTGGCTTTGCAGGGCTTATTGAACTTTAAGTGAAGTCAGCGAGGTAGTAGCCCTTTTAGATTCTTCTTGTTTATCACAGCCACATGAAGAGACGCAGGGATCATCTACGGGGTGGATGGTTTCCATGCAGTTGCGATTGGCAATCACTAGAGGGGAGTATTTCCTTGGCTTTTAGTGCAGCCTTATTGAAGATGTGGTGAGGCAGAATGGGTGGTAATCGGGATACAGGCTGGGTGCAGTGCCACGATTGTTGTTCTGGGATGGAACCGGGGCTCGGCTCACTTCGATTTTCCTAATCTCGTTTTTTCAGGGGGAACGCCCCGAGTCTGGGTTTTGTCTATTTTGGTAAATAATATCCCTTCTCTTTCTTTTTTTACTCTCAGTTCCTTCTTTGCTTGATTATAGGGGGGAGACCTATTCTTGTTTGGATCTGCGGGCGGTGATTTTACCCCCTTCATGTGCACTTGCCTCGAGGCGAGGCACTGGATGGGAGATACCCTGCCTCATGTTATTCTGTATCAGGGGTGATACCCATTCTTGTGAGGAGTTTGGATTAAGGATAGGATTCTCGAGATCTGTTTATACTACTATTCTGGTTTTCATAGTGGTTCTCACACTTAGTTTTGATGTTTGTGGGTCCCATAAGCGTGTTGAACTGGTATTATTTTTCAGTCTTGTCTTGGACGGTTACTATACTGAGTTTGTGCACGGGGTAGGCGGGAGGATGGGAGCGGCTGTTTTTGTAGGAGTGCTGCTTAGCGATGCATAAGAGATTTGGGTGGGATGGGAGGCAGGGGGATCGATGGGTATGGTATTTGGGGTTTGTGTTATGGTTGGATAGTTTGGGGGATGTTGTCAGTAGGGTGGTGGGGGGAGGTTTGGGGGTTGGAGAGGTATTTTTGGAGGGGACACAGTCCATTATAGGTTGGGTGAGTTTTCTTCTTAAGGTAGTCTGTGAATTTAGCTACTGCAGTTATATATTGTATTTGTACAATGGCTAAAGAGCTTTGTTTCTCAACTTGGGAATGTTAAAGGGGCCCGGAAAAAAAACGAAGCAATATAAGATATTGAAGCACTTAGATATTTTAGGTGCTAATGTTGTTTTTATCCAGGAATCTCATTTGTTTGATTCAGAAGCCATTCAGATGAGACGGATACAGATTGGACAGGTCTTCTCAGCTCAAGGAACTTCAAACAGATGTGGGGTTTTAATTCTTATTAACAGAGGCATTCCCTTTCAGGTCACCCAGGAAATTAATGACCCCCCAGGGCAGATTTGTTCTGGTTAAGGGCACCTTGTTCTCAGTAGATTTTGTGCTGGGTAGCATCTATGGCCCTAACAAAGATGACCCTTTATTTTTTACGAGATTACTTAATAACATTCTTCCACTGTTGCCTTCCACCATAATTTTAGGGGGGGATTGGAACCTAGTGGTGGATTCATGTAAAGACCACACTGGCTCTCTCTCGACTCCCCTTTCCCCGGCACAGCGTGCACTACATGAACTAATAGATAGACTGGGCCTTTGTGATATATGGAGGGTCCTACACCTTATGAACAGGGAATACACTTTTGTGTCCCCTGCTCACAGGTCTTTCTCCCGTATTGATTATTTACTAGTGTCTCAGGTCTTATTACCAGGGGTGACAAGTTCTACTATCCAGCCAGGTCCACCCTCCAACCACTCTGTAGTGCTCTGTAAGCTGGCCCTCCTTACTTCTTTGCCTAAATGGCAAACCAGGTGGAAATTGAATGGCCAACTGCTTAAGGATTCTAAGTGTCGAAACCAAATCAAGTAACATATCACACAATTTTTCGATTTGAATGTTACACAAGACATTAGGCCAGATGTGCTTTGGTGTGCCTTCAAGGCATATCTTCAGGGCATCCTAATTGGGATGGCCGTGGCAAGGAAAAAGGTACAGGAGGCTAGGCTGAGGGAGGTGTTAACTCAGATAAGAACTTTAGAGACTAGCCTACATTCACACCCATCCGATGATTCTGAACAAGAGCTGGCAAAATTGAGGGACTCCTATATAGCTATGCTCAATGAGAAAGCAGAGTTTGCTATTTTATGCACCAAAGCCTCCTACATAGAAAACGGGGAAAAAGCGGGCAAACTACTGGCCCAGAGAATTAAACAACTGGAGTCCACTTGGTTTATCCCCCAATTCATTCCAAATTTGATGGAACTCTCAAATCTAATCCTCAGGAGATTGTCTCAGAGTTCGTAACTTATTACGAACATCTATACAGCGAAATGCCTAACTCCCCCTCAGATCTTACTCTCTCCTCTTACCTGGCAGAGGCCCATCTGCCTTGTCTCTCGGAGTCCCAGGGTAGGAGGCTAATAGCCCCTATTACGGAGTCCGAAATCTTGGAGGCGATAAAGGGCCTACCTTCAGACAAGTCACCTGGACTAGATGGTTTTTCAGCAAATTTCTATAAGTGTTTTAAGGAGCAAATTACTCACCATCTTCTTTCTCTTTTTCACTATATATTATCAGGTGCGCAAATTGACTCCTCTTTATTTGAGGCCCTCATTGTGCTCCTTCCAAAACCGGGGAAAGATTTAGAATGTGTTGAGAGTTATAGACCTAAATCATTGTTGAACCAAGACATAAAAATTCTAACAAAGATCTTGGCGGACAGACTCAGCTTGGTTCTCCCCGATTTAATTGGTTCACACCAAGTAGGTTTTATGAAAGGCAAATTCTCCGCAGACCATCTCCGCACTCTTTCACATGTATTCTTGGTGTCCAGAGATGCTTCCTTTCCAATGGCCCTGGTTTCTCTGGACGCCGAGAAGGCTTTTGACAGAGTCAATTGGAGTTTCTTACTTTAAACACTAAATTCCTTTGGATTTCCTCAACAATTTCAATCTTGGAAAAAGGTCTTATATCAGCAACCGACGGCTAAGATTTCAGGGAATGGAGTGTTCTCTAGGTCCTTCATCTTTCATTCTGGAACCAGGCAGGGTTGTCCCCTTTCTCCTTTACTTTTCAATCTCTACCTGGAGCCGTTAATCCGTAAACTAATTTCATGTTCGAAGGTCCAAGGGATTACCATTCTCAATACTGAGCTTAAAGTTGCTGCATATGCGGACGACCTGCTTTTGCACCTTTCCCACCCAGAGACTTCTATTCCCGCCATGTTGGATATAATTGAGCATTTCAGCAAATCATCCAATTACAAATTAAATGTAGGGAAGTCGATTGTGTTTCCCCTAAATCATAAAGTTTTTAAGAATGATATTACTTCCCTGGGTCTGGCCTGATCTAAAGACTTGTTGCGGTATTTGGGTATTGTGTTAACTAGAGATCTGCAGAGTACCTTTAAATACAACCTGGAGGCCATACTGTCCACGGTGGCTCTAGATTTGGTTAGATGGTCAGCTCTACCTATCTCTTCCGAGTGGAAAAGACTATCTCGAGTATCAATAGTAATAATTCCAAATATGAACGGATCTAGGCCTCACTTCATACATTATACACTATCTAATTTTTAGTATTTTGTCTCTAATCTCTCTGTTGTCATGGACTGTCAAGCTTTGGGGACTGTGTAGGGGGGTTTGGGGGTGTTCAGGGGGAGGGGGACGGGGTCACTCAATCTGTTTTGTCTAAGTTTTACTCTATGGATGTTTTGACCCTGTCCATTGTATATTGTGAAACTTTCAATAAATTTTAAATTATAAAAAATAAAAAAAATAAAAATTGTGACCAGGCTGCAACTAAATATAACAATGGTCACCAGGCTACTGACAAACATAAAAATGAGAACCAGGCTATACCCAAACATAACAATGGGCACCAAGCTATGGCCAAACATAACAATGGGCACTTGGCTATGGCCAAACACAAGAATGTTTTCCAGGCAATGGACAAACACAACAATGGGCACGAGGCTATGGCCCAATACAACAGTGGTTACTAAGCTATAGCTAACTGTAACAATGGTCACCAGGATATGGCCAAAGAGAAGAATGGTCATAAGCCTATGGCCAAAGATAAGAATGGTCACCAAGCCACAGCCAAACATAACAATGGTCACTAGGCTATTGCCAAACATAACGATGGTCACCAGACTACAGCCAAACATAACAATGGAACCCAGGCTACTGCCAAACATAACAAAATTCACCAGGCTATTGCAAAACATAAAAATAGTCACCAAGATACCGCCAAACATAACAATGGTCAACAGGCTATCACAAAACATAACAAGGATCACCAAGCTATAGCCAAACATAACAATGAGCACCATGCTACAGAACAACATAACAGTGAGCACCTGGTTGCAGCCAAACATAACAATGAGCACCAGGCAGCAGCCAACATAACAATGGTCACCAGGCTACAGCTAAACATAACAAAAAGTACCATACTGCAGCCAAGAAGAACAATGGTCACCTGAAAACAGCCAAACATAACAATGAACACCCGGCTAATGACAAACATAACAATAATCACCAGGCTAAACCCAAAAATAACAATGGACACCAGGCTACAAGCAAACATTACAATGACCAGCAGGGTATGACCAAACAGAACAATGGTCACATGGCTAAATCCAAACATAACAATGGTAACCAGGCTATGGCCACACAAAACAATGGTCACAAGGCTATGTCCAAAAATAACAATATTTATCAGGCTACTGACAAACATAAGAATCATCAATAGGCTGCTGTCCAACATAACAATGGTCACCTGGATATGGCCAAACATAATATTGGTCACCAGGCTACTAATGAGCATAACAATGATCACCAGACTATGCCCAAACATAACAATGGGTACCAGGCTACAGTAAAGCATAATAATGGTCACCGGGATACTGACAAAGATAATGATCACCAGGCTACAGTCAAACATAACAGTAAACAAGCAACAGCCAAACATAACAATGCGCACCAAGTTGCAGCCAACATAACAATGGTCACTATGATAAGGCCAGACATAACAATAGTCCAAGGCTACCAACAAACACAACAATGGTAACCAGGTGACGACCAAACATAACAATAGTCACCAGGCTGGAGCCAAACCTAACAATAAGCACCAAGCTACAGCCAAAGTTAATAATATTCAACAGACAAACAAACATAACAATGGTAATCAGGCTACTGACAAATTTATAACAATAGTCACCAGGCTATGGCCTAACATAACAATGAGCACAAGGCTTCAGACAAACATATCAGTGGTCACCAGGCTATAGCCAAACATAACAATGAGCACCAGGCTACAGCAAAAACATAACAAAGGACAGCAGGCTACTGACAAACATAACAATGATCACCAGGCTACATCCAAATATAACAATGGTCACCAGGCTACTGACAAACATAACAATAAACACCAGCCTACAGCCAAATATAACAACGGTCACCATGCTACAGCCAAACATAACAATGAGCACTTGGATTCAGCCAAACATAACAATAGGCACCAAGCCATGGCCAAACATAACAATGGGCACCTGGCTGTGGCCAAGCACAAGAATGTTTAACAGGCTATGGCCAAACACAATAATGGGCACCACACTACAGCCAGACACAACAGTAGTTACCAAGCTATGGCCAAACAAAAAAATGTGTACCAGGCTATGGCCAAACATAAGAATGATCACAAGGCTATGACCAAACATAAAAATGGTCACCAGGCTACGGCCAAATGTAACAATGGTCACAAGACTACCACCAAACACAACAATGGTAATCAAGCTACAGCCAAACATAACAATGGTCACCAGTCTACAGCCAAACATAACAATAAGCAGAAGGCTACAGACAAACATATCAATGGGCACCAGGCTACAGCCAAACATAACAATGAGCACCAGGCTACAGCAAAACATAACAAAGGAGAGCAGGCTACTGACAAACATAACAATGATCACCAGGCTACATCCAAATATAACAATGGTCACCAGGCTACTGACAAACATAACAATAATCACCAACCTACAGCCAAACATAACAATGGTCACCAGGCTACAGCCAAACATAACAATGTGCACCTGGCTATGGCCAAACACAAGAATGTTTAACAGGCTATGGCCAAGCACAACAATGGGCACCATGCTACGACCAAACACAACAGTGGTTACCAAGCTATGGCCAAACATAAAAATGGATACCAGGCAATGGCCATACATAAGAATGGTCACAAGGCTATGGCCAAACATAAAAATGGTCACCAGGCTATGGCCAAATGTAACAATGGTCACAAGACTAACACCAAACACAACAATGGTAACTAGGTGACAGCCAAACATCACAATGAGCACAAGGCTACAGAAAAACATATCAGTGGTCACCAGGCTACAGCCAAACATAACAAAGGAGAACAGGTTACTGACAAACATAACAATAATCACCAACCTACAGCCAAGTATAACTATGGTCACCAGGCTACAGCCAAACATTGTTATGTTTGGCTACAGCCAAACATAACAATGAGCACCTGGCTTCAGCCAAACATAACAATGGGCACCAAGCTGTGCACAAACATAACAATGGGCACCTGGCCACAGCCAAATACAAGAGTTTTTAACAGGCTACGGCCAAACACAACAGTGGTTACCAAGCTATGGCCAAACATAAAAATTTATACTAGACTATGACGAATCATAAAAATGGTCACAAGGCTATGGCCAAATATAAAAATGGTCATCAGGATACAACCAAATGTAACAATGGTCACCAGACTACCACCAAACACAACAATGGTAACCAGGCTATGACCAAACATAACAATAGTCTCCAGGCTGCAGCCAAACATAACAAGGAGCACCAAGCTACAGTCAAACAAAACAATATTCACCAAATCGATGGCAAAACATAAAAACAGTCACCAGACTACATCCAAACATAACAATGGACACCAGGCTGTGGCCAAACATAACTATGGTCACCAGGCTATGTACAAACATGACAATGAGCACCAGGCTACAGCCAAACATTACAATGGCGATCAGGCAACAGACAAACATAACAATGATGACCAGGCTATGGCCAAACATAACAATGGTCACCAAGATACACACAAACATAACAATTGTAACCAGGCAACTGGCAAATCTATAACAATGGTCACCAGGATACAGCCAAATATAGCAATCATCACCAGGTTAAGACAAAGCATAACAATGGTCACCAGGCTACAACTAAACATAACAGTATTCACCAGGCTATGTTCAAACATAAAAATAGTCACCAACCAACCACCAAACATAACAATGGTCACCAGGCTATGGTAAAACAGAACAACGGTCACCAGGCTACAGCCAAACATAACAATGAGCAAAAGGCTGCAGAAAAACAACAGTCAGTACTGGGATGTAGCCAAACATAACAATGAGCACCACGGTATAGCCAAAAATAACAATGGTCACCAGGCTACAGCCAAACATAACAGTGAGCATCAGGCTGCAGCCAAACATAACAGTGGTCACTAGGTTACAGTCAAACAAAACATAAAGCACCATACTATAGCCAAAAATAACAATGGTCACCTGGAAACAGCCAAACATAACAATGAACACCCGACTAATGACAAACATAACAATAATCACCAGGCTAAACCCAAAAATAACAATGGACACCAGGCTACAAGCAAACATTACAATGACCATCTGGTTATGACCAAACATAGCAATGGTCAAATGGCTAAAGCCAAACATAAAAATGGTCATCAGGCTATGGTCACACATAACAAAGGTCACCAGGTTATACCTAAACATAACAATATTCATCAGGCTACTAACTAACATTAGAATGATCACTAGGCTGCAGCCCAACATAACAATGGTCACCAGGATATGTCCAAACATAATATTCAAACAACATGAAGTCTTGCTATATTATGACAATTGCAGTATGACCGCAGGTTAGAACTGCTCTGGAGGTGAAATAGTTAACTTTCCATGCAGGCATGGAACTTAGAGCACGAGCTCGGTTGAAAACTCTGTCTGTTGTGCTTCAAATGCAAACTGTCAGATTCTTTACTCCGCCTCACTGAACAGTCGCTCCGGAGATTTCTCCTTCTGCTCGGTTCATTTTGTCGGTTTAAAAGTATTATTTTTTGGTTTTAGCCAAAATTAAACCTCAACTGGTCGGTTCAAGCTCTGTCTGTGGTAATGTAAGTAATAGATAGGTTTTACATTAATTTTTTTCTGTGTGGAACTTGTAATTCTTTATCGGTTCGGTTTGAACCGATCAGGTTGTATTTAAAATCTACTAGTCCTTTTTTAGAGTGCGGTTCCCAGTTCTTATCGGTTCTAAAAAACGGATTTCATTACGGTTTTTTCCACGACCCATGACATGGTTGGGAACCGATAAGGGTATCTTGCTTGGTGGATTGCCATAAACGGGCAAGTTGGATAGGCTGGCATTATGTCTGAGAAACCCAAAAGGAAAACCGGACACACTGGGTTTCAACACAGTAGTGTTTGTGGGGAAGCTTTTGCTAAGGCTGACCCACACACCACATGTGTCTATTGTCTGGGGTTTGACCACCTCAATTCAGACTGCCAGATTTGTCACAATTTCCCTGCTGCCACCATAGATAAGAGAGTTGGTAGGCTCAGGGAAAGGGAGGCCAAAAAGTCTGCTGACCCGGATGGCCAGCCCGGTTCGGTGCCAACCGAACCGGAGGGAGTGCCCTCTGACCAGGGCGATACTTCCTCAGGCAAACGAAGAGCCGGTTCCAGCAAAAAGGACTAGAAAGTCAGCTAGTGTAGAGTCAAAAGTTCTCTCCCCAGCTGCTGAGGAAATAGCTAAAGCAATTCAAATTGTCCAGTCTCTCTCTCTCCGGTTCCGACCGAACCGACACCTTCAAGTAAGCGTTCGGTTCGGCCGGTTCCACCGGTTCAAGATTATGATTTTGAGGATTTTTATGAACCGGGGGAGGGGGAAGAGGAATATGAGGAGAGTGAATATGGTTTTGAAGATCTGGATGTGCCCATTGATCCGGACATCTCTCCAGATAGACCCCTAGGGGTTTCTCCTCCAAGGCTTTCTGAGTCCCCTTCTCATTTCATGTTTTATAAAAAAGTTGCTGAAACTCTCCAGCTCCCTGTTGAGGAAGCTGTTGATGACCAAGAGGAGCCAGACTATGTAGAAATGATGGATATTCCAGAGTCTAGGAGACTGTCTATTTCTTTGCATAAATCTTTTCGGAAACAGACAGTAAAAGTTTTAAAAACTCCTCACACTATACCTCCTGTGGATAAAAGAATGGACAAGAGGTATACCTTATCAGGCTCCGACACTGATTTCCTCACTCAACAATGCAGCCATGTGGGGGTAGTGCAGGCTGCAGCCTGTGACAAGGCTAATATTCCCTAGCTTCACACCCCTGAGAAGGACTCCAGGAAGATTGATGCTATGGCAAAGAAACAGTACATGGCAGCATCTTTGGGACTCAGACAAGCAAATTATATGCTTATGCTGCTAGGTACCAGAAATCAGATGGGATACTTTGCTGGCCCTAGTGAAACAAGTCCCTGACCAGCTTGCCAGGAGCTGGAACAGGTGGCTATGGATGGTATTGAGGCATCAAGGTACAATTTCATGCTGCAGTGGACTCTAATGATGTTTCATCAAGAGTCATGGCTACATCTGTGGCACTATGAGGATGTCTTGGCTCAGATGTACTACCCTGTCTCAGGATACCCAGTCTAAGGCCATGGATTTTCCTATTGTGGGAAATTCTCTATTTGGGGAGCAAACAGAGAATTACATGAAGAAAATGGATGAATGTAGGACCACCTATAGGAGTACAGGCCAAGGAAAGGCAGGCCACTCCTCAAAAGCAGCTTCCTAGAGGCAGGGCAGGCCTTTCATAGGCCTTTTACCAAGCCAAGCTTCCTCCTCTGCCTATGCTCAGAGGGGTTCTTTAGAGGAGAAGGCAGACTGGGGTACAAGCAGGTCTGCTTCCACCCCTCAGCCCAAAGCCCCTGCCAAGCAGGCACCCTGATGGGATTGCCAGGGCCAATTCTCCTCTACCTGTAGGGGGGCAGGCTGGCTTACTTTGTCCAGGACTGGAAGTCTTTAACATCAGACAAGTGGGTCCTGGATAGTAGCCAGGACTGGTTCTCAGCTTCAAAAATTTCCAAAGCTTAGAACCAGATCTTTCCACCTGCAACTCCATCAGAGGCACTCGCCCCAGAGGCAGAGGTCTCTACCCTCCTGGCTCTCAGAGCTGTGGAAAGGGTTCCTCCCTACACCAGGGCAAAGGTTTGTACTCCAGGTACTTCCTTACCCCAAAAAGACAGGAGAATGGTGGCCCATCCTGGATCTCAGATATTTAAACAAGCACCTTTTAAAGCCAAAGTTCAAAATGGTGACTCTGGGAATTATCCTACCTCTCTAAGGCCAGGGACTGGCTAGCTTCCCTGACCTCAAGGATGCCTACTTCCATATTCCCATCAGAAGCTCCCATCGAAAGTACCTCAGGTTCAAGCTGCCCTCAGGCCACTACCAGTTCAGAGCAATGCCCTTCGCCTCACTTCTGCCCCAAGGGTATTCACCAAATGCCTGGCTGTAGCAGTTGCCTACCTAAGAAGGCAAAAGATTGACATCTTTCCTTACCTGGACGATTGGCTCTTAGCAGGCCAGTCCCCAGACCAGGTCAATTTACACCTTCAGATAACACAGCAACTGCTTACCTCGCTAGGTTTCCTTCTGAATCTCTCAAAGTCAGTTCTAGAGCTGGTCCAGCTTCTTACCTTCATAGGTGCAGAACTGAACACACAGGAAGCCAGTGCCTTCCTCCTCCTGGACAGGGCAAAGACCCTAGTCTCCCTGGCCTCCTCATTTACCCTGCAGGTCTCCTGGCCAGCAAGGCATTTTCTGCAGCTCCTAGGACACATGGCTGCTTCCACAGCAGTTGTGCAAGGAGCACGATTTCAGATGAGGGACATCCAGTTCCATTTGAGAGCTTTTTGGTCTCAAATAAAGGATCCTCTTAACAAGCTGATCCCAGTAACTCGAACCCTGATCCAAGCCCTACAGTGGTGGCAGGATCAGAGCAACCTGAGACAAGGGGTTCCTTTTGTCACTCAGTCTCATTCTCTAATCCTTACTACAGATGCGTCCCTCTTGGGCTGGGGAGCTCACATGGGTGACCTCACCACCCAGGGTCTGTGGTCTCCCCAGGAATCTCTGCTCCACATCAACCTGTTGGAGCTCAGAGCAGCTTTTCTAGCACTTCAAGCTTTTTCCAAATCTGTTCAGAACAAGAGTATTCAGGTCAGAACAGACAACACCACTACAATATGGTACATCAACAAGCAAGGGGGCACTCAGTCTATGGCCTTGTGCACCGAAGCGATGAAGTTGTGGTCTCTGGCTTACTCCCTGAACACCTCCCTTACGGCAGTTCACCTCCCAGGCAAGGACAATGTCCTGGCAGATGCTCTCAGCAGGATTTCCCAGGGCCACCTCGAATGGTCACTGGATCCCCTGGTCTTGGGAGTAGTATTTGCCAGATGGGGCACCCCGCAGATAGATCTTTTTGCAGCCCCAGACAATCACCAACTTCCTCTTTTTTGCTGCAGGCTCCCAGTGTTGGGCTCACTCCCCCTGGGTGCCTTAGCCCTCAGTTGGAAGGGGAAGTTTCTCTATGCCTTCCCTCCCTTTCCTCTCCTGTTCAAAGTGCTAGTCAAAATCAGATCCCAATCATGCAAAGTCATTCTGATAGCTCCGGATTGGGCCAGACAGCCCTGGTATCCACTCCTGCTGTCCTTAGCAGTCCATCCTCCCTGTCCCTTCCCAGGAATCACAATCTGTTAACCTGTGCCCAGGGAAGGGTCTGGTACTGAATCTCAAATCTCTCAATCTCAAGGCTTGGTTCTTGAAGAGTTAGAGTTTGCTGATTTACACCTTCCCAGGTGTAATGCATATATTGAAGGCCGCAAGGAAGCCTTCCACCAGGGCTACTACAATTCCAAATGGAAAAGGTTTTCCATATGGTGCTCCGAAAAGCATATTTCCCCAGTCTCTGCTGATCTACCCACAGTCCTGGATTATATGGTCCACCTGAATTCTTTGGGGCTGAGACCAACTACCCTGAAGGTGCACTTGGCAGCTGTGTCTGCTTTTATTCAGCAGGTAAATCCTCTTCCCTTTCAGCTCATCCTGTATTTTCCAAGTTTTTTAAGGGGTTGTTTCACACCAACCCTCCATTCAGGGATCCTGCCCCTGCCTGGGATCTTAATGTTTGCATTGCTCAGCTTATGCAACCCCCCTTTGAGCCTTTGTCTTCAGCTGAGCTCAAGTACTTGACTTGGAAAACTGCATTTTTGGTAGCCATCACCTCTGCCAGATGCATAAGTGAATTACAAGCGTTGTCAGTGGAGCAGGAGTTTATCTCTTTTCACAGAGATAAGGTGGTCCTTCAGACTAACAGAAAGTTCCTACCTAAGGTGGTTTCAGATTTCCACCTTAATCAATCTATTTCACTTCCAGTGTACTTCACTGACCACTCCTCCTCTGGGGAGAGGATGCTGCACAGCCTAGATGTGAAGAGAGCACTTAGTTACTACATAGAGTGTACCAAGGGTCATAGGTTTGACGCCCTCCAACTGTTCCTCACCTATGGCGAAGTTGGTAAAGGGAAGCCAGCCACTAAAAGATCCATTGCCAGGTGGATTGTCTCTTGTATCCAATTCTGCTATGAAAAGTTGGGTAAAGTTCCCCCCTCAGGCCTGAGGGCTCACTCTACCAGAGGTACAGCTGCTTCTCTGGCTGCTGCCAGAGACATTCCTATTCTAGAAATATGTCAAGCAGCTACCTGGAAAACAGTTCACACTTTTACCAAGCATTACCCCTGACATCCAGGCTAGTAGTGATGCTCGGTTTGGTACAAGCCGTGCTTCAGAGCCTATTTCCTAGGTAGGTTCTGTCCCTCCTCCATGGGGGTACTGCTGTGTAGTCTGCAATTGTCATAATATAGCAAGACTTCATGTTGTTTGAAGAAAAATTACTCACCTTAGTAATGATGTTTCTTCTAATGGAGTCTTGCTATATTATGACCTCCTCCTGCCTGCCCTCTCAGAACTTCTGTTTTTGGGGATGTGGGTAGGCAGTACAGGGTTGGCACTTTTTTTGATGCCCACCTTGTTGTTTTCACCTACCTTTTGGGTGAATTGGTGTTGTGTTTTGCATTTTTGGGTCTCCTGACTTGAGTCTTTGTTTTAGGCCAAAAATGAGTGTTTATGTTAGTAGACAGTTGGCTAGTGTAGGTTTACAGCTTCCACACAGAACCTTAGTGAGTTTTAGCTTGTAAAGATCTGACAGTTTGCGTTTGAAGCACAACAGACAGAGTTTTCAACCGAGCTCACGCTCTAAGTTCCATGCCTGCATGGGAAGTTAACTATTTCACCTCTGGAGCAGTTCTAACCTGCGGTCATACTGCAATTGTCATAATATAGCAAGACTCCATTAGAAGAAACAACATTACTAAGGTGAGTAATTTTTTCTTGGTCACCAGGCTACTTACAAAGATAACAATGATTGCCAGGCTATGGCCAAACATAACGATGAGCAATAGGCTGCAGGCAAACATAACAATGGTCGTCAGGCTACACTCAGACATACCAATGGTCACCTGACTACAGCCAAACATAACAATGAGCACCTGGCTATGGCAAAACATAACAATGGTCATCAGGCTACACTCAAACATAACAATGGTCACCTAGCTACAGCCAAACTTAACAATGGTCAGTTGGCTACAGCCAAACATAACAATGGTTACCAAGCTACAGCCAGACATAACAATATTCACAAGGCTATTGTGAAACATAAAATTACTCACCAGGTTTCTGTCAAACATAACAATGATCACCAGGCTACAGCCAGACATAACAATGAGCACCAGGCTACAGAAAAACAGAAAAATGATCACCAGGCTACAGCCAAACATAACAATGAGCACCAGATTTCAGACACATATAACAAGGGTCAGCAGTCTACTGACAAACATAACAATGATCACCAGGCTACAGCCAAACATAACAACGTGCATCAGGCTACAGACAAACATAACAGTGGTCACCAGGCTACAGCCAAACATAACAATGATCACATGTCTACAGACAAACATAACAATTGTGACCAGGCTACTGCTAAATATAACAATGGTCATCAGGCTACTGACAAACATAAAAATGAGAACCAGGCTATGCCCAAACATAACAATGTGCACTAAGCTATGGCCAAACAGAACAATGGTCACAAGGCTACTGACAAACATAACAATGAGCACCTAGCTTTAGCCAAATATAAGAATGGGCACCAAGTCATGACCAAACGTAACAATGGGCACCTGGCTATGGCCAAACACAAGGATGTTTACTAGGCTATGGCCGAACACAGCAATGGACATAAGGCAATGGCCCAATGCAGCAGTGGTTACCAGGCTATAGCTAAATGTAACAATGGTCACCAGGTTATGGCCAAAGAGAAGAATGGTCATAAGACTACAGCCAAAAATAAGAATGGTCACCAAGCTACAGCCAAACATAACAATGGTCGGTTGGCTATAGCCAAATATAACAATGGTTACCAGGCTACAGCCAAACATAACAAAATTTGCCAGGCTATTGAGAAACATAAAATTAGTCACCAGGTTTCTGTAAAACATAACAATGATCACCAGGCTACAGCCAGACATAACAATGAGCACCAGGCTACAGAAAAAAATAAAAATGATGACCAGGCTACAGCCAAACATAACAATGAGCACCAGCTTTCAGACACACATAACAATGGTCAGCAGTCTACTGACAAACATAACAATGATCACCAGGCTACAGCCAAACATAACAATGTGCATCAGGCTACAGACAAACATGACAGTGGTCACCAGACTGCAGATAAACATAACAATGAGCACCATGCTATAGCCAAAAATAACAATGGTCACCAGGCTACAGACAAACATAACAATGGGCACCTGACTATGGCCAAACACAAGAAAGTTTATCAGGCTATGACAAAACACAACAATGGGCACAAGGCTATGGCCTAACACAACAATGGCCATGAGGCTATGGCTAAACAGAACAGTAGTTACCAGGCTATGGCCAAGCATAACAATGGTCACCAGATTATGGTCAAACATAAGAATGGTCACAATGCTACTGCCAAACATAACAATGAGTACCAGGCTACAGACAAATATAACAATAGTGACCAGGAAACTGTCAAACATAACAATGATCACCAGGCTACAGACAAACATAACAATTGTGACCAGGCTACAGTTAAATACAACAATGGTCACCAGGCTAATGACAAACATAAAAATGAGAACCAGACTATGCCCAAACATAACAATGGTCACAAGGCTACTGACAAACATAACAATGAGCACCTAACTTTAGCCAAATATAAAAATGGGCACCAAGCCATGGTCAAACATAACAATGGGCTCTTGGCTTTGGCCAGGCACAAGAATGTTTACCAGGCTATGGCCAAACACAACAATGGGCAAGAGGCTATGGCCCAATACATCAGTGGTTACCAGGATATAGCTAAATGTAACAATGGTCACCAGGCTATAGCCAAAGAGAAGAATGGTCATAAGAGTACTGCCAAAGATAAGAATTGTCATCAAGCTACAGCCAAACATAACAATGGTCACCAAAGTATGGCCAAACATAACAATAGTCACAAGACTACAGCCAAATATAACAATGGTACCCAGGCTGCAGCCAAACATGACAAAATTCACCAGGCTATTGCAAAATATAAAAATAGTCGTGAAGATACCGCCAAACATAACAATGGTCAACAGGCTATCACAAAACATAACAAGGGTCACCAAGCTACAGCCAAACATAGCAATGAGCACCAAGCTACAGAATAACATAACAGTGAGCACCTGGCTACAGCCTAACATAACAATCAGCACCAGGCAACAACCAACATAACAATGGTCACCAGAATACAGCTAAACATAATGCTAAGCACCATACTACAGTTAAAATTAACAATGGTCACCTGGAAACAGCCAAACATAACAATAAACACCAGCCTAATGACAAACATAACAATAATCACCAGGCTAAACCCAAAAATAACAATAGACACCAGGCTACAGGCAAACATTACTATGACCAGCAGGTTATGACCAAACAGAAAAATGGTCACATGGCTAAATCCAAACATAACAATGGTAACCAGGCTATGGACACACAAAACAATGGTCACCAGGCTATTTCCAAAAATAACAATATTCATCAGACTACTGACAAACATAAGAATCATCAATAGGCTGCTGTCCAACATAACAATGGTCACCTGGATATGGCCAAACATAATATTGATCACCAGGCTACAACTAAACATAACAATGATCACCAAACTATGGCCAAACCTAACAATGGGCACCAGGCTACAGCAAAACATAATAATGGTCACCGGGGTACTAACAAACATAACAATGATCACCAGGCTACAGCCAAACATAACAACAGTAAACAGGCTACAGCCAAACATAACAATGAGCACCAAGCTGTGGCCAACATAACAATGGTCACTATGATATGGCCAGACATAACAATGGTCACAAGGCTACCAACGAACACAACAATGGTAACCAGGTGATGACCAAACCTAACAATAAGCACCAAGCTACAACCACATTTAATAATATTCAACAGGCAACAACCAAACATAACAATGGTCAGCAATCGATAGCCAGACATAACAATGAGCACAAGGCTTCAGGAAAACATATCAATGATCACCAGGCTACAGCCAAACAGAACAATGATTACCAGGCTACATCCAAATATAACAATGGTCACCAGGCAACTGACAAACATAACAATGAACACCTGGCTTCAGCCAAACATAACAATGGGCACCAAGCTGTGGCCAAACATAACAGTGGGCACCTGGCTATGGCCAAGCACAAGAATGTTTAACAGGCTATGGCCAGACACAACAATGGGCACCACACTATGGCCAGACACAGCAGTGGTTACTAAGCTATGGCCAAACAAAAGATGGGTACCAGACTATGGCCAAACATAAGAATGGTCACAAGGCTATGGCCAAACATAGAAATAGTCCACAGACTATGGCCAAAAATAACAATGGTCACAAGACTACCAGCAAACACAGCATTGGTAACCAGGCTACAGCCAAACATAACAATGGTCACCAGGCTACAGCCAAACATAACAATGAGCACAAGGCTGCAGACAAACATATCAATGGGCACCAGGCTACAGCCAAACATAACAAAGAGCACCAGGCTACAGCAAAACATAACAAAGGAGAACAGGCTACTGACAAACATAACAATGATCACCAGGCTACATCCAAATATAACAATGGTCACCAGGCTACTGACAAACATAACAATAATCACCAACCTACAGCCAAATATAACAATGGTCACCAGGCTACAGCCAAACATAACAATGTGCACTTGGCTACAGCCAAACACAAGAATGTTTAACAGGCTATGGCCAAACACAACAATGGGTACCATGCTACGGCCAAACACAACAGTGGTTACCAAGCTATGGCCAAACATAAAAATGGATACCAGGCTATGGTCAATCATAAAAATGGAAACAAGACTACCACCAAACTCAACAATGGCAAACAGACTATGACAAAACATAGCAATAGTCACCAGGCAACAGCCAAACATAACAATAAGCACCAAGCGACAGCCAAACATAACAATAGTCTCTTAGTGACAGCCAAACATAACACTGGTAACCAGGCTACAGCCAAACAAAACAATATTCACCAAATCTATGATGAAACATAAAAATAGTTACCAAGCTACAGCCAAACATAACAATGGACACCAGGCTGTGGCCAAACATAACAATGGTCACAAGGCTATGTCCAAACATAACAATGAGCACCAGGCTACAGCTAAACATAACAATGGTGATCAGGCAACAGTCAAACATAACAATGATTACCAGGCTATGGCCAAACATAACAATGGTCACCAACATGCACACAAATATAACAATTGTAACCAAGCTACTGGCAAATGTATAACAGTGGTCACCAGGCTACAGCCACACATAACAATCATTACCAGGCTAAGACCAAGCATAACAATGGACACCAGGCTACAACTAAACATAACAGTATTCAACAGGCTATGGACAAACATAAAAATAGCTACCAATCAGCCACCAAACATAGCAATGTTCACCAGGCTATGGTAAAACAGAACAACGGTCACCAGGCTGCAGCCAAACATAACAGTGAGCACCATGGTATAGCCAAAAATAGCAATGGTCACCAGGCTACAGCCAAACATAAAAATTAGCATCAGGCTACAGCCAAACATAAAAGCGGTTACTAGGCTACAGTCAAACATAACAAAGAGCATCATGCTATTGCCAAAAATAACAATGGTCACCAGGCAACAGCCAAACATAACAATGAACACCAGCTTAGTGACAAAGATTACAATTATCACCAGGCTACAGCCCAAAATAACAATGGTTACCAGGCTATAGCCAAACATAACAATGATCAGCAGGTTATGGCCAAACAGAGCAATGGTCAAATGGTTAAGCCAAACATAACAATGGTCACCAGTCTATGGTCACACATAACAATGGTCACCAGGCTATACCAAAACATGACAATATTCATCAGGTGACTGACTAACATTAGAATGATCATTAGGCTACAGCCAAACATAACAATGGCCACCAGGATATGGCCAAACATAACAATGGTCACCAGGCTACAGCCAAAATTAACAATGGGCACCAAGCTATGGCCACACGTAACAATGGTCACCAGGCTACACACTAACATAACAATGGTCACCTGGCTACAGCTAAACATAACTATGGTCAGTTGGCTACAGTCAAACACAACAATGGTCAGCTAGCTACAGCCAACTATAACAATACTCACCAGGCTATTATGAAACAATATTCACCAGGCTATGACCAAACATAAAAATAGCCAGCAAGCTACAGCCAAACATTACAATGGTCAACAGGCTATGACCAAACATGACAATAGTCACCAGGATACAGACAAACATAACAATGAGCACCAGGCTACAGCAAAACATAACAGTGAGCACCTGTCTGCATCCAAACTTAACAATGAGCACCAGGCTACAGACAAACATAACAATGGTTACCAGACTACAGCCAAACATAACAATGAGCATCAAGCTATAGCCACACATAAGAGTGGCCACCAGGCTAAAGTCAAACATAACAAGGAGCACCATACTCCATCCAAAAATAACAATGGTCAGCAGGTTACAGCCAAAAATAACTATGAACAGCAGGTTATGGCAAAACATAAGAATGGTCACCTGGCTAATAGCAAGGAAAACAATCGTCACCAGGTTATGGCCACACATAACAATAGTCACCAGGCTATGCCCAAACATAGCAATATTCACCAGGCTACTGACACACATAACAATGTTCACCAGGCTGCAGGACAACATAACAATGGCCTCCAGGATATGGCCCAATCATAATACTGGTTACCAGGTTACTGACAAACATAAGAATGATCACTAGGCCATGGCCAAACATAACAATGAGCACCAGGCTACAGCCAAACATAATAATGGTCACCAGGCTATGGCCTAACATAACAATATACACCAGGCTACAGACAAACATAACAGTGGTCACCAGAATATGTCCAAACATAGTAATATTCAACAGTCTACGGCGAAACATAACAATTAGCACCAGGCTACAGTCAAATGCAACAATGGTCTCCAGGATATAGCCAAACATAATAATGGTCTCCAGGCTACTGACAAACATAATAATGGTCAACAGGCTACTGATAAACATGACAATGATCACGAGTCTACAGCCAAACATAAGAATGAGCACCAGGATATGGCCAAACATAACAATGGAAACCATGTTATGGCAAAACATTACAATGGCCACCAAGCTACAGTCAAACATAATAATAGTCACCTGGCTACAGCCAAACATAACAATGAGCACCAAGATATGGTCAAACATAACAATGGGCACTTGGCTATGGCCAAACACAAGAATGTTCACCAGGCTATGACCAAACACAATAATGGGTATGAGGCTATGGCCAAATACTACAGGGGTTACCAGGCTATGGCCAAACATAACAATAGTCACAAGGCTGAAGCCAGATATAATAATGAACACCAACCTATGGCCAAACATAACAATGGACACATTGCGATGGGCAAACACAAGAGTGTTTACCAGGCTATGGCCAAATACAACAATGGGCATCAGGCTATGGCCAAACACAACAGTAGTTACCAGGGTATAGCCAAACATAACAATGGTCACCAGGCTATAGCCAAACTTAAGAATGGACACAAGGCAATGGCCAAACATAAAAATGGTCACTAGGCAATGGACAAACATAACAATGATCAACAGGCTACAGCCAAATATAACAATGGTCACCAGGCTACAGTAAAACATAACAGTGAGCACCAGGCAATGGCCAAACATAACAATGGCAACCAATCTACATCCAAACATAGCAATGATCACCAGGCTACACCCACACATAGCAATGATCACCTGGCTACAGCCAAATATAACAATGGTCACCGGGCTACTGCCAAACATAACAATGGTCACCAGGCTACTGTCAAACATAACAATATTCACCATGCTATGGCCAAACATAATAATGGTGATCAGGCTTCTGAAAAACATAACAATGATAACCAGGCAGCAGCCAAACATAACAATGAGCACCTGGGCACAGACACACATAAGAATGATCAACAGGCCATAGCAAAACATAACAATGGGCACCTGTCTATGACCAAACACAGAATGTTTACCAGGCTATGGCCAAACACAACAATGGTCACAAGGCTACCACTAAACACAACAATGGTAACCAAGCTATGGCCAAACATAGCAATAGTCACCAGGGTGTGGCCAGTCATAACAATGAGCCCAAACGACAGCCAAACGTAACAATAGTCACCAGGCAACAGCCAAACACAATAATGATAACCAGGCAACAGCCAAATATAACAATATTCACTAGGCTATGGAGAAACATAAAAATAGTCACCAAGCTGCAGCCAAACATAACAATGGTCAAAAAGCTACAGACTAACATAACAATGAGCAGCAAACTACAGCCAAACAAAAGGATATAGCTAAACATAACAATGGTCTCCAAGCTACAAGCAAACATAACAATGGTCACCTGGCTTCAGCCAAACATAACAGTGGTCAAAAAGCTACAGACTAACATAACAATGAGCAGCAAACTACAGCCAAACATAACGATAAACAAAAGGCTATAGCTAAACATAACAATGGTCTCCAAGCTACAAGCAAACATAACAATGGTCACCTGGCTTCAGCCAAACATAACAGTATTCAGCAGGCTATGGCCAAATATAAAAATAGTCAACAAGCTACAGCCAAACATAACAGTGGTCACCAGACTATGGCCATACATAACATTGGTTACCAGACTACAGCTAAACATAACAATGAGCACCAAGCTACTGCCAAACATAACAGTAAGCAAAAGGCTACAGCTAAACGTAACAATGTTCACTAGGCTTTACACAAACATAACAATGCTATCCAGGCTACAGACAAACATAACAATTATCACCAGGCTGCAACCAAACATAATAGTCACCAGGCTGCAGCCATACATAATGATGAGCACCAAGCTACATCCAAACATAACAACAGTCATCAAGCAACTGCCAAACATAACAATGGTAACCAGGCAACAGCCAAACATAACAATAGTCATCAGTCTATGGCCAAACATAAAAAGTCACCAAACTACAGCCAAACATAACAATCGTCACCAGGCTATGGCCACACATAATAATGGTCACCAGGCTTCAGCTAATCATAACAGTGAGCACCAAGCTACAGCCAAACATAATGGTAAGTAAAAGGCTACAGCTAAATATAACAATGAGCACCAGGCTAAAGCCAAACATAACAAGGATCATCAGGGTACAGCCAAACATAACAATGAGCACCAGGCTATGGTGAAACATAACAATGGTCACCAGGCTATATACGACATAACAATGGTAAACAGGCTACAGCCAAATACATAACAAGTGTTACCAGACTACAGCAAATCATAACAATTGTCACCAGGCTACGACGAAGCATAAAAGTGGTCACCAGGCCACAGCCAAACATAACAATATTCACCAGGATATGGCCAAACATAAAAATAGTCAACAAGTTACAGCCAAATGTAACAATGGTCACCAGGATATGACCAAATATAACAACGGTCACCAGGCTACAGCTAAATATAACAATGAGTACCAGGTTACAGCAAAACATAACCAGGCTTCAGACAAACATAAGAATGGTAACCACGCTATTGCCAAATGAATAACAATGGTCACCAGGCAATAGCCAGACCTAACAATCGTTAACCAGGCTACAACCAAGAATAACAATGATCACCAGGCTACAGCAAAACAGAACAATATTCACCAGGCTATGGCCAAATATAAAAATAGTCACCAAGCTACAACCAAACATAACAGTTGTCACCAGGCTATGGCCAAATATAACAATGGTCACCAAGCTACAGCCAAACATAACAAAGAGCACTGGGTTTCAGCAAAACATAACAGTAAGCACCTGGCTGCAGCCAGACATGACAATGAACATCAGGCTACAGCCAAACATAGCAATGAGCCCCAAGCTACAGCCAAAGATAACAATAGTCACCAGACAACAGCCAAACATAACAATGGTAACCAGGCTATAGCCAAACACAACAATATTCATCAGGGTATGGCGAAACATAAAAATAGGCATCAAGCTACAGACAAACATAGGAATGGGCACCTGGTTATAGCCTAACACAAGAATGTGTCCCAGTCTATGGACAAACACAATGGCCATGAGGCTATAGCCAAACACAACAGTGGTTACTAGGCTATGGCTAAACATAACAGTGGTCACCAGGCTATGGGCAAAAGTAAGAATGGTCAAAAAGCTATGGCCAAACATAACAATGGGCACCAGGTTATGGCCACACCAAACAATAGTCACAAGGCTACCACCAAACATAACAATGACAACCAGGCTATGCCCAAAAATAACAATAGTCATCAGGCTGTAGCCAAACATAACAATATGCACCAGGCAAGAGCCAAACATAACAATGGTAACCAGGCTACAGCCAAACATAATAATATTCACCAGGCGATGCCCAAACATAAAAAAAGTCATCAAGCTGCAGCCAACTATAACAATTCACCAGGCTAAGGTCAAACATAACAATGAGCACCAAGCTATGGTCAAACATAACAATGGGCACTTGGCTATGGCCAAACAAGTGAATGTTTGCCAGGTTATGACCAAACACAACAATGGGCATGAGGCTATGACCAAACACAGCAAGGGTTACCAGGCTATAGCCAAACATCACAATAATATTGACCAAGTTATAGCCAAACATAAGAATGGTCACAAGACTAAGGCCAAACAAAACAATAGTCACCTGGCTGCAGCCAAACATACCAATGGGCACCAAGCTATGGCCAAACATAACAATGCGCACCTAGGTATGGCCAAACACAAGACTGTTTAACAGGCTATGGCAAAACACAACAATGGGCATGAGGCTATGGCCAGACACAACAGTGGTTACCAGGATATAGACAAATGTAACAATGGTCACCAGGCTATGGCCAAACTTAAGAACGGTCACAAGGTAATGGCCAAACATAAAAATGATCACCAGGCTAAAGACAAACACAACAATAATCAACAGGCTACAACCACATAAAACAATGGTCACCAGGCTACAGCAAAACATAACAGTGAGCACCAGACAATAGCCAAAGACAAAAATAGTAACCGATCTCCAGTCAAACAAGGCAATGATCACCAGGCTACACCCAAACATAGCAATGATCACCTGGCTACAACCAAACATAAGAATGGTTACCTGGCTACTGCCAAACATAGGAACGGTCACCAGGCTACTGTCAAACATAACAATATTCACTAGACTATGGCAAAACATAATAATGGTGACTAGGCTTGTGCCAAACATAATGATAACCAGGCAGCAGCCAAACATAACAATGGGCACCTGGCTATGGCCAAACACAAGAATGTTTACCAGGCTATGGCCAAACACAACAATGGTCACAAGGCTACCACTAAACACAACAATGGTAACCAAGCTTCTGCCAAACATAACAATAGTCACCAGGGTGTGGCTAATGATAACAATGAGCACCAAGCAACAGCCAAACATAACAATAGTCACCAGGCAACAGCCAAACATAATAATGATAACCAGGCTACAGCCAAATATAACAATATTGACTAGGCTATGGAAAAACATAAAAATAGTCACCAAGCTACAGCCAGACATAACAATGGTCACCAGACTACAGACTAACATAACAATGAGCACCAAGCTACAGCCAAACATAATGATAAGCAAAAGGCTACAGATAAACAAAACAATGGTCTCCAAGCTACACACAAACATAACAGTGGTCACCAGGCTTCAGCCAAACATAACAATGAGCACCAAGCTATGGTCAAACATAACAAGGGGCACTTGGCTATGGCCAAACAAGTGAATCTTTGCCAGGTTATGACCAAACACAACAATGGGCATGAGGCTATGACCAAACACAGCAGGGGTTACCAGGCTATAGCCAAACATAAGAATGGTCTCAAGACTAAGGCCAAACAAAATAATAGTCACCTGGCTGCAGCCAAACATAACAACGGGCACCAAGCTATGGCCAAACATAACAATGCACACCTAGCTATGGCCAAACACAAGAATGTTTAACAGGCTAAGGCAAAACACAACAATGGGCATGAGGCTATGGCCAGACACAACAGTGGTTACCAGGATATAGACAAATGTAACAATGGTCACCAGGCTATGGCCAAACTTAAGAACGGTCACAAGGCAATGGCCAAACATAAAAAATGGTCACCAGGCTACAGACAAACACTACAATAATAAACAGGCTACAGCCAAATATAACAATGGTCACCAGGCCACAGCAAAACATAACAGTGAGCACCAGACAATGGCCAAACATAACAATAGTAACTTGATCTACACCCAAACATAGCAATGATCACCTGGCTACAGCCAAACATAAGAATGGTTACCTGGCTACTGCCAAACATAAGAATGGTCACCAGGCTACTGTCAAACATAACAATATTCACTAGGCTATGACAAAACATAATAACGGAGACTAGGCTTGTGCCAAACATAACAATGATAACCAGGCAACAGCCAAACATAACAATGGGCACCTGGCTATGGCCAAACACAAGAATGTTTACCAGGCTATGGCCAAACACAACAATGGTCACAAGGCTACCACTAAACAGAACAATGGTAACCAAGCTTCTGCCAAACATAGCAATAGTCACCAGGGTGCAGCCAGTCATAACAATGAGTGCCAAGCAACAGCCAAACATAACAATAGTCACCAGGCAACAGCCAAACATAATAATGATAACCAGGCTACAGCCAAATATAACAATATTGACTAGGCTATGGAGAAACATAAAACTAGTCACCAAGCTACAGCCAGACATAACAATGGTCACCAGACTACAGACTAACATAACAATAAGCACCAAGCTACAGCCAAACATAATGATAAGCAAAAGGCTACAGATAAACAAAACAATGGTCTCCAAGTTACGCACAAACATAACAGTGGTCACCAGGCTTCAGCCAAACATAGCAATATTCACCAGGCTATGGCCAAAAATAAAAATAGTCAACAAGCTACAGCCAAACATAACACTGGTCACCAGGCTACAGCAAAACATAACAATGAGCTCCAAGCTACAGCCAAACATAACAGTAAGCAAAAGGCTACAGCTAAACCTAACAATGTTCACTAGGCTACACACAAATATAACAATGCTAACCAGGCTACTGCCAAACGTATAACAATGGTCACCAGACTACAGCCAAAAATAACAATCATAACCAGGCTGTGACCAAACATAACAATAGTCACCAGGCTGCAGCCATACATAACAATCATCACCAGGCTATGGTCAAACATAAAAAAGACACCAAGCTACAGCAAAACATAACAATGGTCACCAGGCTATGGCCAAACATAACAATGGTCACCAGGCTACAGCCAAACATAACAATGAGCACCAAGCTACAGCCAAACATAATGGTAAGTAAAAGGCTACAGCTAAACATAACAATGAGCACCAGGCTACAACCAGACATAACACTGGTCATCAGAGTAGAGCCAAACATAACAATGAGCACCCGGCTATGGTGAAACATAATAATGGTCACCAGGCTATACATAACATAACAATGGTAACCAGGCTACTGCCAAATGTATAACAATGGTTAACAGACTGCAGCAAATCATAGCATTTGTCACCAGGCTACGACAAAGCATAACAATGGTCACCAGACTACAGCCAAACATAACAATATTCACCAGGATATGGCCAAACATAAAAATAGTCAACAAGCTTCAGCCAAATGGAACAATGGTAACCAGGATACGTGCAAATATAACAATGGTCACCAGGTAACAGACAAATATAACAATGAGAACCAAGTTACAGCAAAACATAACAGTGAGCACCTGGCTTCAGACAAACATAAGAATGATTACCAGGCTACTGCCAAATGTATAACAATGGTCACCTTGCTAAAGAAAAACATAACAATCGTTAACCAGGCTATGACCAAGTATAACAACGGTCACCAGGCTACAGCCAAACATAACAATATTCATCAGGCTATGGCCAAACATAAAAATAGTCACCAAGCTACAGCCAAACATAACAGTGGTCACCAGGCTACAGCCAAACATAACAAAGAGCACTGGGCTTCAGCAAAACATAACAGTAAGCACCTGGCTGCAGCTAACCATGAGAATGAACATCAGGCTACAGCAAAACATAACAATGAGCACCAAGCTACAGCCAAAGATAACAATAGTCACCAGGCAACAGCCAAACATAACAATGGTAATCAGGCTACTGACAAACATATAACACTAGCCACCAGGCTACAGCAAAACATAACAATGGTCACCAGGCTATAGCCAAACACAACAATATTCATCATGGTATGGCCAAACATAAAAATAGTCATCAAGCTACAGACAAACATAACAATGGGTACCTGCCTATGGCCTAACACAGGACTTTGTCCCAGGCTGCGGACAAATGCAATAGCCACGAGGCTATGGTCAAACACAACACTGGTTACTAGTCTATGTCTAAACATAACAGTGGTCACCAGGCTATGGGCAAACATAACAATGGTCACAAAGCACGGACAAACATAACAATGATCACCAGGCTACAGCCAAACCTAACAATGATCAGAAGGCTACAACCAAACACAACAATGGCAACCAGGCTACTCTCAAACATAACAATAGTCACCCGACTATAGCCAAACATAACAATAGACACCTGGCAAGAGCCAAACATAACAATGGTAACCAGGCTACAGCCAAACATAACAATATTCACCAGGCAATGGGCAAACATAAAAAAGTCACCAAGCAACAGCTAACTGTAACAATGGTCACCAGGCTAAGGCCAAACATAACAATGAGCACCAAGCTATGGTCAAACATAACAATGGGCACTTGGTTATGGCCAAACACAAGAATGTTTACCATGCTATGACCAAACACAACAAAAGGCATCAGGCTATGGCTAAGCACAGAAGGGGTTACCAGGCTATGGCCAAACGTAACAATGGTGACCAGGCAATGGCTAACCATAAGAATGGTGACAAGGCTAAGGCCAAACATAACAATAGTCACCAGGCTGCAGCCAAACATAACAATGGGCACCAGGCTATAGCCAAACATAACCATGTACACCTAGCTATGGCCAAACACAAGAATGTTTACCAGAGTATGGCCAAACACAGCAATGGGCATGAAGCTATGGCCAAACATAACAGTGGTTACCAGGGTATAGCCATATGTAACAATGGTCACCAGGGTATGGTCAAACTTAAGAATGGTAACAAGGCAATGGCCAAACATAAAAATGGTCACCAGGCTACAGACAAAAATTAAAATGATCAACAGGCTACAGACAAATATAACAATGGTCTCCAGGCTACAGCCAAACATAACAATTAGCACCTGGCCATGGCAAAACATAACAATGGGCACCAAGCTACAGCCAAACATAACAATGGTCATCAGGCTACACTCAAATATAGCAATGGTCATTTAGATAAAGCCAAACATAGCAATGGTCAGTTGGCTACAGCCAAACATAACAATATTCACCAGGCTATTGTTAAATATAAAATTACTCACCAGGTTTCTGTCAAATATAACAATGATCACCAGGCTATAGCCAAACATAACAATGAGCACCAGCTTTCAGACACACATAACAAGAATCAACAGTCTTCTGACAAACATAAAAATGATCACCAGGCTACAGCCAAACATAACAATGAGCATCAGGCTACAGACAAACATAACAGTGGTCACCAGACTACAGATAAACATAACAATGAGCACCATGCCACAGCCAAAAATAACAATGGTCACCAGGCTACAGCCAAACATAACAATGGGCACCTGACTACGGCCAAACTTAAGAAGGTTGCCAGGCTATGACCAAACACAACAATGGGCACAAGGCTATGGCCCAACACAACAATGGCCATGAGGCTATGGCCAAACACAACAGTAGTTACCAGGCTATGGCCAAACATAACAATGGTCACCAGATTATGGCCAAACATAAGAATGGTCACAAGGCTACATCCAAACATAACAATGAGCACCAGGCTACAGCCAAATATAATAATAGTGACCAGGAAACTGTCAAACATAACAATGGTCACCAGGCTACTGACAAACATCTTCGACACAGTCCTTACCCCAATCACATGCCTCATCAACCACTCTCTTTGCCTGGGAAAGGTTCCAACTGCCTGGAAAGTCGCCACTGTCACCCCTATCTTTAAAGGTGGTGATAGGACTGTGGCTGGAAACTATCGACCAATCTCCATTCTCTCTCCTCTCTCCAAGGCCTTGGAAAAAGTGGTGGCCTCCCAAATCTCTGACTACCTCTCCACCTACAATGTCCTATGTCCTGAGCAGCATGGCTTCCAAGCGGGCCACAGTACCAGCACAGCCCTCCTAGAGTTCTCCAACTTTCTCCACTCCTCCTTAGACACTGGTTCTCTGGCTGGTGCAGTCTTCATTGACCTCTCTAAAGCTTTCGACACTGTCTCCCACCCCTTCCTTCTTGATGCCCTTAGTCTCTCTGGTTTTGCTGCTGGGCCTATCTCCTGGTGCACCAGTTATCTGTCTGACCACTCACAGTGTGTAAAAATTAATGGGACCTACTCAGACATCTGTCCCATCTTTTCTGGGGTTCCCCAGGGCTCCATTCTGGGCCCCCTACTATTCTCCCTTTACCTTAACACCCTTCCACGCTCTTGCTCGGGGAACATTCTATTGTACGCTGATGATGCAGTCATCTTTGCCTCAAGTCGTAACCCTATTGCCCTCCAGGACTCGCTGCAGAAGTCCTTCGCTGAAGCTGAGGGCTGGTTCAAGGAACATAGATTGGTGATAAATCTTAAAAAAACAAAAACCATGTTCTTCACTCATCCTCAAAACAAGTCCTGCAACTTCAAACTCCTCATTCACTCTGGGTCCTCTTTCCCACTCGAACAAGTTTGCTCCTATAAATACCTAGGGATCCATTTTGACCCCTCCCTCTCCTTCCATGGACACTTCGCTGCCCTAGCCACTGCCACTAATATCCAATTGGGCATCTTACATTGGTATAAACACTGCCTCCCCCCAGAGGCTCTTCGACTCGCAGTCACCTCCTCTATCCTGTCCCTAGTGGACTATGGACTGCCGGTGTATGGTGCTGCTGATCAGACCGCACTCCATAAAATTCACACTACTCTGAATAAGGCCTGCAGGTTAATTACTGGGGCACCTAGGCTGACACACACCTGTCTACTGTACACTAAAGCGCTGGTACTTGATCTTGATGAGCGCCTCAAATATCTGACCTGTACCCTTACAAAAAAGACCCTCCTTGGGCTATCCCCACCAGGATTGACCACCACCATACGCCGCTCTGTCCCACTAGTTCATACTCGGACCTCTGGGAAAACTTCTCTTGTTATCCCTAGAGCTAGGACCTCTCACGGCCAAAGAGCCTTCAGCTTTAGGGCTCCCTCCTGGTTCAACACACTGCCCCCCTCCATCTCCGAAGCTCCAACTATATCGTGCTTCAAAACTTCCTTATGTAACCAACTTTATTAACACCCGATGCTGTAATTGCCATTAGTCAAGCTTACTAATACTTATGACAAAGCTTACTACTAAGCTGCTAAGGACAACATAACTCTGGTATTGTTTGCATCAATCCTACCTGTACCAGCTTGTTTGTAGCTATGTCTTAAGTTACTGTTATACTTATGTGTTGTACTGCTATATTGTGTATTTTCGTTTGTCTTACTGTGACAAGGTACCTTTGTAAATGAGCCTATGGCTCAAAGGTTTTCCAAACTGCTGTTTAAATAAAAAAAAAAAAAAAAAAATAAAAACATAAAAATGAGAACCAGGCTATGCCCAAACATAACAATGGGTACCAAGCTATGGCCAAACATAGCAATGGTCACAAGGGTACTGACAAACATAACAATGAGCACCTAGCTTTAGCCAAATATAAGAATGGGCATCAAGCCGTGGCCAAACATAACAATGGGCATAAGGCTATGGCCCAATACAACAGTGGTTACCAGGCTATAGCTAAATGTAACAATGGCCACCAGGTTATAGCCAAACAGAAAAATGGTCATAAGATTAGGGCCAAAGATAAGAATGATCACCAAGCTACAGCCAAACATAAAAATGGCACCAGGCTATAGCCAAGCATAACGATGGTTATTTGGCTAAAGCCAAACATAACAATGGTTACCAGGCTACAGCCAAACATAACAATATTCACCAGGCTATTGTGAAACATAAAATTACTCACCAGGTTTCTGTCAAACATGACAATGATCACCAGGCTACAGCCAGACATATCAATGAGCACCAGGCTACAGAAAAACGTAAAACTGATCACCAGGCAACAGCCAAACAAAACAATGAGCACCACCTTTCAGACACACATAACAAGGGTCAGTAGTCTACAGCAAACACAACAATGATCACCAGGCTACAGCCAAACATAACAGTGAGCATCAGGCTACAAACATAATGGTGGTCACCAGACTACAGCCAAAACATAACAATGGGCACCTGGCTATGCCCAAACATAAGGTTTACCAGACTATGACCAAACACAACAATGGGCACAAGGCTATAGCCCAACACAATAATGGGCATGAGGCTATGGCCAAACACAATAGTGACCAGGCTATGGCCAAACATAACAATAGTCAAAAGGCTGCATCCAAACATAACAATGGGCACCAAGCTATGGCCAAACATAACAATGTGCACCTAGCTATGGCCAAACACAAGAGTGTTTACCAGGGCATGGCCAAACACAAGAATGGGCACAAGGCTATGGCCAAACACAACAGTGGTTAGCAGGGTATAGCCAAATGTAACAATGGTCACCAGGCTATAGTCAAACTTAAGAATGGTCACAAGGCAATGGCCAAACATAAAAATGATCACCAGGCTACAGACGAACACAACAATAATCAACAGGCTACAACCAAATATAACAATGGTCACCAGGCTACAGCAAAACATAACAGTGAGCACCAGGCAATAGCCAAACATAACAATAGTAACCGATCTACAGAATGGTCAAAAAGCTATGGCCAAACATAACAATGGTCACCAGGCTATGGCCACACCAAACAATAGTCACAAGGCTACCACCAAACATAACAATGACAACCAGGCTATGCCCAAAAATAACAATAGTCATCAGGCTGTAGCCAAACATAACTTTACGCACCAGGCAAGAGTCAAACATAACAATGGTAACCAGGCTACAGCCAAACATAACAATATTCACCAGGTGATGCCCAAACATAAAAAAATTCATCAAGCTGCAGCCAACTATAACAATTCACCAGGCTAAGGTCAAACATAACAATGAGCACCAAGCTATGGTCAAACATAACAATGGGCACTTGGCTTTGGCCAAACAAGTGAATGTTTGCCAGGTTATGACCAAACACAACAATGGGCATGAGGCTATGACCAAACACAGCAGGGGTTACCAGGCTATGGCCAAACATCACAATGGTGACCAGGCTATGGCCAAACATAAGAATGTTCACAAGACTAAGGCCAAACAAAACAATAGTCACCTGGCTGCAGCCAAACATACCAATGGGCACCAAGCTATGGCCAAACATAACAACGCGCACCTAGCTATGGCCAAACACAAGAATGTTTAACAGGCTATGGCAAAACACAACAATGGGCATGAGGCTATGGCCAGACACAACAGTGGTTACCAGGATATAGCCAAATGTAACAATGGTCACCTGCCTATGACCAAACTTAAGAATGGTCACAAGGCTATGGCTGAACATAAAAATGATTACCAGGCTACGGACAAACATAACAATGATCAACAGGCTGCTACCAAATATAACAATGGTCACCAGGCTACAGTAAAACATAAGTGAGCACCAGGCAATGGCCAAACATAACAATAGTAACCAATTTACAGCTAAACATAGCAATGATCACCAGGCTGCACTCAAACATAGCAATGATCGCCTGGCTACAGCCAAACATAACAATGGTCACCTGGCTACTGCAAAAACATAACCAGGCTACTGTTAAACATAACAATATTCACCAGGCTATGGTCAAATATAATAATGGTCACCAGGCTTCTGCCAAACATAAACATGATAACCAGGCAGCAGCCAAACATAACAATGAGCACCAGGCTACAGACAAACATTAGAATCATCAACAGGCTACAGCCAAACATAACAATGGGCATCTGGCTATGGCCAAACACAAGAATGCTTACCAGGCTATGGCCAAACACAACAATGGTCACAAGACTACCACCAAACACAACAATGGTAACAAAGCTATGGCCAAACATAACAATAGTCACCAGGCTGCGGCCAATGATAACAATGAGCACCAAGAAATAGCCAAACATAACAAGAGTCACCAGGCAACAGCAAACAAAACAATGATAACGAGGCTACAGCCAAATATAACAATATTCACTAAGCTGTGGAGATACATAAAAATATTCACCAAGCTACAGCCAAACATAACAATGGACAGCAGGCTACAGACTAACATACCAATGAGCACCAAGCTACAGCCAAACATCACGGTAAGCAAAAGGCTACAGCTAAACATAACAATGTTCTCCAAGCTACATGCAGTCATAACAATGGTCACCAAGCTACAGCCAAAGATAACAATCGTCACCAGGCTACGAACAAACATAATAATGGTCACCAGGCTACAGCCAAACATAACAATGAGCACCAAGCTACAGCCAAAAATAACAGTAAGCAAAAGGCTACAGCTAAACGTAACAATGGTCACTAGGCTATACACAAATATAACAATGGTATCCAGGCTACTGCCAAATGTATAACAATGGTCACTAGGCTACAGACAAACATAATCATCACTAGGCTGCAACCAAACATAACAATAGTCACCAGGCTTTAGCCAAATATAACAATGAGCACCACACTACAGCCAAACATAGCAACAGTCGCCAAGCAACTGCCAAACATAACAATGTTAACCAGGCTACAGCAAAACATAACAATACTCACCAGGCTATGGCCAAACATAAAAAGTCACCAAGCTACAGCCAAACATAACAATGGTCACAAGGCTACAGCCAAACATAATGGTAAGTAAAAGGCTGCAGCTAAACATAACAATGGTCTTCAAGCTACATGCAAACATAACAATGGTCACCAAGCTACAGCCAAACATATCAACCGTCGCAAGGCTACAAACAAGCATAACAATGGTCACCAGGCTACACACAACATAACAATGGTAACCAGGCTACTGTCAGATGTATAACAATGGTCACCAGGATACAGCCAAACATAACCATGAGCACTGGGCTTCAACAAAACATAACAGTAAGCACCTGGCTGCAGCCAAACATGACAATGAACATCAGGCTACAGTCAAACATAACAATGAGCACCAAACTACAGTCAAAGATAACAATAGTCACCAAGCAACAGTTAAACATAACAATGGTAATAAGACTACTGACAAATGTATAAGAGTAGCCACCAGGCAACAGCAAAACATAACAATGGTCACCAGGCTATAGCCAAACACAACACTATTCACCAGGGTATGGCCAAACATAAAAATAGTCATCAAGCTACAGAGAAACATAACAATGGGCTCCTGGCTATGGCCTAACACAAGAATGTGTCCCAGGCTGTGGCCAAACACAATGGACATGAGGCTATGGCCAAACACAACAGTAGTTACTAGGCTATGGCCAAACATAACAGTGGTCATCAGGCTATGGGCAAATATAAGAATGGTCACAAAGCTATGGCCAAACATAACAATGGTCACCAGGCTATGGTCAAACCTAACAATGGTCACAAGGCTACCACCAAACACAGCAATGACAACCAGGCTACACCCAGACATAACAATGGCCACAAGACTGTAGCAAAACATAACAATAGGTGCCAGGCAAGAGCCAAACGTAACAATGATAACCAGGCTACAGCCAAACATAACAATCAGCACAAGGCTACAGGCAAACATAACAATGAGCACCAGACTACAGCAAAACATAACAAAGGAGAGCAGCCTACTGGCAAACATAACAATAATCACCAGGCTACATCCAAATATAACAATGGTTACCAGGCTACTGACAAACATAACAATAATCACCAACCTACATCCAAACGTAACAATGTGCACCTGGTTTCAGACAAACATAACAATGGGCACCAAGCTGTGGCCAAACATAACAATGGACACCTGGATACAGACAAACACAAGAGTGTTTAACAGGCTATGGCCAAACACAACAATAGGCACCACGCTACGACCAAACACAACAGTGGTTACCAAGCTATGACTAAACATAAAAATATACCAGGCTATGGCCAATCATATAAATGGTCACAAGGCTTTGGCCAAATATAAAAATGGTCACCAGGCTATGGACAAATGTAACAATGGTCACAAGACTACCACCAAACACAACAATGGTAACCAGACTATGGCCAAACATAACAATAGTCTCCAGGCTGCAGCCAAACATAACAATGAGCACCAAGCTACAGCCAAACATAACAATAGTCACTTGGTGACAGCCAAACATAACACTGGCAACCAGGCTATAGCCAAACAAAACAATATTCACCAAATCTATGTCGAAACATAAAAACTGTCACCGAGCTCAGACAAACATAACAATGGACACTAGGCTGTGGCCAAACATAACTATGGTCACCAGGCTATGTCCAAACATAACAATGAGCAACAAGCTAGAGCTAAACATAATTGTAAGCAAAAGGCTACAGCTAAACATAACAATGTGCACCAGGCTACAGCCAAACATTACTATGGTGATCAGGCAACAGCCAAACATAACAATGATGACCAGGCTATGGCCAAACAAAACAATGGTCTCCAAGATACACACAAACATACCAATTGTAACCAGGCTACTGGCAAATGTATAACAATGATCACTAGGATACAGCCAAACATAACAATCATCACCAGGCTAAGATCAAGCAGAACAATGGTCAAAAGGCTACAACTAAACATAACAGTATTCACCAGGCTATGGCCAAACATAAACATAGTCACCAACCAAACACCAAACATAACAATGGTCACCAGACTATGGTAAAACAGAACAACAGTCACCAGGCTACAGCCAAACATAACAATGAGCAACACGGTATAGTCAAAAATAACAATGGTCACCAGGCTACAGCTAAACATAACAATGAGCATCAGGCTGCAGCAAACATGACAGTGGTCACTAGACTACAGTCAAACAAAATGAAGAGCACCATACTATAGCCAAAAATAACAATGGTCACCAGGTAACAGCCAAACATAACAATGAACACCAGCCTAGTGACAAAGATAACAATTATCACCAGGCTACAGCCAAACATAACAATTATCAGCAGGTTATGGCCAAACATAGCAATGGTCAAATGGCTAAACACAAACATAACAATGGTCACCAGGCTATGGTCACATATAACAATGGTCACCAGGCTATGCCTAAACATAACAATATTCATCAGGCTACTCACTAACATTAGAATGATCACTAGGCTACAGCCCAACATAACACTGGTCACCAGGATATGGACAAACATAATATTGGTCACCATGTTACTATCAAACATAACAATGATCACCAGGCTATTGCCAAACATAAAAATGAGCAATAGGCTGCAGCCAAACATAACAATGGTCATCATGCTACACTAAAACATAACAATGGTCACCTGGCTACAGCCAAACATAACAATGGTCAGTTGACTACAGCCAAACATAATAATGGTCACCAGGCTACAGCCAAACATAACAATATTCACCAGGCTATTGTGAAACATAAAATTACTCACCAGGTTTCTGGCAAACATAATGATCACCAGGCTACATCCAGACATAACAATGAGCACCAGGCTACAGAAAAACATAAAAATGATCACCAGGCTACAGCCAAACATAACAATGAGCGCCAACTTTCAGACACGCATAACAAGGGACAGCAGTCTACTGACAAACATAACAATGAACACCAGGCTACAGCCAAACATAACAATGAGCATCAGGCTACAGACAAACATAACAGTGGTCACCAGACTGCAGATAAACATAACAATGAGCACCATGCTACAGCCAAAAATAACAATGGTCACCATGCTACAGCCAAACATACCAGTGGGCACTTGGCTTTGGCCCAACACAACAATGGCCATGAGGCTATGGCCAAACACAACAGTAGTTACCAGGCTATGGCCAAACATAACAATGGTCACCAGATTATGGCCAAACATAAGAACAGTCACAAGGCTACAGCCAAACATAACAATGATCACCAGGCTACATCCAAATATAACAATAGTTACCAGGGAACTGTCAAACATAACAATGATCACCAGGCTATAGACAAACATAACAATTGTGACCAGGCTACAGCACAATATAGCAATGGTCACCAGGCTACTGACAAACATAAAAATGAGAACCAGGCTATGCCCAAACATAACAATGGGCACCAAGCTATGGCCAAACATAATAATGGTCACAAGGCTAATGACAAACATAACAATGAGCATCTAGCTTTAGCCAAATATAAGAATAGGCACCAAGCCATGGCCAAACATAACAATGGGCATGTGGCTATGGCCAAAAATAAAGAATGTTTACCAGACTATGGCCAAACACAACAATGGGCATGAGGCTATGGCCCAATACAACATTGGTTACCAGGCTATAGCTAAATGTAACAATGGTCACCAGGTTATGCCCAAACAGAAGAATGGTCATAAGACTACAGCCCAAGATAAGAATGGTCACCAAGCCACAGTCAAGCATAACAATGGTCACCAGGCTAGGGCCAAACATAACAATGGTCACCAGATTACAGCCAAACATAACAATGGTCAGTTGACTAAAGCCAAACATAACAACGGTTACCAGGCTACAGCCAAACATAACAATAGTCACCAGGCTATTGTGAAACATAAAATTACTCACCAGGTTTCTGTCAAACATGACAATGATCACCAGGCTACAGAAAAACAGAAAAATGATCACCAGGCTACAGTCAAACATAACAATGAGCATCCACTTTCAGGCACACATAACAAGGGTCAGCAGTCTACTGATAAACATAACAATGATCACCAGGCTACAGCCAAACATTACAATGAGCATCAGGCTACAGACAAACATAACAGTGGTCACCAGACTACAGATAAACATAACAATGAGCACCATGCCACAGCCAAAAATAACAGTAGTCTCCAGGCTACAACCAGACATAACAATGGGCACCTGGCTATGGCTCAACACAACAATGGCCTTGAGGCTATGGCCAAACACAACAGTAGTTACCAGGCTATGGCCAAACATAACAATAGTCACCAGATTATGGCCAAACATAAGAATGGTCACAAGGCTATGGCCAAACATAAACATGGTCACCAGGCTACGTCAAAACATAACAATAGTCATAAGACTACAGCCAAACAAAATAATGGTGATCAAGCAACAGCCAAACATAACAATGATGACCAGGCTATGGCCAAACATAACAATGGTCACCAAGATACACACAAACATAACAATTATAACCTGGCTACTGGTAAATGTATAACAATGGTCACCAGGCTACAGCCAAACATAACAATCATCACCAGGCTAAGACCAAGCATAACAATGGTCACCATGCTGCAACTCAACATAACAGTATTCACCAGGCTATGGACAAACATAAAAATAGTTGCCAATCAACCACCAAACATAACAATGGCCACCAGGCTATGGTAAAACAGAATAACGGTCACCAGGCTACAGCCAAACATAACAATGAGCAACGGGCTACAGAAAAACATAACAGTGAGCACTGGGCTGCAGCCAGACATTACAATGAGCATCACAGTATAGCCAAAAATAACAATGGTCACCAGGCTACAGCCAAACATAACAATCAGCATCAGGCTGCAGTCGAACATAACAGTGGTTACTAGGCTATAGTCAAACATAACAAAGAGCATCATACTATAGCAAAAAATAACAATGGTCACCAGGCAACAGCCAAACATAATAAAGATCAGCAGGTTATGGCCAAACATAGCAATGGTCACATGGCTAAAGCCAAACACAACAATGGTCACCAGGCTATGGTCACACTTAACAATGGTCACCAGGCTATGTATAAACATAACAATATTTTTCAGGCTACTGAGTGACATTAGAATGATCATAAGGCTACAGCCAAACACAACAATGGTCACCAGGATATGGCCAAACAACAATGGTCACCAGGCTACAGCCAAACATAACAATGGTCACCACACTACAGCCAAACATAGCAATGGTCACATGGCTAAAGCCAAACATAACAATGGTTACCAGAGTTTGGTCACACATAACAATGGTCACCAGGCTATACCTAAACATAACAATATTCATCAGGCTAATGACTAACATTAGAATGATCATTAGGCTACAGCCCAACATAACAATGGTCACCAGGCTACAGCCAAACATAACAATGGTCACCAAGCTACAGCCAAACATTACAATGAGCATCTGGCTATAGCAAAACAAAACAATGGGCACCAAGCTATGGCCACACATAACAATGGCCATCAGGCTACACTCTAACATAACAATGGTCACCTGGCTACAGCCAACTATAACAATATTCATCAGGCTATTGTGAAACACAATATTACTCACCAGGCTTCTGTCAAACATAAAGTACAGTTACATAAGAACTTACCATAACAGTAGATCTTAGAAAACAGCTCTTGCAGCAGGTTATACCATTAGAACTGAAGCCAGCAGGCACCAGGACCCCACAAAAATTTTCTAGCTAGCAGTATCCAGCGGGGACTGCTCCCAATGTCAGGCATCATACAAAAGGGGGCAGTCCCCCAGAATCCCCAGTTCTCCCACCGGAGACTCCCAGCTGCTAGATGACATCAGAAGTGGAGACTGAGGATCCGCCATCAAGAAGGTATTCAGAGCAGTGATAGAAACACCTAATCCTAGGTAATCAGATAACGGAACAACTCTACCTCCAGAGGGGATGGCAGGAGGGAAACTACCTGCTGCAAGGGCTGTTCTCGAAGATCTACTGTTACGGTAAGTTCTTACTTAACTGTACTATCTTACTTCTAGAAACAGCTCTTGCAGCAGGTTACACCATTAGGACTGATTCCCAAGCAATACTGGGTATCCCTCGTAGGTGGGAGGAGGCGAGGTAGAGATCGCTAGTTGGACCGAAGCCTAGAATAGAAGTCTCTGAAGGACTGCTAGACCAAAACCAGCTCTTCGCTGTGATGCAATGTCCAGGCTATAATGCCTGATAAAGGTGTGCACGGTGCTCCAAGTAGCTGCTGCATAGATGGCTGAAGTAGACACGTTCTTCATAGCCACAAAGGAGGTAGCCACTCCCTTTGTGGAATGTCCCTTAACCTAGCCCGGTAGGGGCTTGTCACGTTTCTGGTAACAGAACATGATACAATGGATGAGCCACCTGGATAGCAATTGTTTAGAAACCAGAGCTCCCAGCATCCAATGGGCAAAGGAGACGAAAAGCTGATCAGATTTATGGTGGTGCCTGGTTCTGGTCAGATACTATCTTAGACACCTATGCACATCTAGAGTGTGCAGCAGGTCCTCTCCTCTAGTCGAGTATTTAGGAAAATACACTGGCAGGTCGATGTCCTGATTGAGGGTGAGAGTTGAGGCCACCTTAGGTAGAAACTTTGGATTCGTCCTTAGGGACACCCTGTCCTGGTGAAAAACCAAATAAGGTTCTTTGCACATTAATGCGTGAAGCTCAGAAATCCTTCTGGCCGAAGTAACAGCAACTAAAAATAACGTCTTCCATATCAGGAGATGTAGCTCGCAATCCATGGCTGGTTCAAAAGGTGGCAATGTGAGCTGCTTCAGGACAAAGGATAAATCCCATAGAGGAATAGGATCCTTAATCGGAGGTCTAAGTTGGAGAATGCCTCTCAGGAAGGCTTGTGCGGTGTCCAACTGCGCTATGAGCCGTAGACCTATAGGCGTATGATAGGCTGAGATGGCACAAAGGTGTACTTTAATCAAGTAGTAGGCCAAGCCTACCTGGAAAAGAGATAGAAGGTAGTCTAGAACTGACCTTTCCAGACAATCCATCGGGGAAAGCCCTCATGCTTGAGCCCAGAGGCAAAATCTGCTCCAGTTCATGGCTTATGTGGCATGAGTGGCTGGTTTTCTAGCAGCCTCTAGAACATCTGCTTCCTCTTGCGAGACCCTGTAATGTATGATAGCTATGTCCCTAGGAGCCAGGCATGCAGGTTCAGAGATCAAAGGTCCAGATGGACCAAAGATCCTGCCTCCTGGGATAATAAGTGAGAGCTGATTGGCAGAGGCACTGGAGGTTCCTGGGACAACTGGTGCAGCAGAGGGAACCAAATCTGTCTGGTCCAAAAGGGCGTAATTAGTATCAGCATTGCCTGCCCTCTGTGGAGTTTCAATAGGACCCTCTGGATCAACGGGAAGGGAGGAAATGCGTAGAGCAATCTGCCTGTCCAGGAGAGGGACAACGCGTCTCGCCAGAAAACACCAGGCCCTGAATCTAGCGAGCAGAATTTGGGCAGTTTTGCGTTGGATGGGGATGTGAAAAAATCTAACTCTGGTGTGCCTTATCTGTGAAACAGATCCTCTACCACCTCCTGGAGTAGATACGACTCGTGACTCTGGCCTGAGAGCGACTCAGACTGTCTGCGACGACATTGTCCACTCCTTGGACATGAAAAGCAATGAGGTTTGCACCATGTTGCAGAACTCAATCCCACACCCTCATGGCCTCCCTGCAAAGTGGGTAGGAATGGGTGCCTCCTTGTTTGTTGAGGCAATACATCACCACGGTATTGTCTGTTTGCAACAGCAGAGTACCTGGTGGGATCTCCGACTGGAAGGCCTGCAAGGCATAAAGAACTGCTCTTATTTCCAAAATATTTATGTAGAGATGAGCTTCCTGGGGCATCCATGAGCCCTGAGACCTGACCCCGTTGAGGTGTGCTCCCCAACCGAAACCTGAGGCATCTGTGGAGAGTGTCACAATCGGAGATGATGCAATGAAGGGGAACCCCGCCGACAGGTGCTTTGAATCTAGCCACCATTGCCAATCCCGGATGACGGCATTCATGATCTGGATTGGAAGCTGCAGATGGTCTTGCTTCTGATCCCATTGTACCCATAACATCCACTGGGTCACCCGCATGTGGAGATGGGCTAAAGGGACTGTCACAATGGCCGCAGCCATGTGTCCAAGCAGCCAAAGGATCAGTCTTGCTTGGACTGTATTCTTTGCCAAGATGTCCCTGATGAGGGATCTGATGTGTTCCACTCTGTCCTTTGGCAGAAAGGCTCTCCCCTTGACGGTGTCCAGAACTGCACCTATGAACTGTAGATTCTGCGATGGAACCAGGTGCGACTTCTTCTGATTGATCATGATGCCCAAAGACCCAAGAGGGACTGAGTACAGTGGATTGCAGACATCAGAGCCTCCTGAGAGTGGGCCTTGAGGAGCCAGTCATCCAGGTATGGGAACATGTAGTGACCTTGTCTCCTTAGAGTCGCTGCTATGACTGCCATGCACTTCGTAAATACCTGAGGTGCCGAGGACAGTCTGAAGGGGAGGGCTCGGAACTGATAATGGCGACCGAGAAATTCAAAGCGCAAGAACTTCTTGTGTGCTCGAACCATGAGTATGTGCAGGTAGGCATCCTGCATATCCAAAGACACTAGGAAGGTGCCCTGCTTGAGCATGGGTATCAAACCGGGAAGGGTCACCATGCAGAAGCATTTGTAAAGGACCGAAGCGTTGAGATTGCTGAGATCCAGAATCGGACAGAGGTCCACTGTCTTTTTGGGAACCAGAAAAAAGTGGGAATAGTGGCCTGCACCTCTCTGGCTCCACGGTACATGCTCTATAGCCTCCTTTCTCAGAAGTGAGAGCACTTCCTGCTGTATGAGCAGTGCGTGCTGACCTGAATAATGGGAAAGCAGGGGAGGTCTTGACAGTGGATGGTCTAGGAATTTATAAAGTGTCCTCTCTTGACCAGTTGGAGGACCCACCGGTTGGCGGTTATCGTCTGCCATCCTGAAAAGTGGCGAGCAATGCGAACCCTAACCTTTTCTGCCCATTGATCCAGAGGAAGGGTGGGGGCCAGGAAGGAGTCATGCTGTGGCGGCATTACCTCCCCCCAGGCTGGGTCGGTTTGGCATACCTCTGACTTCGGCCTGTTGAAAAATTAGGCTGGGCCTTATGGTGGAAGTTGCCCCTTTGCTGCTGGCCATAATGTGGCTGCTGCCATTGTTGTCGGCCGCAAAAATGGTTCTGGTTCCTATGAAAGGAATCAGATTTCAGTCTGTGCGTGGCCTGTACAGTCCTTACTGCCTTCCCGGCGTCCTGTAATTTGGTGATCACCTTTTCGGAGTCTTCACCAAATAGGACTTCGCCGTTATAGGAAACGGCCAGGATGTTTTTCTGGACGTCCAGGGTAAATCCGGAGACACAAAACCATGAGTGTCTCTGGAGACAGATGCCTGAGACTGCTCCCCTTGCCGCGGAGTCCACCGAGTCATAGGCAGCTCTCAAAACCTGGATGTCCGCATCTGACCCAGTGTGAAGGAGGTTGAGAAGCTCCTCCTTCTGTTCACCATCCGGAAGTACTTTAACTAGGTCTTGACCCTGTTCCCATAGTGCATTCTGAAACTGAACCATGTGTGTCAGATAGCTCAGTGACCTAATAGAGCATGTAGTAGCTGCGTACATTCACCTACCCAGTGAGTCCAATTGCTTGGACCCCTGGTCTGGAGGCTGTGTACTCAAATGTTGTGGTCATTGAGACCTATCATGGGAGGCCGTAATGACCAGGGAATCAGCCAGGGGTTGTTGCGCTAGGTACGGGCCCTCTGCAGGGGCCCTGTACAGGCGATCAGCCTTCTTCGGCACCTAGGGGGTGGAGTGCTGATGTTTCCATGCTGCCTTGATGATGTCCACAAAGGTGTCCACCAAGGGTGGTACCACCACAGACTTAGGGTCCTTCTGCTGAAGATAACGGGCTAGGTGCTGTCGTTCGGGGCCTAAGTCTTTCGTTTCCCATCCCATGTTCTCCTGGATGTGCCTCATGATTTTGGAGAAAGATGGATTATCCGGAGGTGACCTGGGGAGGTGTCATGGGTCAGGCAATGGGATGCTGATTGGAGAAGGAGACCTGGAGGTATCTGAGGTGTCAAGTCTAGAGTCGTCCCCCTGCGGAGTGGACCGTCGACATCTGGGTCACTTGGGACTGGGAGACCCTGAAGGAGATCTTGAAGGGGGTCTTCTCCTTTCTTTGGACCTGCCTCTAGGAGGTGGAGTAGGTCCCTTGGGGGTCGGTGGTTTTCCTACTGGCCCCTGTGGTGGAGGAGGAGGAGGAGGAGTATCTAGTCGTCATTCGCTGCAGTGGGACCGTGAGGCCGATGCTGGTGAGTCGATGGCGGGAAAAGAACTGGAGATTCTGGGGGACTGCCCCCTTTTGTATGATGCCTGATGTTGGGGGCAGGATCAACATCTGGGGCGGTCCCTGTTGGATACTGCTAGCAAGAACATTTCCGTGGGGTCCTGGCACCTGCCTGCTTCAGTCCTAATGGTGTAATCTGCTGCAAGAGCTGTTTCTCAAAGTAAGATCAATGATCACAAGGCTACAGTCAGACATAACAATGAGCACCAGGCTCCAGAAAAACATAAAAATGATCACCAGACTACAGTCAAACATAACAATGAGCACCAACATTCAGACACAAATAACAATGGCCAGCAGTCTACTGACAAACATAACAATGATCACCAGGTTACAGACAAACATAACAGTGGTCACCAGACTACAGATAAACATAACAATTAGCACCATGTTACAGCCAAAAATAACAATGGTCACAAGGCTATGGCCAAACATAACAATGGGCACCTGGCTATGGCCAAACATAAGAAGGGTTGCCAGGCTATGGCCAAACACAACAATGGGCACAAGGCTATAGCCCAACACAACAATGGCCATGAGGCTATGACCAAAAATAACAATGGTCACCAGATTATGACCAAACATAAGAATAGCCACAAGGCTACAGCCAAACATAACAATTGTGACCAGACTACAGCTAAATATAACAATGGTCACCAGGCTACTGACAAACATGAAAATGAGAACTAGGCTATGCCCAAACATAACAATGGGCACCAAGCTATGGCCAAACATAATAATGGTCACAAGGCTACTGACAAACATAACAATGAGCACCTAGCTTTAGCCAAATATAAGAATGGGCACCAAGCCATTGCCAAACATAACAAAGGGCACCTGGCTATGGCCAAACACAAGAATGTTTACCAGGTTATGACCAAACACAACAATGGACATGAGGCTACGGCCCAATATAACAGTGGTTACTAGGCTATACCTAAATGTAACAATGGTCACCAGACTATGGCCAAAGAGAAGAATGGTCATAAGACTATGGCCAAAGATAAGAATGGTCAACAAGCTACAGCCAAATATAACAATGGTCACCAGGCTTGGACAAACATAACAATGGTCACCAGACTGCAGCCAAACATGACAATGGTACCCAGGCTACGGCCAAACATAAAAATAGTCACCAGACAACTGCCAAGGACAAAAATGGTAACCAAGCTACAGCCAGACATAACAATATTCACCAGGCTATGATGAAACATAGCAATGGTCACCAGGCCACAGCCAAACATAACAATAAGCACCAGGCTACAGACAAACATAACAATAAGTATCAAGTTATGGCCAAACATAACAATGTGCACCTGGTATGGCCCAACACAAGAATGTATACCAGGCTTTGGCCAAACACAGCAATGAGCACAAGACTATGGCCAAACATAAGAATGGTCACAAGGCTGTGGCCAAACACAAAAATGGTCACAATGATACAGCAAAACATAACAATGGACACAAGGATACCTCCAAACACAACTATGGCAACCAGGCTGCGGCCAAACATAACAACGGTCACCTGGCTACAGGCAAACATAACTATGAGCACCAAGCTACAGCCAAATTTAAAAATAGACACCAGGCAACAGGCAGACATAATAATGGCAATCAGGCTACTGCCAAATATATAACAATAGTCAACAGGCTAAAGCCAAATAAAGCAATGATCAGCAGTCTACAGCCAAACAAAACAATGGCACAAGGCTAGAGCCAAACATAACCATGGACTCCAGGTTACAGCAAAACATAACAATGAGCACCAGGCTACAGACAAACATAATACTGACCAGGCTACAGACAAACATAACAATGAGCAACTGGCTTCAGCCAAACATAACAATGGGCACCAAGCAATGGCCAAACACAACAATGGGCAACATGCTATTGCCAAACAAAACAGTGCTTACCAGGCTATGGCCAAACATAAGAATGGTCACAAGGCTATTGTCAAACATAACAATGGTCACCAGGCTACCGACAAACATAACAATGACCACAGGGCTACCACCAAACACAAGTGTAACCAGGCAATGGCCAAACAAAACAATCATCACCAGGCTATGAGCATAACAATGGTCACCAGGCTACATCAAAACATAACAGTATTCACCAGGCTATGGCTGAACATCAAACTAGTCACCAAGATACCGCCAAACATACAGTGACAATAGTCACCAGGCCAAGGCCAAACATAATGGACACCAGACTACAGCCAAACATAACAGTGAGCTCCAGGCTACAGAAAAACATAAGAGTGAAGACCTGGCTGAAGCCAAACATAACAATGAACACCAGGCTATACCCAAATATAATAATGGTCAGCAGGCTACAGGCAAACATAACAATGAGCAACAGGCTGCAGCTAAACATAACAGTGGTTACCAGGATACAGTCAAACATAACAAAGGGCACCACACCACAGCCAAAAATAGTAATGTTCACCAGGCTACAGCCAACCATAACAATGAACACCAGGTGTGAGAATGGATTCAGTGCAAGGGAATAATACTTTATCTTTAATTCTGTTGCAATAGCACTATTTTCCCTATCCTCTGTTTTTTTCTGCTTCTCTATCTTCCTTTATTAATATCAGGATGGCCACCTGATATCTGTCTAAGTATATTTGCTGTATTTCTGTCTTTTTCTGCTTCTTTCCCTTGTCAGAAATCCATTCGTCATATTCCCCCATATTGTTATCTTGCTCTGCCTTAAAATGCAAATGCGATAGTACTTCCAAATCTGGTGCAGTCTATTATGCGTGAAGTAAGTGATTAAATAAAGTGCTAAGGTATAACTCTGTCTTAATTGTACAGTTCAGCGTTATGCCATTTATAGCTGTAGCTGTTAGCTGAAGTCTTTAATTTATGTAAGGCATGGTTTTCCTCCTTTAGACTGCAGGCTGTGTATGTTTAAATGAAGCTGAGCAGGACGCGGTTCTAAATCTCAATTTCAGTGCTCCCGTGCGCGCCTGCCTGTGCTTTCAGCAAACTCATTGTGCCCAGTGTTAAAGTTCAATGCTAATCCCCTTAAAAGCCTAAAGGTGCAGAGCTCTGTCAGTGTTATACACTGTTCTTTCCCTGTGAAGGTACTAGCTGTGTGTAAAGCGCGGTTAACTACCCCTCCTGCAGTCGGTGTGCTCTTTGCAAACCGCACTAGAGCAGCTCCATAGCTACAGCTGCAGTTTTCTGTGCAAATTGTGAAGTCCCTGTGTACATGGACTTGTAGGAATGAACCTCATAGATACATAGACAGTGTCGGCAGATAAGGGCCTATGGCTCACCCAGTCTGCCCATTTGAGCTTTTAAGTTCAGTTTATGTTTTCCTAGAAGTCTGTTGCCCCCTTACCCCTGACCTCCAGAATTCCTTTATGTCTGTCCCATGCATTCTTAAATCCTGTGATTGTTTCAGCGCCCACCACTTCCTCTGGCAGGGTGTTCCACTTGTCCACCACCCGTTCTGTGAAGAAATTCTTCTTCACGTTTCCTCTGAATCGTCCTCCCTCCAACTTCATCCCATGCCCTCTAGTCCTGGAACATCTTTTTCATTTACAAATAGTGTATTCCTGCACCTTGTTCCTCCCTGTAAGATACTTGTATGTCTCTATCATGTCACCTCTCCCCCTCCTCTCCTCCAGGGAGTACATGTTCAGTTTCTTCAACCTGTCCTCATAGGACTTGTGATGCAATCCATGCACAATCTGTGTTGCCCTCCTCTGAACCTTCTCTACCGTGTCTATGTCCTTACGTAGGTAAGGTCTCCAGAACTGTACACTGTACTCCAGGTGGGGCCTCACTAGTGTCTTGTATAGTGGAATTATGACCTCCCTTTTCCTGCTGGTGATGCCCCTGCCTATGCATCCCAGCATCCTATTTGCTTTACCTGCTGCCTTGTCACCCTGTTTCCCTACCTTGAGGTCATCAGAGATGAAAACCCCAAGATCCCTTTCCTGCTTGGTGCATGCTATATCCTCACCACCCCAACTGATATATTGTGCCAGGGTTTTTGTGCCCCACATGCATTATCTTGCACTTCTTTGCATTGAATTTCAACTGCCAAATCCCTGACCATTCTTCAAGTTTCTGTAGGTCCCTTCTCATTCTGTCTACACCCTCTGGTGTGTCTACTCTGTTACAGAGCTTTGTGTCATCAGCGAACAGTGAAATTCTGCCTTCTAGGTCCTGCGCAATGTCACTGATGATGATGTTGAATAGAACTGGTCCCAGCACTGATCCCTGTGGTACCCCACTGGTCACTCTTCGCTCTGTGGAGTGACAGCCATTTACCACCACCCTCTGTGTCCTGCCGCCCAGCCAGTTACCTACCCACCACACTACTGTCCTGCCCACACCCATATTCCCCAGTTTGTGTAACAGTCTTCTATGTGGCACAGTGTCAAAGGCCTTGCTGAAGTCCAGATAGGCCATGTCCACTGCCCTCCCCTGATCCACCTCCATAGTCACCCAGTCAAAAAATTCAATGAGGTTGGTCTGACATGACCTTCCCCTGGTGAAACCACGGTGCCTTGGGTCCTGTAGTCCATTGACAACCAGATGTTCCACCAATCTCTTCTTCAGTAGTGCTTCCATGATCTTCCCCACTACCGAGGTGAGGCTGACTGGTCTGTAGTTCCCCGCTTCCTCTTTGTTCCCACTTTTGTATAACCTCGCCCTGGTAATTACAATAATAGACCAACTGTGGATTCAAGTTCAGCTGTACTGGACTATTTAACTTTCAGAAAAGAGCAACAATCATTTTATAGAAATAAAATGCATTCAGGTTCTTTCAGAAATAAATATATTGAACCACATCTGTCATTCCCTGAGCGTTTTTTCTAGCAAGGACCAAGGTTATTAGCCTCCCTTCCTCATTTTAGTTATTGCAGCAGTTTTACGGAGGAGAAAGGGAGGGGAAATAAAACAACTGACTAAAAACTCTTTTTATTTTGAGTTATTCATGCAGCCAAGATTATTTTTGTTTTCATGCTCATGCAGCTTAAGCCCAAGTTTACTGTAAGCTTAACTAGAAGGCTGGAAAATATATGTTTATGTTTGTTGTGTTATTTTTTTTCAAAGTAAGCTGTAAAGACAATTATGAACCTGTGTATATTTACCTGGGATGGTTAATCGAGCAGGCTGTATTATTTCTGGTTTAAAGCTCCTAGGGAGTTTCACCTTCCCCTATGTCCTGGTCTATACCAGCCAGCCAGTCTTTCTTTGAACTACCTGACATAGATGGAATGGAATTTCTCCTGGACCTTTTTGGTTATTACCTTTCCTTGTACATTTTATTTTTATCCTGAACCTAAACCAATATGTAAATGGAGAATAAAATCAGAATTCATGTTTAGAAATTAAGAAACTGTTAATTTAAAGACATTTTATATCTTGAGACTCAAATGGGAGGAGAGTTAAGCTCCTCCCCTGTCTGACCACTATAAATGTGATGCTGTCCTTCATTTCAGCAGATAGCTTGGTGAAGAGCAGATATACTCTGTTCTGAGTGGTGACACTAGTTGCTTCTAGTGTGTCTATATTTTGTTTTGTATGATTTTTATTTTGTTTTGTCGCTCAGTCTGTTTACAAAAGTAAAGAATTCTAAAATGGAATAAATACTTGATTGTCTACAAATTGATGCCTGGAGTCCTGTTTATCCCACACCTCACAAGTTGGAGTCAGAAGTGGGATAAGAAGTCTGACCCAGAGGGCTTCTGATACTGTCTTGGTATCTGTTAGAGGACTCAGATGCTGCAGGAAGAATCACGGACTGGTGCAGTGACAAGAAAGATGGCAGATAAGTTAGGTCTACCATTGATGCCTGGGCTTGGTGATGTCTGAAGGAAGACAAAACTGGAAGAAGAAGGAGCTGTTGGAGGTATACCGGAGGCAGAGGAACCAGAAGAGGAGAAAGTGGCCGCTCCAACTGGGGATACTCAGGAACTACTACAGTGGCTGTGTATGCAGCAAGTGGCCCTAGAGAAACAAAGACTTAAGAACTTGCAAAGAACTGAAGCTCGGTGGGAAGATACCCTCAGAGCTATACAGTCTTTAAGTGTTGGAAGACCCATAAGTCCTGGTGAGGGTCCGAAGGATATTAAATTAACAAAGCTGAGTGAATCTGATGATATTGAAACCTAGCTGACAACAGTAAAGAATTCTAAAATGGAATAAACACTTGATTGCCTACAAATTGATGCCTAGAGTCCTGTTTATCCCACACCTCACACCAGGCTAATAACAAAGATAACAATTATCACCAGGCTACAGCCAAAAATCACAATGGTCACCAGGCAATAGCCAAACATAACGATGATCAGCAGGTTAGGGCCAAAGATAACAATGGCCAAAGCTAAAGCCAAATATGACAATGGTCACCAGGCTATGGCAACATATAACAATGGTCACCAGGCTAGGCACAAACATAACAATATTCACCAGGCTAGTAACAAACATAAGAATGATCACGTGGCTGCAGCCCAACATAACAATGGTCACCAGGATATGGCCAAAGATACTACTGGTCCCCAGGCTACTGACAAACATAAGAATGATCACTGGGATGCAGTCCAACATAACAATGATCACCAGGCTATGGCCAAACATAGCAATGATCACCAGGCTACAGCAAAACAAAACAATGTTCACCAGGCTACAGAAAAACATAACAATGAGCAACAGCCTATGGCCAAACATAACTATGGGCACCACTCTAAAGCCAAACATAAAAATGGTCACCAGGCTAGAGTCAAAGACAACAATGGTCACCTGGCTACAGCCAAACATAACAATGGTCACCAGGCTATGGCAAAACAAAACAATATTCACCATGCTATAGCCAAACATAACCATGATCACCAGGCTATAGCCAAACATGACAATGAGCACTAGGCAACTGACAAACATAACAATGATCACCAGGCTACAGCCAAACATAAAAATGGACACCAAGCTATGACAAAACATAACAATGGGCACCTGGCTTCGGCAAAACACAAGAATGGTTACCAGACTATTGCCAAACTCAACAATGGGCATGAGGCTATGGCCAAACACAACAGTGGTTGCCAGGCTTTGGCCAAATGTAACAATGGGCACCAGGCTATGGCCAAACATAGGAATGGTCACAAGAATATGGCCAAACACAACAATGGTTACTATGATACGGCCAAACATAACAGTGGTCACAGGGTTTCCACCAGATACAATAATGGAAACCAGGCTACAGCCAAACATAACAATAGTCAGCAGGCTACAACCAGACATAACAATGAGCACAAAGCTACAGCCAAACATAACAAGAGTCAATAGGCAACAGCCAAACTTAACAATGGTAATCAGGCTACTGACAAATGTATAACAATAGTCACCAGGCTACAGCCAAACATAACAATGGTCACCAGGCTACAGGCAAACATAACAATGAGCACAAGGATACAGCAAAACATAACAACGCTCACCAGGCTACAACCAATCACAACAATGAGCACCAGCCTACAGCCAAACATAACAATAGTGACCAGGCTACTAACAAACATAACAAAGATCACCAGGCTACAGCCGAACAAAGCAAACGGTGGCCGGGCTACAGCCAAACGTAACAATTTTCAACAGGCTACTTACAAACATAAAAATCACCAAGCTACAGCAAAAAATAATAATGATAACCTGGCTACAGCCAAACATAACAATGAGGACCGGGCTATGGCCAAACATAACAATGGGCACCAAGCAATAGCCAAACATAGCAATGATCACCAGCGCCAATGGCAAATTGTAACAACAGACACCAGACTAAGGCCATACATAAGAATGGTCACAAGGCTATGGTCAAACATCACAATGGTCACCTTGATATGGCCAAACATAACAATGGTCATAAGGCTACAACCAAACACAAAAATTTTAACCAGGCTAAGGCCAAATATACCAATAGTCATCAGGCTACAGCCAACCATAACAATGAGCACCAAGCTACAGCCAAACATAACAATAGTCTATAGGCAACAGCCAAATATAACAATGGCCACCAGGCTACAGCCAAACATAACAATGAGTAGAAGGCTACAGACAAACATTACAATGGACACCAGGCTACAGTGAAACGTAACAATGAGCACCAGGATACAGACAAATATAACTATTGTGACCAGGAAACTGTCAAACATAACAATGATCACCAGGCAAGAGACAAACATAACAGCTGTGACCAGGCTACAGTTAAATATAACAATGGTCACTAGGCTGCTGACAAACATAACAATAATCACCAAGTTGCAGCCAAACATAACAATGATCACGAGGCTATAGCCAAACATAACAATGAGAACCAGGCTATGCCCAAACATAACAATGGGCACCAAGCAATGGCCAAACATAACAATGGTCACGAGGCTACTGACAAACATAACAATGAGCACCTAGCTTCAGCCAAATATAACAATGGGCACCAAGCCATGGCCAAACATGGCGACCGCCTAGCCGACCGAGGGATCCAGGAGGCCGGGAGAAGCAGGCAGAAAGGTACGGGCCAAGCCGCAAAATTTTTGCCGCCCCCCTGCCCCTTCTCGGTTGATTCTTTTTATACACTTTCTCCCCGCCACTTCTAATCCACACCCACAGCTATTTCCCTTCCTCTATTAACCCCTTCCTAACCTTCACAATGCTACTTTGCTTCCTTTTGCTCCTGAGCCTCTCATCTTCCCCAATCCCATATGATAATCATGGAATACTCCTTGCCATGGTGAATAAGGTAGTGAATATGGTCTTCCCACCCCTGCCATCCCCAGTGGACACCCATTTATTCCTTATTTATATCCAGCCATTTTTGCACTGCAACCCCTGGGGTATCCCACATAAAGTCTCTCTAACCCTACAACATTCCTCAAGTATCTTACATTTATCCTGGCTTTATATTAACCCACTATGCCTGTCCATCAGATTATTATTTTGTGATAAACTTCATACCTATATAACAGGACCATCACCCATTATACAGTGGTTACCCAAGAAGAGGAGGAAATGCTCTGACCACTCACTATCCCTTTCACTTGGTGCCCTCCTCAAACTAATCTTCTTCCTTCTGATCTGTATTGGTACTATTGAAATAAATCCTGGCCCCATTGAAAGTTTCTTATCCCCTGCTGATCTAACCTCCATAAATGGCCTAAGTTTCCTTCACTTCAATGCTTGCAGCCTTCTAAAAAAGTTCTCCTTAATACAGGCCTGGGTTGCACATACTCTACCTGACTTCCTGGTTATCTCTGAAACTTGGCTCAGACCTACAACAAAAGACAGTGATATAAACCTTCCCAATTATCAGCTCTTCAGATCAGATCGCCCTTCCAGGGGTGGTGGGGTGGCCATCTACATCAAGGACACCATCTCTGCATCCTGCCTCATCAATACATCCGAACCAAAGGAATTTGAATGTTTGTCAATTAAAATATCCCTTCCAAACTTGTCTTCATTTAAATTGATTGGCTGCTATAGGACCCCTCTGCAGGCCTCAAACTCCTATCCCACCTAGGATCAATACTCAATCAAGGCCCTGAAGATACCATCATCCTTGGTGACTTGAATTTAAACTGGCTATCTAATGCATCTGCACCACTAGTAACCTTCTGTGATACCTATGGATTCACACAATTAATCAAAGATCCAACCAGGACTAACCTAAAAAATTCTATCAACAGCTCGCTCCTGGATATTATGTTGGTAAACAAGCCTCATTAATATTCACATGCAGGAGTACTACCCAGTGATGTAAGTGATCATTGTCCTATAGCTGGCATAAGATCTACATTCAAACCATCCAATCATGCAAAATTTGTACTCAAAAGGTCAAAAAAGAATTTCAACATCTCAGGATATCTCCATGATTTGTGCAATACAATATATTGGCAAGACTTTTACCTTACAACCTCAGTTGAAACAGCTCTCAGATCTTAAAGGACATCATCACTAATGCTCTCAATACTCATGCACCAATCACCAGTATCAGAACTAAAGTAAGATCTTGTCCTTGGTTCACTGCTGACCTTAAATCAGCTTTGTTAGTCAGAGACAAACTCTGGAAAAAGGCAAGAAAAACAAAGGATACCAAAGACTGGCTTCAATTCAGAAAGGCAAGAAATTCATGTACAAAACAAATAAGAATTGCCAAAGCTGCCTATTATAGAGCTGAATTAGATGCTTCCTACAATAACCCATCAGACTTTGGGGTACTATAAAGGGAATTCTGTGCCAAAACTCTACCCCTGTCTTACCCTCCAAACTGCTATTAAATGACACAGAAATCACGGGCAAGCAAGAAATCTTAAATACCTTCAATGACCACTTCACCACAGCTGGCCTAGCCTTCGACTCCTCACCTGCAAGTCTCTTGAGATCATCTTTAAACCTTCAATCCACTGTGGGACAAAAGGCTACTTCAACGTTCTCCTTCAATCCAATATCCTTGAAAGAAGTAGAAGACCTCCTATCTAATTTAGATACTTCTAAGAGTGCAGGTACAGACTCCCTGGATCCCTACTTTCTTAAAATAGCATCACACGCCTTATCTGCCCCCTCACTCATCTCTTCAATCTTTCCAGCTACTGGATCCATTCCCTCCACTTGGAAAACAGCTCAAGTAGTTCCACTACTTAAATCAGGTGATCCCATGGACCTTAACAATTATAGGCCCATTCCATCCTACCGGTACTATCCAAGATATTTGAAAAATTAGTAAATTCACAGTTAAGGGCCTATCTGGATAAAACAACCTCCTAAATCCAGCACACAGGATTTAGATCAAGGCATAGCACCATTTCCACCTAGCCAAAGTAACTAACGATTGGCAGATTGCCTTGGATAAGAAGAATAGTACCTGTGCTGTGTTCCTGGATTTGAGTAAAGCATTTGATACAGTGGATCATGAATCATTAATCACCTACCTTAGCTCTCTAGGCCTGGATTCTCTCTCACTCAATTGGTTTAAGTGCTATCTATCTGATAGGTCACAATTGGTAAAAAATGAAAAGTACCTATCCACCTCTAAACCACTGCTAAGAGGTGTACCGCAAGGCTCTATTCTTGGCCCCATCCTCTTTTGCCATTTATATTAATAATATCGATGCCAATCTCTCAATCTAACATTCATCTGTTTGCTGATGATACTGTATTATCGTCAGCAATCCCTCATTATCAAAAGCCTGTGAACTGTTACAGTCAGAATTCTCCATCCTACAACACAAATCTATTGAAAAAAATTACTTCTAAATGCCAAAAAAACAAAGCTATGTTCTTTGCCACAAAGAGTTGCTCTGCCATTACCCCATCACCCATCATCCCACAATTATCCACCTTACTTGGAGAAGCTGGAATTTGTGGACAAATTCAAATATCTTGGAGTCTGGATTGATAATAAGCTTGACTACTCTGTCCATATTGAAGAGCTACTAAAAAGTTGAGACAAAGGCTTGGCCTATTTTTTCAGAATAAAACACTACCTTACCAGAGACTCCAAACAAAGATTAATCCAGGCATCATTCCTATCCCTCATTGATTATGCTGACTTTCTCTATGGCCATTGCTCACTTTCCCTCTTAAATAAGCTGGACACCCTGTATCATAGATCCATCAGATTTTATTACTGACTTTCCCTCCAGCACCCATCATTGCTCTCTTTACATGGCAGTTAATTGGACATCCCTACAACACAGAAGAAATAGGAATGCTGCAGTCTGGATCTTCAAAGCTTTATCAGGCAAACTCCCCTCCTATATCACAGACTGTTTTACCTGAATTACTTCTAGGCCATACACCTTAAGGATCAGTAAACTCATCATGTTAAAGGTTCCCAATGCCTGCACCTGGTTTGGGAGGGCTGCTATCAGCTACTCCCTAGCAGTTACTTGGAACTCACTCCAAAAATCTATGAATCTAAATATCCTTTTACCCTTGTCATCCTTCAAAAGATTATTCTCCACCCTATTTCTAGAGTCCTGCAATTGCTTCCATAAGGCCTAGTCTCCCATCCAACCTACATCACCCCCTTCCGTATTCCATTCTGTTTAGTTCTCCTTCTATTATCCAGTCAGTTGCTATATTCTTATAAAAGCCATAAAGACCCTATTATTTGTACACTATCCCTGCTATATCTATTATTATCTCCATTTTTTTTTACAGGTTAAGTGATTTTTATTGTTCCTTGTATATATGTAAATTTTTGTATATTCTCAATTTATGTCATTGTACTATTGTTTATGTTATTATCTTGTCCATGTAAAAATACTTGTACTCTTATTTGTATGACCACTCAGGTCCATCTTGCAAATGAGCTACGCTCAATGATGTTCGCCTGACTAAATAAAGATTTTGATTGATTGATTGATTGAAACATAAAAATGGGCAACTGGCTATGTCCAAACGCAAGAATGTTTACCAAGCTATAATCAAACACAACAATGGGCACAAGACTATGACCCAATACAAGGAGTGGTTACCAGGCTATGGTCAAACAGAAGAATGGTCATAAGACTATGGCCAAAGATAAAAATGGTCACCAGGCTTCTGCTAGTAGTAGTAGTAGTAGTAATGATTTTATTCATATAATGAACAAGGTAAAACAATCCCATTGAGTACACAAACACACTCATTTTCAAGGGACACCTTATAAAGTACATACCTGGATACAATATAGGAAAAAAAAGAATACAAACAAGCTTAAACATACACTAAAGACAAAACAACCATAATACAATAAATATACACCATATACACAAAACAATCATAATACATAAATATTCACCCATTTTCTAATACCTCACAACAATCATGCAATTTCTCACTTTGCCCATGATACCAAGATTTAATTTTTAGCCAACTTACTTTACCACTATAACTTCTCAATTCAGGAGGAAACTATTCCAAATTTTTGGACCCAAATAAAATAATGTTGCACACCTATTTTTGTCTTAAACTTTGGAACTATAAATTCTCTATATTAGGCTGATCTTAAACCCTTATTTGGATATTTAATTTTTAAGTCTTTAGCAATGTATTCAGGCAATTTATTTTCAAAAAACCTACATACCATCTTAATTATATGCTGATTTCTCCTAATATATAAATGGTCCCAACCTATATTTTTATATAACTCACAATGATGTGTAAGTCTATGTAAGCCTGTAATATACCTAGCCATTTTATTATATAAAATATCTAATTTTTTCAAATCAACTTTATTTGCACCCCCATAAATTACATCCGCATAATCAATCACTGGCACTAACATTGTATTAATCACATGAAGCCTTATATTCCTAGAAAAATTACTTCTTATTCTATACAGCATCCCTAATTTTTGCCCTAATCTTTTAACTAAATTATTTATATGAACAGACCATTTGCAATGCACATCCAACCATAACCCTAGATATTTGTACTCATCAACTGTCTGTAAAATAGAACCATCTCTCACCTTTATATCCAATGATTTCAACTATGACTTTTCACTTTTTTGTCTAAATAACATTATTTTAGTTTTGATTGTATTCAATACTAATTTATTTTTAGTATAATACTCCTGTACATCATCAAAAGCTGTTTGCAATGTACACTGCATACTATAAACATTCTTATCTGAAACATACATAATAACATCATCTGCATATTGGTGATATTCCAAATTATTTTGTTTAAAATCCAAATCACTAGTATATAAATTAAATAATAGGGGCCCCAGAATTGTTCCCTGAGGTACCCCTTGTCTTATTTGCCTAAAATCTGATACATATGAATTCAGGAACACTTTTTGTTTTCTGCCATTCAAATAACATAGCAATGGTCATAAGATTAAAACCAAACACAACGATGGTAACCAGTCTACAGCCAAACATAACAATAGTCACTAGGCTGCAGCCAAACATACAAATGAGCACCAAGCTACAGCCAAACATAACAATTGTCACCAGGCAACAGCCAAACATAACAATGGTAACCAGGCTACAGCCAAACATGATAATGAGCACAAGGCTACATCCAAACATAACAATGGTCACCAGGCTACAGCCTTGCATAAAAATGGTGAGCAGGCTACAGCCAAACATAACAATGATCACTAGGCTACTGACAAACATAATAATAATAATAACCAGGCTACAGCCAAACATACAGTAACAATGGTCTCCTGGCTACAGCCACAGAAAACAATGAGCACCGGGCTATTGCCAAATATAAAAATGGTCACTAGGCTATAGACAAACATCACAATGGTCACCCTGATACCCCCAAATATAACAATGGTCACAAGGCTACCACCAAACACAACAAAGGCAACCAGGTTACGGCCAAACATAATTACAGTCACCAAGCTACAGCCAAACATAACAATGGTCACTGGGCAACAGCCTAACATAACAATGGTAATCAGGCTACTAACAAATGAATAACAATAGTCACCAGGCTACACTGAAACATAACAATGGTCAACAGGCTATAGCCAAACATAACAATGAGCACAAGACTACAGCCAAACATCACAATGGTCAACAGGCTACAAACAAACAACAATGAGCACCAGGCTGAAATCAAATATAACAATAGCGACCAAGCTACTGACAAACATAGCAATGATCACCAGGCTACAGCCAAACATGACAACAGTGACCACACTACAGCCAAATATAACAATGGTCACCAGGCTACTGACAAATATGACAATAATCACCAAGCAACAGCCATATATAATAATGGTCACCAGCCTACAGCCAAACATAACAATGAGCACCAGGCTATGACCAATCATAACAATGGGCACCAAGCAAAGGCCAAACATAACAATGGTCACCAGGCTACTGATAAACTTAACGATGAACACCTGGCTTAAGTAAAACATAACAACGGGCACCAAGCTACAGCCAAACATAACAATAGGCACTTGGATACGGCCAAACACAAGAATGTTTAGCAGGCTATGGCCAAACACAACAATGGGCACAAGGCTATTGCCAAACACAACAGTAGATACCAGGCCATGGCCAAACATAGCAATGGTCACCAGGCTATGGCCAAACATAAGAATGGTCACAAGGCTATGGCCAAGTATAAAAATGGTCACCATGATATGGCCAAACATAAAAATAGTCACAAGGATACCACCAAACACAACAATGGTAACCAGGCTGTAGCCAAACATAACAATAGTCACCAGGCTACAGCCAAACATAAAAATGGTAACCAAGCTGCAGTCAAACATAACAATATTCACCAGCTTATGGCAAAATATAAAAATAGTCACCAAGCCACAGCAAAACATAACAATGGTCACCAGGCTATGGCCACTAATAACACTGGTCACCAGGCTACAGCTAAACATAACAATAAGTACTGAGCTAGAGTCAAACATAGAGGCAAGCCAAAGGGTACAGCTAAACATAACAATGAGCACCAGGCTAAAGCTTAACATAACAATGCTCATCAGGCTACAGCTAAACATAACAATGAGCACCAAGCTATGGCCAAACATAACAAAGGTCACCAGGCTACACACAAACATAAGAATGGTAACCAGGCTACTGTCAAATGTATAGCAATAGTCACCAGGCTACAGCCAAACATAACAATCATCACCAGGTTACGACCAAGCATAACAAAGGTAATCAGGGAACAGCAAAACTTAACAATATTCACCAGGCTATGGCCAAACATAAAGATAGTAACCAAGATGCAGCCAACTATAACAATGGTCATCAGGATATGGCAAAACATAACCTTGGGTCATCAGGGAACAGAAAAACATAACAATGGTAACCAGCCTACAGCCAAACATAACAATATTCACCAGGCTATGGTGAAACATAACAATGGTCACCAGGCTACAGCCAAACAACAATGAGCAACAAGCTACAGCCAAACATAACATTAAGCAAAAGGGTACAGCTAAACATAACAATGAGCAACAGGCAAAAGACAAACATTACAATGGTCATCAGGCTACAGCTAAACATGACAATGAGCATCAGGCTATGACAAACATAAAAATGGACACCAGGCTAACACAAACATTACAATGGTAACCAGGCTACTGCCAAATGCATAACAATGGTCACCGGGATACAGCCAAACATACCAATCATCACCAGGCTACAACCAAGAATAACAATGGTCACCAAGATACTGAAAAACAATATTTACCAGGCTATGACCAAACATACTGTAAAAATAGTCACCAAGCTACAGCCAAACATTGCAATTGTTAACAGGCTATGGCCAAACATAACAACAGTCACCAGGCTACAGACAAACATGTCAAGAAAAAATGCAATTCCGCAGGAAATGGACATTGTTGTTATTCCTTATGCTGCCACTCCCGCTGTGTCAAAGATATAGAAATGTTCTCTATGTAATAGAGAACATTCCTATACAGACAAACATGACAATGAGCACCAGGCTACAGCAAAACATAACAACGAGCTCCTGGCTGTATCCAAACTTAACAATGATACCAGGCTACAGCCAAACATAACAATGGTCACCAGGCTACAGCCAAATATAACAATGAGCATCAGGCTATAGCCAAATACAAGGAGTGGCCACAAGGCTAAAGTCAAACATAACAAGGAGCACCATACTACTTTCACTAATAACAATGGTCAGCAGGTTACAGCCAAACATAACACTGATCAGCAGGTTATGGCAAAACATAAGAATGGTCACCTGGCGAAAGCCAAAGAAAACAATCATCACCAGGTTATGGCCACACATAACTATGGTCATCAGGCTATGCCCAAATATACGACAACAACAAAGGAATGCTGCGACTCGGCTAGATCAAATCGGTGCTCACCACAACGAGCGGCCAGCTCATAATAATATTGAAAATCCAGGTAGTGGTGTCACTCGGGTCTCTCACTGCAGGTAGAAAATCCACTGATACGCCAATTGCAAAAGTGAAAATATTGTTTATTGCAGAGAGTACCAAACACAAGAGACTCCCTCACTGGCGCTTCAACTTCTCACAAGTCTTCCCTCAGGAAGACTTGTGAGAAAACTCAATGCTAGGAAATCACTGTGACTAATCTTCAATAAAAATATTTCACTTTGCAATTGGTGTCAGTGGATTTCTACCTGCAGTGAACCAAGTTCCTCCTAATTTCTCTTAAATATAGCAATATTCACCAGGCTGCTGATACACATAACAATGATCACCAGGCTGCAGCGCGCAACATAATAATGGCCTCCAGGACATGGCTTAATCATAATACTGGTCATCAGGTTCACTGACAAATATATTTATTTTTTATTTTATTTATTTAAACAGCAGTTTGGAAAACCTTTGAGCCATAGGCTCATTTACAAAAGTACCTTGTCACAGTAAGACAAACCAAAATACACAGTATAGCAGTACAACACATAAGTATAACAGTAAAATTAAGACATAGATACAAACAAGCTGGTACAGGTAGGATGGATGCAAACAATACCAGAGTTATGTCGTCCTTAGCAGCTTAGTAATAAGCTTTGTCATAAGTATTGAGTACGGCTTTGACTAGTGGCAGTTACAGCAGAATATAAGAAATGATCACCAGGTCATGGCCAAACATAATAATGTGCACCAGGCTACAACCAAACATAATAATGGCCACCAGGCAACTGACAAACATAAGAATGAACACCAGGCTAAAGCCAAACATAACAATGGTGAACAGGCTATGGCCTAACATAACAATATTCACCAGGCTACAGACAAACATAACAGTGGTCACCAGAATATGTCCAAGCATAGCAATATTCAACAGTCTACGGCGAAACATAACAATTAGTACCAGGCTACAGTCAAATGTAACAATGGTCTCCAGGATATGGCCAAACATAATAATAGCCACCAGGCTACTGACAAACATAATAATGGTCAACAGGCTACTGACAAACATAACAATGATCACGGGTCTACAGCCAAACATAAGAATGAGTACCAGGATATGGCCAAACATAACAATGGGAACCATGTTATGGCAAAACATTACAATGGTCACCATGCTACAGTCAAACATAATAATAGTCACCTGGCTACAGCCAAACATAACAATGAGCACCAAGTTATGATCAAACATAACAATGGGCACTTGGCTATGGCCAAACACAAGAATGTTTACCAGGCTAAGACCAAACACAACAATGGGTATGAAGCTATGGCCAAATACAACAGGGGTTACCAGGCTATGGCCAAACATAACAATGGTCAACAGGCTATGGCCAAACATAAGAATGGTCACAAGGCTAGGCCCAAACATAACAATAGTCACAAGGCTGCAGCCAAACATAATAATGAGCACCAAGTTATGGCCAGACATAACAATGGGCACCTAGCGATGGCCATACACAAGAATGTTTACCAGGCTATGGCCAAATACAACAATGGGCATCAGGCTATGGCCAAAAACAACAGTGGCTACCAGGGTATAGCCAACTGTAACAATGGTCACCAGGCTATGGCCAAACTTAAGAATGGTCACAAGGCAATGGCCAAACATAAAAATGGTCACCAGGCTACAGGCAAACAAAACAATGATCAACAGACTACAGCCAAATATAAGAATGGTCACCAGGCTACAGCAAAACATAACAGTGAGCACCAGGCAATGGCCAAACATAACAATGGCAACCCATCTAAATCCAAACATAGCAGTGATCACCAGGCTACACCCAAATATAGCAATGATCACCTGGCTATTGCCAAACATAACTATGGTCACCAGGCAGCAGCCAAACATAGCAATGAGTACCGGGGCACAGACACACATAAGAATGATCAACAGGCTACAGCAAAACATAACAATGGGCACCTGGCTATGGCCAAACACAAGAATGTTTACCAGGCTATGGTCAAACAACAACAATGGTCACAAGGCTACCACCAAACACAACAATGGAAACCAAACTATGACCAAACATAGCAATAGTCACCAGGGTGCAGCCAATCATAACAATGAGCACCAAGCAACAGCCAAAGATAACAATAGTCACCAGGCAACAGCCAAACATAATAATGATAACCAGGCTGCAGCCAAATATAACAGTATTCACTAGCCTATGGAGAAACATAAAAATAGTCACCAAACTGCAGACTGGTCAAAAAGCTACAGACTAACATAACAAGGAGCACCAAGCTACAGCCAAACATAACGATAAGCAAAAGGCTACAGCTAAACATAACAATGGTCTCCAAGCTACAAGGAAACATAACAATGGTCACAAGGTTTCAGCCAAACATAACAATATTCACCAGGCTATGGCCAAACATAAAAATAGTCAACAAGCTACAGCCAAAAATAACGGTGGTCACCAGACTCTGGCCAAACATAACATTGGTCACCAGGCTACAGCCAAACATAACAATGAGCACCAAGCTACAGCCAAATGTAACAGTAAGCAAAAGGCTACAGCTAAACATAACAATGTTCACTAGGCTATACACAAACATAATAATGCTAACCAGGCTATTGCCAAACATATAACAATGGACATCAGGCTACAGCCAAACATAACAATTATCACCAGACTGTGACCAAACTTGACAATAGTCACCAGGCTGTAGCCATACATAACAATGAGCACCAAGCTACAGCCAAACATAACAACAGTCGCCAAGCAACTGCCAAACATAACAATGGCAACCAGGCTACAGCCAAACATAACAATATTCATCAGTCTATGGCCAAACATAAAAAGTCAACAAGCTACAACTAAACATAACAATGGTCACCAGGCTATGGCCAAACATAACAATGGTCACCAGGAATCAGCTAAACATAAGAATGAGCACCAAGCTGCAGCCAAACATAATGGTAGTAAAAGGCTACAGCTAAACATAACAATGAGTACCAGGCAACAGCCAAACATAATAATGGTCATCAGGGTACAGCCAAACATAACAATGAGCACCAGGCTATTGTAAAACATAGCAATGGTCACCAGGCTACTGACAAATGTATAATAATGGTTACCAGGCTCCAGCAAATCATAACAATTGTCAAAAGGCTATGATGAAGAATAACAATGGTCACCAGGCTACAGCCAAACATAACAATATTCACCAGGATATGGCCAAACATAAAAATAGTCAACAAGCTACAGCCAGCCGTAACAATGGTCACCAGGATATGTCCAAATATAACAACGGTCACCAGGCTACAGCCAAATATAACAATGAGCACCAAGTTACAGCAAAACATAACAGTGAGCACCTGACTTCAGACAAACATAAGAATGGTAACCAGGCTATTGCCAAATGTATAACAATGATCACTAGGCTACAGCCAAACCTAACACTCATTAACCAGGCTCCAACGAAGTATAACAATGGTCACCAGTCTACAGCAAAAAATAATATTCACCAGGCTATGGCCAAATATAAAAACAGTCACCAAGCTACAGCCAAACATAACAGTGGTCACCAGGCTATGGCCAAATATAACAACTGTCACCAAGCTACAGCAAAACATAGCAATGAGCACTGGGCTTCAGCAAAACATAACAGTAAGCACCTGGCTGTAGCCAAACATGACAATGAACATCAGGCTGTAGCCAAACATGAAAATGAACATCAGGCTACAGCCAAACATAATAATGAGCTCCAAACTACAGCCAAAGATAACAATAGTCACCAGGCAACAGCCAAACATAACAATGGTAACCATGCTACTGACAAATGTATAACAGTAGCCACCAGGCTACAGCAAAACATAATAATGGTCACCAGGCTATAGCCAAACACAACAATATTCACCAGAGTATGGCAAAACATAAAAATAGGCATCAAGGTACAGACAAACATAACAATGGGTACCTGGCTACAGCCTAACACAAGAATGTGTCCCAGGCTACGGCCAAACACAATAGCCATGAGGCTATGGCCAAACATAACAGTTGTCACCAGGCTAAGGGCAAACGTAAGAATGGTCACAAAGCTATGGACAAACATATCAATGGTCACCAGGCTATGGTCAAACCTAACAATGGTTACAAGACTACCACCAAACACATTAATGGCAACCAGGCTATGCCCAAACATAACACTGGTCCCCAGGCTGTAGCCAAACAGAACAATAGTCACCAGGCAAAAGCCAAACATAACAATGGTAACCATGCTACAGCCAAACATAACAATATTCACCAGGCAATGGCCAAACATAAAAAGAGTCACCAAGCTGCAGCCAACTTTAACAATGGTCACCAGGCTATGGCCAAACATAACAATGGTCACCAGGCTATAGCCAAACATAATAATGAGCACCAAGCTACAACCCAGTATAATAGTAAGTAAAAGGCTAAAGCTAAATGTAACAATGAGCACCATGCTACAGCCAAACATAATAATGGTCGGTCATCAGGGTACAGCTAAACATAATAGTGAGCACCAGGCTATGGCCAAACATAACAATGGTTACCAGACCACACACAAACATAACAATGGTAACAAGGCTACTGCCAAATGTATAAAAATGGTCACCAGGCTACAGCCAAACATAGCAGTCATCACCAGGCTGCGACCAAGCATAACAATGGTCACCAAGATACAGCAAAACATGACAATATTCCCCAGGCTATGGCCAAACATGACAACGGTCACCAGACTACAGCCAAACATAACAATGAGCACTTGGCTGCAGTCAAACATAACAATGAGTACCAGGTGGCAGCCAAACATAACAATGGTGACCAGGCTACAGCCAAACATAACAGTGAGCATCAGGCTGCAGCAAAACATCACAGTGTTCACCAGGCTACAGTCAAACATAACAAGGAGCACTATACTACAGCCAGAAATAACAGTGGTCACCAGGCTACAACCAAATATAATAATGAACACCAGGCTACTGACAATCATAGCAATTATCACCAGGCTACAGACAAAAGTAACAATGGTCACCAGGTACAGCCAAACATAACAGTGATCAGCAGGTTTTGGCTAAACATAACAATGGTCACCTGGTTAAAGCCAAGCATAACATTGGTCACTAGGCTATGGCCACAAATAACAATGGTCACCAGGCTATGCCCAAACATAACATTATTCACCAGACTTCTGACAAACTTAACAATTATCACCAGGCTACAGCCAAACATAACAATGGCCACCAGTCTATGGCCAAACATAACAATGAGCACCAGGCTATAGTCAAATGTAGCAATGGTCACCAGGATATGGCCAAATATAATAATGGTCATCAGGCTAAAGCCAAACATAACAATGGTCACCAGGATTTGATCAAACATAATAATGGTCACCAGGCTACTGACAAACATAACATGAATCCCAGGCTATGGCCAAACATTACAATGGCAATCAAGCTATGGCCAAACATAACAAAAGGTCACCAGGCTACAGCTGAACATAACAATGATCACCTGGCTACAGCCAAACATAACAATGCTCCTCAGGCTATGGCCAAACATAACAATACTCACCATGATATGGCCAAACATAATAATGGTCACCAGTCTTCTTGCAAAGATAACAATGATCACCAGACTACAGCCAAACATAACAATGAGCACAGGGCTAAAGCCAAACATAACAATGAACACCAAGCTACAGCCAAACATAACAATGAGCACCAGGCTACAGCCAAACATAACAATGGTGACCGGGCTACTGACAAACATAACAATGATCACCAGACTACAGCCAAACATAACACTGGGGACCAGGCTACATCCAAACATAACAATGAGCACCAAACTATGGCCAAACATAACAATGGTCTGCTGGCTACTGACAAACATAACAATGAGCACCAGGCTACAGTAAAACATAACAATGGGCACCAAGCTATGGCCAAATATAACAATGGGCACCTGGCTACAGCCAAACACAAGAATGTTTTCCAGGCTAGGGCCAAACACAACAATGCGCACCAGGCTATGGGCAAACATAAAAATGGTCACAAGGCGATCACCAAACACAACAATGGTCCCCAGGCAATGGCAAAACATAACAATGGTTACCAGGCTGTGGCGAACAGAACAATAAGCACAAGGCTACAGAATGCCATTTGCAAAATTGTGTCATCTAATGCTGTATAAGCAATAGGTCATGACATGATGTCCATTATACAGTGGAGTCCACTGAAGTGTACATTGGATAAGTGCACATCCCGCTTAAATGGAAATTTTTTCCATATCCCAATTTTTTTCCTATTCATCCAATGTTAAATGTACCTCTTAAGTGCACTGCACGTAAATGCACATTTTGGTAAAATGCTAATTTTTTTGTTTGTTTTCCTATTTGTTTTTGGTCCAACCCAGGTTTTAAGTGTGCATTTCATACAATACCACCTTAAATAGCCCACCTTAACAGCTTAACCACAGCTGTGGTGCTGTCTAGTATGGCCACAGTAAGAAAATTCATTTTGTCAAAAAAAAAAAAAAGACTTTTGCCTTCCGTTTAATTTTGCGTCCTACACTGAAACACACAAAGCAAAAGAAGATTACTGATTTTTTTAAGTAGTACTGTATTGTAGGACAGTGCAGTAATGTCATTTTAACTTGAGCACTGGGGACCCAATTCTAGAAGCACCCCTACGCATGTCGCAAGTTGCAGTTGTGACATGTGCCCTGTGCCTGATTCAGGAAGGGGCAGGCTCCCCGCGGCTAAGTCCTGCGATTTGTGACAAACAAAAGGTGTACCTGTAGGGACTGCCACAAGCCACATCCTCCAGACTTGATGTGCACAAGTCCCTCCCCCATGCCCGCTCCCTCATTGCAGACCAAAATCCGACAGGGCTATTATTGTCCCCCATTCAGGAAGGGCAGCAACAAAGGTCCCTAGGGTGCTATTCTCTAACAACCCCCAAGGAAAATCCAACAATGTAAGTTACACCAGCATATAGCTGGTGTAACTGTACCTATGCCCCCAGGGGTTGCCTGTATGTGCAGCTGGCCCATCCCCCAATGGTATGCCACCCTCCCCCCCCACCACTGCGGCTATATGCTGGTGTAACCTATGTTGTCGGATGTCCCCTGGGGGTTGTTAGAGAATAGCACCCTTGGGACCTTTGTTGCTGCCCTTCCTGAATTGGGTGCAACAGATGCCATGAACCCCCCTAGTACCATGTCGCAGCGGAGTTACTGCGTACATGGTGGCGCAAATCCACTTTGGTGCAAGCAGCTTGCGGCATGTTTTAGACTGCTTTGCAGAATAACAACTGTCGCAACTGCTGTTGTAACTTGCTCCATTGTTTTGGGCTTAAGTCATATTATGCTGGGCATATTCCTTTCAGAATCGGGCCCCTGGTATTTAATAAAGTACATTACAGAAACAGTGAAATGTGCCTGGAAGTGATTTTCTGGTTAAAAGCCCAGCCCAGATAAGAGCACAAAAACCTTTATCCCATGGGGTGTGCACTTGAGAGGGCTCCACTGTATTGATATAATTACAGTTCAGATGTGTTATTAGGCATAATATGCAGCTGAGCACCATTAAATGCCTTTGAGACCCACAGTTATTGCACCTAAATGGCACATCATAGAATGTCTTATTGTGTTTATTAAATGACTAAAAAATAGCCATCTTAAAATTAAGAATATATTTTAAAAAGATAAAAAATAAAGACCTTTCACTGACATTTGCTTTTGTTTTAACTTTTAAGACAAAACGTGTCATATTTTTTGTAAAGCGGGAGAGCTGAAACAATAAAAGACAATGAAACTCTGTGTGGCATTGATTTCTTATTAAAAAAAAAACTAAACACAATAGTTACCTGTTTTTCATTTCAAAACAACACAGGCATTTTTAATCAAAATGCGTTCAGAGCTGTGGAGCCTTCTGAGTTGGTGGGAGGGGTTGTAGATTTCTCCTGAACAGGTTCACCCATCCCTGATTTAAATGTGTGCATTGCTATGAACTTCAAACTTGCTTTATAATGCAGTTTGGGTCTACCTCTGACCAGTTTATTGGTTTCCCCATCTTACCCCTCTCTGTTTATAATATCATCCCTTCCTCACCCTGTTCTTCTCTATTTTTCCCCACTTTCACAGAGTGACTGCTTACCATGGAACACAGAAATTTAATGCAACCACACTCACCCACAAGGTATGAGATTACGCCTGTCCGATAATACCTGGGCACAGTTTATGAGGCCTTTGAGTGAATAGGGCTTGGCTGGTATTGGAGGTAATACAAAAATGGTGTGGTGCCTCCACCTATGGGGATTCTTTTAACTGATGGCTGCCTGGCTACTACCCCACAGGAAATTAATGCAACCCTCACCCTTGTAACAGGGAACCTTTGTGATTATAGATGATCCCCAACCTATACTCTATGCAGGCAAACACAACAATAAGCAGAACACAAAAAATGCAACACAAGGAATATTTATTGGGGGGGGGACAGAAACAGGCTTTGGAAGTGGTAATGGAATGGATTAAAAGCAGTGAAACAGTTCGGAGATGACGCCCCAAATCCCCTTACTGTCTGGTGAGTACCCACATGGTATTTACAGTTTCCCCCTACTGGTGTACCAGTACCCCAAAGTCCCTTTTTGAGCTCCCAATGTAGTTTATTACTGCTCTGTTACTGCCCTGATATTGGACCAAGGTTGGTGGTTGGGGATCTCAAACAAATTATTCAACCCAAATGCTAGTTGCTCCTGGCTGTTGCAGTTCTATAAATTGGGTTTGAATAATAATTGTGTAGAAATGCCCAGCAATTATTCTTATCTGTTCCTGAGTAGCAGAAGAATTGGAGGGGTATTAACCCAGTACTCATGACCTTAGCAGACTCTGCATGCTGGATCTCTCAGGAGGTCTCCCTCAGGGTTGCAGACTCAGGCAATGGTACAGGTGTGACAGACTCAATGCACTTCTGAGTGGCAAGGGGTGCAGGCCGTGCTGATCTCCAACATCCTTTTCACCTCACAAGGGACTTGCTTTCACCCACCCCCAAGGAGCAGACAATCACTCAAGGCCTCAGGGGACTCAGATCCTCTGGCAGGACAAGTCCAGATAGCTCACAAAGCTCAGTGCAGGAGCTTTGGTATTGTTCCCAGAGGAAACAGAAATCTTTTTGCAAAGATACTTTAAACAGCTTTCTTCCAACCTTGTGGCTGACTTCTGACTTTTACTCACAGGTCTTTCTCCTTCTGTCTTCCAAACAAATCTGCTCTGTTTACACATCTCTCCTTTGTGCACAAATCCAGGGATCAAATCCCATACATTATTCATTATGATATATCCCTGGATCTCAGTGATTGTTAGTCCCTGCAGAAAAGCATGCATACAAGTCCTAAGCCAGCTTGCAATTTAGCAGTTTGCAAAAGCTAAGCTAGCCTCCAAATTGATGTCAATTTCATAGGGACAGAATGTACTGAAAACTGTGCTAGTCTGCTGCTGGCTGGCTTTGCAAATCTAAACACAGGAACACCCAACATTCCCAACCAGGTTGTGTGTCCTCTGACACCCTTTTCAGTAGTCCTGGCACTAGAAAATCTACAAACATGGTTGCATTTGAGCTGCATTTGTAGTGTTTCACTTTACATTCTATTTTAACATGTTTCTGTTGCTTGGTGTGGCTTCTGGTCATCATGCTCAATGCTTCCAAGTCCTAGCTGTTATCTGGGAGGGCTGGAGGTAAACTGGTGGCAGTGGAGTGCTGTTGAGTATCCCCAACATTCATTCTTCCAGGGCAGGAGTGGTTTTACACTTTGTGCAGCTTTGAGAGCTGCTTGAAACTGAGCAACCTCCTTGATGTGGGCTCCCCGACCATGAAGGCAGTCCAGGGACCGATTAAGTAAAGAGAGGTGGTAGCACTGAAAAAGCCCACAGAATAAATGACTGTGTCCAGTCCATCCTCATTTTCCACAGCTGCAGTCTGGACCCAGAGCAGGGTGAAGGAGCACTGCAGGGGAAGGCATCAGAAGTGCTCCAGAAAGAGCCAAAAGTAATTCTATTTTAGGAGGGGGTTACATTCTTCCATCACTGAAATCCTTGGCATCCTCATCAAGACCTGGAAAATAGAAACATGCTAAACACAACAGAACAGTCTAATACGCCTGCATTCTGACTAAAAGATGGCATTGCCCAACATGAACACAGGGCATGCATTTGAATGTTACTGTCTTCTCCAAATGGTATGTCTACAATTCCCAAAGATGACATGGAGGCAGCACAAGGGGGAAGTAGCAAAGGATTTGGCAGCAGGTTTTTTTCTCTTATGCACCACAATTATGGGAAAGTTGGTGGAAGCACCAGGGGCATCATAAGTGAGCTTCACAGGTTGCTTGACTTCTCTTCCAGATAGATGAGGTACAAATGGCTCTTCTGCAATGATTTGCACAAGGCCACTGGAGGGTTCTGCTTCCAGTGTAGGTATTTCTACATCCAGGTGTCCTCCTTCATCCTCCACAAGAGTAGCTGTGTCAGTGACTTTGGCCCAAAGTCAGGTGGTACAAAGGATGCTGCTGCTGGATTTAAAGTCCTGGTGGCAGTGATACTACTTTCTCCTTGTGCTGGTTGGTGCATGTTCAAAGAGTGTTTGGATGGCCTGAATAGAGAAATGTAAGGGCATATAAACTGATCCTTCTCATCAGAGCTGCTGTAGACCATGTCAGGCTCTGCCAGAGGACTTGCAACTGGTAGTTAAGGCTGAGCATCATGGGTTCTCTTTTTCCATATCTCATTCCTGGTGACTGGTCTTCTAGGTGATGAGGAAGGTCTTGTCTCATAGGATCAGGTAACAGTTGGCCAATGGGCAATAGATGATTTCAGTGCAGTGTCTTACTAACAGTGTTTCCACTCTCCAGTCGTAGGTGGTACACCAGCAGATTGGGAAGCTGATCCATAATGACATACGTTTCAGAGCTACACTGTTCATCTAGTTTATGTTTACCTGGAATGCCAAGATTTCTGATGAGGACTCTGCCTCCAGTCAGGAGAGGTTGCTCTCTTACACGTGTGTCATATCTGTTTTTGTTCTGATTAGCTTTTCACACTGCTTCCTGGGCCACCCTACAGGTGTCAATAAGTTATTGTCTAAATCTCCTGGTATATTCGAGGTGCATCTCTGGTACAAAGCCATCTGCAGATACTCCAAACCACAGGTCTACTGGCACTCTGGCTGCCCATTCAAACATGAGGTAATAATGGGAGAATCCTGTGGTCTCATTCCTTGGTGCAGTTGTATGCATGGACCAGAAACTGCACTTGCTGGCTCCACTTGGACTTGTTTGTTGGGTCCAAAGTTCTAAGCATCTTCAAAAGTGTCTGACTGAAACTCTCAGACTGAGGGTCACCTTGTGGATGGTAGAGTGTGGTATGAGACTTCACAATGCCCATCAGTTGAATAAGCTTTTTTTTGTAGCTAAAGATTTTTATTATTTTAAGAAGACGCACACAAAAATGTACAGTATAACATACAGAGTCAGGGTCCCTACCGCAACATTTGGTAAGGGCCCCGCAGCCCAAAAGAAGAAGAGGAGGATCACAAGAAACCATGGGGAATAACTTTCAGCACATATCCTGGACAGACATCCAGAATTGCTGAAGAGGGGGACAAGTGCATAGAATATGAAACAGATTTGCCCCCCTATGACCCACATCTCCAGCACTGGTTGAATGGTGTGAGACCCATAGGTTTAAGTTTAGCAGGGTCCCGGTACCACCTATGAAGAGTCTTATTCATTATGAGGCATGTCCGTCTGTCCCTACAGGCCATGTGTATTCTTGCCCAGCCGTAAGACCATTGGCTATCCAAGATATTAGTCTGCAGGTCTGTCTCCCACACGGCTCTGGCAGACCAGGTTGGGTCTGTTGTAGCATCCCTGAGTGCTGCGTAAATAACACTAGCTCTATGGCAGGGAAGCTTCTCCCAAATATTGATAGGGTGGGAAGGTTGAGGGGGCTCCCTATTTGGGGGAGCATTTGGTAGGTGGAGGATAGCATCTCTAATTTGGAGTTATCTCCAGAAGTGAGTTGAGGGGAGCTGAAAGTGATTCTCAGGGATTCAAAGATGTCTAGTGAACAAGAACCTGGGAGTAGTAGGTCCTGTATCCAGGAAATACCTTGAGTTTCCCCATTGCTTCCAGTGAAGCATACGGGTCCCAATTCATAAGGCATGGTTGTTCCAAAGAGAGGTGAATTCCCACAGCGTCGAGTCTCTTCCTAGAAGGAGAAGAGTTTTCTTCCAGTACTGGCCAGAGACCAATATACAGGGAGAAAGAACAAAAGGGGAATTCTTTTTATCATATAACATCACCGCAGGGGAGGGAGCATGCAGCAGTGCCGCTTCCAAGAGGAGCCAGGATGGAGAGGCCTGTCCTAGTCTAGAGAACCATCTAGTTATCTGAGCTGAGACATAAGCCATATGATACCCTTGTAACCAGGGAAGACCCCATCCTCCCTTACTCCAATGTTGCCTTATCTTTCATTTGCTAAATCTGGGAAGGGACCCTTCCCGTAAGAAGATGCCCATGAGGGCCTCTAGTTTATGAAACCACTTCTGAGGGATAGGCACGGGTAGTTGATCTAATAAGTATAACATCCTTGGGGCAGCCATCATTTTGATGGAGTCAATCTTACCGTCTAAGGATAGCCTCAAAGTTTTCCATCTCTCAAAGTCCTACCTAAGGGAGTCTAGTAAGGTATAAAAATTAATGGTAATCATTTTCTCCAAATGAGGGTGTAGGATAATACCCAAGTATCTAATACCATTATGGGCCCATTTGAGTCCTAATGCCATGAAACCTTCTCCTGTGGACATGGAGTTCAGTGGGAGAACTTCAGTTTTTGTCTGATTTAGCTCAAGGCCGTATACCTTGGAGAATGCTGTCAAAATCTTGAAAATATCTTTAATTACCTGAGGTGTATATTCTGTCATAATGAGGAGATCATCTGCATATAAAAACATTTTAAACAGACAGTCGCCCACCTGTATCCCAGGAATCAGCTGCAATCCTTGAAGCGCTATAGCTAAGGGTTCGATGGCTAGGACGAATAGGATAGGGGAAAGGGGACAACCCTGTCTCATGCCCTTGTATAAACAAAAAGGCGCAGAGAGAGTACCATTTGTCAGGACTGAGGCCAAAGGGGAGGTATACAAAAGTTGTATCCAAGAGATAAAGCTCGGTCTTATTCCCATGGTGGAGAGGGTATGAAAAAGAAACGACCATTCTACTGAGTCGAATGCCTTTTCAAAATCAATGGCTAGGGCTACAGAGGGCATCTTGGACTTTTTGGTATAATGCATTAAAGAGACCAAAGTTCTATGATGAGCCAACCCAAGGTGACCTTTGACAAAACCAGCTTGTGCAGGATGTATTAGGCCAGGGAGGAGTTGTTCAGGCCTGTTCGCTAGAATTTTCGCCAAAATGTTGACATCAGCGTTAATGAGAGAAATGGGAGGATAACTGCCAGGAAGGAGTGGATCTTTCCCTTTCTTAGGGAGAACTGTAATGGTAGCCTCTCTTATAAAGGGAGGGAGACAGCCAACCGAGAGAGAATGACGGAAAGTCTGTATCAGATAAGGAGCCAGGTTTACTCCTGGGATTCTGTAAAGGTCTATGGGTAACCCATCTCTACCAGGAGCTTTACATAAATTCATGGGCTTAATGGCAGCTGCCACCTCTTCCTCTGTTATCGGGGTGTTCCAACAGTTGAGAATTACTCTCCAGAATTCTAGGGATGGGTAATGATGACATAAAATCCTGGCTTTTAAGCAGACCGGGGTGGGGTTGGGGGATGCATATAGTTGTTCATAAAATCTTGTCAAAATTTTGTTAATCCCTCCTTGTGAATAATGTTTAACCCCATGTTTATCAGCTAAGGTATGTATTGTCCGAGACGATTGGCACTGTTTCAAGCGGTAGGCTAGGCATTTGCTTGCCTTCTCTCCTCCCTCCCAATATGCATGTTGGAGTTTTCAAAAGTTTAGCTCGGCTTGCCGAGTTAAGCGGGCATTAAGAGAAATTCTTGTGCTGGTCAATTGAGCCAGCAAAATTTGGGATGGGGCTTGAGACTTAAGTGATTTGTACTGAGATTCCAGTACATATCACTGTTTCTCCAAGGCCGTTTGTTCAGCCACCCGGCGACGTCTCCTGGCCACAGCAAAAGCAATTAGTCTGCCTCAAATATTGGCTTTAAAGGCTTCCCATAAGGTCGAGTCTGAAACCTCCCCATTATCGTTGTTATTCCAGTAGTCGGCCATTTCAGGGCCTAGCCAGTTTTGGAATTCGGGGTCATCTAGCAGGAGGATGTCAAGTCACCATGCAGAGGATGGTGGGGAAACTTGGCCTTGTCTGAGCAGGAGTTCTAAGTGTGCATGGTCAGAAATAACTATCAGGTGAATATGGGAATGGTGAACCCTGTCATATAGTCCAGAGGAGATAAGCCAGAGGTCTATTCTGCTGGAAGACCCATGAGCATGAGAGAAATAAGTATGGCCATGATTTCCCGGGTGTTGAACTCTCCAGGCATCCAGGAGGGTCTGTTCATTCATTAGTCTCTGAACAGCTAGTCTAGCTTCTCTATGTGGCTCAGGGCTCTTGTTACTTCTGTCCATTGTGTGGTCTAGCATGAGACTGAAGTCTCCTCTCATTAGTATAGAGGCTTTTTGAGTGTTAAAATCAGAAAGGGCTTGACTGATAGAGTGGAAATACTGAGGGCAGTTTTGATTTGGAGCATAAACGTTGACTAGAATCAGGGGGCCCTCTGGAGTTGCCACTTTGGCCATGACCCATCTACCATGTTTATCCTGAGTATATCTGGTCACTTTCCATCCTAATTTGTTATGGAGAAGTAGAGACTCTGCGTTTATGTGAAGAGGCTACACTATGTATTTCTTCACCCACCCACCCTTGTTTCAGTTTCCTTGCCTCCCCAGGAGAAAGCTTAGTTTCTTGTAGGAACGCTATAAGGCAGACCAACTTCTTTAAGTAAAGCAGTACCTTCTTCCATTTGACTGGTGAGTTGAGCCCTCTGACATTCCAGGATATAAATTTAGTTTCCATCCCTTCTGAATTGTGTCATGGCTGAAGATGTAGAATAGAATAGAACCCAGTAGTTAGGGCTATATCGCTCGGGTATACTGGGTCGACCTCTGTCCCCCTGGCGGCAGTAAGAAACCTTGCCTCCTTGCTTTGGATTGACATATTCAGAAACATACTTAGGTGGGTTAAACGTACCACTGAACAACGTAAGTACCACAAACAGAAGTACCAACAATAACCACGAAAAATTAGTAACACAGTAATTGACATATTCCAACCCCCTTCCCATTCTTCCCTTGTAACCCTTTTAATTATTGACCAGCATCCACTGTAAGTATTGGCCGTCTGGCCCAAATACCAGAGGAGGTCGCTGGGAGGTGAGAGACCAACAAGATGCATTGGGGATAAAGGCCCACCGAGGTCCTAAGATCTCTCTATACCCACCCCTGTTCCCAAAGGGTGAACACCCTTCAACAAGTTCAGTCTATTATGGTGATGCCCAGTTAGGTAGCTGAAACGGTAGCCCAGCGGGGCCCCAGAAACCTGCACCCCATTTGAGGCTAGAAGGATCTGATGAGCCAGATCACCCCAAGAAGGAGAGGAAAAAAAAAAGGAATAACATTGAAACCCCTCTCCCCTTTATTTTTTTTAATATCCCATACATATCTCCAGGAGAAGCCCGGTAGAGAGCTTGATAAACCTGAATGCTTTGCAGGAGAACCCAAATCTTAATATTAAATAAACAAGGGCAGCAGTGACAGACTAAGCCCTTCCATACATAATGTTGCTCTATGGGGGGGGGGGAGTCAGGGGAACTACAGAAACCCCTAAACTTAATAGGTGAAGGACTGGACATAATCACCGGAAATCGGGCTGCTTTAAAGGGGAAGAAAAAAAAAGAAAGAGAACATTACAATCAGCACTCAGAAACCATAGCAGGTTGAGATATTGGTGATGCCTTCTCCAACACAGTCTTGGCAGGTATGGTGTCTATATTTGCATGGAGCTCTGGAGCAGTAACATCCACTGCATCAGCCCAGGCAAGAGTTCTGGCAGTCTGGATCTTAGTCCTGTGGGATTTTGCAGGTGAGGCCCGAGGTGGTTTCAGCAAATCCTGCGTGGGCCATCCATTGTTAGGTCCATCAGAGTGCAGAACTGATTATTGCTCATGTCTGGGTCTAGAGAACCATAAGAAGCAACCGGGTCAGGGCTTCCGCTGTGGCTTCTGGAGCGGAACCATGGAGTTTTATCGATGTGAGCCCTTTCCGTCCTCTGTTTGTGCCTATTTTTCTGTTTGCTGCCAGTGGGGTTTCAAACTGGGGTCTGATTAGGAGAGTGTACAGAGGTGGACTTAGGAGATGCTGAGTCACTGCTCTGCAGGTTTGTTTCCATTGGCCTGGGCCTGGTTGGTGTGGCCCCAAGACTGACATAGTTCCTTAGTTTCCTCCAGTTCAGTTTCGGAGCTTGTGCAGCGATAAAGTTCTCCGCTGCCGTGGAGTTGTCAAATATTTGAGGTGAGCCATTAAGGATAATTCTAAGGGAGGCAGGGTATCTGAATGGGTATTCAAGGCCAAGCTCAGCACAGGCTCTACACGCTGGAGTAAACGCCCTTCATCTTGTAGTCACCTCCTGTGAGTAGTCTGCAAATATTTGTATGCGGTGGCCTTGCCAGAAAAGTTCTCTTTTCTTCTCTAGCCAGTCTAGTAATCATTTCTCTGTATTGGAACCGAAGAAATCTGGCAAGGATTGTATGCGGACGAGCCCCAGGGGACCGGACGTGGAGCCAGAGATCTATGAGCCCGGTCAAGTTCGGGAGGGGACTCGCAGTGCCATCCCAATATGCGGGTAGTGCCCTCTGAAGAAAAGAAATGGCATCCGTTCCTTCACAGCCTTCTGGAAACCCCACAAATCTGAGGTTATACCGGCGGCTTCTATTTTCAAGGTCCTCCGCCCTGGACCACAGTGTACGTAGTAGTCTGTCCTGTTCCTGAAGCCTTGCTACGGCCTTGTGCCAGCCATTCTCTGCTTTGGTAAGCCTGTGTTCAGTGATGCAGGCTCTTTGAGATAAGTCCACGATGTTTGTGGTGTTTTGCTTTGAGGTTAGGTCCAGATTGTCCATTCTATGCAAAATTTTGGCAAACATCTACCGGATTTCTGTGAGGCCCCCATTCAGTGCTGATGTAGCAGAGACCGACTCCATCTCGGGGATCCAGCATATGTAAAAGGCTGCACAATGGAGCTGGAGCAAAGAGCCACAGCAAACAAATTCCCTTGCAATCAGAGGATCACGCATTCGATCAGAAGATGGGCAAGTAGTTACCTAACAATGCTTGTACTTAACGTGCCGTACTATGCAAGGATCTGGATAATTAATGGATTTTTGTGGGGTTTAGTGGAGAGCTCAGAACTCAAGCATCCATATCAGTTGGCTGCTGGCCACGCCCCCCATTGAATAAGCTTTTTGATGAGATGGCTCTAAAAGTCTCTCCCTTGGTCAGAGTGGAGGCACTTTGAGAATCTGTAATGCACAAAATATTTTTCCCACAACACTTTTGCCACTGTTGTTGCTTTCTGATCTTTGATAGGGTAGGCCTGTGCATACTCCATACAATGGTCAGTCACCACCAAGATGTTGCTGATTCCCTTCTTGTCTGGCTCCAGTAATAGAAAGTCCATGTAAATATTGACTAAGGGTGCCACCCATTTTGGCAGTCTTGCAAATGATGCACCAGCTACACGTTTAGCAATGTCATTCTATTTTGCTGCTAAGTGAGGCCAGCAGAATCATGCTGTCGCTAGGTCCAGTGTTTTGTCATATCCCAGATGACCCATATCCTCATGTAGACCTCTCAAGGCCATTTACATGCACCTGGTGGGCAGAACCAGTTGTTGTTTTGGGAAAAGGGTCTGCCCCTGTGTGATTTGATACAACAATCCATTTTTTTATGACCAGCTTGTTCTACTCCCGGAAGATAAGTGGCATGTTGGGATGTTTGATTTCTGTTTGTCAGACACAAGACCCTTTTCCAAAGTTATAGTGACATCCTTCAAGCTGGGGTCCGCCCTCTGAGCTTGACTCTTGTCTGTTGGGTTGAGATGTGGCAGAGCGGTGTTATGCAGAGTGACGAGATGGGTATACACCTCCTGTACAGTGTCAGAGCACACTCCAAGAAGATCTGCTGTCCTATTTGGATTGGCTGGGGTAGGCATGTCCTCAAGCACTAGCAGTTGGCAAATAGCTCATACCCCATCCTCTGAAATGTGGGTCCAGTGTCCCTCTGTTGGTGGAGTATGATGGAGGCATCTAGACAAAGCATCTGCATCAATATTGTTTCTTCCAGGATGGTACTGTAGAAACATTGACATAGAAACATAGACTTTGACAGCAGATAAGGACCGCTTGGCCCACCTAGTTTGCCCATTTCCCTACCTATTGGATAAGCTGCAGATCCTAGTTAACCTACAGCCTACTTCTTCTTACCCCCCCCAAAATTGCCTCATGTCTGTCCCATGCATTCTTGGATTTCCCCACTGTTTTTGACCCCATGACCTCCTCAGGAAGGCCGCTCCATGTGTCCACCACACTCTGTGTGAAAAAATACTTCCTCACATTGCCCCTGAGCCACTTCCTCTATATCTTCAAATTGTGTTCCCTTTTTCTTGCACATCTCTTTTTCTGAAAGATGCTACCCTCTTGGACTTTGTTGATTCCCCTGAGGTGCTTGAAAGTTTCTATCATGTCCCCCCTCTCCCTCCTTTCCTCAAGAGTATACATGTTAACCTCCTTTAGTCTCTCTCCATATGGCTTTTATTGCAGACCCTGCACCATTTTAGTTGCCCTCCTCTGGACTGCCTGCATCCTGTCTGTGTCCTTGTGGAGATGGGGTCTCCAGAATTGCACACAGTACTCCAGATGGGCTCCCACCAACTGTCTGTACAGAGGGATAACAACTTCCTGTTTTCTACTGGTGATGCCCCTTCCTATACATCCCAGTATCCCCCAAGCCATCCTTACTGCCTTCTCACAATACTTGCTTGCCTTTAGGTCATCTGATATGACTATTCCCAGGCCCTTTCCATTTTTGTTGTTATTAATACCCTCCCCCCACTGTGTACTCTTCCCCTGGGTTTTTGTTTCCCAGGTGCATTACTTTGCACTTCTTTGCACTGAATCTAAGCTGCCATACTTTTAACAATTCCTCCAACCTTGCCAAGTTCCTTCTCATCCTTTCCACCCCCCCTTGTGTATAAATCATGTTGCAGATCTTTGTGCTGTCTGCAAAGAGGCATACTTTTCATTCCAGTCCCTCTGCAATGTCACTTATAAAGACATTAAAAAGGACCAGACCCAGTACTGAACCCTGTGGTATTCCACTAATAACCCCCCTTTCTTTGGAGTGGACTCCATTTACTATTACCGTTTACTATTGTCCTGTTGTCCAGCCAATTCTTTACCCAGGCTACCACCCTGGGACCCACTCCCAGGCTGGCTAATTTGTTTATTAATTTTTTGTGTGGGACTGTGTCAAATGCCTTGCTAAAGTCTAGGTAGGCCATGTCCGCAGCCCCTCCTGGGTCTACTACTTTGGCCACCGAGTCAAAGAAATCTATTAGATTCATCTAACATGAACTTCCTGCTGTAAATCCATGCTGCCTTGGGTCCTGTGCTCCGCTGGTCTCTAGGTGTTCAACAATTCATTCTTTCAGAAGTGATTCCATCATTTTCCCTACCACTGAGATCAAGCTAACAGGTCTATAGTTTCCTGCCTCTGCTTTGTTTGCACTTTTGTGAAGGGGAATCACAACCATCATCCACACTCTTAGATACCACACCATCCTCCCATGATTTGTTTAAAAGGGTAGTCAGTGGTGTCACTAGTTCTCTCCTTAGTTCTTTTAGAATTCGGGGTGAATCCCATTAGGCCCCATTGCTATTTCCACCTTCAGTTTTAGGAGTACTTTCAGAAATCTTTCTTCTGTGAAAGGACTGGTATTGATCCCCCCCATCCAGAGAGCTTCTATTGATTGGATTAGGTACCTCCCCCTGTAATCAGAGACTGTAAGATGACAAGCCAGCAGTCCACCTATACTCCGTGACATCCAGTCTGGCTGTAGTCAAGACATATGTCAATGGGTTGTTGGCTACTAGTACAACAAACCTGGCTCCATATAGATAGTCATAGAGCTGGACCATCATGGCCCATTTCAAAGTGAGAAATTCCAGTTTGTGGACAAGGTAATTTTTCTCTGATGTGCTCAGACTTTGACTGGTATATGCTGCAGGTCTCATGCCGCTCTTGTGCTCCTGGGTAGCACAGCTCTCAGGCTGCTTATGCAGGTATCAATACTAAGGGTGTATGACTTGGTAAACTCAGCAAAAGCCAATACAGAGGCTTCTGTCTGGTGTAGAATGATATCTCTGAATGATCCTTCACAGTTCGCTGTCTATTGGTTACTGAATGGTTCATCGACCTTGTGATATTTGTTTGAAGGCCTGTCCATAGTTTTCTGGGTGGGTGGATAGCCTCTGGTCAAATTGGGTTAGGGCCTCACCACAGAAGAAAAGTCTGTCACAAATCATCAGTAATAGCCACAGAATCTAAAACTGACTGTAAGGCCGTCAGGTTGGTTGGCTTCAGTCAAGTGGTGAGGGCTTCCACTCTACTTGCATCTGTGCTGATTCCTTTTTCCAAAACAATGCATCCCACATAGTTCTCAGCTGTTTGGCAGACCTGGCAGTTGTCAGGCAGTCCAGAACCTTTATAAGTGTGGCCTTATGCTCATCAAGTGTCTGCACAAACACTATGAGATTGTCCAGGTAAACTAGCACTTCTAGGAGGTTCATGTCTCCAACTATGCCTCCCCTAGAGCTGAGGGGTTCACCAGTCAGGGAAAACCAGGGATCACTGGAGGACCAGCAGTGTGAAGGGGGTCACCAGTCGGGTGCACCCAGGGATCACTGGAGTCACACAGGAGGATTGGCTGAGCTAGGATAGTTTTTGAATTCTCCACTCTCAGTCACAACCTAAGGAGAAGCAGAAGGGAGCCAATCGGGTTCCATGTATAGCAGCCAATCCGGCTACTATACTGAAAGCCAAGGGGTTGGCCTGGCAGGAGGCTGGACTACAAAAAGTGGAGCCAGTCACTGCAGAGCAAGAGCTGAAGGGTTCACCAATCATGTGAATCCAGGGATCACCGGAGGATCAGCAGCGTGCAGGGGGTCGCCAGTCAGGTGCACCCAGAAATGTGGTTGGCATCTCATGCATTATTCATTATGTTGTACATGTAGTAGCCACAGACAAGATTAGATATTTCCAGATATTTCACAAAATTTGTAAAGACTTTCTCTCTGCTGCTCCTGCTGTGGAAATACAGAAAGCAGGAGATTTCTCTAGAAAAATCACAGAAATTTCAGGAAATATCTGACCATGTCTTTAGCTGGGACTGTACCTCTTACTTTTAGTGGTTGTTAGTTCCTGGGCAAAAGCATGCATACAAATCCTGAGCCAGCTTGCAATTAAGCTGTTTTGCAGAGCTGAGCTAGCCTCCAAATTGATGTCAGGTTCACAGGGACAGAATGCACTGAAACCTGAGCTAGTCTGCTGCTGGCTGGTTCTGCAAAGCTAAAAACAGGAACACACAATATTCCCAGCCAAGTTGTGTGTCCTCTGATCCCACTTTTAGTTGGAGCATGGTGATAAAGGGCACTGAGCTGCAAACCTGGAGACCTGGGTTTGAATCCCATCAACTCCCACTTGCATACTGTGAGACCCTGAGCAAGTCACTTGAACTCCTCGTGCGCCCAGGTCATACCAGGAAACAAGCTCTGGCTTAGTGTGCCTTTCCTGGTTAAACTATTTCCCTTTTCGGTGGTCCTGGGACTAGAGAAACTAGAAGCATGGCTGCTTGTGGAGTCTTATATCTTCTATTTTACCATGCTTCTGTCCCTCAGTGTGGCTTTTGGCCATCATGTTCAATACTTCCCAGACTCTGCTGCTATCTGGTAGGACTGGAAGGTGAATGAGTGACAGCAGATCATTGCTGAGTTTGCCCAAAGTTCATGCTACCAGGGGAGGAGCTGTTTTGCACTTTGTGCAGCATTGAGAGCAGCTTGCAACTGAGCAATATCCTTGCTGAGGGGTCCCTGACCCTGAAGGCATTCCAGGGACTGGTTGAGGGAAGAGAGGTGGCAGCACTGAACAAGTCTGCAGAACAAGTGACAATATCCAGTCCAGCCATGGGTCTCATAGCTGTAGTATGGACTGGGACCAGGGTGAAGGAGTGGTGCAGGGGGAAGGTGGCAGCAGTGCTCCAGAGAGAGCACATGGAAGCCCCTTTTTAGGAGGGGGTCTACTATGAAATTTTGCAAGATCCCACGGGTAGAATGTTCTTCTCTTAGTATTATAAATCATAACTTTATTTTGAGCCAATCAGGATTGTTTATATCTAAACATTCCAGGTACTGTTATAACCAGAAGCAGGTTTATCATGCACATAGCTCTAAAATTCTGAAATTCTAAGTTCAGTTCATATAGTCCATTTCCCAAAAAGGTGGTTCTCTAATATTCTGCAAACTAAAATATTCTGATTTAAATTAAAATTAAACTTTCTTAAATAAAAGTCTTTAACATGATCTATAATATGTTTATATGTACAGTCCCTGTATTCCTAATAGTTATAAAAGTTTCCTCACAAGTCCTTTGTGTGCTACAGTATAACCGTTCAGCTTTGCTTCACAGTTCTATCACCCAAAGAACTCAAGAATGCATTCTTACAATCATAAGAGACACAGTAACAGTACATATTATAGAGGCACGGTAGCACCACTATAGTTAGGGTTGAGAGGGATTTCTATGTTAAACCTCAAACTTTGCACTTTAATAGTTTCACAACCATTCAACGGATTTGCACAAATGTTTGCGTGCACAGTCTTGCAGGATAGCTCTCATGACATACCTAATTGTGTTCCAGTCAGACGTGTGGATTCCAAGATGAGGATATCAAAAAAAGTGAAAATAATCGGGGGTTTTGCTGTTTATGTTTTCATCACCTAGTGCCCAGACAGTTTGGAATTTTGATCTGAAATTTTCAGGGTAGAAAGAAATTGGGCCACAGTGGTGTCTTTCACTAGTTTGGTTAAAAAAATATTATTCCATTCCAAAGTTATTAAATTTTGAAATTTCAGTTCTGAGCATGCTCAGTACAGTCATTTAGATAGCTGCTTGGAACGAAAAAAAGAATTTGGTCCATACAAAAAAGGATGTTTTTTCATATGACTTATGAGGGTAATCATTTTTTGTGAGGAAGGCATCCTTTTTCATATGGCCGCCATCTTGTTTCCTCTTTTTTGTTTTTCAAAAACCCACAAAAATTATATCCTACACATACACCAACACATGTATGTTGCTAACTGGAGACCCCGCTGTGTGGATTCTGCACTTACATTTTTGAAAAATTATCCAGGAATGTTTTTTTTTTATACATTTTAAAATCCTTTTTCATGACTCAGTTTCCTTTTTACGTATGGCCATATGAAAAAGGAATTCAGCCATATGAAAAGGAATCCCTTCGTACAAAAAAAAAGATTTTTGGACTTATTTTTTTCCCCCAATTCTTTTTTCATATGAAGACATCCTTTTTGTATGAATGAAAAGAACATACAAAAAAGAATCCTTTTATATGAGAAAAGAGTCAGGGGGAAAACTAAGTCCAAATATTTTTTTCACATGAAGGAATTCTTTACTGTATGTTTTTTTCATTCATACAAAAAAGGATGCCTTCATACAAAAAAAGATTTTGGACTTAGATTTTTTCACTGATTCTTTTTTCATATGAAGGGATCCTTTTTTGTATGGGTTTTTCGTTCATACAAAAAAGGATGCCCACATATGTAAAAAGGCTTTAGACGTCAACACTAGACATACTTGAGTGGGGGTGATTATTGTTTAAATATAGAATGAACTGATATATCTTAAAATAGCAGTACAGAGCTGGATAGTATAAAGTACTTGGTTTTGTCCCCCCCCCAACTGTAATGGTCTAGTATTATGCTGAATGCTTTTTCCTTTTTATGTCGAGTATGAAATTTTTTTGATTCTTCTGGATATATGAAAACATATTCAAAAAGTTAATAAAAAGATATACGGCTTTGGACTTGGTTTTTTGCTGATTCTTTTTTTGTATGAAGGAATCTTTTTTGTATGACTTTTTCATTCATATGAAAAGGATCCCTTCATACGAAAAAATAATCTGGACATACAGTAGGTTTTTTTTGCCACATTTCAACTTCAACAAGCCATAACTCCCTTAATATTTGCAGTTAAGGGACAACTTATATATCAAAACAAAGGTCTTAAAGAGTACTAGAAGAATAACACATAATACCCCCCAGCAATTTGGGGGCATATGTAAAAAAAACAAAAACAAAATGTAAACGTCAAAATTCTCATAGCATAACTTTGGCAGTTTAGCAAGCCATACAACCAAACAAATAATTTGTTATTTGGCAGAAATGGAAGCGCAGGGCCCTGGGCCCTGCACATCCACACCAACATGGATGAATGCTTCGACAGGTAAATGGATATCTTCACGCAGATCCCGACGGGACCTATGTGAATGAGGATGCAAATAAACTATCTCAAAAAGGGTTCCACCATGCCGGTTTGATATCCAACAAAGTGACAAACACTACAGTGACAGCATTTCCCCAACAACCCCTACACAGACAGCCCAGTACACCGACCAACCAGAACATTGACAAACTCTGCAATAAACCAAAGTAACACTGTTAATGTAGTCATGTGGGAGGGCTGTGTGCCCCACATCTCTTCTCAACTACACCCCTCATACAGTATAATGTTATAACTAACTCCACGGTGCACATTCCATGGAGAATAATGGCAACTCCATGTTCTGAACAGACTCTCCCACCACAGCCATTACACCTACAACTTACCTACCTGACAACGTGAAACACCTGTCAGTGGCAGAAACACCATGGTAAAAATGCTGTTGCTGTACTGGAGTCACTGTACTGGAGTCGGTGTGAATCCATCGATGTAGCAACGGCATACCTTCAAAAGTAAGGAAATTCATTGAAAAAAACTTTGCTAATGCACCACTTAGGGTTAAAGTGATAAAAGTAAGGAAATGTGGTGTTAGGGTTGCCAACCCTAACACCCCACCCCTACCTGCAGACAGCAAAACAGGAAAAACCATTACAGTTTCATCTCTCCTTACTTTTCCCAAATCAGGCCTGGGGTGTACATTGGGGTTATCAACCCTAACACTCACCCCATTCTCATATACTCTGCACATCTCTGCTTATTTACTGATGGAATGGGGTGAGCATAGGTACACCCCATGCCTGATTCCATTCTGCTGGGGGTGGCCTTCTTGGAGTTCCTAGGGTTAGGCTACAGCACTCAGGAGACAGAGCATTTGCAGCAGCTGTGCCTACCCTGTAAAACTCCCTGCCTGGTTATCTAAGGGAGGCCACCTCGGTAGAAGCCTTTAAGAAGGGCCTCAAAACATATTTATTCTGTCAAGCTTTTAACTGAGGATGTTTTAAAGATTGTAATTCATGATGGATATAGATAAGTTTATGCTCTCAGTTGCATCTTGCAGATGTTTTGATTTTGTCATCACTGTATTTTTAAAATGTTTTGTATGATTTGTATGCTTACATTGTGCAGCACCTAGAGTCCACGGAGATGGGTGCTATATAAATAAAATATCTATCTATCTATCTATCTATCTATCTATCTATCTATCTATCTATCTATCTTATTTGTGAAGACTCAGGAGAGGTGAAATTGTAATGTTTTTTCATATTGTTGTCTGCAGGGTGTGGGTGGGGTGTTAGGGCTGGGAACCCTAACACCACATTCCCTACTTTTGTCGCTTTAACCCTAACTGGTGCTTTAACAACTTTTTTTTGCAATGAATAAACATATATACATACAGAACAAAGGCCTCATGTGGAGCTACATCCTAGATTTTATCTGTTGTGGGGAAATAAGAAGAGATTTCCCTGCTTAGCAGGTAAAGATAGGAGGGGGATATTTTATGCTCAGTGGAGGAACACTAATAATGAAAACAATGAGTAGTACTTTTATTGACTGAATTTGTGTTTATGGTGTATGGCATACCTCCCAGCTATCCCCACATTAGGATTGACAGACCCTCATTTTATCTCTCAGATATCCTCTGTCCATAACTCTCAACTGCCCCACATTAGGTAGGATGTCCATCATTTTAACCCTTAGAACCTGGCTGTTCATAATTCTCGACTGTTATGCATTAGGAGAGACAGACCTAATTTTTACCCCACATAACCCCTCTGTCCCTATTTCTCAACTGTCCCACATTAAGCAGGATGTCTCTCATTTTACTCCTCAGAATTCCCCTGTCCATACCTTTCAACAATTCCACATTAGAAGGGATGTCCCTCATGTTATCTCTCTCCGAACCCCTATGTCCATACCTTCCAACTGCCCCACATTAGGAGAGATGTCCCTTATTTTACCCATTAGAACCCCTCTGTCCATACCTCTCAATTGTTACATGTTGTGGGGAATATCTCTCATTTTGTCACTGAGAAACCCTCTGTCTATACCTCTTAACTGTTATACATCAGGGAGAGCTGTCCCTCATTTTACCCCTCAGAACCATTTTGTCCATACCTTTCAACTGTCCAAACTTAGAAGGGGCGTCCCTCATTTTACCTCTCAGAACCCCCTGTCCATACCTTTCAACTGCACCACATTAAAAGGGATGTCCCTCATTTTATCCCTTGGAATCCCTCTGTCCATATCTCTCAACACTTCCATATTAGGAATGACTGTTTCTGTCTAAGTGGGACAGTTGAGAGGTACAGTATGGGCAGAGGAGCTGTAATCATGTGAAACATGCAGCATGCTGTTCTACCAATAACATCATGCTTATTGTTTGTGTGCTAGACAGGCAATAAATCTAATTAAAGGAAGAAAGCTTGCACTGTGCTTAATTTGGCAGTATGAAGATAAAGGCAGTTTAGTGTGAAATATCATGCAGCTTTTGAGGAGAAAGCAATACTCACCAAAGCTAATGAACAGAAGATGGTCAATGGACGAGAAATGAGAGATGAGCATCTGTCACTAATCATTAAATGCTTTATGAACCAGTTCAAACAAATATTGGGGTCTATGCACAGAAGTTTTGATTGCCTATATGCTGCATCTCCACTGGATGTAGATAACTCTAAGTTGGAATGTCGAGAACTAGCGGTCCATCAGATCTCCGGCAGCATTCAGGGAAGGGGTGTGTGCCACTTGTGCACTCTATCCCCTAGACGATCTTGCAGCTATGCATGCAGCCAGTCTGGGGGTGTGCTTGCACTCCTTACCATTCACTAAGACATGGAATGCCATGTGAGGGGGGTGCAGGATACAGCAGCAAGGACCCTGCCATATCCATTATGCACAACCTCCAGAGAAAGCCTTCAAGCTGCAGGAAAACAAAACACCCCTCTATGGTACTGCCCCAGCCCTTTGGTTGGAAAGGGAGGGCTGGGACAACCATGCGGTCATTTGCCCAACATTTCAAAATGTTGTGCTCCCATGCCCTCCCATAATCCCCTGCTCATGCAGAGCAGGTAATCCACTGTGGGACTCAGGGCAGGCATCCAATTGGATGTCTGTCCTGTAATCTGTCCCACCAACAACAGCGCACTGGGGGGGCATGGAGAGGCACATGGTGGTGGCCAGCTTTCAAGCATGCGAGCCACCTCATGCCTGTCTGCCGATGTGGAGTTACACGGTCCAGTTACATGTGGGGAGACTGGATGGGCCTAGCTGTCCTTATCTGTGATCAGTTTCTTTGTTTCTATGTGAATTGCGCATACCCAGCCCATCTTTGATGCATAGCCTCCACTGTCCATAGAAGAGTGATGCAGAAAAATGGATATGCAGCATTACAACAATTGAACAACAGCACTGACATCTAATATTAACACAATATACATGCATATATGTTATAAATACCATTTGTTTAAACACATAAAGCTCCAACAATATTGAGTAATAATTCAGATTTGCCATATATGGTATTCTATGTATACATCCTACAAACAGTAATCAATTGAATACAAAAAGAGTGCTCCATTAAGTTTTGGGAGCACCAAGTTTTCCCATCATCAAAAATGTAGACCTCCCCCACAGCGATGGCACAATACCGACGCAGGTATTGTGCCACCTCTTGACAGTGTTTTCTGTGGGGGCTGCCCCACAAACCCACAATGTGGTGTGCTCTGCCCCCCACACCCCCGGACTCTAGGATTCCAACTCCAGGTTGGAGTTGGTCCGGGGAGAGGGTGTAACACTGGGGGAAGGTGAAACACAGACAAAGGACCATTACCCCGAATGTCACCGTAATGGTCTTTTTCTGTGTTTCGCCATCAGGGTGTCGACGAAAAGGGGTGATACGTTAAGTTTCATAATGGTTGCCAGCTTTGGATCTTTTCCATAATAAAAACATCACCATTTGTTATCAGTGGGTTTTACAAATAGAGGATTGAAGAAATGTTGACTTTTTTTTTCAGTTAATCCTCATTGTCCCCAGATTCGAGTGGCCCTCCTTTCATGCCAGCCACCCCAGCCTGATCACCCTGACTTTCTACTGCGTCTTACCTTCGTGCATCCACAGCATGGCCTGGGTGTTTCTTTATGGGGTGCAAGGCCTGTGGGTGACTGGAAGTCATCTAGCCACCAGGAGCTTCATTTTCCTGTTTCCCTCCTCAGGGAGGCATGATATGCAATGCTGCCCATGATGGCCCTACACACACTTCCTCCCATGCACAGGACATCAGTGGTTGCCACTCTTCCCTTCCCCTTACATGATGGCCCCTGGTTGCTGTGCTCCCAGCCATTGCTAGGGACCAGACTTGTAATGGGTGCTGTGCCACCCCCAAAGAGGAGAGCAGTACTCCAGATGCTCTATTATCTCCCTCACCAGCCAACCCCCAGTGACTCAGGTATGCTGCTGAACCTCAGTCACAGGCATGGCAGTGGGTGTAGTGATCAAATGCCTTAACCCTACGCACCACTGGGCCAGTCATATGTGGACTGTTTAATACTTTATTTGTCCATCTGTTCAATTATACCATGACTCTGGTACTCATATACTGCTTACTTCCATGTGGCTTCCTGCCACTCTTTTATTTTGTGCCATCTGACGAGGAATCGTCTAATGTCTAATTAAGCTACTCCTAACCAATTACTCTGATAACCAGTAATCAGTAGTACAGAAGGGTGATCCTTAGTAAATTTATTAAATGGTGAACTAGGGATAGGAAGAGAAAGGACTAATGAACAATCCTTTAGTAACTTGGCCTGGTACTCCTTGCTAAGGGGACAATCCCATAAAACATGAGTAAGGTGGGTGTTCTGCTTTTGACATCTCCAGCACTCTGCAGCAATTTTACCCCTAAAGAAAAGTGTAATATCTTCCATCTCTTACACTCTATTAGACTCTCTTTCTAAGTCATGTAGAATGGGGATAATATTGATTCTCACTACGGGCCCTTTCACTAAGGTGCCAGTTATACACTTGAAATGTGCATATAACACCCATGTTGCTACGCAGACCTGGACAGGTGCAGGGTGCATGATATTCACAATGGCAAGCATCTGCAGAGCACCTGTCTGTGGCCCCATCCCCCAGTGTGCAGCTGAGCAGGAGCAGATTGCAGGACTCAAGTGGACATCCAATGGGATGCCTGTCCTGGGTCCCGTAGTGGATCCCCTACTCCACATGAGCAGGGGATTCTAGGCAAGCATGGGTCCCATGAACTTTGCACATCTGGGCAAGTGCCCAAATAGGTGTCCCCAGACCTACTGTACAGCTAGGTGGTTTGGGGCAGCATGGTGGGTGGATTCCATGTCTCATTGGAGCCAGCAGGTGTCATCAGTGGGGGCGCATAAGAGTTATGTCAAGGTCTACCCTCACATAACTTGTGCCCCCCTCTAACAGTACTCAGTGAATGATGTAGAGTGTGGGCACATCCCCTGGCACAGCCCCAGACTGCTCATGGTACATAGCTGCAGGATCAGTTGGGGGATCATGTTTCTAAAGAGTTTGTGCTTCTGCTGTGAATGTCACAGGCTCTACTGAAACCCTACTGCTTGTCATTCTGACTTGGGGTTGCCTACATGCCTCAGATACACTGCGCATAGGCAATCCGCACCTTTGTGAATAGACCCCTTTATGTGAGAAGTGCAAGAATATGCCTATAATTGCAAAGGGATGCACATAGGAAACAAGGACCTCATGATGGACTAGTGGATGGGAGGGGTTAAGTTGGACACTATCTCTGAAGAAAGGGATCTGGGAGTCATCATAAGCAACATCCTAAAATAATCTAGCATTTTGTAACAAGGCCTACAGCAAGGCAATCAAAATATTGTGGGTGCACTGGGGGGGGGGTTCAACAGCAGGAGGAAAGAGGTGATACTACCTCTTTATAGATCACTGGTGAGATCATATCTGAAATACTGTGCCCATTTCTGGAGTCCCCAACCAAGAAAGGACAGGCTAGAGACGGTGTAGTGTGGGGTAACATAATGATTCAGGGCCAGCAGGGCAGATCTTATGAGGACTGGCTTAAGACTCTGAACATGAACTCACTAGATACTAGGAGGGAGAGGGGTGATATGATAGAGAACTTCAAGTTCCAGAAAGGAATGAACAAGGTAGCTTGCGAGGAAATATTCAGCAGCAATGGTGAATCAAGAAAATGTGAACATGAGTGGAAACTGTCAGGGGAGATGCAGGAGGGAATTGAAAAAGTTTACTTTACGCAGAGAGAGAGAGACTGGCTGAGCTGTGGAGCAAGTATCAGTTGAGGTGGTGGGTTTAAGAACCATTAATGGTTTCAGACACAGTTGGGACCAAGTAAAAAGCTTAATAGTTACACACTGGGTAGCAGTAGGGAAAGGGGGAGAGGCGAGGACAATAACCCCAACAAGGCAATAGGTCTTGGTGTAGGATAAGAGAAAACAGGGCAGGCTGGATAGACCAATGATCTTTTTCTGCTGACATTTATTCAATGTGCTTAAGCAACTGGATGGGATGAGATGAGATGATGCATGTGTAACTTGATTTGCTTTATGGTTTTCCGCCTCCCTATCTGTGGGATATACCACCCTGTAGGGGTACGATGCAAGGAAACCTAGAGGAGGGTTCCCCCCTTACAGGTGCCGCAGGAATGAATGTGTCAGCTAAAGATAGGTTAGGAAGAAGCCCATGGGTAAGAGAGATGAGCAGCTGGAGAAGGAGGAGGGGTGGATGCTGGGCAATGGAAAAACGAATCCTGGAGAGGCCCAGGATGTGGACCTTTTAAGCCCAATGAGGGAGTGGCGTTGTTGCTCCGCCCATCGAACCTCAGGTTTAAAGCCCTCCCATTCAATGTGCTTATGCAACTGGATGAGATGAGATGATGCTTGTGTAACTTGATTTGCTTTATGGCTTTCTGCCTCTCTATCCGTGGGATATACCACCCTATAGGGGTACGACACAAAGAACCCTAGAGGAGGGTTCCCCCCCTACAGGTGCCATGGGAATGAATGCTTTGGCAAAAGGCAGGTTAGGAAGAAGCCCAAAAAGAATACCCAAACATGTCGAGCTTCCAAGAGGCGAGGATGATGAATGAATTCTGACAAGGTGATAAGGGCTGATGGAGAGAGGGGAAAGCCGGGGCCACCATCTGCCTCCATCCAACAGCACACCCTAACTAATCAAAGAAAGCACTAACTCTAACTAATATTATGACCATTGGCACGGAGGAGAGGAAAACTCCCCTTTGAGGAGTAAACCTCTGGGGATCCACGGTCTAGGTCGCCTGCCTTCCAGGCTGACGACGTTTCATTTGAGGATGTATGTCAGTAAAGAGAATGGTTAATTAATGAGGGGTATAAGTAGGGAGGATGATGACGGGATAGGGAAAAAACTCAAAAGAAGCACAGATTAAAGAAGGAACATGAGGCAGCAGGGACCCAAGAAGGGTATGCTTGAGTAGTTGATGGGAGGGAGAAGATCCACGTAGAAGTCAGAGGAGCAAGGGGTATCCAGATGGGCTCATGAGGAGACTCCAGATGTGATCACGAGGAGACTGACAATAATGCAGACTGGCTTGATTGAGCGATGCGGGTGAGCAGACACTGAGGCTGATGAGGCATGCTTGATTATGCAAAGTGAATGATTAGACCTTGAATGATTAAACCCTAAGGTTGTAGTCAATGAGGTAGCATAGGATTCAATGATAGGAATGCTCGAGTCAGCGATGAAAATAGATAAACCTTGAGGTAAGGATGAGTGAATGATGACTGGAGTTATGAACTTGATACATGCGGCAGGATGGCCGCAGATCGATGAGGTGGCATAGGAGTCATGATAGGTACACCCAAAAAGAAACATCGATTGCAGGCCTCAATTGGAGGGAATCCTTGATGGCCGGTATGGAACGTGAAGAGGAGGAGACAGGAATGAACTTGAAAATGAACTTGTACGAAGGCAGTAGGATTAAGTAGGCTCCTCGAAAGGAGGTAGACTCTGAGGCCAAGAAGGCATGTCCGGAACGAGAGTGTATGCGAACCAGTGGGTACGCTAAGGAGGAGCAGCAGAGGAGCAACTTAAGTTGAGCTACCGAGGAGCAAAATTGGACTATGTATGATGAGGAGTAAAGCTAAGAGTGGAGGGAAGCCATGATGGCTGGTACTAGAAAAGGCGGTAGGACAAGGAAGGTAAAATTAGGAAACGGATAAGGTATGATGATGGATTGAAGCCATGGAGGCTGGTACAGGAAAATGAGGTATGAAAGGACAAAGGAAAGTAGGCAGGTCAAAGGGTTAGCATAGGACCCAGCCGATATGGGATGAGAACTGCAGTTGGGTGAGCTGGATGAAGTGGCATGCAGATCGGATTCAATGGAAGGCCAGTTGGAGTCAGCCATAGATGGCCCAATGATGTGACTGGCAGAGCAAGCGAAAAGATACTGTAAACTGTGGCATGATGAGAGATAGAAGCCATGACTAGAGTGAATCCTTGATGGCTGATGATGGTTGGAATCAGGAACCTGATACATGTGGTATGAGGGCTGTGGATTGATGAGGTGGGTATATGAGTAATGATAGGTATGTCCAAAGAAAATATCAATTGCAGGCCAGATGAAGTCAGCCGAGGCTGATGGCACGATATGGATGAAACCCCAAAAGTAGAGTGTAGCCAAAGATGAACAGTGGAAATGACCTAGGAGGCAGGGAGACATGGGCAAGATATCCTCCTTGGAGTGCCAGCTGGCCCAGCAAAAGTAGTGGCATGCATGGAGAAGATTGAATACCAACACAGAAATGCATGCAGTATCACAAGAGGTCCATCCAATCGGATGCAGAGCACACCAAACCAAACCATGCACCAGATACGGAAATCATTGCAGGTCAGAAACAGAATCAATCTAGTATAATATAGCCCAGACATACCACAGAGAGTTAGGACAACCCAAATTGAATTGGTAGATGCAGGAAAACATCTCAGGTTATCTTGTCAAACAGGTAAACATGGTAAGGAAAGCGACTAAGGCAAACAATCAGATTTATGAGGTACAAGTTTGTCGTTCAGAATAGTATATGTAATGCTGCCATACTAGAATTGGGAAGCAGCCGGAATAACCGCTGCACCTCTGACATGAGGTGTGATTACATCCCAGAATATAAAGGGAACCAGATGTACAATAATGGCTGTTCTGACAGACACAGTCTTACCGGGGGAAGCAGAGGAATGAGCCCCAGGGCTGCATTGAAAGAGGGCAGCACCGTCGAGTGGCCCCATGAAGAAATCCAGGTGCCCAGCCCAACAGCGCCAGAGAAGAGTGGAAGCAGCCAAAATGTCCTAAAGCATGCTAGAGCCCACACTGCTAGAGCTACCGAAAGAGGGAGATGGTGGGGGGATAGGAGACACAAAATGGATCCCCAACCCAGCACAGTGGAAAGCAGGCAGTCAGAGCAAGAAGGTGACCTGCACCAGAAGCAGGTGCTGTAAGTACGCGACTTCAGGAGTGAGGGCATGAAACAGAGCAATGGGGCAGCTGAGCAGCTGCCGGGAGGGACAGGGGGAATGGAGGCGAGCCATTGGGGACAGCACACCCAGGCACCAGCAATGCACCAAGAGGGATGAACGAGAAGAAACGGAGAAGCTCTGGGTGAGACAGCTGCCGAAAGCTGAGCACAGCTGAAGACATTGCACCCAGAAGCGCCATCAAGGAATCAGGGAGGAGTGCAGACCAGAAACAGCTGAACGATAGATCGAAGTAAGGCAGACGGCCCCATCGGGAAACCGGAGACCAGGCAGGAAGCAGAGGAGGGGAGAAGCGAAAAGGATGATAAATGGGTGCAAGAAACGAAACACAGAAGGGAAAAAATTGAGTGGGGGGGGAAGCAGGATGAAACAAGCGAGGGAGGGCACAGAGGAAAGGAACGGGCAGCCGGATGCAGCAGCCAAACTAGGAAGCAAATGCACAGAGGAACCCAGAGATGGGCAGAAGAGCAGCGCCTCCAGCTGCAATGAAAAAACCCATCCTGGCAAGGTCCAGGATGTGGACCTTTTAAGCCCAATGTAGGAGTGACAGTTTTGCTCTGCCCATCAAACCTCGGACTTAAAGCCCTCCCATTGTTTCTTGTGACAGCACTGGGAGGACTTTTATGCCCAGATGTGAAATGTCCATTTAAATCCTACTGCTACAAAGTCAAAGAATGAACATAAGTTATTGATGGGCAGAACTTATGTTTTTGAAAACTGAGAGTAAATCCTGAGCATGAAGAATATGATTTTAGCATTTTGAAAGGGGAGGGACAGATGACGATTGACTAGATAACGTGAGTAATAAATTGTCTGTGTTTAGGCAAGTCTTAGCGGTATCATTCTGGAGTCTAATACCGGTATCTGAGAATTCATTTTGTGTTTAATAGCTAGAAATGTAATAGCCATTAGAAAAAGTAAGGGTGACAGAGTGTATCCTTGCCATTCCCAAAGGAAGAGTGGTGGCAATGTTCTATCTGTCACAACTGATGCCATAGGTTGGGCGTGTAAAGTATGTATCCATAAAATAAAGGAAGGACTGAGTCCAAACCTCTAGGGAGTTTGAAACAAATGTCTATTCATTAGAATCAAAAGCCTTACAGAAATCTATAGTTAAGCCCGCTGCAGGGATAGTAGAAGACTGAGAATAATAAAGAACATTTAATAATGTCTGGATATTATCCACTCCTAATCTACATGTAATAAACTCTGTCAGTGAGGAATGAATAATACTGGGCTAAATTTTCTCTAAACGGAGTGCTGAGGCTTTAGGCAGTATTTTAGAACCAGTGTTAATTAAGAAAATTGACCCTATAGTTCTCACAAGAGAGAGAGAGAGAGAGGGTCTTTTCCTTTTTGTGGAAGTGCTGTACTGATTGCCTCTCTAAGAGTGACAAGAACCACTGTATGTTGCTGGGAGCGTGCAAACATTTTTAGGAGAGGAGGTGACCACTTTAACCATAGCAGAATAAAAAGGGTTCCTTCCCTGCTTGGGACCTTCCCCTTACTGAGCTGTGTAATAGCTGAGGCAATCTCATCTGATGTTAAAGGAGCAGCTAACATTTTTTTGTCCAATGCACTGATCAGAGGGAGCTGAGCATTGCCAGGGAATCATAGTGGTAGATAGAGTTACAATTAGTTTGGAATTTATACAATGTGTGCTAAAAGGTTTTTATACATCTGTATGTACAAAGGCTGTCAGTGCTGCCAAATCCCTCTATTTTAAGGCCAACCTCCAGAACAATCTTAACTCCCCTGCCAAATTTTGAAAGGCAATTCACTCCCTTTTTGACCCTCATGCACAGTTCACTCTCACAGTCCTCATGGTTAATGGATCACCTGTCTCTGACTTTGCCTGTGTAGCTGCTCACTTAAACGAGTTCTTCACTACTTGTGCTCTCCCCTCTTCCCTGCCTCCTGGCTCCTCCCCCCTCACTCTCCCCTCCTCTCCGCCCTTCCCCCGGGTTATCATTTCTCCCCTGTTACTAACCAGGAAACCTTACTAGCCCTTTTCTCTCTCAACCTATCTAAATCTAGCCCTGACGGTCTGAATCATAATCTTCTTCACCTTTTGGGCTCCTGCCATTGCCTTCCTCCTTACTCACCTCCTCAACCTTTCATTCTCCTTCTGCACTGTTTTTCAGCCATGGAAGATTGCCAAAGTTCTCCCTTCATAAAGGGGCTGAACCTTCCTCCCCTGGCAACTTCTACCCTATTTCCCTCCTCCCTTCTCTTGCAAAGCTACAAGAGAAACTTGTCTGCTCTAGGTTTGCTGACTTCCTCTACTCATCAAACATCCTCTCCCCTTCCCAGTTTGGTTTCTGGAAGCACCACTCCACCATTTCCTCCTTGATGTATGTCATTGACTCCATCCTTACTGAGATGGATATGGGACACATCACAGCAACCATTTTCACTGATCTGGCCAAAGTCTTTTAGTTGGTGGCCCAGCCACTCCTCCTGGACAAGCTGAGCTCTGCCAGCCTCTCAGCTCCTGATGTTGAATGGTTCTGTTCCTACCTCATGGGCCATCAACAGTCAGTACAGGAGGCATACCATCACCTCTCCTATCCATTCAGGCTGGGGTCCCACAGGGCTGCACCCTGGGCCCCATCCTATTCTCCATTTTTCAGAACGATCCCCCCTCTGCCTGTGCAACTTGCATATTCTCCTGTATGCAAATGACACAGTTATCTACACCTCCGATCCCACAACTGGAGCGATAGAAGGCTTACTCCAGCAAAACTTCCACAATGTCCTGTGCTGGTTTCTTTCCAACCTACTCCAGGTTAACACTAAAACTAAGAAAACAAAGTCCATGACCTTTGGCACCAGCTAGAAATTTTCCTGTTTTTTCCCCTCCCTGTCTTCCCACCCTGGATGGCATGCCCTTGAAGTGGTTTCTTACTTCAAGTATCTTGGTGTGTGACTAGATCATATGCTTGACTTCTCTGCCCACATTGATGCCATCCACTCCAAGCTCCTCTCAAAACTTGGCACCTTGTACTGCAACAAAGACGGCTTGTCTCCTCGGGTTCACAGGAAGCTTGTTGCCAAAATGGTGCTCCTGATCTTCAACTATGCAGATGTGGTCTACAATACCCCCCTTCCCCTTCCCTTGCCATACTGGATACCTTCTGTAATGCTTTTTTTCACTTTGCTGCCAACTCCCCAGGTCCCCCCACCCACATATTCACCACTGCTCTCTCCACTCTTCCCTATCCAACCTCCCCTTACCCACATGTCTCCAGTCCCATTATGCCTTCTTCATGTCCAAATACTGGTTTGAGTCCCTGCCCTATTATTTTTCCCTCATTCCTCCCTCCCATTCCCTCTATTTCATACTCCCTCCACTCCAGGAATCTTTGCACCTTCTCCCTTCCCCATCTTCACTCTCAGCTGGGCAGTCAGACTTCTCCTATTTCTTTCACTCCCTCTAGAACCTAATTGCCTCCTTTCTCCATCTGTCCCCTTCTCCCATCTCTGTAAATCAATGGCTAACACTCCTTCCCTACCAGCTCATGTCATCTGCCTCCCAGAACCACCCCTGTTGGTGCCCCTACCATCCCTGTTGTTGGCCTTCCTCCTTGGTTTCTACCTTAGCCTGTATCAGGTTCCTTCCTCTTCTACATCTGCAATGTCATTCTTTTCACCTGCTTTGGTGTCTTTATCTGCACAGCAAAGCCGATCAGTGTATATTTGCTTAGCTCCATGTCTTTTTATTTGCATTTACATCATGTTAAATTGTACTCTGTATTTTACTTTGTACCAATCAATAATACTGTTTATGCTTTCTATTATTGTATTTCCCATTTTCTTTCCCCAGGTTGCACCTGGAAATGAGTCTTGGCTCACTGTGCCTTTCCTAGTTTCCAATTTTCAAATGAATAAATAAATTTGTCCATTTTATGAGAAATGTAGAAAATCAGTACTGGGTAAAATTCTCAGAAAGATTATACTCATAGAAATGGACTGTAGAAATATAGACAATGTCAGCAGAAAAAGACCAGTGGTCCATCCAATCTGGCCATTTTATCTTACTCTATCCTATGATCTATTGTTGAGATGGGGGGGGGTTGTCCTTCTCTCTCCCCTCACTCCCTGCCTCACTGATACCCCCTGAGAAATTATTAAGCCCTTTACTCCTTCCTTGCTGTGCTTTAACCCAGTAATGGTTTGTGCATCCACCACCTCTGTTAGAAGCCTGTTCCAGGGCCCAAACACTCTCTCCGTAAAGTAAAACTTTCTAGCATCCCTCCTGAATCTCTCCCACCAGCTTAAATTCATGTCCTTTTGTTTTTGACCCACCATTCCTGCTAAATAGTTACATCTGCCTGGCAGTACAGAGGTAACCCCTTGGAAGAAGCATTGTCCATTTTATCTAACAGATAGTAACCAATCCTTTTATTATTGGATGTAAAGCTCATGAAATTGCACCACTGTTTTATTAAAGGGATTTTGATTGTTTTCCAGTTTCTCAATATCGATTGTTTTACTCCTGAATCCGCTGCCAAGACCCAAAGTTTTTGATGGTTGCTTAAATTAACAGTGTGAGGTAGAAGGCCTAAAATGAATGATGAAACACTTACAAGAGTGTTGATTTTTGTCACATCACTGCATATTCTAGCAACCTGCTGCCAGAGTAAAGCAATTCTAGGCACCTCGAAAGAATTTGTGCCAGATCTGCAAGAGACTCCTGACATGTCCAACAAAGTCCTTCAGGCAGATAGCCCATCTCTTCTAACTTTTTAGGGGTGTAGTAGTAATGATCTAGTGTCTTGAACTGGATTAATTTCCTCCATACTTCCTTAGTATACTTTGTGGCATTGGACCAGATGAAGGACCCTTCATCTAGAAAGATTTCTCTACCCATCTCTAGCTCTCATTTTGTTTCCTTGTGGACTCAGTTTGCAAAGCATCCTCATTGCTAAGACTTTTATAGACAAAACTAACTCATTTTGTCAAGGATGCCAATTTATCTGTTACCACTCAGGCCAGTTGGGCACCACTTTATCTTGCTGATGCATGCCTTCTAGCAAAGCATTCTCTACTTGAAGGTATGAGAAAAACTGGAATCTATGAAGTCTGAATTTGTTCTTTAAGTTGTAGAATGATAATAAAGTGCTCAAACCCATATCTAAGATATCTAGAAGTCTATGAATGCCCAATTTACTCCACCAGAGATCTCTAGAGGTTTCCTATCATATTAAATAATTGGCTTATTCCATAGAGGAATTAGCTTAAATGGTATTTTGGAGAGAATTAAATTCTTGAAAATGTTTTGGGGGAGAACTTTGGTTGATTCAGTAATGCAAGGATTATTTTTAAGCTCTAGTATTTGTATGAATAGGAAATCTGCCAGTCTATAAAAGAGCAGAAGGTGAGCTTCTATTTCTAGTTATATGGACAGATCAGTTCCTTTTACCATAGCTATATGGTTTGTTAATTGTTTTAAGATGAAAGCCCAGTTATATCTTTCTCACCATGGAAGCCCAAAGCCCCATACCTCAAGATGTGCTCTAAGCTTATATAAAGCTATTATTGCAGACTATTCCCACCATAGGAACTTTTTAACTAAATGCTTAATTCTACTCATTATTTTCTTTGAAGCAAGAAATGGTATATTATAAAAGACGTAAAAGATTTTTGGACATATTATTATTTTTATTGCTTGTATTTTCTCCCACAAAGACAGGTTGAGTTCAGCCCATCTGCTAAAGTCACTTTGCACATCCCTACATAATGTACAGCAGTTTGAGGAATTGGTGGGCAGAAGAGAAGCAAAAGTTGGGTTTTGTCTTTCCAGTTTAGGTTTAATCTTGATAATTCCCCATAACTAAATAATCGTGGCTGTCACAAAGCTTAGTGTCATCTTTAAAGGGACACATCTTGCCCTGTATTCCTTCTCCTATTTAAAAGGACTGATCCCGGGACTGACCCCTATGGTAATTCACTCATGACATCCCTTTCCCCTGATTTGACACTGTTTACCACTACCCTCTGGTGTCTTCCCCCTTATCAATTTCCTACCCATCTAGCTAGGTTCTTTGCTTCTCTCAGATTTCTTTAACCATCTGTGTAGCACCGAGTCAGATGTCTTCCTTAAGTTGAAGTAAAATAAATCTACTGCTTGTCCCTTTTCCACTGCCCTTGTTATCCAGTCAAAGAATACTATCAGATTGATCTGACAAGACCTCCCTGCCACAAACCCTTTCTGCTTACTATCCTGGAACCCATTTCTCTCCAGGTATGCCACTGTATCCTCTCTGACTAGTAGCTCAGTCAGTTTGCCTACAAAGGAGGCAAGACTGACTAGCCAGTATGTTTCTTGTTCATCCCTGTCCCCTCCCTTGTGGAATGGCACCTTGTCTACTGTCCTTCAATCTCTTGGAACCACCCCGACAGTAGATGGTGAACCTTTTATACTGCTTTTGTTGTGACCCCCTAGCTGGTGGTTGAGTTGTTTGATGTGGAGAAAAACAGTTCTTGTCCCAGAGTCTGGGCTGTTTCTGCATTGTTTTTCATTTTACAGTTTGCCACGCATCCAAATGGATCATTCCTTTGGCAGCCATGAGTTGCGGAGTAATTCCTTTTAAACCTGGCAAGATATTTAAATAGGCCTTGGCTGATGGGGCAAAATGTGATTTACAGAAGGAATATCCTTAATTGTTTCTTTTTTTTTCTGAAGTACAAATCCCAGTTTGACATCAGGAAAGCACGTTTTTTAATAAACGTTCTAGTGTCTTCACGCATACTGAATTCAGGATTGGCACCATTGTTGCTGAGCACCAGATGGAAAACAAAGGTGGCAAGGGGTCTCCATCTTCCTGACGGAGTCAAATAGAGGTGTACTCTGGCTCTACTATCAGATAGATCAGGGAGGTAATCCTGGAAAAAAGAAATTCTCACACCTTCCAGAAGATACTTTTTCTCCTTTGCCATTCATTGCCAGTACTTGTTCTTTCACAGGAAATCTCAGGAAATAAGTCTGAACTGTTCTAGATTGAGCAACATTACTGGTGCATGGCCCAAGGGAGAGTTGGTGTGCACGCTCTGTCTGAAGTGAGGAGAGAACTCCAGGACCCGACAATTTTAGTAGAAGATCGTCAAGAAGAGATATAAAATTAGGACCCTATGCTCCTACAGGAATTCCAACAATTCTAATGTTATTTCTTCTTTCCTGGTTTTCCTGTGCCACGACCCTTTCACGCAAGTGAGGTACTTGAGTACTGCTCTTGTGTATGATTTTATTAAGTCTATGTATCTCATAATCATTACTGGGGAATTTGTCTTTCAGCAGCTTCAGCTCTACATCCCAAAGAGCGAATATACTCAGAACTGGAATAAACTGAAGTTTTGAGCGAAGCTATATCACTGACCAGTGTTGTAACCATTTTAGTGATGTAAAATGGGGTGTCTGTACTTGGGCACTTGTATTAGTTATCCCTGCATAGCTAAAATATTAGGCATGGCATACAAGATGCCTTGAATGCTTGAAACAGACCGAAACCCCTTCTGTGGTAGTAGCTTAGCAAACTGGGAGAGATTTGAGAAAAAAAATGAATTTATACATACAAAAAAAAGACAAAAATGGAGCTATGTTGAATTTTCAAATTCTGGATCCACTGGAATTCTGTGGAGTTTCATAAATTCTGCCTTATTCTGCTGAACTGATTCAGAAGTGGAACTGCAAAATTCCAAATGTGGAATGTTTACAGAAATTGCAGAATATTTGTCTGTATTTCCATAAACTGCAGATACATTTTCCAGCAAACCACAGCACACTATTCTCAGATTATGAAATCCACAAAATATTATTCCATGGTTTACATAGAAAAGACTTTTCAGAATTCCAGGAGATTAAAAATTTTTTTTGAAAAGCCTTTCAGAAGCAGAACCACTGTTCTGAACAAATTCTGCCCACAAAATTCCACATTCCGTACAGCATTGGATGGAAACACTCTTTTCAAAACATAGTAGAACATTATGTGGGTACCTGCTGAGTCGGGTATCACAGCTTAAACTTCATACATAGTGTTATAAGGGGGAAACTGTTTTAGACACTGTTTTTATGGTCACAGTATACATTTTGTGGGGCAGCAGTACTAAAATGGTTTATTTTTATACAGAGTTGATCAATTAGGTTGAGGAATATTTCCAAAGCCTTTACAAAGATAAAAATATAAAAAAAAATACTTATTACAGTTTCATAGTGTCAGACACGATAGATACATATAAAACAGTAAATTCCACATATAAATTCAGATATGGCCTTTTTTGTAAAATGCGTTTACTGCATTTAGAAATACAATTCAAGAAGAATTACAACCACATAGAGGGGAGATACAAAAACCTGGTACAAGAATCTAGTTATTATAGCTGGCCTAGTAGCTTGGAAGAATGAGGCACTATGCACATTACTTCCTGCCATGCCAGTGACCTGAGTTCAGGCACGAGATTGGGTTGCCGGGGTCGTCTGGCAGGATGAGGATTGAGCTGTGGTTCTATGGCATGCACACAGTTTCACACATGCACTCTCATGTGTCACCATGGTAGGGGACCTAGCAAGAGCACAGAAAAGAAAGGTGGACCTGGGCCCCATTAAGATCCATTCACCCGTCCTAACCTGTGCAAAACTTGGACCACCGATCCACACTGAATAATGAATGTCTAGGTGGGTGGAGGACATTCCTCCACTTCTTGGCCCTGCTACATAGGCAAGCCCTGGGAGTTACTGGATCCAGTTGAGTGTTGGGGGAGGTGGTGTCAGGTTGGGGAGGGGTATATGATGGAATGGAGTAGCCCCTGCCTGAGTCAGCCAGGGGAAAAAAAAAAAAAGAATCTAGTTATTTCAGGGTTTTCATCAACACCTTTCCAACTGTGTTACATCCTCATAGGAGGTTTAAATCCATATATACAAGTCCATAGCATCCATTAATTTCAAAGAAACCCAAATGACAGCCCAGTGCAGGGTACACATGTTAGTCTGAAAAGTCCAAAAAGCAAGGTTCCTGCCTTATATACAAGTTGTAGTGTCCCAGTACCCTGTAAACTTAATAACACAGAATGAGTTGCATGGTGACTTGTAGTACATGACTCTGTTCTAACCTAAAGAGCTTACAGCATGTCAAAATATCACACCCTAATTTTAACTTTTAACTTATGAACTAGCAAAGGACAAAGTACATGTAGAGCATTATATAATTTATATAAAAACAAATCTATATAATGAATGTAGATGGATGTATCTTCTGTAATGTGGTGTTTAATCTGCTTGCTACTTGAGTGGAGCTAGCATCACTACAGCAATGAGGAATATGACCATGTTCCACTGTGGCAGGAGGACAAGTCCTTTGTATTTTGTTATTCTGGTTTTGATTTCTGCATTCAGCATCTGTCTTGCTGGATTTAAAACACAAATCTCCCCATCTCTTTTAAAAACAGCTCATTTGACTCAGTCTAGTGGTGCCTGTGGAGTGCATTTTGCTCCAAATGTGGGCTTGCAGGGTTCGGGCCACAAGTCTGATCACAACACATGACCTGAGGAGTCTGGAGAGTGCTACAGAGGCAGCAATGTCAGACTCCAGGGGTGGAGGATAACTGATTCTAAACTGCTTGAGGGCTTCTTGTGATCAGATGGTGAGGCCCTTGGCATCATGGGTGACCATTGCACTCCCTTCTAAGTCAGGCATAGCACCAGTAGGATTGGGCAAGATAAAAATCAAGAAGCACTACCACTTGCAACGCCAGCAACCCAGGTTTGGGAATGAGCCCAGGGAACTGGAAGGCTGGTCGGGGAGTGGGGGCTTGAGCATTTGAGGGACAGCTTGTCTCCCCTAGGAGGGAGGAGGGACGATGGCCTAGTGCTTGTGTGGCCTCCGGTGAAGACCAGAGGAACAGCAGCTTGGAGCCTTACAGTGGCAGGGAGTGTGGTAAGACATCAGCATTTGCCTAGACAGCATGGTTCAGCTATGACTCCAGGGGCCATTACGGGGAGAAAATCAGGAGCCCAGCAAGCACCACCACTGACAGAAGAGGTGCCCCTCACCAATCAACCCATGAGGCCACAATGGGGACTGAACGCAAACAAGGAAGACTGGGGGCTCCTGCCCACCCCAACCCCACCTAGAGGTTAGAACCACAGGTACATGGGTGTCCAAATCAGGGATCGCAGATCTGGTCGGGTCAGTGGTAGGTCAGATGAGGCTCCTAGGGGAAAAATAGCAAGTAAAAAAAAATCAAGAGAGACCAGTTCAAATTGTCAGAAGTTGCCATTCGCCTCCTATGTCACCAATCCCAGTGTTCCTGGGCTGCATCCTTCCAATTGGATCCCTAAAAGAATTGATCTCAAAAGACAAAGCACAATGGGATGCTTGGAACCTCATATAAACATAGAACATAGAATCTGTCGGCAGATAAGGCAAGGCAAGGATTATTTTCAAGGCGCCCAGTCCCGGAGGCTCTGGGCACCATACAAATAAATACACACTATTCTTAAAATACAGCACATACAAACAACACACAAATAAATAATCCAAATAATAAAAACAGTTAAAAATAATAGTAGTCATTAATGAGGCTATCACAGAAATAAATACTATTAGACAGTGTCTGGGAAAGCTTGACTAAACAAGAGGGTCTTGAGGTGGGCCTTAAACACTTCAGTTGAAGGGGCCTCCCTTACAGATACAGGCAGCGAGTTCCACAGGATGGGGCTGGCAACACTGAACACTCTGTCATCGGTAGTCTTTAGCCTCGCCCTGGGAACTGCAAGGAGGCCCCTAGTGGAAGAACGGAGGGAGCAGACAGATGCAGCGGGTGTTAGAAGGTCAGACAATATCCAGAGCCCAGTCCATGTAAATCTTTAAAGGTGAGCAAGCCCACCTTAAAGAGGATCCTCCATCTTACTAGCAGCCAGTGCAGTTCACACAGCACTGGGGTGATGTGGCAGTATATAGACTGCCCCGTCAACAACCTGGCAGCTGCATTCTGCACTAGCTGCAGCTTGCAGAGGATACCTCCTGTGACTCCAAAGTATAGCATTTTACAGTAATCAAGCCTAGATGTTACAAAGGCATGTACCAAGGTGGGGCGGTCCATAAGCAGAACTAGGGCTTGATCCTGGCGATGTTCCTAAGATGGTAAAAGCTGGTCTGGACAACGGATGACACTTGTGCTTCAAATATCTGTGCACTGTCAAAGATCACACCCAGATCATGCACCCTAGTGGAAGCCTTCAATGGCACAAATCCCAGGAATAACCCAGTAGCTGTGCCAGAGGCCATCCTATCACACCTTCTGTTCGACTCCGCCACCAGTACCTCCATCTTATCAGGATTCAGTCGCAACCAGCTGGAGGCCATCCAATCATTGATCTCAGCAAGGCATCTATTCAGCACTTCCACCGCATTGGCTGTCACAGGAGCAAAGAAAGGATACAGTTGGGTATCATCAGCATAGGAATGAAAACCCAAACTGTACTTACTTATGAGCTCTCCAAGGGGCAGCATGTATACAGCAAACAACATTGGTGAAAGGACAAAACCCTGAGGTACTCCACACGACAGAAGGCATGGGGAGGAGGAGAAATTCACCATCACTACCCATTGCCTCCTTTTCATGAGAAAGGACTCAGACCAACAGATGACAGTGCCAGTGAGTCCACAAAATTCCCTCAGGCAGTCAAGCAAGACACAATGGTCTACCGTGTCAAATGCCGAGGAGAGGTCGAGGAGAACTAGAATTGTGCCCTATCCTCTATCTTGAGCCCTGAGGAGGTCATTATGCACCCAACCTAATGCATTTTCTGTGCTATGCCTTGCCCAAAACCCTGACTGGAGGGGCTTTTAAAAGTCAAAGGTCATGAGGTGCTCCTATAGTTCCTGCACCACAACTTTCTCAACAACTTTCCCTAAAAATGGGAGGTTGGAAATTGGACGGTAATTCATCTTGACGTCAGGGTCTAGCAACAGTTTCTTCAGAAGCGGCCTAACCAGTGCCTCCTTCAAAGCATCTGGAAAGATCCCCTCTGAGATAGAGCACTGGACAATCAAGGTGAGCACTGGGCCAATGGAGTCAATATGTCTCGTAAGGGAACGCATCGGCATCAGGTTCAGTTCACAATATGCGTGCTTTAGCCCAAGGACAACCTCAATTACCTCAGCCACCTCCACTGATTTAAACTCCCCCTAACTAGGCAGAGCATTCTCCAAACACTGAAGGTGATCACTTTTGGCTACAATGTAGCACACTGGCAGAATGCCCCACCAGATAGTGGACACCCTGTCCAAGAAGAACCGAGCAAACTTCGCATAAAGCATCGGAAAAGGCTTTTTTCGGCTGCAGACAGGCTGGGTTTAGCAACCGGTCAGAAGTTGGTCAGCTGGGTGGCAAACTGGTTGACGGTCAGAAAACAGAGAGTGGTGGTAAATGGTATACAGTCAGAAGAGATGCAAGTCACAAGTGGGGTACCTCAGGGATCAGTCGTGGGGCCAGTCCTCTTCAATAACTTCATCAGTGACATTACAGATGGATTGGAGGGTAAGGTTTGTCTGTTTGCAGATGACACCAAGATCTGCAACGGAGTAGAAGATCCAGATGGGGTAGGCAGAATGAGAAGAGATCTGGTTAAACTAGCAAAATAGTCAGAAGAGTGGCAACTGGAGTTTAATGCAAAGAAGTGCAAGATCATGCACATAGGGAAGAGAAACCCTGAAGCCACCTATAGGTTGGGAGGGGAGTTGCTGGCAGTCACAACGGAAGAAAGAGACTTGGGCGTCATTATCACCGATGACCTGAAATCATCCAAGCAGACCACTAAAGCAGTAAGTAAGGCTAGAGGGATGTTGGGTTGTATTATTAAGGGCATCACAAGTTGGAAGAGGGAGGTAATAATCCCTCTGTAAAAGACACTGGTTAGGCCCCATCTGGAATACTGTGTGCAGTACTGGAGGACACACCTTCACAAGGACATTAACCAAATTGAGGCAGTCCAGAGAACGGCAACCAAAATGGTGCAGGGACTGCATCAGAAAACATATGAGGACTGATTAATGGAGCTCAATATGTATACCCTACAGCAAAGAAGGGAGAGAGGTGATATGATTGAAACATTCAAACACCTTAAGGGCATTAACAAGGTGAAAGAGTCTAAAATGTTTCAATATAAAAAAAATAGCAGGACAAGAGGACACAGCATGAGATTAGATGGAGGCCGATTAAGGGGTAATGTGAGGAAGTTCTTTTTCTCAGAAAGGGTGGTGGATGCATGGAACGGCCTACCTCAGTAAATGGTGGATATGAATACAGTGCAGGGCTTCAAACAGGCATGGGATAGGCATAAGGGAGCAATACAGGTGAGTATGAATCGATAGGCCATTGACAGAGCAAAGGCTGATGGCACATTCATAAGGCAGAAAAAGAAATGGGCAGACTGGATGGGCCTTGCGGTCCTTATCTGCCGTCAACTTCTATGTTTCTATGTTTCTGTCAACAGTCAAAAAGAGCACTGTTCATCTGTTCTTCCCAGCAGCAATCTCCCTGAACAGGAACTCTGCCTTCTTATGGGTAATTGCCCCCAATATTCAGTATAATAAGAGTGCAGGGCCAGTCTGTCCACATCAAGCCCAGACCTCTGCCAGCAGTGTTCTAACCTCCGGCCCACAATCATCATCACCTTGTGCTCCCCATCAAACCATGAGGACCTCAAGTGAGAGGATTTGGGTCATACATGGACCAGTGCAAGAGAGTCAAGAGCAGCTGACACTGCCCGATTATAGGTGGCAACAGCCTAGCCCACACCCCCTACGCATGCACTATCCACACTGGATAGATCTAATGCCACCAGAAATCCCTCTGGGGTCAAACCCCTCAAAGGGCGGTAGCTTACCATCCTGACAGGGGGGAGGGCTCTCGGGGGGGGGGCCCTGAATGATAACTTCTTGTCCCACCTATTCTGCCCATTTTTCCTCTTCTACTGTCACCGCAGACCCTAACTGGTCTCCAGCTACCCCCCCACTTTCCTATCAAGATTCCTTTGTGCCTGTCCCATGCATGCTTGAAGCCCACCCTGTTTTCTCCCCCACCACCTCCCTGCATGGGGGCTTTTCTTCCCCCACCTTCCTGCAGAAGGTTTTCCTGCAGGGTTGGGAGACCACCTGGCAGCTCTGAGCTGGAGGCAGCACCTAGGACTTGTCATACCAGAAGACAGAAGATCCAGGATGGCCAAGGTGGAAAGAGTAGGAGGCAATCAGGACAGATCTTTAACTTCTACCTGGGCAGTCACCAGAACCAGGCAGAAGGGGCCTCAGTTTAAAATCTAATCCTAAGGACAGCACCTCCTACAGGCAGCACCTCTGTACCTCTCTAGTACAGTACTGTAATGTCATTGTTGGTTATTATCTGTAGTACCCCCAATGTCTGGTGCAGGACTTAAACCCATCTAAGCATCCTTGCATATGATTACTATTTTGTTTTTTTGCTATTTTTATACCCAGGATGGCCAAGGTGGAAAGAGTAGGAGGCAATCAGGACAGATCTTTAACTTCTACCTGGGCAGTCACCAGAACCAGGCAGAAGGGGCCTCAGTTTAAAATCTAATCCTAAGGACAGCACCTCCTACAGGCAGCACCTCTGTACCTCTCTAGTACAGTACTGTAATGTCATTGTTGGTTATTATCTGTAGTACCCCCCCCCCAATGTCTGGTGCAGGACTTAAACCCATCTAAGCATCCTTGCATATGATTACTATTTTGTTTTTTTGCTATTTTTATACCCAGGATAGTCCAAGGGGGTTTTGCTCCTACCCATTTTTACAGCTGGGTGGACTGGTGTACTGGGAGGTTAATGGGCTTGCTCAAGGTCATGCAGTGAGTATTTGGCTCTGGTAATGTTTAAACCTGAGATCTGTTTCCCAAACCAGAGCTCTAACCACTAAACCACACTACCCCAATACACAGATACATGACAATTACCAGGTTACAGTAGAAAACGAGATTCTATTAGGTTTTTGAGAGGATTTGGAGGTTTAAAAAGGGTTGCATGACTTTTCTTTTCCTTTAAATGTTCTTTGCTGGCTAAACATCTTTTGGGCATTTTGTATAGTTTGCTTCCTGTCCAGCTGTCTGTGCTTGTTTGTGTGCATCTAAGAAAAAGCAGCATCTGTGTTAGGGCGATTTGAGAAGCAGCTCTGCAAAACGAGACAGTTATCTGTACTTAGTTCTATTGAAGTATGAAAGTAATGAAATGTTTTGTGAAAACAGGCTACTGCTCTTGGTAGCCAATGTAACAAGGCCTATAGAAATCCAACTAGGCTGTTGGGGTGTATCGGGCCGGGCGGTTGACAGCAGGAGAGAGGTGATACAACCTCTCTATAGATTACTGATGAGGCCACATCTGATATACTGTGCCCAGTTCTGGAGCTCCCACCTAAGAAAAGCCAAAGACAGGCTAGAGATAGGATAAAGTAGGGAAACCAAAATGATTCAGGGCCAGCAGGGCAGATCCTATGAGGATTGGTTTAAGGCCCCGAACATGTGCTCGCTAGAGATCAGAAGAGAGAGGGGTGATATGACAGAGGTCTTCAAGTTCATGAAAGAAATGGGCACGGTAGATTGTGAGGAAAAAATTATCAGGGCTGGTGAATCAAGAACACTGGGATATGAGTGGAAGCTGGCAGGGGGGATTCAGGAGGGACGTGAGAAGGTTTTATTCTACAGAGAGGTAGTGGTTGAGCCATGGAATAGCTTTAACAGCAGAGGGGATGGGTACAAGAACCATTAATGGTTGGAACCTAGTAGAAGGCATAATTTACACAGTGGGAAAGTAGTAGAGCAGGGGGAAAACAGGGAGGTAAGGACAATGACCATGCCTAGACATTAGGTCCAGGGGTAGGACAGAGTAAAACAGGGAAGGCTGGATAAACCAATGGTCTTCTTCTGCTGACATTTTCTATCTTTCTTTTTTATATACAACAAAACTTTTTGGAAACCGTATGAGTAATTAACAGAACAGCAAACTGTAGCAGAAGTATTTATTTATTGAAAATTGGTATCTGGGAAAGTCACACTGAGCCGAGGCTTGTTTCCAGGTGTGACTCAGGGGGGAAGGGAGTAAAAGCAAGACAATACATCAGTCCACATCAGCGAGCATTTCTGTGACAGCTTAGACTGCAGGGTGCACTAACAGATAACAGCTACTGGAGAAAGTACAACACACAACAATTTACAATTGGTCTTAACAAGGGCATAGTAAATACAATATAATTGTACAAGAACAAAGTAAGAACTGAAGAACCCCACCGGAACCTGTTATATGTCCCCTCTATGTTTCACCACAATTACAAGGTCATCCTTTTTGTTGAAGCCACAATGGCCAATGTCTTTAATAAGGCCTTTAAGGACAACAGTGCAGTCCTACCCCCCAGACCTGCTTCCTATCATGGTGGTACACAGAGCACTGACCACTTGCCCACCCTTTCCAGCACTAAGACCTGTCCAACCTTTTACTTTTGCCAGGTAACCATCAAGGAAGCAAGAAAATACCTCACCATAGTTCTGGGAAAAACAAGGTTAGGAGGCGATGGGATAGATATGAAACTGATATCTATCACCCTACCTGAGGTCATCATTCCCATCACTAAGCTGCTCAACTTGTCCCTGCACCTGACCACTTTCCCCTCTATCTGGGAATCCGCTCTGGTCACTCCTGTACATAAAGGAGGTGATCGGTTTCTAGTATCCTATTACAGACCTATTTCTATCTTATCACTGCTCTCTAAAATGCTGAAAAGAATCATTGCCGATCAAAATATGGAACATCGGCATAAATATAACCTTCTCTCCCCTCAACAACATGGATCCTACAAGCTGCATAGCACCAATACCGCACTAGTTAACTTCACTGGCTATGTACATGAGGGTCTTGATCAGGACCACTTTGTTGATGCAATCTTTATAGACCTGACCAAGGCCTTTGACCTTGTGAATCATCAGCTAATGCTCCACAGGTTAAGTTGCCTAGGGCTGTCCCCCGCCACGGCTGGATGGTTTTCAAGCTACCTGTCTGGGTGGTCTCGGAAAGTAAAAATCAGCAGTGCAATCTCTGACTCTTGTGATGCCACAGTAGAGGTCCCGCAAGGTTTTATATTGGGCCCACTTCTGTTAAACCTCTTTGTGAACAACCTCCCTGATGCCTGCCCCACTTCTAAGATCCTGCTATACGTGGATGTCACTGTCATTTTCTCCTAAAACACTCACTAAGAAGCACTCACTAGGGAGTTACAGCACAATTTCGACCTCCTACAGGACTGGATCAGAGATAGCATGCTAGTGCTTAACAGCAAAAAAAAAACAAGGTAATGCTCTTTGTCGGGCGTCAAAAGAGGAGATCTACTGCACCACTCTCAATTACCTGTAACCCTAACACCACCTTGGAACAGGTGTCTTCATTCCATTATCTTGGAATCACATTAAATGAGTCCCTCTCATTCGATGAACACATCCGCAATATCACCACTGCAGTCAACAGAAAACTAGGGGACTTTTATAGGCTCCAATTCTGCCTCACACCAGAGGCCAGGCTCCTGATGGTTACGGGAACAGTACTAACCATCCTGGACTATGGAAATGTGATTTATGGTGCAGCCTCTGGTATGAGCCTACTCAGAGTCCACGCAACCCTCAATAAAGCCTGCAGATTTGACTTAGGTGCAGATCGTCTAACACATACATGCAACCTATACATTAAGACTAAATGGCTTCTTCTCTCAGATCACATCCAGTTTCACTCATGCCTTCTAGGGAAGAAGACCCTCCTTGGACTTGCTCCCTTCCTCCATACAAGCTTTATTCCACCCCACACCTCCAAACATGCTACAAGAAGCATCACTCAACATGTCCTAGCAGTCTCGTTCAGAAGAACCACCCTGGGGAAATGAGCCTTCGCAGTCAGGGCTCCTGCCTGGATAAATGAGATCCCCCACTCCACCATAAGCCTCCCTCACATTGGTCCCTTTAAGTCCACGCTTCAGAATACTATCTCCCCTCTGGAACGCTGCTACTGTCACACCTGACCCTACTGTTGGTAGCCTCTGGCACTCCTGGGCAATGCCCCTGATCACCCTGTGCTGCTCTACTGAACCACGAGGTTCCCCCACCTGCCCCATCTGCCCGTTTACCTGACAGTACACCCTCTGCTCCCATTCTCCCCCAGAGGTACCCTTTGCTGCCTTCACTATACCCTTCTACCACACCTTTCTTCCGCTAGTCCTGCCTCCTTTTGGACTCTTCATGTGACTCTACTGTTCAGGATACTGACACAGATGTATTGCTACCATCTTAATCACTCATGTTATTCTTTTGTTGACTCATGTTATACTTTTGTTAACTGTTGCACTTTTTTACCGATGCTGGTATGGGAATTGTATCCCCTTGTTTTCTCCACTCATGCAATGATTATGTAATACTTGCCTATGATTATCTTATGTTATGCCTTGCCTTATATTTCCTATTAGCGATTACTGTGTGTTAGTATTCGTTGATACCTGACAATGCCTTCTGGCTGCCACTGTCTTACCTACTCCAGTTTGTGCTCCCCTGCCCTAGTTTGGATGAGGATCCTTTGTAAATGAGTTTTTAGCTCAAAGGTTGTAATTCTGATTACTTAATAAATAAAATAAATAAATAAAAGTGCATAGTGCCTGAGGAGGCAGTTGTAGTGGAGTAGCCAGACAGAAGTTGACCTCTGTCACAGTCAAGTACAGGAAGGAGGAGATTGCTAGGGGTGGGTAGGAAGTGCAAAGTTCAGTCAGGAAGTGACTGACAATGATAGGTGAGACCAGGAAGGTGCCTTAGGTGGTATCTAAGGGCCATGATAAAGGAGGAAAAGAAGACAGAAGGGGGGAGCAGGTTTCAGAAGGAGGGGAGGTGGTTGAAAAAGGCAGCATGCCCAGCAGTGGTGTGCAGGTGAGGAATGGAGAAGGTATGTGGATCCCTAGAGCAGGGAGAGTGGGAGGAGGAGGGTATTGGAGAGAGAGAAACATAGAAACATAGAATTTGATGGCAGATAAGGACCGCTTGGCCCATCCAGTCTGCCCATTTCCCTACCTAATGGATAAGCTGCAGATCCTAGCTAACCAACAGCCTGCTTCTTCCAACCTCCACCCACTAGAATTGCCTTATGTCTGTCCCATGCATTCTTGAATTCCACCACTGTTTTTGACTCCACAACCTCCTCAGGAAGGCTGTTCCATGCATCCATGACCCTCTCTGAAAAATACTTCCTCACATTACCTCTGAGCCGTCCCCCTAGCTTCAAATTGTGCCCCCTTGTTCTTGCACACCTCTTTTTCTGAAAGATGCTACCCTCTTGGACTTTGTTGATTCCCTTGAGGTATTTGAAAGTTTCTATCATGTCCCTCCTCTCCCTCCTCTCCTCGAGGCTACACATATTAAGATCCTTAAGTCTCTCCTGATATGTCTTCTGGTGCAGACTCTGCACCATTTTAGTTGCCCTCCTCTGGACAGCCTCCATCCTGTCTATGTCTTTGCGGAGGTTGGGTCTCCAGAACTGCATGCAGTACTCCAGATGGGGTCTCACCAGCTGTCTGTACAGAGGGATAACATCTTCCTGTTTCCTACTCTACTGGTGATGCCTCTCCCTATGCATCCCAGTATCCCACCAGCCCTACTTACTGCCCTCTCACATCGCTTGCTCACCTTTAAGTCATCTGATATGACTACCCCCAGGTCCCTTTCCATTTTTGTTGTTAGTATCTCACCCCCATTGTGTACTCTTCCCCTGGGTTTCTGTTTCCCAGAAGCATTACTTTGCACTTCTTAGCATTGAATCTAAGCTGCCATACATTTAACCATTTCTCCAACCTTGCCAAGTCCCTTCTCATCCTTTCCACCCCACCTTGTGTATCAACTCTGTTGCAGATCTTTGTGCCATCTGCAAAGAGACATACTTTTCCTTCCAGTCCCTCTGCAATGTTGCTTATAAAGACATTAAAGGGGACTGGTCCTAGTACTGAACCCTGCGGTAACCCAATAGTAACCTCCAATTCTTCACAGTGGACTCCATTTACTATTACTCTCCGTGTCCTGTTCTCTAGCCAATTTTTTACCCAGGCTACCATCTTGGGACCCACTCCCAGGCTGGCCAACTTGTATATTAATCTTTTGTGTGGGACTGTGTCAAATGCCTTGTTAAAGCCTAGGTAGGCCATGTCTATAGCCCCTCCCTGATCTAATACTTTGGTCACCCAGTCAAAGAAATCTATTAGATTCATCTGACATGACCTTCCCACTGTGAATCCATGCTGCCTTGGGTCCTGTGCTCCTCTGGCCCCTAGGTGCTCAACAATTCTTTCTTTCAGAAGTGATTCCATCATTTTCCCAATCACTGAGGTTAAACTAACAGGTCTATAGTTTCCTGCTTCTACCCTGCTCCCACTTTTGTGAAGTGGAATCACATCTGCCCTCCTCCAGTCTTCAGGTACCACCCCATCCTCCCATGATTTATTAAAGAGGGTAGTCAGTAGTGTCACTAGTTCTACCCTTAGTTCTTTTAGAATTCTGGAATGAATCCCATCAGGCCCCATTGCTTTGTCCACCTTCAGTTTTAAGAGTTCCTACAGAATTCTTTCTTCTGTGAAAGGGCTAGTATCAACCCCCGTATTCAGCATGTTTCTATTGTTTGGTTTAGGTACCTTCCCCTCTTTATTTGTGAACACTGAGCAAAAGTATTTGTTTAGTATCTCTGCTTTTTCACAGTCACCCACTGCCCACCCCCTCCCCTTAATTAAGCCTCACTGTCCCTCTTTTGGTCTTTCTTCGCTCCCAGATGTATCTATACAAGGTGTTATCCCCCTTTTTAACTGAGTTGGCAATCTTTTCCTCGGTTTGGGCCTTTGCTGTTCTGACTGCCTTTCCTGCTTCCTTTTGCTTTAACTGATACAAATCTCTGTCCTGCTCCTTCTGTGATTCCTTGTACTTCCTGAATGCTCTCTTTTTCTCCCTAACCTTCCCTGCCACCTCCTTTGAGAACCATAGTGATTTCTTACAACATTTAGTTTTGTTTATTTGCTTCACACAAAGGCTTGTTGCCTCTATAATGGCAGTTTTGATTATTCCCCATTGTTCTTCCAACCCTCCTTCCTGCCCATTTGCTAGAGCATTCCTTAGGCACTCACCCATTTTGGCAAAGTCCGCCCTCCTGAAGTCCAGTACCTTTGCCTTTGTATGGCTTGACTCTACTGCTGTGTTTCTCATGAACCATACTGTTTTATGGTCACTAATTCCCAGATGGCTACCCACTTCCAAATCTGTGATCCTCCCGCCATCTCCATTTGAAAGTACCAGGTCTAAGATTGCTCCCTCTTGTGTGGGTTCTGGTACTGGTTGTCTAAGACATGCCCCCTGTAGGGCATCTAAAATGACCCCACTCTTAGAAGTGACTGCTGCAAAAGCACTCCAGTTAACATCTGGCATATTCAGATCCCCCATTAGCAATATCTCTTCTTTTTCTGCCATTCTAAGTATACTTTCTATCACTTTCTTGTCCATTTCCTCCCCCTGTGATGGGAGTCTGTATACAACCCCTGTGCAGATTGTGGTGCCATTGCCTATCTCCAAATTGACCCACAGTGCTTCCTCGCCTCCATGCTTACCCTTTTGTTCTGTTGCTTTGATGCTGTCCCTTATGTAGAGAGCTACTCCACCTCCTCCTTTACCCTCCCTGTCCCTCCTGTAGATGGTGTATCCTGGTATGTTTACGTTACAGTCATGGTTCTGTGTGTACCATGTTTCTGTGACTGCCACAATATCCAGATGTTTCTCCTCCATCAAAGCCACTAATTCAGGGAGCTTGTTACCAAGACTATGGGCATTGGTACTCATTGCTCTCCATTTTTTGATGGCTTTACCTCTTGTAGCACCATCCCTGTCCTCATTGACTTTGCTTTCTCCATTTACCCCTGTCCTGCTCCCTACTGACATTTTTACCTTGGTCTTTGCCTCATTTAGTGCCTGGTTTTGTAGGGGGAGGCTGGGAATCTCCTGCTGCTTATCAGTGCCTCCCCCCTTGACTAGTTTAAAAGCTTGCCAATGAAGCATTTAAACCTGATCACTCAGTAGACTTGTTCCCCTCCTGGTCAGATGCAGACCATCCTGCTAGTATAGGCTGGTATCCCTCCAGGTGGAACCCCAGTCCCCAATAAAGCCAAACCCCTGTGCTCTGCCCATTTTTTCAACCATTCATTGAATTGCATGGTGTGAAGTACCCTCGACTCACCCTTGCCATAGACAGGCAGCGCCTCTGAGAAGGATACTGTGTTTGCTACTTGCCTTAGGCCCCTCCCCAATTCCACAAACTCCTCCTGCACTACTCTGATCTCATGTTGAGCTAAGTCATTCATCCCTAGGTGGACAATGACATCCATCTCAGTCTCCCATGCAGCTGTTCTCATGATCCTGAGGATGTGCTTCCTGTCCCTCCAAGCCATGGTTCCAGGCAGGCACCTTACTTCAGTTTTCCCTGCTCCCCCCAGTTCTATCCCCCTAATAACTGAGTCCCCCACCAGGAGCTGCTTCCTTTTCCTGTGGTGTCCTCTGCCTCCTTCCTGTGGTGCTCCCTTGTGACAGTTGTCCACAACCTCCTTAGTCTCCTCTGTGGGTGCTTCCATAGAAGAACTATGCTCCATCAGAATGTTGTATGGATTGTGAAGTGGTACAACTGACTGGGTGTGCCTCTGTTCCACCACCCTCACCCTCTCTGAGCCCACTGTGGTCCAACTGCTGCACTTTTTTGGCAGTCTCTGAGGTAGTGGTGGTGGCCCTAGTGCTCCCTGAGTAGGGGAGGTTCCCTTACTACTGTCCAGTGTGGCCTGAAGATAGGCAACCTCCACCCTCAGGGCACAGAGTTGCCTACAAATAGGATAGCATCTCAGCCTCCAGAAAGACTTCTGGAAGACAGCTGCCCCACAGCCAGTACATTGCACTACTCCCCACATGTCTGACTACCTTCCTGTTTATCCTGTGTAAGGTTTTTTTATTTATTTGTCCCTCAGTTATTGTTTTTTTTTACTCCTGAGCTGCCTGCCACCCAGTATCATCTGCCTGGTCATGGGCCATGAGCTTCCACTCCTCAAATTTGGCTGCGAGCCCTTCGAAACCCCGTGGCTTATCCCCCATGGTGGGGCTGCGGCACTCCCCCTTGCATGCCACAGTAACTGGGATAGGTCAGAGGGCTGGCCTGAGGAGCTAATTTGAAGCCGTGGTGGGCTTCACTGAGGGTGGCAGGCAGCTTCCTTCTTTTTCTGACTTTTCTGGGGAGGTGGGATCGTGCAATGATGCCTGCATCTGCCCCGCCTCCTATGCATGCGAGTGCCAAGAGCTACGTGATCTTCTAGCCTCCGCTAGGGGTCACTGATGCTCCGGCCACTACGCCACCCTCCCCCCGGAGATGGAGAGCAGTCCATAGGACACTCCATCCATCTCCCCCCGGCTGGCCCTCCAGCGACCCAGGTCCGTTCCTGAAGCCAGGTCACCGGCGTCGCATGCGGAAATCCAACCGCTGTGCCGACGGGCCAGCTCTCAGTTATTGTTTTGTATGTGTGTGTTTTATATAATGCGTATGCTTATATTGTTAGTGCAGTATGCTGGAAAGGATATGACAGTGGTATGCACCTTGCACTCTTGAGCAAATTATGTCAGAACCCATGGTATGAAGGAAATGGTACCTGGTGTGGGTGGGGTGAGGGGAAAGGGGGATTTGGGCCCAAACTGTGCCCTCTTGAAACAATCAGCTAGAAGCTCTGACCCATCACTACGATGAGTGTTGACTTTCTCGGAGGAGTGAGGAGACATCTGAGGGAAGGAACCTAAACCAGAATTTAGATACGAATGAGGTGCAGTGGAACTGGTGATGCAAGAGGAGAAGGAGTATCAAAAGGGAAGAGTAAAAAGAGCAATGATGTGTATGAGGGAATAAATTTGTAGCAAAGCAGCAGAAAGCATTGCAGAGAGTGTCCAATCTGGCAAGGGAGGAGGAAAAGGTAGTGCCATCGACCACATCCTCATAGTCAGACCAGGAGACCCATATTGGTGACCAGCTCCAGGTAGACCTGGGGGGACAGGCAGTCCTTGTTTCAGTACAGGACACTTAGTTTAGGGTGAACTTTGGTGTGGATGGCATCAATGTGGGAAGAGAAGTCAGATATGCAGAGTAAATTGGACTTTCCATGCTTCCTACTATTCTTACTCTAACTGGAGTTTGTGTAATAAAGCCTGGTTGTCACAGACCGCTAGCAAAGCCCTTTGACAGCAGCCTGAGACATGGTTCCTCTTGCCTCATCATCACGAGGGGGATAGGAAAAGTTAATATACCTCATATTTAGTACCATCTCCATGTTCACCTACCACTTCCTGCAAATTGTTGTCAACAGGGTTGTAAGTGCAAATAACTTTAACTCTGCAATCCTTCTGTAAACCCCAGCAGTTACACAAAGTGGGCTGATGGCTACTGTTTGACAGTAGTCAGTGGCCTTGTCCTCATATTTACAGTAACCCTTTCAGAAATTAGCTTTCTTCACTCCCCTGGCTGCTTTTCTTATCAGCCCACCTGGGTGCCCTAAACTTTAATTGATCCCTAGCCGAATATTCATTTGAACAGAGCATGGACACAGTAGCAGCTGCTGGGAGAGGCTGGGACTGGAGAAACTGCCAGCTCCTCATGGGCGTCACTGTAAACATGGCAGTAAAATGCCTTGGGAGGCCTACTTTGGCACACAACTTCCTCCTGGCTTCAGTGAAAATGGCAGCTCTGTCACAGTTACATCTGGAAGTTGCAGCCGTGCTGCAGTTGTCGTGTTGCTGTGGAGCCTCAGGCAGAGAGAGAGAGAGAGTGAGTCTGTGTGTAAGAAAGAGAGAGAGAGATAGATTGTGTGTGTGCGTGTGCGTGTGTGTGTGCATATGTGTGTGTGTGTGTGTGTGTGAGAGAGAGAACAGAGCTAGACAGAAATGGAGAGACAGAGTGAGAAAGAAAGGGGTGAGAGAGTTTGAGAGAGAGAGGGGGAGAAAAAGAAGAGAAGGAGAGTGAACGGGAGACAGAGGGAGAGAATGAGTAAGAAAGAGAAAGAGAGTGAGAGACAGAGAGAGTGAGAGGGAAGAGAGTCAGTGGTGGAAACAGGGGGGAAGGGGGCTCTGGGAACTCCATTCCAGGTGTGAAGTTAAAAGTCAGACTCGGTTACAGTAGTAAACGGAAAATACTGCTCCTGGGTACACCAAAAGGTATGCAACTGACTACATAAAGTGCAAAAATGCAGCATACAGTGAAGAAACTTGCCCCAAGATGCCTGTTAGGTATGTTTGAACTTTTAGCAAAAGAGGCGTGTGGTGTGTGTGTGTGTGTGTGTGTGTGTGTGTGTGTGTGTGTGTGTGTAAGAGAGAGCGTGACATAGAAGTGGGGGGAGCATATCTCTCAACAACTCGGCATTAAAATTCATAGCAGTGGCCTTTAAAATTCAGAGCAAATAGCCAGAAACATAGAAACATAGAAACTTAGACTTTGACTGCAGATAAGGACCACTTGGCCCACCCAGTCTGCCCATTTCCCTACCTATTGGATAAGCTGCAGATTCTAGTTAACCAACAGCCTACTTCCTGTAACCCCCTACTATAATTGCCTTATGTCTGTCCCATGCATGTTTGAATTCCCCCACAGTTTTAGACCCCTACAACTCCTCCGAAGGCGGTTCCATGCGTCCACCACTCTCTCGTGAAAAAGAATTTCCTCACATTACCCCTGAGTTGTCTCCCTCTATCTTTAAATTGTGCCCTTGTTCTTGCACTCTCTTTTCTGAAAGATGCTACCCTCCTGGACTTTGTTGATTCCCTTGAGGTACTTGACAGTTTCTGTCATGTCCCCCCTGTCCCTCCTCTCATCAAAGGTATACATATTAAGCTCTCTCAGTCTCTTTTCATATGGTTTCTGATGCAGACCCTGCACCATTTTAGTTGCCCTCCTCTGGATTGCTTCCATCCTGTCTATGTCCTTGTGTAGATTGGGTCTCCAAAGCTTCACTCAGTACTCCAGATGGGGTCTCACCAACTGTCTGTACAGAGGGATAACCACTTCCCTTTTTCTACTTGTGATGCCCCTCTCTATGCATCCCAGTATCCCCCTGGCTCTCCTTACTGACTTTTCACATTGCTTACCCACTTTTTGGTCATCTGATATGACTACCCCCAGATCCCTTTCCACTATTGTTGTTGTTAGTACCTCCCCTGCCATTGTGTACTCTTCTACTGGGTTTTTGTTTCCCAGGTGCATTACTTTGCACTTCTTTGCATTGAATCTAAGTTGCCATACGTCTGACCATTCCTCCAACTTTGCCAAGTACCTTCTCATCCTTTCTATCCCCCCTTGTGTATCACCTCTGTTACAGATCTTTGTGTCATCTGCAAAGAGGCATACCTTTCCTTCCAGACCCTCTGCAATGTCACCTATAAAGACGTTGAAGAGGACTGGACCCAGTACTGAGCCCTGAGGTACTCCACTAGTAACCCCCCTTTCTTTGGAATGAGTTCCATTCACTATTACCTTCTGTGTCCTGTTGTGCAGCCAATTTGCTACCCAGGCTACCACCCTGGAACCCACTCCCAGGCTGGCTAACTTGATGATTAATCTTTTGTGCGGGACTGTGTTAAATGCCTTGCTAAAGTCTAGGTAGGCCATATCCACAGCCCCTCCCTGGTCTATTACTTTGTTCACCCAGTCAAAGAAATCAATTAGATTCATCTGACATGACCTTCCTACTGTGAATCCATGCTGCTTTGGGTCCTGTGCATCGCTGGCCTCTAGGTACTCAAGAATTCTTTCTTTCAGAAGTGATTCCATCATTTTCCCTACCACTGAGGTCAAACTAACAGGTCTGTAGTTTCCTGCTTCTGCCTTGCTCCCACTTTTGAGAAGGGGAACCACATCTGCCCTCTTCCAGTCCTCTGGTATCACCCTATCTTCCCATGATTTGTTAAAAAGTGTGGTCAGTGGTGTCACTAGGTCCCCCCTTAGTTCTTTTAGGATTCTGGGGTGAATCCAGTCAGGCCCCATTGCTTTGTCCACCTTCAGTTATAGGAGTTCTTTCAGGACTCTTTCTTCTGTAAATGGACTGGTGTCAACCCCCTACTCAGAATGCTTCTATTGTTTGGTTTAAGTAACTACTCCTCTTCTTCTTTTGTGAATACTGAGCAAAAATATTCATTCAGTAGCTCTGCCTTTTCACTGCCTCTCTCTGCCCACCTCCCCTCTCCTTTGTTAATCTTCACTATCCCTCCCTTAACCTTTCTATGCTCCCTAATCTACCTATAAAAGGTTTTATCCCCCTTCTTAACTGAGTTGGCTATCTTTTCCTCGGTTTGGGCCTTAGAACGTATAACACTTTCTTATTTTAAAGAATAATATGTCTGCAAATAGTGGGCCTCATATATTTAGTGTTAAGGAATGTTTCTAACAAGTTAGTTCAATGAATTAATAGTTTGTGTGTCCAGAAATAGCTTTAACATTATTAGGAACATCAGGACACCTTTGCAGAGCATGGATAAATGTCAGTGTAGAAATCATAGTGCAATGCTAAATTCATAGCAGTTGAGAAGTATGGGGGAGAGGGAGAGGGAGAGAAGGGGGGAGAGAGTTCTGTATGTGTGCAAGAGAGGGAAAGAGAGAGAGAGAGAGAGTGTGAGACAGAGAGAGAGGGGTGGGGGAGGTGCATTTTGTATGTGGAGTGGAGTGGAGCTGTCCTTTCAGCACCACAGTCAGTACACAATCAAAAGGCAGCTCCCATGAAAGACTCCTAGCCTGCCATGCAGAATTCATGAGGAGGTCAGCTTCGCTCCTGTTCCAACGCCAGTTTTAATCACTTCAGAGGACTTTGCTGGAAAAGGAATGCTAAACAGGAAGTAGCAGCTACTCACTTACTTTAGTTGGTCCCAATGGGGACAGAACTGCTAGATCTGATGGAACAGAAGAGTCACCAGAGAAACAGCTGCCTTTTAGGGAAGCAGGAAATAATAACATGGGAGATGACAGGAGAGATCTGTGGGGCTGTGTCTCCTGCACTCAGTTACATCCAGCTCTCCAAACATCTTTACCTGATTAAAAGCGTCAGGGCTGCATACTATGCTATTATGCGTTTCTCCATGTAAGACCCAGGCTAATGTATTTTATGCAACATGAGTGCAATGAGTTTGTCAGTTTAAGATTCAACAGACTCTAGTGGAAAGTAGTTTCCAACAGAAACCCCAGTTTCCCTGTTTTCCACATCCACTCCTTGCAGGATGTTTAGGCCACACTGTTCTACTCACAAACGGCTATGCTTGCTCACAGAGCTGATTCCTGTCAAGTGGTTTGCGAATGCATCCACAGTTGTGGTTTCTGCTTGTACATGGGTTTTCACTTTGTGATGCTGTCACAGGGAGCATATCCAAACCTGCTGGTGCCTTAAACCCTTACAGCACACCTCTTCCAATAATACTTGCTGCTGGTCTTGCTCACACATTCGCGTGCATATGCAGCCCTTTATGCCTCTGCTTGTGCTAGTTTCTAATATACTGCACAAGGTATCCCAAAGTGCTTTACAAGGGAAGAAAATTAATTTGAGTTTATATATCCACCTACATACACATGGTAATATCAAGGCCCCATGTTTACTGTGGTTCCACACCCATGGAAATTTCTGCAGAAGTTGGACTGTTGGAAAATTGCCACAGAAGTTTAATCTGCTATCAGATTGACTCATAATCTAGAAAATGGCTGTAGATGGTGCCCACCTTCCCATGTCCTACTGTGCACAGCCATGTCTATTCAGTAACACTCACCTGTGGTGTTGTCCATCAGCAATCAAACGCTTTTTTGAAATCATCAGCCCGCAGGGAACATTTTACCCAGTATGACATTACAAAAAATTAACCAATCTGCTGAGGCTGTGATGTGATTACCATGTTAAATTGTCAGGAAGTGTGATTCAGTGTTATACCCCCCACGCACTAGTACTGGTAGCAATAATTGTACCAAATAAAACAGCAATCTTTGAAATATTACAGTTTTAGTTAATGTCATTACTGCCTCCGAGACCAGGCAAGCAATCGTTGCAGCCTTGAAAGAATCAAGGCAGAAAAATAAATTAGAGAAGAGAGACATTTATGAAAAGAAGGAAGGATGATGGAGAAAGCACTGTTTCAAATGGAACTGAGAAAGACTGCAGATAAACTAAACAGAGCAGGCCAACTAGTCAGGCAAACACACACACACACACACACACACACACACACACACACTTTAGCCAAAAGCAGGTTTTTCAAGCTGGAGTAGGTATTACGAGATTTTTATTCAGAAATACATGCAGTACCGAAGGTTAAAAAGCTGTAACTTTTTCATAAACTACCTGACACGGATTTCCAAAAGGTTGAGCTGGTGTCTCAGTCCTTCCTCCCCATCAGTGCATTTTAGTCTCAGTTCATTCCCTCTACAGTGTAACTGTAGTTCTTTGTTTTCATCACAGGACAAGAGGGCATGGAGGGCTTTCAAATTCAGGCAGACAATGTGTGACATGCATTTTATTAAAAGTTCAACAAGCAAAAATGTTTATGCAATAGGGGCTAGTATTCTACAAAAAATACAAAGCCATACAGTATAGTAAAATAAACATTTTAAATTATAATAATATGCAGCTCAATTATTTTTGTTACAGTAAAAGCAACAGCTAGCACCAGCTTGGCCATCAGATTTTTCTCAGTCCATTTTAGCAATTATTTGATTCATATCAGGCATAGAGAACGACTCACTTCCATAGAGGAGCATGAGCCATGTATATCCCCATATAAACCTAAAATGTTAATTATACAATGGGGTATAAATTTAGAGAAATATGATTGGCTTACTAGGGACTTTACCAATGGGTAAATCTTACAGTAACCCACAGATAAAGATCCATTAGCCAGAGAAGCAAGTTTACAAAAAACAACCAGAAAAAAACCTTCTTACCTTGCCAAAATGTAAACAAAACATTGCTGTATTGTTTCTCCCTAATCACCCCTTTTCCATAAATGGAAATGATATCTCAACAGCTAGCACTACGAATATAAAAGTCTCCAAATACTCAGAAACCACAAACAGTAGCACCACACAACCCGCCATGACCGCCTTATTTCACCAGCAGTGCCACAAAACTCAAAATGAGAATGCATGCTAAAGTTTGACTGCAGCTCTCTTTCCACCCTGTGCCATTTGTCAGTGATGCCACCCCCTCGCACTCCACTCTTCCGCAGTCTGGTACTGATCTGTCTAACAACCCTCTGCACCCTGGAACTGATCTGTCTAACCAACCTGATCTCTCTAAGTACTGCACTGACAACACCCAACGTACACGGATTACCTGTAAAAAATATTAAATAAAAACTCCTGCACCAGCTCATACAGTGCCTCACAGTCTGTATTCTCAGATGCTTACAGTATGGTCATTACCATCAATACCAGCGCTGAGCCACTCACAGTCTCTGTCTTTTTTTATATCCAAGTTTTTATCCTCTGGGATGGATCAGGTGACTTCTTCTGAGCCCTGTCCCCTCCTGCTGTGGCCATCTTGTATCTCCTTCAGCAGACCAGACAGGCTGGACAGGCCAGCGGCTCAGCAAGCAGCGCATCAGGTAACCTGTTCTCCATTTTCCTTCTGATTTTCTCCCTGGGCTCGGCTTGATGTGCAGTGAGAGTGACGGGTGCATTTCACCTCTGCAGAGCCACTCTTAGCACTCTATACTCTGGCCTTTCTCCAAACTGTGAGATTCACATGTGCCTCTCCTTAGATTCCTCCAGGTGGCAGTCCAGTGGCAAGTTGCAGAAACCCCCCCTCCCAAAGGAAGAGAGCTCTCCTATGGACGCTCAGTCTTCCCTCTCCTGGCCAAGTCATCGAGCGAACCAAGTCCATTCCCGAACCCAGGACACCGGCATAGCAGCAGGGAGGCACGGATGCCTTAACCCTCCGCCCCACCAGGCTGGCCAATATAAGCCTCTGTCTTAAAAAACAAAGCATTAATTGTGTGTGTACATGTGTGTGTGTGGTGGGGGGGGCCCAGAAAACCTCAGTCATAATCTGCCTAACAACGATGTAACAATGAGGTATGATAGTACCAAAAATTTTTTTTAAAAGCCTTTAAACAATAAATTAAACATTTTTTAATAACTCTTTTATAATCCTTTTTCTTTTTTTTACACCTCATTGTATAACTACAATAATCCACTCTAGGATGTGGGTTATGTGGGATTTATTCACTTTTGGTTTGGTTTTGTAACTTGACCTACAACTTCATGACTGAACTACACCAGGCATGAGTAAATCCCACCATAACCCACACCCTGTTGTGGATTATTGCTTAAATAACCCATTGCAACTCACTAAAGGATAAGTATCCAGGCATGGTGGAGTTTACATTTAAGTGGTCTGGCACACCTCTCATACTCACTGTATCCAAAAGTGCTTTGCAAAGGGAAGGAAAGGAATTGGAGTTTATGTAGCACCTTTCATACTAGAGTTGTCAGAACTTGTTTTAATTAGAACCTTTTTAGAACATAGGAGGTTCGAGTTCTAATTTAGAACTGGAACACCAATGGATTCTAATTATTAGATGTTCTAAATACTAAATAACATTTTTTTTTGTTTTGACATTTCAAAAAAAGAGATGCCGGCCTGGAAAACAAATTAATTATTGGGAATTACATCCCAAATTGTTTTAGAGAAAGACAGTATGAGAATGTACTGCTCATATGCTCACATGGAATTGTGACACTTAGCTTCTGCATTTTGAAAGGCATGATGTGTTTTTCTTGTCTGCATGTGCAGTGAAACAATATTATTGCAGTACTGAGAGGGCGGATCTTTTATTTATATGTTTTTGTCCTCCTCTCAGCATCTTAATCTGTTCTTTCTCTTCAGTTCTATACACAAAAGAGTTCATGTTCTAAAAAGAAGACTGGGAGCCACATTTTCAAAGGAGATGGGCAACCCAAAATAGAGATGCGCTGCACAGCTCAGAAAATGCGTGAAAGCATGATATTCAAAAGGGAGAGATGTATTGTGCATTTCTGAATGCATGATCACACAGAAATAATGTATGTGGTGCAAATAAAGGGGGTGGATCCATGAATATGCTGCTCATCTCTATATTTAGCCAAAATGTGTGGTGCATCTGCTGCACAGCACAGAAATGAGCCGCCCAAAGTTAGGCAAACAAAAGGGTGGCCTAAATCGGTCAGCCACCCACAGGCAGGCCTCAGAACTTTAGGCAAGCCATCCAGAGACAGCCCTTGGAAGTGCACCAGAACATGCTGCAGGCATCCACACACAGCAGACATGCTAGGATGGATGCACCCAGAACCACAGGTGCCTTCTCACCACTGGCACCATTCAGGGAACAACCCTCCCAACTCCGCACCCTGGACGTGGACACCCAGCAGCCACATGCCAGTGCTGGCAGGTGCCCCCCAAAGCACACCAGTGGAGCAGACAGCCACAGTGCAGCACATGTACCAGGGGCCATGGCCTGCACCATGTGGCCTGTGGGGTGTCACCAAGTGGTGGCATACACCCAGAGTGATGTCTGGGGCAATGGTGCCTAGGTAGCCTGGTGGTACTAGTGACAGCATGGCATTAGCCAGGGACTTACCTGTGGCACACACCCATGGTGGTATACTATAGGTGCACACAGGTGGGACCCACCCACCTGGGTACCCGGTCACCTTCTGCACACTGCCATGCCTTGCAATTCTCACCATGGTCCTCACAAATAGGGGTGTGTGGGGCACTGCAGGTGACTGTATGCAGCATAAGAAGCTGGTGTATTGCATGCATGCATGTGGTATACTGATCAGACAGTGTTACCCTGTGCCCTCCCCTGTTGTTTGTCCAGGTGGGCCCCTGTGGCCACTGTCCAGGTGGGCCCCCGTACCACAATCCGACACTGTACATGGCTATGGGTAATAGCACTGTACCCAGGCCAATGCAGTGCACTAGAGGTGGGTGAAAGTTGTGGATTCCACTTTCACAGAACTTTTGCAGAAATTCAGAAATTTTGTGGAATTTTCTGAACTTCTACCATTGGGGAGATCGGAATCTTCCGAATGTGTTTGACAGATTTTTGCCCTGTTCCATGGAATTTTTTGACAGAACTGCAGAATAACAGTTCTGAGGAATTTTGTTTTCTGCAGTTTAATGAATTATTCCTCAATACATGTAATTATTCTGCAGTTCAGTGATCAGTTCTATGGACTTTTTTCTCTGCAGTTTAATGCAATAATCCACAATTCATAAATTTTTCTGCCGTTCTAAGTTTGAATTTCTGCAAAAGTTGCTAATTTGATTTCCACACTTTCATGGAAGCGCAAATCCACCCTTTGCAGAAATTCTGCCGACGGAAGTTTTTTTTTGTACACCTCTACAGTCCACCCACCCACACACAAACATTCCATCTCACCTGCCTGCTAGGCTACCGTACCTCCTGTTCACCTTTGTGGGGTGGTGGGGCAGCCCTGCAAAGTTGGAACTGAGCATGCCCAGGGTATGCAAATGGCCTGAATACATTCCAGTAATCAGATGCAAATGTGCAGTTTGGGCACAGACTGTGCAATAAGGACATTTGCATATCCCGGCTGAATATTGCAGATCTGCGCATTGTGTAAGTGGCTTTGCATCACGCAATTCCTTATGCTCTGCACTGGGCTCTGGGCACCTGCTGCACCCCACATCTCCTACTGCATGATCGTACATGTTTGGGATATTCAGCCACACATGCGTGATTGCATCTTACAGTGCAACTTTTGAATATACCATTATTTTGTGCCGGTGCATCTCAGGTGCATGGTGCAGACACTTGCGCAATGCAGCCTGAGACTTTTGAATATGGGGCCCTAGACTCCTAGAACTACTGTATTTACAAACTTCTAGACAAGAACCAGAACCCAGAGCTTCACTGGGTTCTTGTGACCCTATTTCATGCATACTGTATCACAGATTGCTTTAAAAAGGGAAGGAAAAGGACTTGGGTTTATATATTAACTTTAATATACACTGTATCCCAAAGTTTTTACAAAGGGAAGGAACAGGAATTTGGGCTTATATAGTGCCTTTCATACACACTGTATCCCAAAGTGCTTTAGAAAGGGAAGGAAAGAAATTTAGGTTTATATAGTGCTTTTCATCAAAACAGTATCCTATAGTGGTTTTACAATTTATGAAGAGTTGGCAGTAGCCATTTGGTGCATACAGAGCAGGGAGTTAAGAACGGAGAAAGAGAGGGAATTAAGCACAGTAGACTTAGTGGCCCAAGGCCTGATTCACAAAAGTGCAGAGATCCACAAAAAAGATGCATAAATCTGACATATAATGCATTCTGAGCCTGTTTTTCTGGTGTTTTCAAAACCTTGTTCTTAACATTTTGGAACGTAGAACCTGCTTTTCTTAACATTTTTCGAATGTGAAGAGCAAGGTTGCTCTCTGCACCATTTACAGCAGCGATCACCAGCAGCAGACAACATCATGCACTGATTTAAAATTGGCATTTGGAACCTTTGTAACGCTTTCCTGTCACAACCTACCATCTATGTGTAGTTCATTTTTCTGAAACAACTGTGCCAATGTTGAAAAACAGTCTCAAAATGTATCATAAACAATACCATAACCCCTTTTGTTTGAAAATTTGCCAGATTCTTAAATGCCTCATTAGCTCAGTGACAACAGGAAGGCACTTGAGCTTTGCTTTTGTGCCCCTGACGTCACCAAACTAACTTGGCATTGAGAATCTGCTCATCCTCAGTGAAGAGGGTTAAATATTGTATAGAAGATCTACGCACAATGGGCAACACTCAGTGCAGATGTGCATGAACTGTATGTGTGTAAGGAACTGGGGGGAGCCACATAGTTAGAATGGGCTGGTTATACACAAATATGTGTATTCCCGTGACATGCCCACTGAACTTACAGTACCATATAAGGATGTGCATGCACTGAGCAGTTACATAGCCATGGCCACAATGTATAACACCCTCATGCATGGCAATGGCTGTAAAGGGGGCAAAGCCAGAGTGCTGGCAGAAATGGAACTGTTCCAGCTTACCAAAAGCCGAGAGTGGTATCATCTTGGGAAATGTTCAAACACATCATACATACTGGCTTTATAGAATGAGTATAAAGATCTTGGGTAATGTCCAAACACCCTCCTTACTGGCTATATGGGACTGTTTAATGTCAGCTGTGATCCACTGTAATGGCCATCGGTCCCAAGCCGTGCTACAGTGTGGTCATAATGATGATCAGTAATGCAGATTGAAGAAAGAGGCCCACTCAGCAGGATTTAAAAATCAATGTACTTCATTCATTTCTTACTGTGTATCATAAAGAAACATTATTTATGACATTATGGCCAATGTTTTTTAACCACCATGGTCACTTCTTCAGGACCCTATGCAAATTTTTGAAAACAGATATTGAAAAAAGAATTGTTTTTACTGAAAGATAAATTACTCTTATATCAGTTTACATTACATATGAGCAATGTGCAATAATTCAAAGAAGAATACATCCCTATGAATATAAGGATGCTTTCGCATCACTGCTGTTAATAACCAATAAATTCTCATTACAGGCTGTAAATCTATAAATGCTTTGAGATATCCCCTACTATGTCATTTGAATTAAATTAGATATTATTAGATAACCCCCTCAAAATTTCAAAAATAAAGGTACATTAGGTGCATTTTTTCTCTTATAACATACAATTAACATGTATCTCATCACTGTTTCTAACAAAAGTAAATAATTAGATTACCTGATCTGTCTTCCTCCCCTTAATTGCTAAACAAATTGGAGGAGAACCATGATGTACTCTCTCCTGCTGGGGAAAAGAAAATTGAATTTGCAGATATTGTTTTTAAGGCTCTTTATATATCAAAATCTACATTTCGTTTTTACAAAATGTAAATTAGACCCTTATCACTACTGTCAGCTAACAAATTAATGCAATGTTCTCAGAACAATCATGGAAATATACTCAATGTTAAGGAAGATTTATTTTAAACCTATTCTAATATTGAATTAGCTTTGGAGAGGTTCTGGGCTTCAACTGTGATGTGTAATTCCCCTAGTCCCTGAAGAATAATTAAAGTGGGATCAAAATAATTTTGAACTTTTAAAAACAAATTACACAAGTAGTGTATCGCATTATTTACTTTCAGTATGATACTAATGTAGCGTGGTGTGCTGTTGTTCCCCAAAAGGAAATATATAAAAAGTGGCTGCCTTTCAGTATGCTTGCTTCAGTCTGTAAATCATGCCGTCTAGAATATTTTCAACAATATAACTCATTAACTAGGTGCAGGCAACGTGTAGTGTAATGCATTAATTCACACAGTAAAATGTTCACAATTGTGCAAAATTTACTATGCAAATATATTTATTTATTTAGTTTTTGTTTCCTGGGTAGGGTGCACTAGGCAGATAATTGCCTCTTTTCAGGCATGACCTGAGAGGTTACTGACAGGATTAGTATTTAGTACACAACATAATCATGATTATTAGATTAGATTAGTACAGTACAGTACAGAGCTTAGCAATACATTTGAGAAACAAGGATACATAAGTACATACAGTGAGATTTTTCCATAGAGTGATATTTACCCATAGGGGGCCTAAAAATGCAAGATACAGACAATGTTGTAATATAGATGGTGAGTATTTTACACATCACATTTACACATCAGATACTTGAAACAGCCCTAATTAGGGGAGAGAGTAAAAGCTTAACCAGAAAATAAGAGGAGGAATAGAAGAAGTTGGAATACAAAACATTACTGAATAATAAGAGAAAGTGGAATGCAAAACACAACTAGGTGGAAGGAATTACGAAATGGGAAGATATTACACCGAGCAACTGCATTGAGTGTGCTGGGTCAATAGGGTACGGAGTTGGTGTATAAAAGAGGTGGGTGACTGATATACATTTAGGGAGATGCTATTCCAGAGTTTAGGGGCTGCACTTTCAAAGGCCATGGTGCCAAATTTGGATCCTGTCCTAGGTATGGACAGCGAGTCACAGTCAGAGGATCTTAGAGAGTATTGGTTATTATTGGGTATGAGGAGGCATACTAAGGATTGAGGCATCTGGTTATGTAGGGTTCTATGGATAAGTCTTCCTAAGCAATGGTCCATCAAGCCTGAGGCTGAGAGCCAACTCAGCTTGTTATAAAGTGTGCAATGGTGGGTAAGACCATTACACGCAAGTGCATAATGACAAATATTGTTGTGTGCCACTTCCCATTTGCACAGTAGGGTAATGGGAGTTCAAGAGAAAACTTGTAGACAGTAAGTAAGCTTGGGGAGGAGTAGACAGCTGGTAACTTTCTTACGTGCCAACAAGAAGAGATTAGGGATGGCACGATAAGCTATTCTGAGACTAGAGCTTACCACCTTACAGATAGAAGTGAGATGCAGAGAGAAGTATAAGGAGGGGTCAAGAGTGACCCCGAGATACTTGAAGGTAGAGACCATTTCCAATGGAGAATTGTCATTATGCTGTACTATTAACGGGAGCAGTTTCTTTAAGTTGATGGGGGGTTGCAAAGAGCATCACCTGTGATTTAGTGTGATTCATATGAACTTATGAAAAAAGCCAGCAGAAGAAGACCACCCAGTCTATTGCATCTGCTTGGTAAGTGATGCAGGGTGTGGCCTTACAATTTACACCAACGACCCTGCCCCCCTAACCATTTCTCCCTTTCCCTCCCCTTCTCCCCTTCCTTGGTCCCAAGGGTTCCCTTTGTGCATGTCCCGGGCTCTCTTGAATGTTCCCACCATCCTTGTTGACAGCTTATTCCAGGTAGATACCACCCTCTTCATATAGAAATGCTTCTTACATCTCCTCTGAACCTCCTCCCATAAATTTTACACTGTGCCCCCTAGTGGTGCTGTTGTCACTCATTTTAAAGAGACCCTACCTTTTCAGTCTGTTAATTCCCTTCATGTACTTGAAGGTCTCTATCATATTACCCCTCTGCCTCCACTCTTCCAGGGAGTACATCCCCAGGATTCCCAGACTCTCCTCATAGGACCCATCCTCCAGCCCCTTGATCATCTTGATTACTCTCCTCTGGATCCCCTCCAGCATGCTGATATTCTTAAGGTAAGGATACCAGTACCACTCCCTATATTCTAAATGTGGTCTCACCAATGACCTGTACAATGGTAAAATAACCTTGCTCTGCCTACTACTGAATCCCTTTACAATACACCACAACATCCTGTTAGCCTTCACCACTGCCTTTTTACACTGAGAGGTGTGATTCATGTCACTCATAATCACTACCCCTAGATCCTTTTCCTCTTCAGAAGCAATTACCTGAACTCCTCCTATGTAATACTCTGTCATAGGGTTCTTGGCCCCTATGTGCATCATTTTGCACTTTTTGGCATTGAAACCAAGTTGCCAGATTCCTGACCATCTCTCTAGTCTGGCGAGATCCTCCCTCAGGTCCTGTATCCCCTCCTTGATGTACACTCTCCCACAGAGTTTTGTGTCAACCGCAAACAGGCACATTTTGCCTTTAATGCCTTCCCCAATGTCACTTATGAAAACATTGAACAACACTGGCCCCAGCACCAATCCCTGTGGGATCCTGCTGGTGACCTCCTTGGTGCTGGAGACATCACCTGCAACCACTACTCTCTGGGTTCTACCACTCAACCAGTTCTCAATCCATCATACCATATTTTCCCCCACCCCTAGATCCCTCAGTTTCATTATCAACCTTTTGTGTGATACAGAATTGAAGGCCTTACTAAAGTCCAGGTATATGACGTCCACTGCCTGGCCTTTCTCCACTGCCCATGTGACCCAATTGAATAACTCAATCAGGTTCATTTGACACGAACTACTGGCCACAAACTCATGTTGTCTTTCATCCTGTAGACCATTCTCCTCTATGTACCTCATCAGCCTTTCCTTTAGTATGGTCTCCATGAGTTTACATGCTATCAAGGTCAGGTTGACTGGTCTATAGATACCTGGATCATCCTTGAGTCTGCTCTTGTGGAGTGGCACCACATGTGCCATTCTCCACTCCAAAGGCACCACTCCTGACTCCAGAAATCTATTGAAGAGAACAGCCAGAGGCCCAGCCAGATCCTCCACTAACTCTTTTAGCACCCTAGGGTGTAATTTGTCTGGCCCTGGGGATTTGTCCACCCTCAGGGCCATCAGCCCTTCCCTCACTCTTTCAATCCCAATTACCCCTATGGCTTTCCTCCCTGTTTTCTCTCTCCTTCTCCCTGCTCGTGTCACTGGTCTATCCTTTTTTGTGGTAAAGACAGAGCAGAAGTATTCATTTAATACCTCTGCTTTGCTCCCATCTTCATCAATCCAACCATCCCCCTTCCTCAGTCTAGCAATTCCATCCTTCTTGTCCCTGTTTTTGCTTATGTAGCGAATGAAGGCCTTTTCCCCACTCTTTATGCCTTCAGTTATTTGGAGCATTTTCTCTTCCTTTGCCTACTGCACCTCCCTTCTTGCCACCTTAACTAGCCTGTGGTATTCTTCCTCATCCTCTTCCTTTGCTGTTCTTTTGAATTTTCTATAGGCTGTCCTCTTTTCTCTTGCCACTCTGTCCACCTCCCCATTAAACCAGCTTAGTGGTCTTCGATTTCCTTCCCCTCAATCTGATATAACTGTTTGTGGCCTTCTGAATGTCCCCTCAATGATGGCCCATACTCTGTCCACCCCCATGCCCCTCCTCCATGCTTTCCAGGTTTACGCTTAGCACTTCTCTTATCTTTTTAAAATGTGCCACCCTGTAATCCAATGTTCTGGTCTTGGTGGGGATGTCATCCTTGCCCACATCCAAACTGAACCACACCATATTGTAGTCACTTCCACCCAGGGGTTCCCTAACTTCAGTCTCCTGTACATGCTCCCCATTGGTGAGCACTGGGTCCAGGATTGCCACCACCCTGGTGGCATTGGTCACACACTGAGTCATGAAACTTTCTTGGATTGCAATTAGGATTTCCTGCCTTCTGGCGCAGGATGTGGTGAAAGTAGCCCAGTCCACTTTAAGCAGTTTAAAATCCCCCACCACTACCACCTCCCCTTTTCTGGCTGCGATCCTTAACTGGGAACACTGCTCTCTGTCCTTGTTCTCACCCTAGTTGGGCGGTCTGTATACCACTCCCATTCGGCTCTTCCTTCCTCTGCTAGCCTACAACTGGAGCCACAATATTTATATGTTCCCCTTTTCCTACTCCAAAATGCAAATGATTCCCTCCTTGATGCATACTGCCACCCCCCCCTTAGCCTATCTCACTGTCCCTTCTGTATATTCAGGAGATGTTTATTTCTTTCCTGCCAGGATTGGGTGGCCCTTAGGTCAGAGGTTAAGGCTTTATTAACATCATCCACTCTGGCAGCATTATTGAAGAACATCAGATCATCCACATAAAAGAGAGGGGTGCTGTGCTTAAAACAATGTTGTATAGAATTGATATGTAGCGAGAATAGCAGCGGTCCAGGAATGGATCCTTGGGTAACACCCAGGTGGGATGGGTGATACTCACAGAAAGCTGCACCAAACCAGACTTGCTGTTGCCTGTGGGATAAGTGGCTGGAGAACCAGGTTAGGGCATTTTCTGAAATATGGCCCTGGTATAATCACTCCTGTCCAAGGAGGTGACTATACTGTTGGTTAACGTTAGTAATGCTGAAGTGGTGCAGCGACCTTTTCAGAAACCGAATTGGGTAGGACAAAGGAGGTCATATTTAGTAAGATAAGAGGGTAGTTGGGCAGCAACAGTTTTTTCTAGGATTTTACTCAATACTGGAAGAATGGCGATGGGCCTATAAATGGAGATAAGTTTGCTGTTTCTTTCTTACGGCTGCAGTGGGCGGAGCCCTGCAGATCTTTTGCTATGAGAAAAGGACTCCGCATTCCTTGCATTGCTTCTGACCGAACAACCTGTTGGACTTGCACCACAGTCGCCTCCATGACCATGAAGCAGTTTGCTCTTTGTCAGAGTTGGAAGTAGCACCGCACTAATTTTAGTATCTGCTGTTATGGCAGAAGATGGCACACTCTGCCATGTCCAAGATGGCCACCAAACCGTAGTGCACATGCCTGACTTTTAGTGCATGTGCCATGCACTGAGTGGCCATCTTGGACACGGTGGAGTGTGCTGTCTTCTGCTGTGTCTGCTGATTTTTTCTTTTTTAAATTATTGATATCCCCCCACTGACCCTCCCTCTCAGCACCCACCACCCCACACCCTGAAACATAAAGGTGACACTGGGGGTGCCCAATCCCCCAGTGTCATTCCCTGGACTCGTCTGCAATCTTTTTTATTACTCCCCGAACCTTCCTCTCACTACTCACCCACCCCACACCCCCCAGAAACATAAGAATGACACTGGGGGTGCCAAATTCTCCCAGAGTCATGATTGGGAGTCCTTGTTCCTTTTCTGGTTGATTCTGGAGGTGCCCAATCTCCCAGTGTCATGCTCAGAACTCCTCAGCATTTTGTTTTCTTTTTTCTTTAAATTAACCCCACCCACCTCACCCTCCCTCTCAGCATCCACCACCCCACACCTCACCCAGAAACATAAGAGTGACACTGGGGGTGCCCAATCCCCCAGTGTCATGATCAGGAGTCCTCATTCCTTTTTTCTTTTTTCCTGAACTTGAAAAAAAAAGTCCATTGATGTTGTTTGTACCATTACCATCCCCCATCCAACCCTTCCACTCAGCATCCACCACCCTGCACACCCCCAGCCCTTACCTACCCATCAAGGGTCCAATGCTATAATCCTTTTTGGGCCATAGACACATCTTCATTCCTCAAAGCAAGACCACAAACTGAAGAAACAGGTATGCTGTGCAATTTATTTCAATGGGGTTTTGAACTTAATGGCATAACTTGGGCATTTTTGCATATTTGTGGTCCAAATTTTCAACATTCCTTCTTTGGGACACCACCTCATGAACAATTGAACTGTCATTAGGCAGATCTTTCCTGAAAGGTGATTTCACAGTGCCTGTGTGAAATCACCTTTCAGGCATGAGTTGAACATTTTCTGTGCCCTTGTTCATGAGATGGGGTCAAAAAAAAGTTGTGTTGAAAATTTGGTGTAAAAATATTTAAAAACAACATAATTATGAGCCTACATTGAATTTTGTGAGTGCAGACTCGTAACTTTGGTAATGTTCAATATTTTTTTCCACCAAATTCACAACATAGCCATATTTTTACAGCACCTCATGAATGTGACAGCTGTCATTTTTCAAATCCTGGCCCAAATTTTTTTTTTTTACTTCCCAAAAAGTGATTTTGCAGGCCCTGCATGAAATCACCTTTCAGGCAGGAGTTGAAAATTGTCTTTGCCCTTGTTCATGAGGTGGGGTAATAAGAAGGCTATGTTGAAAATTTGGGCCTGGATATTCAGAGCAGTTGCACATGGTGCACCTGAGTTGCACCAGTGCAAGCACGAAGATGCGCTGAGGAGCGATATTCAGTGGGAGCCATAGCGCAGCACAAAACCCATTGCGCCAATGCGCAACCATAATATATGCGGTGCAAGTGCAGGGGGTGGTCCCATGAATATGCAGCACAACGGCATATTCAACCGTGAAGCCATGGAGCAGGTGTGGAGCAAACCGAATATGTGCCGACCAGACTCGTTCCTATAAAAACAGGGCGCAAACACACAGACAGCATTTGCTCCAAGAGTGAGAGAGAGAGAGTGGAGAGTGAGAGATAGTGAGAGAGACAGACAGACAGACAAAAGAACAGACACAGAGGGAGAGAGACAGAGGGGTGTTGTGGTAGAGGGAGAGGGGTCAGAGAGAGAGAGACAGACAGACACACACACACAGATAAACAGTGTACCAGTGTGGTACACAGACAGCAGTGAACCACCCAGGGGGGACACTGGACTGAAGGAATGATGGCCAGGGTTTGCAAGGTGGGTTGGGTGCAAGGAACAGGAGCACTATAGAATAGCATAGGGCTAACCATGTCATTCTACACACAGTTGACAGTGCATACCCTCTGATGCCCTGGCTGCTCACCCCCTACTGGTGACTATCATCCCCAGCAGAGAAGCGCTACTATGAGGCACACGCTAGCACACGCAACATCATTGAGTGCACGTTTGGTATGCTGAAGGCACGATTCCATTGCCTAGACAGGTCAGGCAGTGCCCTACAGTACAGACCTTCGAAAGCTTGTGGCCTATTCTTGGCCTGCTAAATACTGCACAACGTGGCCATTGACCTTGAGATAGCTGTTGAGGTGGATGAGGGTGACAGTAGCGGGGGATGATGGAGACAATGTGCTGGAGGGTGATGGGCAGCCACTCCCTGGGTGGAGGGACCCCAGACTCCAGCAGCAGGCATGACGCCACAGCAACACTGTCACACAGGAACACTTTGGCGAACGCAGGTAGGTGGTGTGGTACACATGCATGGGCCACACAGACAAGGACAGCACATATGTAGGGACGTGCATGGAGAGGGGCATGCACACACAGAGAAGTGAAGCAGGGGTAGGGGAGGCAGTGGCGCACAACCACACATGGCAACACACACACACACACACACACCCACACAGGCAGTGGAACGCGGCATGGATCAGATGCATGGCACCGGTGCACAGGCACAACTGGTGCTAGACTGCCCTCATCACACCCATGCCACATGGTCCAGTGGCCAGGCATGCACACACACATGGGCAGCATGCGGCATGACATACAGGTGCACCACCACAGGTATGGTGCACACACACTGCCCATGTGCACACAGGGAACCAGCAGCAGACTGCGGTCAGGGCAGCACTCAGCTCAGGGCAGCCAGCCGGTGTCACGGCCACCACGGCCGTGGGGGTAGCTGCACCAGGGCCAATCGGCAGCCACAGGCTGCACATCAGCCAG